>JARQOC010000003.1:277156634-277756634 GCA_033576535.1 Allobates femoralis
CTGTTGCTCTTCAGAGACTTGTGACAGGTTTTGGACCCGAGTCTCATTTTTTTGATGAGACTATTCATATTAAATGTATTTTCCTTTCTTTTCACCTGTTGAACTAAAGTTTAATGTAAGTTTTGCTGCTAGCAGCTCATTGGTAGTTCTGTTCAGGTACAGCGACTCTATGACCACTTCCATCTCCTTCAAATAGTCACATAATCCATAAGCTATTGACAGAATATCATTGGGTGGAAGGAGCTGTTGTTGTACTGACTGGTGCAAAGCTGTCTACTCCTTGGAGTATGGCCGCAGTTACGAAATTGCTTTTTATCCTTTTTCCCCCTTTCTTTCCTTCCCTTGGTGTTTATTAGTGCAGCAGTGAGACTAGTACTCTTGCTGGCCTACTCACTAGTAAGGGTGGGTTTAGGGAAAGCAAGGACCTAGTTATCCTGTTTGGTGACAGAGTGAAAGAACCCATATAGGGACACTAGGGAGCTTAGGGTTCAGCCTCAGATAAGTGCAGCATGTGCCCCTTCCCCTGCTTCTCTAGTGCCAGGGACCACCATTGTTTTAGTGTCCCCTGTCTACTCATTGTGTGTTGTGTGCTGGACACCCATTTGTCCATGCAGCACTTTTAAGTGGAATAGTCACACACACACCAGTCCATTTGAGACAGAGATGGGGTATTTAGAGAATATGACTATATTTTTAAAATTCCTCCAGCACACTATAAGTTGCTTGTTTTATTCCAAAATCGCAAGATTTTTTGATAATTAAAATTAAGTTAGGAAATGTCATAATATATCACAATCTATCTGGTAGCAACAATCCCTTAATTCTGTCAACGTGAGTATCTATGGTCATAAACCGGCATTTGAGCTGTGTAATTTATTTTAGTCGATTAATACAAGGAAACTTGGAAATCCTATTATGAATGTGAACTTGGGTACATTTTTTTCTCATTAACAGGACCAGGTAAATTACTCTGTGTGTCCCATGTATAATTAGGCTATTCATTCAAAATCTGTTTTTATTAGATTAGGCAGTCGACTTGTCAATGTAGAACAAATTACTTTTTGTTACTGTTTCCAGTGTATTCTGAGTAAAGTTCAATGTTTTTAACAAATTATGCCAAAAATCTGTAGCATAATAAATAGTCATTTTGTTTTATAGTAAAGATTATGCTTTCTGCTCCTTATTTTCCTAGTGCAATATGATCTAGATCAGTTAAAGCGGAACCACCACCTACATAGGCGCGAGCACCAGTGCTCAAAACAGATATATTAGAATCTGAACAGGCTCAAAGACGACAAAATAATAAATGAAAGGTATGGGTGGAATATCAGAAATAAGGCTTACTTAAATTTAGAAAAAAGATGACCAAGGTTGTAACTTATTAATTACATTATACTCTCCCTGTTCTCTTCCTATCTTTCTGACCGCTCTTTCAGTGTATCATTTGCAGGCTCTACTTTCCCCCCTCTTCCTCTCACTATTGGGGTCCCTCAGGGTTCAGTCCTTGGACCTCTTCTCTTTTCTCTCTACACGGCCCCGACTGGACACACCATCAGCAGATTTGGCTTCCAGTACCATCTCTATGCTGACAACACACAATTATACACTTCAGCCCCTGACCTTACCCCTGCGGTTTTAAAGAACACCAATGACTGTCTAGCTGCAGTTTCCAACATCATGTCAGCTCTCCGTTTAAAACTCAACCTTTCCAAAACTGAATTTTTTTTGCTCCTGCCCTCCAGTAACCTCCCTAAATCTGACATCATCTCTGTGTGCGGTACCACAATAACACCTAGGCAGCAGGCTCGCTGTCTGTGTGTCACATTTGACACCGATCTCTCCTTCACCTCCTATATACAATCTCTCGTCCGTTGTTGTTGCTTACACCTGAAGAACATCTCTAGAGTCTGCCCCTTTCTCACCATGGAAACAACTAAAACCCTTACCGTGGCCCTAATCCACTGCCGCCTTGATTATTGCAATTCTCTATTAATGGGCCTCCCCCTCTCTAAACTTTCCGCTCTACAGTCCATCCTTAATGCAGTAGCCAGGATCACCTACCTGGCCAATTGTTATTCAGATGCCTCCACTCTGTTCCAGTCATTGCACTGGCTGTCTATACACTACAGGATAAAGTTCAAATTGCTTGTTCTCACCCACAAAGCTTTTCACAATGCAACAACGCCCTACATCTCCTCCCTCATCTCTGTCTATCACCCTACCTGTTCTATATATTCTATAAATGACCTTCGACTAATATCTGCACTAATCCGAACCTCCCACTCCAAGACTTCTCCCGTGCTGCACCAATTCTCTGGAATGCTCTACCCCAAGAAATCAGGACCATCCACAACTTGAATGGCTTCAGACGCTCACTAAAAACACATCTTTCTATGGCGGCCTATCATGCTCCCTAACAAAATTCCTTTGTACTGTACATAGCCCATTCACTATCTCTCGACATAACTCAGCTCTTTTGAGCAGGGTCACCTTTATTTTTGCTTTATCTATTGTATTGTATTTTTTACATTGATTTTATGCTTATTGTATTGTTTTCTATTATTGTACTGTATTCTTTCTCTACTGGAATTACTGTATTATATTGTGCATTTTCTTACTGTATTACCGTATATACTCGCGTATAAGCCGAGTTTTTCAGCCCAAAAATTGGGCTGAAAAGTACCCCCCTCGGTTTATACGCGAGTCAGTGACGGCTTGCGTATACAGCAGCCCCAGCAGTCTCAGTAATCCAGGGGCCCCCCCTCGCGCTCCGGAAACCTGTAAAGTAAAATCTTTATACTTATCACTGTCCCCGCCGCTGCCGACATCACGATCCCCGGCTTCATCCGTCCGGCTTCTTCCGGCTTCCTGTTCGTCGCAGGCAATGACGTCATTGCCTGCGCCAAACAGGAAGCTGAAAGAAGACGGATAAAGCCGGGGATCGTGATGTCGGCAGCGGCGGGGACAGTGATAAGTATAAAGATTTTACTTTACAGGTTTCCGGAGCGCGAGGGGGGGGGCCCTGGATTACTGAGGCTGCTGGGGCTGCTGTATACTACCACTGAGGCTGCTGGGGCTGCTGTATACTACCACTGGGGCTGCTGGGGCTGCTGTATACTACCACTGGGGCTGCTGGGGCTGCTGTATACTACCACTGGGGCTGCTGGGGCTGCTGTATACTACCACTGGGGAGGCCTGTATACCACTGGGGGGGGCCTGTATACCACACTGCTGGGGGCTGTATACCTGTGCTGGGGTCCACCCTCAGCTTATACACGAGTCAATAGGTTTTCCCAGATTTTGGGGCAAAAGTAGGGGGGTCGGCTTATACATGGGTCGGCTTATACTCAAGTATATACGGTATACTGTGTATTTTCGTTTATTACCACTGTATTGTAAAGCGCTGCGGAATATGTTGACTGTATATAAATAAAGATTTATTATTATATTATTATTATTACATTATGTAAATATATTATAAATCAATACAGAGATCTTGCAATCTTGGTCTACTAGGCCTTGCTCCCACCTTGCCAGAATCCTACTCCACACTGATGAGGGGCAGCACCCCGAGACAGCTGTATGTGGATGGATACCTGGCCTTGGTATTCCCTTGTCATATCTGTAAACTTGTAAAAGAATTGGATATTGACTTAAAGGGCCACTTCATTTGGTGGTTATGGTGTTCTCCGCAAGGAGCCACCCCTTGGCTGGGTCCTTCCCTGGAGGGATATATGGCTAGTCCTGTGTTTGAGACTCCTAACTGAGGCTCCACAGACTCTATTTGCATATTCATATTTCCCAGGGGGCAATATGCCTAGGAATTCACTGTGTTTGAGCGCTTTAGCCAGCTGCCCGCAGTGTTTTCTTGGACTGGTCTCCCTGAGATCAGTGAATACTTTGCAATCTTGGTCTACTAGGCCTTGCTCCCACCTAGCCAGAATCCTACTCCACACTGATGAGGGGCAACACCCCGAAACAGCTGTATGTGGATGGATACCTGGCCTTGGTATTCCCTTGTCATATCTGTAAACTTGTAAAAGAGTTGGATATTGACTTAAAGGGCCACTTCATTTGGTGGTTATGGTGTTCTCCGCAAGGAGCCACCCCTTGGCTGGGTCCTTCCCTGGAGGGATATATGGCTAGTCCTGTGTTTGAGACTCCTAACTGAGGCTCCACAGACTCTATTTGCGTATTCATATTTCCCAGGGGGCAATATGCCTAGGAATTCACTGTGTTTGAGCGCTTTAGCCAGCTGCCCGCAGTGTTTTCTTGGACTGGTCTCCCTGAGATCAGTGAATACTTTGCAATCTTGGTCTACTAGGCCTTGCTCCCACCTAGCCAGAATCCTACTCCACACTGATGAGGGGCAACACCCTGAAACAGCTGTATGTAGATGGATACCTGGCCTTGGTATTCCCTTGTCATATCTGTAAACTTGTAAAAGAGTTGGATATTGACTTAAAGGGCCACTTCATTTGGTGGTTATGGTGTTCTCCGCAAGGAGCCACCCCTTGGCTGGGTCCTTCCCTGGAGGGATATATGGCTAGTCCTGTGTTTGAGACTCCTAACTGAGGCTCCACAGACTCTATTTGCATATTCATATTTCCCAGGGGGCAATATGCCTAGGGATTCACTGTGTTTGAGCGCTTTAGCCAGCTGCCCACAGTGTTTTCTTGGACTGGTCTCCCTGAGATCAGTGAATACTTTGCAATCTTGGTCTACTAGGCCTTGCTCCCACCTAGCCAGAATCCTACTCCACACTGGTGAGGGGCAACACCCCGAAACAGCTGTATGTGGATGGATACCTGGCCTTGGTATTCCCTTGTCATATCTGTAAACTTGTAAAAGAGTTGGATATTGACTTAAAGGGCCACTTCATTTGGTGGTTATGGTGTTCTCCGCAAGGAGCCACCCCTTGGCTGGGTCCTTCCCTGGAGGGATATATGGCTAGTCCTGTGTTTGAGACTCCTAACTGAGGCTCCACAGACTCTATTTGCATACCCAGCAGTAAGAACATTTGTAAGTCAGGGTATATTTAAAATGTAATCATAAGCAATTTTGTTACTCCCTGATTCACAATCAGTTGCAAGCCTCATTTCCTACAATGTGTATTGGTGCGACACTGAGACTATACATAGTTACAAAAATACATCCACACTAAAAAACTAAGACATGCTATATTGACTGAAAAAAAGCAAAACAGCTAAGAAAATATGAAAAATTGGAACACTTAGCTTAAAAACATGGCCATGTCCATAACCACCCAATAGCTACGTTGAGGCGTTTCCGTTTTACTGGGTCTTAACCTACTTTTGCATCTGCACTCAGTCAAAGCCTCACTCTGAATTAAAAAATCTCATTCTTTATGGGCGGGTAGTTATGGACATGGCCATGTTTATAAGTTAAGCGTTACGATTTTTCATATTTTCTTAGGCCCCCTTCACATCACGTTTTTATCCTGTCCATGGGGATCCTGTTTTTTGCAGGACCACATGGACAGGAACGAACAGGTTCGGATGTGAACTCTGAATGCCATTTCTGTGTCCGAATCCATGATTTTGAGGGATCTGGACACAGAAAGAGTTGGGAGGAGCCAAGCCTGCAAAGCACAGGCAAGCAGGGCTGTACTTTCACTATTGCAATGTATACATTTCAAAATTAAAATAAAAGAAAGCTATAGTTAAAAAAAAAAAATGCTCACCTCTCTGCCGAGTGTCCCGCGATGCGAGGCATCCACCTCCAATAACTGCAGGACCTTAATCAGCTGAGTAGGAAGTGGGTTGCAACCCTATCAGCTGATGAGTCACATGACAGCATCAGCTGAGTGGTTTAAATCGCCCGCCCGCCGATCGGTTTTGGCAGACGATTTAAACCGCTCAGATGATGCTGTCATGTGACACATCATCTGATAGGGTTGCCACCCCCTTCTCGGTCAGCTGCTTAAGGTCCTGCAGCTATCAGAGGTTCGATGCCTTGCATCATGGGACACTCGGCGGAGAGGTGAGCATTTTTTTTTTGTTTTTAACACATTGCTTTATTTAATTTCTCTTCAACAGTGTATGTATATACACTGCTAAAGTGAAATTACACTGAAAAGAGCAGTTTTAGTACACTAAAACCGTATCCGGGAAACGATCCTGTTCTTTCGCTGATCCGAGCACCATAGACCCCCATGTTATTTGAATCAACAGGCGTCAGATCCAATACTGTCTGATTCTATCCGATTGGGTCTGCTGCGCCCAAAATCGGAGAAGTCTCCGATTTTGGGGACGTGAAAAAAGCGGACAGAATAGGATCCCTGCACACACGGATGGCCATTAAGGACTATTCCATGCCCATATGGAACATGGGGATCCAAATCGGATTGTGGCTATCAGTTTTACAACAGATAACAACGGATCCAAAAAAATGTGACATGAAGGGGGCCTTAGCTACTTTGCTTTTCTATAGTCAGTATAGCATGTCTTAGTATTTGAGTGCAACTGTCTGTTTGTAACTATGTTCCATCACACTATGATAAAACATATATTGATAAAGCTTTGGACATGCCTAATTAAAAGGACACAATACTACAAGGAAATAAAGTTCTTTGGCAGAACACAGAGCTAATACCATGATATGATATCACATAATATAGCAGCACATATTATAATTAGCCATTGAAGTGCATTGAATGATAATCAGGTAACATAGGGAATGGCAAACCACAGCACCCAGCAAAGGTTTAAAGAGTACTGTATTTACACATCATATAAGTCCTTTCTTGTAAGAGGATAATCCATTTCGATTTTAAACCCTTTCACATGGCAACAATTAGAATATAGTTCTACAGAATTTGGAGCTATACGAGTGTAGTGAACGATAGTTACAAATAAGCCTAAGATGCTCCAACCAGGAATAGTTTAATATACAATTCATTGCATGGCACCAGTATAGCCATTATTCTTAAAATATATTCATGTATTCTTTCATTTATTCTATTTCTACACATCGGGCGCACATTTACTTTTTAACAATCTGTTTGTCAAAACCACAGAGAGCTTTAGAAATTATGTTTTTAAATCGCATAATATCTACAGCAAAATAGATCATTCTAAGTACTTTCTTCACGTTACCACAGCTAATTTAATCAGCCTGTGGCAATAAAAAGAATTTAGTCATTACTGATTTATAAGGGCTGGATAAATGCAGCCTTAAGATAAGAAAACCATTGTACATTTTCTTGAGCAAGCCATTTCTGGACATTAGACTTGACATTTCAAAGGGAAGCTGAAACTGTGGCACATTCACCACGGTACACGCTGTCAAGTACTTAACATATGTTCTGCATGATAAATTAAATCATCACACACCATAAAACAAAGCACAGTTAACTGCAGAGATTAGTTCACTTTTAATGGCTACCACACACTGAGTTTTTTATAATAATCAAAGCGCTTTTGAATAGAATTATATATGGTGTATGGTGGGCTGTGCTGAGGAGATCCACTGCTTAAATTAATTTGGACACATACTTCAATACTGTCTGCAGTGTGGCGCCCCTGCGGCTAGGTGCCACAGGTTAGTATTGCACTTTATTATTAAATGTGTTTTCTTTTCCCTGAGAGTTTCTAATTCAGGGTTAAACCTTATGGAGTCTGTATTTACACCCACTTAGGACCACACCACTTAGCATAGGGGGAGCCAGTACTTTGGTAGGTCCCAGGAGGGTGGGGGTGGAGCCTAGGATAGAGGAGAGAGAGGAACAGTTAGTTTACCTCAGACGGTGCTGGGAAGGCAGGCAGGAGAGTCAGGCCTGACAGTCCAGCTGAGAGGAGGGAGCCCCATCTCTAAGTGGGGGCCCAGGACAGAAGGCAACAGGCCAGGACTGGTAGGAGCCAGCTGGTCACGTTGAGGGAGCACCGGCAACGCGAAAAGCCGAGGCGGCCAGGAGTTTAGCCCTGACCGCAAACCGACGAGCTGCAGGCCCATACAACCGGGTTGCTGACAGCACCACAGAGGTACTTCACCCCTTAGGACCAAAAGACGGTTAAACACTAGAGGTGGAGGACTGATTTCCGGTGGCGGAGGGGAAAATTGTGTGTTCCTGCTGTTCCTGTCTGCACCGGTACAGGTCCAGTTGAGCCTACTAGATACAGACCAGTGGCGTAACTTCAGGCCATGGGGCCCCGATGTGGAAGCTCCAATGAGGCCCCCAATTATTGCAAATCTTTAATAGTATTAGTCTTTTTCTAGGGGCCAAAGGGACTTTTGGGGCCCCTCTAGGCTGCAGGGCCCGGGTGCGATCGCAACCCCTGCACCTGTTGTAGTTACGCCCCTGATACAGACTGCAGGACTGGCTGGGGAGCTCTGCAAGGGTGGGAAAGACTGAGAAGGAAGGAGACCCTGAAAGACAAAGGCAGTAAACATTTAGACTCCATAAACTCATTTATTGATCAATCATTTTGCCCTGGAGTGTATATTTATTTTAGTGGTACTAACTCTGCTTTAATCATAATTATACACAATAGCACAGGATTACAATAAGGTACTATGCGTTTTTGTACAATTTTTTGCAATTTTTGTCAATCTTTCCTTTTCATGAAGACGAATGATTTGATGTTCATATATTCTTGTTTCATTTAATGTACTTGATGTCATAGACTGCTTTTGTTAAAAAAACCTTTTGTATTTTTATTAGTGATGTAATAAGACTATGACAGCATTCCATGATTTTTTGACTTGTAAACAAAAAAAAAATGTTTCTGTTATTTTTTTCTCTTATGTTAAACAGTATTTCACGTGAAGAAGACTACGGTCGAAACGTCTGACTAAATATAAATTGATGATAAAGCAAACACCATCTGTCTGGAAAATACTAATAAAAAACAATTTTTGTTCAACAATCCTGGACTTTATTCTACTTTATTCTAATTTTTGGTGTGCCAGATCACTTGTATTTACTGATGTTTAAATTTTGAGCATCCTAAAGGTTGTGAGCCAGCCCTACATTATATAAAGTGCCTCGTGGTAGTCCTCCACTCTTCCCTCTCCTTCAAGCCCCACATCTAAGCCCTCGCTACCGCCTGCCAACTCCAGCACAAAGATATTACCTGAATCTGCACTTTCTTTGAGCAAGACATTGCTAAAACATTTGTCCACACCCTCATCATCTCCCATCTCGACTACTGCAACCTCCTGCTCCCCGGCCTCCCTGCTACCTCCCTTGCACCTCTCCACACCATTAAGTCCACTGCCGGCTACTTCCATGTCTCCCCCCTCTGCCAAGCCCTTCACTGGCTCCCCACTTCCCAGATATCCCGGTTAAAAACACTACCCTGACATACAAGGCCATACATAACCTGTCCCCTCCTTATATCTCCGACCTGGTCTCCCAAAACCTCCCCTCACTCAATCTACGCTCCTCTCAAGAGCTCCTTCTCTTCTCCCCTCGAATTTCCTCCTCACACAACCGCATACAAGACTTTTCTCGTGCATCCGCCTTACTTTGGAACTCTCTCCCCCACCACATCAGACACTCCCCTATCCAGGGAACCTTCAAGAAAGACCTGAAGACCCACCTCTTCCTTCAAGTCTACCTACAGCCCACACTGAGAACTATCTGCTGCACCACCTCACCTCTACCCTTCCTACTGTCTCCCCACCCATCCCCTATAGATTGTGAACCCTTGTGGACAGGATCCTCTGCCCTACTGTACCTGTATGATTCAGTCATCGTCATTTTACGTTCTTGTCATCGTCTGCCCTTACACATGTAAAGCGCCATGGAACCTAATGGCGCTATATAAATATTTATTGATAATAATAATAATAATAATAATAATAATAATAATAATTGGGAGCCTCGTTGGAGCTTTCTCATTTGGGCCCACAAGCTTCAAGTTACACCACTAGCAATGAGCATTTTGATATATTATATTTCATGTTTTACATCTTCTATAATTAATCTAGCAGTCATACCAATGAAAAAAGCAAAGCTGAAATCAATATGCAGATAAATTCTTGTTGTGCCCCTGTATAGGGGTAAAAATGTCTACGGTAACCAGACTAATATATGATAAAACACCCTCTTCATTGGATATATGTAAATAGAAAGGTAATAATTTGATAAAACAGTTGTAAGGATTTCATTTCTGACCTAAGTGATTGACTTTGCAAAAGTGCATGCTTATAAAATTGTGAAAGCAGCACCGAATATTACACAACACTAAACGATGAGGTTCAAACATACAAATGTGCTTCTCCTATAAAACTACTGCATAAATCATTGCAACTACAACTCAAATGATCAAAGGTCTTTTGTTGTTGGCTTATATACAATTCTCACTTTTCAGAATTCTTTTCCACTTTGATATATTGAAATTACCTTCCCTACCGCCATCTGGCCATGCAAAGCATGTTTTGATATATAACACTTAACAGATTGGCAGACATGGCATAATCAGGTCACCTTCACATAGGTTAACACTTATTTTTCTGAGATTTTGTGCAATCTGGCAGCAGGAGAAAACAAGCCTTATTGGAAAATAAAATATATCCAGTCCACCAATTGAAGTTAACATAATTCTTATTAACATTTTAATCCTATGGAGAGGTACCGTATATTCCCTTTTTACATCAGTTATTCCCATCTTTAGCCTCTCATAGCGCACACCTCTTACTCACTGTATATGCGGATTTTATAACCCTCATTCAGTTCTGTAAGAGTGTTGGAAACTATGCAGAATAGATCACTAGACTGTTTCCCGAGATCCATCTTCTATGAGTGATGTTTGGATGTTGACATTTACATTTAAGCCAAGATGGCTAAAATGGGAACAATCTTCTGGGGTATTATTCTAGACTATGCTTCAGAAGATACATTCTTTTGTAAAATGTTGATGAACACAATATGATTCAAGTGATTTTAAAAATTATAGGGAAGGTTATATTATAAAGATGAGAATGATCAGTAATACTGGAGTTGAGTGGTTTAGGTAAAATTCAAATTTGCCTCTTTGTGGGGACATTCCTAGGAAATTTGATTACCAGAATTATCACTAGCTAATTTAGTGTTCTTTATCATGCTCTGGGGTCACTCCTAACAAAAGAGCATAATAAACATAAGACGTCAAAATAGAAAATCCTTATACTCACATTACCATTCATCCCTCTATCCCCCATCGGGTTCTTGTCAAATCTTTTGATTGCTGTCACAAGAGCTGAAGTTCCCAGGTCACCCATATCTCTGACTCCCCATCGAGCTTTGTCGAATCTTTTGTTTGCTGTCACAAGAGCTGAATTTCCTAGGCCACTCATCTCTCTGCCTCCCCTGTCATCAGGTCCCAGTTACATCTTTTGATTGCTATCTCAATAGCTAAAGTCCCAAGGCCTCTGTCACTAAGGGGTACTTCACACACTGCAACATTGCTAGCGATGTCACTGAAACTTCACAGGTTTTGTGACGTAACAGCAACCTCTTTAGCGATATTGCAGTGTGTGACACGCATCAGCGACCTGGCCCCTGCTGTGAGGTTGCTGATCACTACAAATCGTTCAGGACCACGCATTGCTGTGTGTGACAGCGAGAGACCAACGATCATCGACCTCACAGCCAATGCCCAGCGCCGTACATTAGACGCTGGGCACTGGTAACCAGGGTGAACACTGAGTAACCAAGCAGCGCGTTCTGTTTAGTTTCCCGGTGTGTACCCTGGTTACCAGCGTCCTCCCGCTTAGCCCAGCCTGTAAGCATGTTCTGCTTAGTAACCTGGTGTTTACCCTGACTACCAGCAATGTCGCTGCTGACTGGTCGCTGGCGAGTCTGCCTGTCTGACAGCTCACCAGCGACTGCAGAGAGACTTTCCAGCGATCCCGACCAGGTCGGATCGCTGGTGGGATAGCTGGAAAGTCTCAGTGTGTAAAGGGGCCCTAAGCTCTCTGGCTGTAATGAGGCAAGCACGAAAAAGGTCACAACGTCCTGATATACAGTTTTACCTTGCACACATATGTGCAGAACCATCCCAGCCATACACACTAGGCCAGGACTTACGGCTTCAAAAAGTTCTATGATGGTTCTGCGCATGCACGACCAAAGAGCACATCATGACATCATAATTGCAATAATTAGAGAATGGATGGATTGGAGGGCTGGTGAATATTAAGTTGAGAATCTTTTGGCTTTTTACCTTTTGATAGCCCCTTATGGGGTTGAGTTTTGCTGAACTTGCATGGAAACTAATTGCTAATAATACAAAATTTTGCAAATTAAGCTTTTTGTAACATTCAAATAGAATTCAATTCCACACTAATATATTTATTTGTACATCTCTAATTACTACCAATGATAACACAGACACATAAAAGCACATAGATGCAATGTAAGTACATATTATTTCTTTAATAAATCATATCAAATATCTACAATGGAATAGGTAACAAGCATTAGACTGGTAGGGCTCAAATCCTAGGATCCTAATCAATTTAAAGAGGACCTGTCACCCCCCCATGGATGTGAATCTAAGGGCAGCACTGAATGCAGCATGTCTGCTGCATTCAGGCAAGTGATCCCCCATGTCTGATGGCGGCTGGTACCCCGAGATAATAGATTAGTAAAACTTACAATCTGGAGCCAAATGGGCGGTCCCTGGTGCGGCAGCCTGTGTCTCTATGTCGCCTCCCTGCTGCGAATCACGTCCTCCTCGCTCTGTCTCTGCTCCCTGTGCTGGTGTGCTGGTGATGCAGGCAGAGCAAGGTAATGCTTATCCCCGCCCCCGGCCAGCTGTCCTGCCTCCTGCTGTGATGTCAGCATGTAAAGCGCCATGGAATATAATGGCGCTATATAAATAAATAATAATAATAATAATAATTTCCTCGCCCAGCTCCATAGCATAACATACAGCTGGCAGGGGAAATGATTTGATGTCACAGCAGGGGGGGGGACAGGCAGCCGGAGGCTGAGATAACATTACCTACTGCATCACCAGCACAGACAGAGAGAGGAGGACGTGATTGGCAGCAGGGAGGCGGCACAGAGACACAGGCTGCTTCACCAGGGACCGCCCATTTAGCTCCAAATTGTAAGTTTTACTAAACTATTATCTCGGGGTACCAGCCCCCATTGGGGACCCCTTGCCTGAATGCAGCAGAAATGCTGCATTCAGTGCTGCCCTTAGATTGTGATATTTGGGGGGTGACAGGTCCTCTTTAAATAGTGGTTGAGCATGTGTTCTACTATTTGATTTAAATCCCATGGCAGTAATGACAGCTAACATTGCTTTTAATGGGATCTGTTGATTACTGTGTAAACCAGACTTGAAAGCATGAAATCGGGTCTCATTTTCTCTCTTATTTATTTCCCAGGAGTTAATATTGAAACAGCATTAGCTTAGCTATTTTTCATTCACACCTCCATTTTTTATGCTTTCAAAAATGCTTGTTTGGGTGTTTAGGTGTTTTCCAATCCCATCTACAATGCTTCTTAAGCCCCGTTACACATAGCGAGATTGCTTTTGCGTCACAGGTTTTGTGACACAACAGCGATCTCTCCAGCGATTTCACTATGTTTGACACGTAGCAGCGACCAGGCCCCCACTGCGAGATTGCCGATCGTGTCGAAATGGCATGGACCAATTTTTGATCGTCAGGCTCCGGATGGCCAGCATGCATCAGTGTGTTTGATGCCTTAACAACAACCTCATTGACGACTCAGAACTCAGCCACGTAGGTCTGAGTCGTCAGACTAGCTGCTGTGTGACAGGGTCCCAACAACCGCTGAGGTCGTTATACGGGTTGCCATATCATTGCCGCGTTGAGTAGATCTGACTGTTTGACATCTCATCAGCGACCACGTAGCAACGCTCCAGCAATCCTTACCAGGTCGTATTGTTTTTGGGATAGCTGGAAAGTCGCCAAGTGTGACGGTACCCTTATTCTCCTTCTCAGAGGCAAGACATTGTACATCTTTTCCCATGTTTGGTAACAGTCCCAGTTGTGATAAAACCACTATATACCCATTATGGTATACTCTATTACTATGCAATAAATGTTTGGGTTGGTGAACCCATTTAAGACTCTTTTCGTTAAATATTTTAAATTATGTTCTATCCTTTACTATTTGTATTTTGCTTTATATTATTATATTTTTAGTAGTTGACATTAGGAACAATACTCAAGCATCATAAACTATTACAAAACAAGATCTATTCATGACTAAATATATTAAAACATGATAATATGTTGCAATGGGTGATATTTAAGGAGCTGGCTGGAAGACAAAAGTAGCAAGCAAAATGAATCTGTGTACGGAGATGTGAGGAGACATGGAGCAGAGCCAGACACGGGGAATGCAGAAGTGTTAGAAAAACTTACTGCCGTGATTACGGCACCAAAGGAGCATTTACTTTAGCAAATTAACAAAGTAAATCACGTGTACCCAAAACAATAATTTTTCCATATCTAAGAAACTTTCATTGTAAATAATACACTCCACTTAATTAAAAAGTAAAATATGATAACAAAGGAATGGAATTTCAATACTAAATCTCTAATATTTAGTTTATAAATGTTTGTATAGATTTTTTTCTCATGTATATTTATAAGATACAGAAAGTCCAACTATGCAAATTCTAATGGAAACCCACTTTGAATATTGATAAAACATTTATACAAACTTCATCTGCATTGTTAATGTAATGGTGTTCTTTAGTCATAAATACGTATGGTTGCAGTTATGAGCACAATACCAGTGAAGGAAATAAAGAACATGGACTCGGCAATGTGACAACTAAATTGAACCTACTTTAGATAAGGCGTGTCTAACCAACATGGTGGGTTTCTGTGAGGAGGTAAGTGCCAATCTGGATGTTGGTAATGTGGCGATGTCATTGATCTGGACTTTCCAAATGCATTTGATATTAACCACATAACAGCTGTAATATGATTACTGGTACCATAAGTGATGGGAGATATGTGTCAGCCAGATTGATGAACTCCATTATGTGAGCTGGGGCTGATTCACCACGTCCCTCCCTCCCTGAGGTGTGGTCAGAGAAGTTAAATGTTCACCTCTGTTTTTTTTTCTCTGGTGTAAGGTTTGGAGTGCAGCAGAGCACAGTGTGCAGCTCTGAGCCTAAGAAGCTGATCCTCAGTTTGGTTGTCTTCAAATAGCTTATGGCAGCAATAAACCAGACGTTTACCCGGAAAGGCTTCCTGTGTCTACCTGGAATTGGCAGCTGAGAGTGACTCTATCATACAGCCTTATACTGAAGCTCCAGAGGCAGAGACTAGGGCAAGCTATATGTAGGTGGGTAAAACACTAGTTAAGGGATGGGAAACAAAGAGACGTTGTAAATAGTGCGTTACCTAAATGGGACAAAGCCAGCAATGGGGACCACAAGGATGCTAAGGTTAAGTCTTTTTGACCTTTTTTATTACAGACATTGTGTATGTGATTGAGAGCAATGTGTTAAGGCCCAGTCACACATGACGAGATCGTTAGCGAGATTGTTGTAACTATGACATTACAATGATTTCTCCAGCGATGTAGTTATGATGTGACATCTAGCAGCAATCAGGCCCCTGCTGTTAGGTCGCTGATCGCTGCAACGTGCTCTGGGTCATTTTTCATTGATCATTGGTCTCCCGCTGGTCAGCACACATCGCTGCGTGTGACAGCGAGAAACCAGTGATCAGTGACCTCACAGGCTGGTAACTATGATAAAACACTGGCGCCTGGATACCCGGTGTTTATCATAGTTACCAGCATCCTCCCTGTTTAGCGCTGCCTGTAAGCAGGGAGGACGCTGGTAAATATGATAAACACCGGGGATCTAGGCAGCGGGCGCTGCCTGGATACCCGGTGTTTATCATAGTCACCAGCTTCCTCTCTGCTTACAGGCAGCGCAAAGCAGGGCGGACGCTGATAACCGCCTTCAGTGATGTGGGAGGTGGCCCCCAGGTCCCTGATCGCTGGGGAGATCTGTCTGTTTGACAGCTCCCCAGCAACCAGGTAACGATGCTCCAGTGATCCCGGCAGGTCGTTATCGCTGTCAGGATTGCTGGAGCATCGTTGTGTGTGACAGGGCATTTAGTCTGTGCTAATAATGTAGGACTACAGAACAAGGGAAGGACTTGGGTATTCTTATTACATATAAACTGAGCAGCAGCACTCAATGTCAAGCAGCAGCTGCAAAATCAAACAAGAGTTTAGGATTTGTAAAAAGAGAGATAAAATCATTTGATCTGAAATTATTATCCTTCTATAAATCACTTGTAAGTCCACATCTAGAATTTCGCATTCAGTTTTGGGCTTCACATTTTACACAGAATATATGGACGTTAGAGCCAGTGAGACAATGGAAAAGTTGAATTTGTTTAACTTAGAAAAAAAAGAGGCCTCAGAGGAATTCTCATTTATATGTAAATTTACATGGGGATCAATACAAAGGACTGGAAAATATAAATCTAAAATTTATTTCTATAAAGGACCAGGGAAATTCATTATGCATTGAAAAAAGGTGCTACTTGCATCTAAATACCGTATGTGCTTGAGCATAAGCCGACCCGAGTATAAGCCGAGGCCCCTAATTTTACCCTCCAAAACTAGGGAAACGTATTGACTCGACTATAAGCCTAGGGGGGAAAATGAAGCATACTCTCATGGTATACAGCCCCTCTCATCATGATAAATGGCCCCCCATTACTGGTATATAATCCCTCATCACTGGTATATAGGACCTCCATCACTGGTATACAGTTCCCCCCCATCAGAGGTTTATAGCCCCCATCAGTGGAATACAGCCCCCCACCAGTGGTATATACAGGCCCCCTCTCAGTGGTATATACAGGCCCCCCCTCAGTGGTATATAGAGGCCCCCCATCAGTGGTATATACAAGCCCCCCATCAGTGGTGTACAGGCCCCTCCATCAGTGGTATATACAGGCCTCTTCATCAGTAGTATATACAGGCTAACCTTGCTGCCGCACACCCTTAAAATAATAAATCATTCATTCTCACCCTCCGTCGCTCTGTCACCGCGCGTCCTCCAGTCTTCTTCCTGCTTGTACCCGGCTTCTTTTCCTGTGGCGGGCGCAGCAGCGATAACGTCATTGCTTCTGCGCCGGTCACATGACGCCGGGTACAAGCAGGAAGAAGGAGACCGGAGGACGCGCGGTGACAGACCGACGGAGGGTGAGAATGAATGATTTATTATTTTAAAGGTGTGTGGCAGCAAGGGGGGCCTGTATACCACTGATGGGGGGGGCTTCCATAGTGCAATGTAATATGCACCGCTCCCCCTGCCGCTGATGGACAGGTGGATGCAGTGCATATTGCATTGCACTAATGAGCAGGGGCATGTAACCACCCGCTCCTACTGCAGCCGCCCCCCACCTCCTCCAGCTCCTGATCACCGCCCCCCCCGCGCCTTCACACTGTGACTCGAGTATAAGCCAAGGGGGGCACTTTTCAGCACAATTTTTGTGCTGAAAAACTCGGCTTATATTCGAGTATATACGGTAAGTGTTCTTTACAATAACACATTTAGAATGTGGAATGCTCTACTGCAAGAGGTAGTAATGGCAGACACTATAACAACATTTGACCCCTTAAGGACCAAGCCTCATTTTTGCAATTCTAACCAGTATCACTTTACGAGGTTATAACTCTGGAATACTTCAACATATTCTAGTGATTCCAGGACTGATTTTGCATGACATATTGGACTTCATGTTAGTAGTAAATTTAGGATGATATTTTCTGCAATTCTTTGACCAAATAGAGTGTTTACATGCAGTGACAGTTCAAAGCCATGACGGGTATATTGGTCATTAAGGGGTTAAAAAAGGATGGATGCTTTTCTCATAATAAATGCCATTGTGGACTACAAATAATCCAGTGAATGAGAATGCATAACTGGTGGAGAAAGGTTGAAATTGTTTCACCTGAGTCTTTTTCAACCTAATTAACTATGTCAATTATTAGGAATGTGCTTCCTTTTCCACTCATGAGGCAACTCTTCCCTTTTCCCTGCCTCATGAACTCATCATCCAGTGTGACAAACTGCTATAATCAGTCATGGTCAAAGCAAGACAGATGGACAGCTGAGTTAAATGGTTATTCCCATCTCTGCCAGGCTGACACATCCTCACCTATTTGCCACACACAGCACAACGCCCTGTCTTGAAACTAGGTAACTCTGGATATTCATGTTGCTCCAGTCCATGACAAGGGATCACTGACCTGGACAATGGACCATGGTTGTACAGAGCAGTCTGCTTATATTTAAAGAGTACCAACTCTATCTATGCTGTTGTCATAGCTGCCGAATTACCCAAAGTAGCACAACTGAGTTCATCTGTTTTGGAAATCTTGCCTCTAGTGGCTGAAAGCTAGGAGCAGTTATTCCTAATTTGGAAATTCAAAGATAAGAATGACCCTTTAAGGTTAAGGTTACAGATCCTATTAAATTCTATGGAGGGGGTTAGGATGAATGAGCACTAATCAAACTGAGACACAGGTACATCCAACATCTAGTAAGAGTTTTACCTTACTATAGGGCTGTATTAACAGCCACAATGTTCAGTGTAAACTTTCATCATGATTTCTGGGAAACAAGAGCAGTAACCCATCTTTTTGTTTGTATTGTGTACAGGTTACATCACAGCACCTAGTCCCCATCCACTAGCATGGAAAAAGTGAAAACTATAGATTGAGCCAGTAGAGGTCTTTTGAAAATGCAGGATGCAAATCATATAATGGCCAAAGGTAGTGTTTTCCTCATGTAAAGATTCATGATTACTTATTTTGAAAACTTTCCTGAAATGCCAGACATGCTTTAAAAGAAATACTGTACATACCAATCATAGTATAGAATATAGTAAATGGCGGGCACCATCATATTTTTGTCAAACACATAAATTACAGGTAATTCAAGCAATAAAAGCTATACTGAATGGGTCTGTCTCATGACAAACATTGATATTATTATATCACAGATGTTTGAATGGTGAGCAGCCCGAACAGTCTCCTCTACTCATCTGAGGTTGCATAGTAGATCCATTATAGTCATTATAGCCAGAAGGATAAAGTGCCACTTTGCCTTCCTATGACTGCTGTCACTTCTTTCCAGTGGTTATAGTTAAACAAGATGACATCAACAAGTGACTGTCCCAATATATGGAATGTGGAATTTTTTAAGGCTGGTTCTTCATATGACAGTCAAAAACTGTAATGCATGGAAGTATAAGGCTGCAAATTTAGTAGGAGACATATACATTTGAAAGTAATTTAAATATTGCAATATTATTGCTATCAAATTTTGTTATAGTTTTATCTGTTAGGACAGGGGCAGATGACTGTATTTTCAGTCTGAGTGTGATCCAACAATACATCTAATCATACTGTGACCAATGTTAGTCTTAGAGAGTTGCTCATTTGGGATGAGCGAGCATGCTTGCTGCTACTATGTACTCGCAAGAGTATCCCAGTACTCGGGATGCTCGGTGAGAACCAAGTACCTCCAAGGTGCTCAGACTCATCACTAATCATTATCGATGTGATACAAGTATACAGCCCCCTTCAGTGCACAATGTGAGCTGGCACCTCACAGAGAGCATATTGATTGTTAGAGTCCCTCTGGGGAGCACAGCAAGGTGTTGTATGCTGCATATACTGTGACGATTTGAAAAAGCCCACTCTCCCGCCTTTTCCCAGAAACACTCGGTGTATAGCCAGATGTCTGTGGGCGGAGCCTATCACGCATTGACTTGCATTGGCCTCGGTGTTCGGTCGAGCACCCGAGCATCTTGAAGTGCTCGACCAGAGCATCGAGCACCCGAGCATTTTACTGCTCACTCATCACTATTGCTCATATATCAGATTGTCTGAAAAAAAATTCCCTGCATGATTGAGTTTGATCCGATATTCAGATGCCACTCAGCAGTACAAGTGTATGGGTGCGTGGAAATCAGTGTGAATTTGCATGACATTTAACTGCAATATCCCCAGACTCACAAAATGGAGAAGATGGAGATGCATTGTTCACCAACTTCTCCTCACAGTGTGCGCCAATTGTGTCATCTGGGAAAAGCGAAGCACACTATGCTGACACTCAGGTCAAACTCTGATCAGAGTGTTATTTGCATAATCGGCCCGATACTCTTCGGTTAGAGAATCTTCAGCCATGTGCCCATATTCCATGGAAATACTGTTCCCTCATGCTAACTCCTTACCAGTTCTAAAAAGTGGAGAGACATGGCTCAAAGTTTTAAACTACAAACAAATAAATGGTACTATACTACGCTACAGCTTTAGCATTATCTTTCCCTTCCTTGATCAGCAAAGAAGTTACTGTTTCATTAGTACAAATGACCCAATAGATATATTGAAGATATGTAAGGAATTTGAGAAGAGAATGAAATGGATTAGACAAAACAGGAAAATGTAAAGCGAAGTGGTACATAAAGTCCCATGTATACACCATAGACATTATATAATAATTCCTACCAGAGATACGTTCATCAGGCAAAATTCAAATTTTCCTGTTCGCAAGTTTTTTTCCGGGAAATGTACTTCATGGAGAAGTTCTTCTCTATGAATTTAATGTCTCTTAAAATGATTGGGGTCTCTCTAGAACCCAAAGCACAAAAATAACAAAATGTGTACAAAAAATCCTTTTATTTACTTTACCACTCACTGCCACCCAACCAAGCCTCGCCACATCTTCTAATCCCCTGCCACTAGCACTAGAGTCATCAGGCCACTCCTGCTTAGCCGCTACTTCCATCTTTCATGAGGCTCCAGACGGCATCATAACATCACAACATGCAATGAGACATACCGGAGCGGTGGCTGTGGGTGGCGGTGAGTAGTAGAAAGGTGAGTATTTTTTAAGGTCTTGATGCCCTTTATGGTTCAGAAAATTAATCCACTCAGGACTTAATTAAAAAAAGATGTGTTTTGGTGAATGTGGATTTTCTGAAATATTCAAGAAGCATTTAATTCCATTTTAATATATTCGCTTATCTCTAGTTTCTCCCAAAATCAGTTTGTCCTTTTCATAACTGTTGAATGTGACAGTGAAATTTACCATACAGTTATTTGTATAGGGAATCTGATTTATCTGACAGGCATCGTTTCTTCCAAGTACTTCTGTATAATTACCTCCCACTGTTATTTGCAGGCAAGAAATAATGTTGCCTTTATCCTGTGTATTATTTAGCAAGCTATTTATTAGAGAACATTTCATCAGTGACAGACTTCTGGAATCCCATATGTCCCTTTCTCAATTAAAATCTACAAGTCTTTAAAAGGCGAACAAGAACATTATTTAGAGTATTGTGCTCTTAAGAGATTAGTATTCTTTGTCTCCATATGTATATTGTGTCAGGAGATTTAAAGTGATAAAATCAACTACATGTTTTCCATTGCTACTGCTGAGTAATATTTCACAGGGAAGGCCGATGTTAAAAAGTGTAGATGTAAATTAAACCACTTTAAGAATTCAATTTCACTAAAGAATAATTTCCCCCAATTTTTTTATTAAGTCAATGTATACGTGCATGTAATATAGAGTCAATATGTTAATATACTCACCTACCTCACTTTCTTCGGATCCAGTACCATACTGCTCCTCTTGTCAGTGATGTCACCACACTCCTGACTATTCGGCTGATTCTATGTGAACCGAAAGCCGATTTTATAATGTAAGCCTATGGATTTTCATTCTGACACTTCATAGATTTGTACTGTAAAAGCCACTTCCATAGGCTAGGGTCACACATCCCAATCCGCTTTTCAGGGCCCTTTGAAAAACGGATCCGTTAAATTTAGGCTGCCATTAGTGTCCCCTGAGGTCCTGGACGTTTTCGGAAAATTTTTGGACTTAGTCATTTTTTCACCAAAAATGGATATCCGTTAATGGATGGTGCCTATAGGTGCCCTGCGTTAATGGATAGCTTCTCCATAGGGCTCAATGTTAAAAAAACTGATCCGTTTTTTTCCAGCACCAAAAAACGCTGCATGCAGCATATTTTTGAGCCCAGGAAAACCAGATTACAGTTTTTGAAAAATGCTGGTGCCCCTAAGTCCTAAGTGCACCATCCGTTAAAGGATCAGTTTTTGGAACTTAAAAAAAAAAGCAAACTTTTGATGCAAAAACGGACCTGAAGCAAAAAAGGATGGTATGTTTGACCCTAGCCATAGACACAGCAGCCCTAGGTAAGTACAATAATTTTTAGACTAAAAGACACATTTTTTAACATGAAAATCTCCTGCTAAAAAGTGTGTGCATCCTATAATCTGGAGACAGCTTCCAGTGAAAGGGGGGACTCCTACACTGCATCCTCCCCGATCACATAGAGTTGCCTGCTCTCCTTCTGCTCTACACTGATCTATGTAATTGGTACAGAGCAGGAGGAGAAGCTTACCAGCATCTGAAAAGGGACTGCAGGAGTCGAGCATCAGAAAGACATTTGAATCTTTAAACTCCAGAACCTCTCATGTCATATGACTGCTTACATGACCAAAAAGGTCCTAGAATTAACTACGTTGAAGGTCCTTCACATGCTAAGCTGATGCAGCCTTCATTAAGGTCCCGATCAGGAGCTGCAAGATATGGTCCTGTATATTGTGTGTGAGATTGCGATCTGTGGTTATGTGTGTGTATATATGTATGCATGTATATGCGTGTTAGGCTAGGGTCAGAGTAGCGTTAATCAGGACTTACGTTAAAAACATAGGTTTTGGCAGCATAAATGCGGTGCTACCGCCATGGTAGAACCACATTAATGCTGCCAATGTTAACCTATGGAGACGCGGCCCCTAGCGTCGCTCAAACGCCTGCATCTGATTTAAATCTGGCGTTATTTCCTAATGCAAGAAAAGATGCTGCTGAAAGTGTCTTTTCTCACATTAGGAAAAAGCGCAAGATTTCACTCAGATGGCCGCATTGGAGCTGCACTATGGGCCGCGTCACCATAGGGTAACACTGGCAGCATTAATGCAACGCTACCTTGGCGGTAGCACCGTGTTTATGCTGCCAAAAGCTATGTTTGTAACGCAAGCCCTGATTAACGTTAATGTGACCCTAGCCTTAGTATGTGTATGTATGTTTGTGCGAGTAAAAGTATAAGTCTAGGGTCAAGTGGACTTGCGTCAAAAACATAGGTTTTGGCAGCCTTAACGCATTGCTACCGCCATGGTAGCGCCGCGTTAATGCTGCCAATGCTTACCTATTGTGATGCCGTCAGTAGCGCGGCTCTAACGCTGGCATCTGAATGAAATCTCACTCTTTTTCCTAACGCGAGAAAAGACGCTTTCAGCAATGTCTTTTCTTGCGTTAGTAAAAAGCGCGAGATTTCATTCAGATGCTCGTGTTTGAGCTAGGCGCCGCGTCATCATAAGTAGTCGTTGGCAGCGTTAACGTGGTGCTACCACGGCGGTAGCACTGCATTAAGGCTGCTAAAATCTATGTTTTTAACGCAACCCACATTTAACGTTAATGTGACCCTAGCCAAGCTGCAGGATATGGTTATGAAAAGTGTGTGTGCATATGTGCATGTAGCTGAGCTGTATTTTTGTCTATATGTACATGTAGCAAAGCTGTATGTGTATTTATATGTGCATGTAGCAGAGCTGTGTGTATATATGTTCCTGTAGCAGAGATAAATGTGTCTATGTTGATACTGTTTTCATGTAGAAGAGCTGTATGTGTGTCTATATGTGCATGTAGCAGAGCTGCATGTTTATATGTGAATATAATTTGCTGGCAACGTTTCCTGTGTGCTGGGTAAAAAACACATGCGTTCAAACACAACCATGTTTTGTATTGTGTTTGCATACGTTTCCCCATACACAGCGCACAGGAAAACGCTATAGACCGCGCTTCCTGTGTGCTGTCCAAAAGCGCATATCCGGGAGTTTCGAATGTAGCCGGTTGCTGAGGTAAACATCGGGTTGTCATAAGGTGCAATAGCCTTGCAGTGTATAGTATTACCTGCCGTTACCACTATGCACTGAATCAGAAATTTCTACGTTTTTAGCGCTTCCGTCAGGCTAGGGTCATGACACAAATGTGACCGCAGCCTAATATCTTTATGTGACTGCAGATTGCTGACTGTGTGCAATGCACATGCTGTAACAATATTCCTGGTATGAATGGGCGGTTATGTGAATCCATGTGTACTCTTTGCATACTTGCAATCATATGCGGACTAGACACCTGCACTTCACTCAATTCAGTTCTATTGACTGAAACCAAACACGTCCACTTGGCACATGACCACAAGTGTGCCAATCGCATACTTGGTATTATGTGACCAGTTGCACCAACAGGAAACAGCGGTGAATCATGATTCATCATGACAGCATGCGCACCACATGTACAGTGACTGCAGACATTTGTTTTAAGCCTGGACAAACCCTTTAACATAGAAGCTATACCTATCTTTTGAAGAAATTGTCTCTAAGGCCTCTCTCACTTGAGAGTATGAATCGGACAAGTGCAATGCTAGGAAAATCTAGCGTTTCACTTGGACCAATATTAGTCAATTAGAAAAAGCAGATGTGCTATATTTTTCATGCTAATTCAACATGAGAATACAATTGCAGCATGCTGTGACTGCCTCCACAAATCGGCTTAAGCACACACATACAAGTCTATGGGTATTAGTAAAACATCGGACTGCACTCTGATGTCATCCAAGTGCAGTGTGGTATATGCCGAGGCTGGCAATGACTAAGATGGTGTGAGGCATTCCGGCACTATAGCACGTGGCCGGGATGACTCACATGGGCCTGCTGCAATCTGGGTGATTTCTTGACCTAGCAGTACTTATAGGGTTAAGTGTGTATTAGCTCTGTAGTAATACACACGGGGTTAACTATAGCTAGGTCTATGTGAATGCTGATGACTAACTGCTTCCCAGGTGTGGGTGTGAGATGTGAGGTTGTGGATCAGAGGCGTCCCATCCTTTTGGGATGTGGAGGGAAGCCTGCTTTCTCCATACGGGAGGCACCTGTTCCTCTGACAAGTGTTTGAGCCGTTGGCCAGACAGCGGGTTGAGATGGCTCCTGGAGTTGGGGGACCCTGGCCAAACCTGGAGGGTGCTCACTTGGACATAGGGGTGCAGCCGTGGTCCTGGAGACCTGCCTGGTATGGAGGTTTGGAGGCGGCTGACGACCTGGAAACACATGGTGAGGAGATCTTGGGGGAAGCCTGGTTTACCCGGTAGCTCAGGTGTGCTAAACCCTGGTCTGAGCCTGTATAGGCTGTAGTCCATGGATATCTTATGATGGACTGTGCGTGAGCATGTGTATGAGGCTGTGCCTTGTAAGAGTCACAGTCCATGGATATTTTATGATAGACTGTGCGTGCATGTGTATGGGCCTGAGTAGGCTGCAGTTCATGGATATGGTTTGATGGACTGGATGTACACATGTATGGGCCCGGTACTAGGCGGCAGTCCATGTAGCCTCATAATGGACGGTATGCATGGTTGAGTCTGGTTATGTCTCAAAGGGAGTAACCGCCATTGGGACCGACTGTTAGCTTGTGATGGTCCTGTTGATCTATGTATGTGTATGAGACTGGATGTACTGGATGTGTCGCGGATCCGTAAAGGTCTTGTATGTACTGGGCAGACAGATTCCTGTTACTATGGTGGGCCCTGGGTTTAAAGATCCCTGTAGAGGTATTGGGTTATGAGTATATGGACCCTGTAGATATGTAAATATCAGGTAGTCAGGCGGGCATAGCCACCATTAGAACCAGACCGGGTCTGTAAGGGTCGCCTTAAGGTTCTGCTGATGTGATAAATGTAAATACTGATATGTATGTTGTTCAAATGTAAATAATGTCTTGTAGGTTGTACAGAGTGTAGATATGGCCAAATGTCCGGGCCTGCCAAAGGAGCTACGGTTAGTGCTCCTGATAGTCGATAAAGCTGTTAGTAGTGCTCTGGTGTGTATAACACATGTAATAATATATTGTGCTGAACTGTGATTATTTATTTGTTTATGTGATATGTGAATTGTGTATTATATGTGAGATGCAATGTGTATTGTATGATATAATCAGTTTATGATTGCATAGTAGACTGCTATATTGTGTTTCTTTGGAAAAAACACGGTTGTTGGTGTCATTCCGTTGCCAAGTGCGCCCCTAGGCATGCGCTACCTCACAATGGAGAGATTAATCTCCTCTTCTTTTCATCTATGATCTGAATCTCACATGCTATTGGTAAGAGGATAATCCACTGTTGAGATAAGTAAACGTCCAAGGTTTCAAACAAAATGTTATCATAACTCCTCAGGGAGCTTACTCATTGTCTCCAAGGTAATTTAAGAGAATATGGGCTTTTCACATCTGCATTTCTGCTGCGGTTGGCTTGCAATCCGTTTTTGGCAGCATGTGTGCCAAAAAGGCATTACAAACGCATGCGTTAATGCACCCATTGATTTCAATGGAAAATGCATTGAAAACGCATGCAAAAACACGTCATTTTCTGCTAATGCAAAACACATGCATTTTGCATTATCAGAAAATTAGATGTGTTTTTGCATGCGTTTTCCCTTGAAATCAATGGGTGCGTTAACGCATGCATTTAATTGCATTTCTATGCGTTTCTGCAGTGCAAAAACGCATAGAAACGCAAATGCAACCCCCCTTAGATGTGAACTTAGCCTATAACTTTGAAATGATACAAGGAAAGATCTTTAGTTCATAATTTAAGCAGAAAGACTTTTCAATAAGTTACTCATCACATAGTCAATAATTGAGAGCTTTGTGCAAAGCAATACCATGAGCCGTGTGAGTACAAAGCCGGTGATTGACTTCTATAAATGTTTAATGTAAATACAGTAGGATGTGCAACAATTACAGGCACAAAGCAGAAATGTTTTCTTCTGGGAAATAAGGTTTTTCTGTTATAGCTACCATAGTTACACGAAGAACAAATCAGTTTCCTTCTGCTGCTTATTAATTACAAATATAGGTTCTTGATGAAGAGACCTATGGTAAAGATATAATCTGTCATCTAAATATAATCAAATCACATTGCAATCAGCGTGAGAGTGAACGTTATGTTCGGCAGGCAATCAGAAAAAATCAACACCACTTGTATGTTTTCAGCACCATTTAAAAAGCAGTCACACTATTACAATTAGATGTCAACTCTAAACCAGAAGAATTATATTATATACATGTCGTTGTTAAGGAAATATATTCTTAAGGCTGAGGTCCCACGAGTCTATGGCATCATATGTGATATGCTAATAACACTCGGCTCAGCCTCTGCTTCAAATGTGAACCATGCGTTATAGAGGTTAAACTCCTCATCACCTCCATCACCAGTCTGTATGTATATTGCACTGCACTACGATCACATCAAAGTACAGTGCGAGTGAGCCGAGACTCACTGACAATCACAGCATGCTGCAACTTTATCCTCAGTCCAATTAGGGCTGAGGAAAACATCGCAAATTTGAGTTGTATCATTGCAATCTAAGGTAAAGTTGTCAAATCCAGTCATTTTCCATATGTGCTCCTGATAGCGACCCTTTGTCACAGAGTGGTATAGCAGATAGGGAATCAGAAGACAAGATGATAAGAAGGACATAAGCAAACTGGGGAACTATTCTAACCCTGACTGGGGGTACCTGGCTCACCCTGTTCCTGGAGTTACCTCCGCAGCTGAGGATATCCAGATCAACACCCTTATCCTTTGCTCCTGATCCTTTGGTCCTAAGATAAGAGCCCCTACCTCCACCCATGGACCAGGAATACCCAGCACCTCCTATAGAAGGGAACAGCAGCACAGCTCAGCACAATGCAGAAAGTCTTCACTGCACGGGGTCCTAGTAGAGAATCAACTCTATCTGCCAAACCCGGTGGAGGGAAGTGGAACTACATCAAGGCTGAGGGAGTGGAGATCTGAATACTGAGACACACCCCTTCACCTCTACCTGCAGAGCCACACACAGCATAAACTACAGCAGCTTTCTGGCATTTACTCTGAATGTGCCAAAGGAAATAAACTCAGATTTAAATCCCAGCTTTAACACACATGGACTGCAAAATAGTCAGCATGTGATACCCTTAAAAACACTTATATGAAAATATTTTGCCTACTCGGTTGCCCATGGATGTGTCTTTTAGTTCTTTCATGACTTGTCACACATGCTCACTAGATATCTGCTATTCATCTATAGTCGGTATTATCTTCTTATTGTGTAGTGGGATAGCTCATGTGTGTGTACCCTTCCATCAGCAGAAAAATCATATGCATTTATATAGCAATCCAGCTTGCAGATCGCGCTGTTCAAAGATTTGGCCAAGAAAATCACTCCAAGGACCTCGGATCTTAAGACAAAGATCTTTATTCCTCTACAGACTCAACGCTTTTCGTGTACCCACTGTACACTTCCTCAGGAGTTTAAGAATTCTTAAACTCCTGAGGAAGTGTACAATGGGTACACGAAAAGCGTCGAGTCTGTGGAGGAATAAAGATCTTTGTCTTAAGATCAGAGGTCCTTGGAGTGATTTTCTTGGCCAAATCTTCACACAGCACGATCTGCAAGCCGGATTGCTATATCAACGCATATGATTTTATACAATTCTTCTGGCTGATTGCTGCATTCGACAGGAGCCAATTGTCTTGTTTATTAGTGGTTGTGTCACACACAACCCAACCAGGTGAGTGCGACCATACTTTTAATTGACTGATTATATCGGATAAGACCCTATTGTGCGCTTCCTCTCCATTTATTATCAGCACAAAAAGGTAGATTGGTTGCTGTGTGCCCACACTTTTGAAAGGAGAAAAAACTATTCATTTTCTGACTAAGTGACAGATGCACCAATGGTGTCTTTCTTTGGAAGCTTCAAAATTTCAGCCCATATTTGGTACTATAGACATTTCAATTATGGGTGCAAGATAAATACATTTAGGCCTTTATCTATGCTGTCTGGAATTGAAAGCGTCTTTAGTGCCCACAGCAAATAATCAAAGCACGGTTTTCTTTAAAGTCCTCCAAAGTTGAGAGATCTAAGTGACAATCTTATTCTTAACCTTGAAGACTATAGCAGAAAATCTAGAGACATAAGAACATGTTAATTCATGTTATTTGAACATGTCTGTGGTACTGTGCAATTCCTCATGTGCCTCCATTTTGTCTCAGTGACAAATAGGCACCATTTTAAGATTAGTCAAGCTGCACCCTGTTGTCTGTATGATAAGTTGTTCTCTGAGGACATACATAGGATTAGTGTTACACGTCATAGATAACCTGCAGAGTTTTCAATCTTTTCTCTCCAAACCTTCCCACATAATATGGAACACGCATGGTGAGCAGGACATAAATCATGAACTTGCCCTTTTTCAGTCATCATGTTTAATGGAAGTCAAGGTACCATGGCCATGTTTCCTGATGCATTCATCATGACTAGGTAAGCAGTTGCAGTTTCCCTTTGTCACTGCCATTTCTGCTTAATAGTGTGATGCTTATAAAATAAACCCACGACCCTGAAAAAAGTCCCCATAGTAAACTGTGTGCTAGAGTTTCTACATGGCTTTAATATCTTTTATCTATGTTAGTTATTTAATAGCATTTCCAAGTAACAATGATTTCAAGATATTGATAAAATTCAAGATGTAAGAGTGAACAATATACTTTAATATATACAGTATTTGTCATAAAGCAGGCTTTGCTGTCCTTGGTCAGATTTGTGATGCCCACATGTGGTAAGTGCTACAGCTAAAATAAGGCTTAGGGCCCAGTCACACCTAACGACGCACCAGCGATCCCGATCCCGATAACGATGTGCAGAGATCGCTGGTGCGTCGTTTACACATCGCTGGTAAGATGTCAAACAAGCAGCTTACCACCGATGTGAAAAACGACGCACTAGCGATCCAGAATTATACCGAGGTCATTGGGAATGGTCACTCCATAGCGTAGCATTGAGATTGTTAGTCATTGTCACTGTCAAACACAACGATGTAGCGCTCCCAGCTGGAATGCAACGACATAGAAATGACCCAGAGCAGTGTGTAACGACCAACGATCTCACAGCAGGGGCCAGATCGTTGGTGCGTGTCACACAGAACGAGATCGCTAACGGGATTGCTGTTGCGTCACAAAATTTGTGATGCAACAGCGATCTCGTTAGCGATCTCGTTCTGTGTGAAAGGGCCTTTAAAAATCCTTATATATTAGCTAACTCCCAGAAAGAAAGAAATTGATTTTGCGATGGTCACCTATTTGAGGTAGTCAACATCAGAAGCTCTGTCAAACCTTGTAAGAGCCTTTTCCCATCACATTTTTGCTCCATTTGGATGCAATGCGCTTTTTAAGGTGCATAAAATGCTGTAAAAACGCATGTCTTAACGCACCCATAGACTTGTATAGGAAAATGCATGCAAATACGGTAAAAACGCACTGCATCAAAATGGAGCATACGCCTGATGTGCACTTAGCCTAACACAACTATGTATATTTGGGTAGAGTCACACAAGTATATGACTGGCATGGGTGCAATGTGAGAAAATATGCATGCTGCGATAATCAGATAATCACTCACATGCATTCAAGTCAATGGGTGTAAGTTAAACATTGGACTGTACGTGGATGGCATCCGAGTGCAGTGTGATATAAGCCGAGTCTGGCAATGGAGAAGATAGAAAGAATAATCACTCCCTCCTCTCCTTGTCTGTGATCCGATTGCAGAATTATATCACAGTATAACACTCGGCTTATATTCATAGTAGAGCCTAAGTTCTCGCATTGGATGCCACATGCTTGTGTGACTCTACCGTTAGCCAAGCCTGACAATCATTTACAGACAGGCTGTTTCAGGATGCTTGGCCCCCATCAGTATACAGCAAGCTTCAGCACCTCATTCAGCTCAAACAAAAAATTATATGTGATCCCGTGCTGTAAAGCCTGTATATTTTTTTACTTTCTCCTCTGTCCAGGAGATGTGGCGTGATCAGACTATGTCCCTGTGCGGTCAGACACGGCCTTTACACAGTACATTGCAGGGACACATATATAAGATTATCTCAGCACAGGAACATCATTTTCAAACTTATCCAATTGTGAAAATTATTATTATTCCAAGATCTATTGATTAAAATTAACTTTAAATTTAACTTTGTTCATGAGAAAACCCCTTTAAGAGAGAACCAAATTGGTTAGCTGAAGTGCCTCTTTTTCAGCCTCACTATTTTTTCTCCATAAATATTTAAATTTAGATTTAACTCCGAAGTGCCCTACATATGTTGAGCTAGTCAAGTGCTATACTATCCTATGTCCAATGAGAATGATGCAGTGGTTTGTACACTACCGTTCAAAACTTTGGGATCATTTAGAAATTTCCTTATTTTTGAAAGAAAATGAAGCTAACATTAAATGAATCAGAAATACACTCTATACATTGTTAATGTGGTAAATGACTATTCTAGCTGCAAACGTCTGGTTTTTAATGCAATAGCTACATACTGTTGGTATATAGAGGCCCATTTTCAGCAACCACCACTCCAGTGTTTTAATGGTACATTGCGTTTGCTAACTGTGTAAAAAGTCTAATGGATGTTTAGCAAACCCTAGAAAACCCTTGCACAAGTATGTTAGCACAGCTGAAAATGGTTCGGCTGATTAGAAAAGCTATAAAATTGACCTTCCTTTGAGCTAGTTGAGAAACTGGAGCATTTCATTTGTTTGTTCTACAAAACACTCAAAATGGCCAGAAAAAGAGAACTTTCATGTGAAACTCAACAGTCTAGTCATGTTCTTAGAAATGAAAGCTATTCCATGAGAGAAATTGCCAAGACACTGAAGATTTCCTACAAACAGGCTCTAACCAGAGTAGAAAGAGAAGTGGGAGGCCCCGCTGCACAACTGAGCAACAAGACAAGTACATTAGAGTCTCTAGTTTGAGAAATCGATGCCTCACAGCTCCTCATCTGGCATCTTCATTAACTAGTACCCGCCAAAGGTATGCAATGCTGTAATTGCGGCAAAAGGAGAATTCTTTGACGAAAGCAAAGTTTGAAGGAGAAAATTATCATTTCAAATAAAAATCATAATTTCTAACCTTGTCAATGTCTGGACTATAATTTCAATTTATTTTGCAACTCGTTTGATAAATAAAAGTATGAGTTTTCATGAAACACACAAAATTGTCTGGGTGTCCCCAATCGTTTGAACGGTAGTGTGAGGACAATGGACATCACTAATTTAAACAGGGTATGGGGGCCAAGTTCTTACATGGAGGCAGATTCTATCAAGGAAACCCACAGCAATCAGCAGGTTATAACCTATCCACAGCATACGTGATGATTTTCTAGCATAGGAAAAACCTTTAAAGATATTGAAGTAATATTTATATACATACCATGCAATGAATTTGCACACTCGTTCACATAGAATAATGGCGTAACTCATTGTAAAAAATACATAATACAGTGTGATACAGTGATACATGCAAGTGAAACAGTCCTAGTCGCAGATATGAGATGTTCATCCTATGTTATATCTGTTGCTATTATTCAAAATAATAAATTTTAGGTCCATTTAATTACCATGGTATGTTTCAGCCTGGATACCTGGTAGGCAGATCTATCGCAGTACAGCAGTTACCAAATAGAATACTGAATTATGACACAATTTATCTTGCACAGAAAACAAGACAGAGATTGAGCCATTCAGATAGAGTTTGTAGAGCCTAATGAATCCCCAAGATATCTTTTTTTAGTTTTCATCTATATTCCATGTAGGATACGAAATTACATTCAAAGGCATGAGATGCCCACGGTCGTATCGCTGTGATCTTCTAACAAATACAAATTGCTCATGTCTCTGCCAAGTTGTAGCAGTGACACTCGGGGATTATTTAAGTGGCCGAGCGGTTACAGACAGGTCTAAACTGCAACTGCAATACTTCAATTTCCATTGCTGACCAGGTCACCTTCCAACTTCATAATTGTGGATTTAATATAAGTAAATGAAGGTGATGAAAAGGACATACATTCCAATATCAGTCATATCACTTATCATGAGTTTAATACTTGTTTAGTATCTAGTTAGTTTCTAGTAAGTATAATTGGATTTTAAGCATAAAATCATCATCACGAATATACCGTATTTTTCGCTTTATAAGACGCACCGGATTATAAGACGCACCCAGATTTTGGAGGTGGAAAATAGGAAAAAAATATTTGAAGCAAAAAATGACTTTGATATGACTGTCAGGCCCTGCGACCAGTCAGCGCTGGCATCTGTCTCCTTCGGATGCAGGAGCAGCATGTGAGCAACACCAATGACTTCTTGCTCCAGTGTCTGATGGTGGGGAGACAGACGCCAGTACTGACTGGTCGAAGGGCTGAGTCTCATATCAATGTCACATGGGACATGACTTATGCAACTTATGACAATGTTGGAACCGCTGCAGCATCGGGGGTAAGTATGGTCTTTTTTAGGCTGGCTTCACACTAGCGTTCCCTCCGCCGCTTCCTGTGGAGGGGGACCGCAAGCTGAGTGCAGGCACCACAAGTCCCTATGTTTAACATGGGGACGCAGGTGCCTGCGCTCGGGTGCAGATTGGCGTGGCACCCATTCACCGCCATGTATGATTTGTATGCATGCGTATACTTGCGCCCAAATCACACACTCTCATCCGCACCCTGAATGCGACATGTGTTCCTGGTGCGGACGAGACTGTATGATTTGTGCGCATGCATCCACCTGCGTACAAATCATACATTGCAGTGAATGGGTGTGCACGCCAATCTGCACCGGAGCGCAGGCACCCGCGTCCCTATGTTAAACATAGGGACTTGCAGTGCCTGCGCTCAGCTTGCGGTCCCCTCCGCAGGACACCGCAGAGGGGACACAAGTGTGAAGGCAGCTTTAATTTTACAAGGGCCAAAAAGGTGAATGAGATGGGATTTGTTCATGTAGTGGCAACCCCTTTAAGAACTATAACTCCCAGCATGTACTGTAGATCCTATAGCATGCTTGGAGTTCTAGTTAAGCACAGTATTGGTAGTGTTAACTTTATTAGTGGTTATGTTACATATACATGTGCACTCACTTTAATGTATCCTGCTTTGCCATCACCCTGCTGAAATCAAGGAAGTGGCCATAATCTGCAGATCAAGTTCTGATGTGATGTACTGTAAGAGGGAGGGCCACGGAGGGGGCTGTACACTGCTGAAATACCATGCTCCAGCCCTCTCTCCTAATTACAAGTCACCATAGAGCTTGACCTGTAGATGCAGGGCCAGGGGAGCTATACACTGGCGTTATATGCAGGCTCCAGCCCTGCTCTCCATACACTGAAGCTCCTGATCTGCAGACAGAGCACTTCCTGGATTTCTGCACTGTATCAGGGCTCAGCAGGAGACATTACAGAGAGCAGAGGGAGTGAGGCAAGACACTGTGATAAGGTACCGATCTCCCTGCTCTGCCCCTGACTACATGGCAGTGAATCAGCACAAAGCTCAGTGCTGATTCACTTACAGCAGCTGTGCCCCGCTCCTCCTTCTCACTATCTCCAGCACACAGTCTCCCCAGCAGCTGCAAGAAGCTAGGGAGAGACCATGTGTGCTGGCTAAGCAGCTTCTCCTGCTCCCTGTGCTCTCACTCTCCGCGCTGTCTTCAGTGCAGAGAGGTGGGTGGGGACTGGGAGCAAGTGAAGTGAATATCTAAGTAGATAATGAGCCGGGGACACGTGGTGCTCCTGCCGCCTGATTCTTCAGCAGGGACCATTCCCTGTCACTTCTGTCCCCACTTCACTGCTGTCCCCCCCTCCCAAGCAACTGATGATAGAATGTTATATTCCTTTTATAAGACGCACCCCCACTTTCTTCCAAAACTTGGAGGAAAAAAAGTGCGTCTTATAAAAGGAAAAATACGGTATAAGCCACTTATATACTGTATTGTAGACTATTATTATTGTGATCATTATTATTATATATTTTGCTTTAACTTGGTGGTGCCTTTACAATCATACACTGATGCTGATTGAGTAGCTAATACTCATTACAAGCAGATATTTAACATCTTGAAGGATGAATACTGTAACAAGCATTAGGAAGTACCACGGTTACGGCTTAGGAATTTTGTCTAATATAATACTCACCTAGTGGCGTCCGTCATCAACTTACGTCTGGATCTGTCCATATCCCTCAAATCACTGTGCCGCTGGAAGCCTTGCCGGACGCCATACTGACACACCCAGGTGTTGCTGCCATCAATGCCATGAACCCACCGCACACACAACCCGAAGCCCACTCACTCCGCCTCGGTTCCCACACAGTAAAACCCGCCCTACCCACAAACCCATTGTTGCAGCCAAATGTCAGCCGTCCACCCTCTGCAAACGCCTTACAGGACCTGTGGTCATGTCATGGTCAGCGGGGGACCCAGGTGCACATCACAGTCACATGACTGTGACATCACTACAGGTCCTGTGATGCACTGTCCGCAGCCCACCCATTCCACAGCCCGCTCACTTCACAACATGCTCAACCCACTCATCTTGCATCACACTCACCCCACAGCCTGCTCACCTCGCAGCAAACTCATCCGACAGACCACTCATCCATGCTGCAACTCACCCCACAGCGCGCTCACCCCGCAGCCTGCTCACCCTGCAGCCAATTCACTCCACTTAACCCGTAGCTGACTTACCCTGCAGTCTGCTCAACCTGCAGCCAGTGCACCCTGCTCATCTCGCAGCCTGCTCCTCCTGCAGCCTGTTCACCCCACAGACAACTCACCACACAGCCCGCTCACCCTGTAGCCTGCTCACCCAGCAGCCTGCTCACCCTACTCACCTTGCAGCCCACTCACCCCACAGCCTGCAGAGAGCACAGGGTCAGAGAGCGTGCAAATAGGGGGCAAAGAGCATGCATGTTGTTGTAGAGAGTGACCACAGGGGGCAGAGACCATGTACAGGGGGGCAAATGGAGACCACATGTGGAAAAGAGGCAGTACATGGGGACAGAGAGTGCGCACAGGGGGGCAGAGAGTGACCGTAGGGAGGGCAGAGAGCAAGGGGTGAGAACAGCAGACTGGGAAGAGACTGCATGGGGGAAGAGATGGCCACCACTACCAGAGTCACACAGCCTACCACCATCATGATGTTACCACCCACCCAATGAGACAACATTGGGCCACCATCTCACCACACAGCCTGCTCATCCCACAGCCTGTTCACACCACAGCCTGCAGCAAGCACAGGGAGGGGGCAGAGAGCTTGCACAGAGGGGAGGTGGAGAATGTGCACAGGGAGGCAGAGAGCAACCACAGGGGGGCTGAGAGCGACCACAGGGGGCAAAGAGACAGAAAAAGCGTGGTAGAGAGCGAGGGGAGAAAAAACAGGGGACATACCAAAGAGTGGATAAGGACAGCCGCCACCCCCAGTGGCACAGAGTCTGCCCCCATCGTGATGTCACTGTTCACCCGATGCAATAGCTAGAGTATGTCTCTGGTAATGACTTATCTCTAGTGAGTAGTGATGGGTGAACCCAAACTGTAAAATTTGGGCTGTGTTTCCATGGGAAACCCATGTTACAGTTTGGATCCGGGGGCTGTAAAACCAAGCACATGATTAATAAATAAAATAATTATACTTACTGGGTCCCGCGGCGTGCATCCTGCTATTCCGCTGTCCTAGCTGTGTTTACTTCCGGGCCACTCATTATCTTCCAGGATATTCACTTCACTGGTTTCAACAGCCAATCATAGATGCCCTAGTATGGTAGTATGTATTGGCTGCACTGAGCTCCACACACAGCACTCAGCTGTGTAGTCATTCTGTGCCCTACTCTCTTTGCTAGTAGACTGTATTTGTTTGCTGGCAAAGATGCAGCAGAGGTGAAGTAATGAGACCAGATTAAGTTGGAGAGAAGTTTTTTTTTTTTCGAATTAAGATGGAGTACCTAAATGTGTTTTGTATTTTATTTCTAATAAAATAAAACTTGCTCTCTGTGTTGTGTCTTTTTTTTACCATTTATTTGAGATTCTTAATGGCTGGATCTAACTTGGCCTGACATTAAGAATCTCACAGCTTAACACCAGGTGGCAATGCAAAGCTGGTTTAACCTTTTATTACCCAGCATGCCAATCCCCACTAGAGCCGCTGTAAAACCCAGGTAAAGCACCTGGGAATGGCGCTACAATGAATGCGCCATTTTTAGTAGCCGTTGTAGGCTGCAGTTTTCAGTGTGGGGGGCCCAGAACGCTTGAGCCATACCTTGCTGAGAATCCCAGCTCTCAGCTGCCTGGTTTTACCTGGCTGGTGATAAAAATATGGTGGGTGGTCTTGAGCCAAGACCAGCTGAAAGATCAGTTGATAAGAAACGGTGCCGTCGTCTGCACCTCCCCACACCCCCTCCCCAGCACCCTGTACCTCAATGCTGATTAAAGTCATCCATTAGGAACAACTTTCACTGGGTGAGTGCCTCTTTCTTCATTGTGTTGAAGCTGGACTAACAATGTAACCCTGCTGGATTCCCTTTTACCCTAAAATAGGAAGCTTGTTGCAGAAAGATGCCTCTAATTGCAGCTTTATTAGCCGACCACAAGGACTCATCTGTGACTTCTCCATTGTCGTTTGATTGGAAGTAATGTTTGAGCTCAGTCTGTACTTTCTCTACCACCTTGCTTTGTAATAATAAGGATGTGTTTAACTGCCACCTAGCAGAAGGATTAGATTGATGACCTAGAGTTAAAGCCACGACACATGCTTCAATATCGATTACGATATCACCTGAAAAGTCACGTGATTGAGATCGTTAGAACAATTTTGCTATATCGTTTGTGCGGTATCACAAGCATAGATCTCGTTAAATTTGGCAACGCACCAGCGATCGTGCACACTACTGTGTGATCGAGAACAGCCAGTGTCAGAAATACGTGAAATCGTCAATGAGATCGTTTGCGCGGTGCCACAAACAGCAATGCAGCAGGTTGAACACTGGTTAATTGAACGATGCACAATCGTTCGGTTACACTCAACGACTCACAAACGATAACGCTTCAGCGATTAAAAAACCATGACGTTTCAGTGATATCGTTCACGATATTGAAGCATGTGACGCGGCCTTAAGTCTCAGTAATATCAGGGCGTGTTCTGACCACGTAATTAATCCAATATCTGCTGATGTACATCTATTTAGAGTCGTATTGTGAACTATGAAATAATCTATTCTACTATATGTTCGGTGACGGAAGGAGTAGAATGTATAGTCACCCTCATTAGCATGGTAATTTCTCCAATTATCATGGAAACGATTTTCATTTTCCTTCACTACTACTACTACTACTTTCAGGTCCCTCCTAAAATGGATTAATTTACTAGAGCAGTCCATCTCTCTATCTATAGGGGCATTGAAGTCTCCACATATAATTTTTTCTCCTTTAGCTAATTCAGTCACTTCTGAAACACCTTGCGAACAAAAGTGCATTGGGCTTCATTAGGGGCATACACCACCACCAGCGTATGTAGTTCACCATTGAGGGAGCAGACCAGGATTTAAAATCTGCCCATAGGATCCGCATACATCTCAATATTTCTAAATACCACAGTGCTTTTAATCAACATATAGACTCCTGCCTTTTTACTTGCATTATTAGCAAAAAACCTATGAGGGAACAGCGGGTGGTGGAGTCCACTATTATCAACTTCCAATAACTGCATTTCTTGCAAACATATGACATCAGCATGTGATTTTTTAACTTCCCTCCATACCATGGAACGTTTCATAGGTGAATTGAGGCCTCTAGAATTCATGGTCATAAACTGTTTTACTCATGTCTAAATAACAAACTTCCTATGAATGTACCAGGCCCCAATACACCAAGCCCCTCAACCATAACAGCTAAACAGGTCCCCCGCATAAATATAAAACTATAAGTTATATATCCTTATGAACTGAACAGAGATGCAATCGTCAATCACCACATTAGTATGCACAATATTCAAGAAAAAAGAAAAGTAAAAGAGTCATAAAAAAAGAAAAAATAGAAAAAACAGCAGTACTCAAAACATAATCCAGACAACTGGATACACAAAACAAATATGCACATCCTCAAGTACCATCCAAAGAGTGCAGAAAAATGACTGCAATGGGGTTGGTGAGCTCTTCTAACTCTACTGAGATCCTCAGCAGAGTTGCCCACAGTCACAGATTGCAAGGAACAGTGAGAACACGATAAAAGTCCCAGCAATCTTCCACAGGCTCCAGCAGACTGACCTTTCCACTCTTCCATTTTATATTTGAGACCATTCTGGGTCCAACGTTTTCCCCCTAGGCACTTGTCTTTGTGCAAAAGGGATATTCCAATCCTTAAGTCTGTGTTCAGCTTGTTTAGGGGTGTGGCAAGGAATTTTTCTCCCCTCGTGCATAATCAACAGTTTCACTGGGTTTAGGGATGAGCGAGTCAACTCGTTAATATTCGTTACTCCCCGAATATTAGGGTACTCGGGCTACTCGTTACTCTGCGAGTTACTTAACGATTACTCGCACAGTAATGAGTCCAATGTAAATCAAGGGAAATGAAATTCCTCTGCTGCTGGACCCTATAAAGAGGTATGGCAGCAGAGGAAAAACCTGCGATTCCCTAATTCTTTGTTTAGAAGCCTGCAGTAAAAGCCGTAAGCTGTAAATTAAAACTGGATTGTCCCGGATTGACCCAGTCCGGTGCAACCCGATAACATAGAGTCCCATGTGATGGAGCGCCGGATTGTCCGTGATTGCATGGTCACGTACACGCATGTGCATGCTGCAAGCACATCATGCACATAGCCATGCAGACTGTATGTTTAAAATGAACAGATGATGCAATATGCTTATGCCAGGACAGTTCCAAATGTGCACTCACCTTAATTAGCTGATGCGCTGCAGATGAGTTAAATGCAGGAAAATGGCTCCTGATGTGGCTCACAGAGTTTGCCCAAATTGGCGTCGGGGAGGGAGGGTGATAAGTGGTCAGATTGTTCTGCAGCACAGCCGCAGCCTGGAATTGGATTCCGGGAACTGGTCCGATTTTTACATTGAAGCCGGTGCAATCCGGCGCCATGGACTCTCAAGTTAATTTTAGCCGGATTGCACCGAACCGGGTGAATCCGGTTTTGAACGATTTTTAGCATCGGTCTATAAACCGGATTCTCCCAGATTGCCCCGGACCAGTTCAATCCGGTGACCCCTAACATGAGACTCTATTGGACCGGATTGCACCGGACCGGGTCAATCCGGGAGAATCCGGTTTTCATTTACAGTTTATGTCTTTTTACCGCCGGCTTCTAAACAATGAATTAGGGTATTGCAGGTTTTTCCTCTGCTGCCAGACCTCTTTATAGGGTCCAGCAACAGAGGAATTAATCGCAATACTCGCTTCACCATTGACTTAAATAGGACTTGCTATACTTGTAACGAGTACTGAGTATCGGGACCTAATCGTTACGAGCCTAGAGAGCCTGAATATTTTAGTACTTGCTCATCCCTAACTGGGTTAAAACCCCATCTATATTTGGTGCCCACATCACGCAGAGCTTTACATGTATGTGCATATTCACGCCTCTTAGCTAGAGTCAGTGCAGATAAGTCTGGGAAAACCTGTAGGGATTGCATCTCCTGGGGCAGAGTTGGATGTTTCCTCATTCTTTGCATGAATACATCCTTGGTGGTAAAAAAGTTAATTCTTGTCAGCGTGTCTCTAGGTAGATCTTGATCCAAATGTCTTGGTTTGGGGGTTCTATGGACCCTATGAACCATTAAATCTCTAGTGGACATTTCAGGGAGAACGGCATGTAAAATGTTATGAAGGAAAACAGGCAAATCCTTATCCAAGACCTCCTCAGGGATACCTCTCACCCGAACGTTATTCCTGTGCGATCTATCCTTCAAGTCGTATGTTTTATCACTGACACGAGCCAATTCTTCCTTTAAGGCTTCATTTTTGTCGACTAGTGCATTGAAAGAAGTGGCATATTCAGCCATTGTATTCCCTAAATTAGAAGTGCGCTCTCCCAGAGCTGAGATTTCTCCTTTCAGCTCTCTAAGCATATTATGTATGTCCTCTTTTAAAGAAGTCCTCAAAGAGGAAAGAAACTCCTGCATGTCCTCCTTAGTGAGTGGGGTAGAGAGGTGTTGATGAATCCCCTCTCTGTCTGCACCTCCCCCAGAGCCTCTGGAGGAGTGTAAAGAGCATTTTACCTGCGCCTTGGTGGGCTTCCACTTTGCAAAGAAGTTGGGCAATCTCAGTGGGGATCCCCTCTTCTGTGATCAGCCGCATGTTATCAGGTGCCTGGGCAGTTCTGGGAGCTGCATGTGAGTAGCTGGAGGAAGCTGGGTGCTGAGTTGAGCCGGTATGGGCTAAAGGTCCTGGGCTGCAGGAGCTCTGCAACTATGCAGCTGCCACACCACCCTCCCAATAAACATTTGACACAATAGTTAAACTTAACCCAATATTTGACGTTGATCTCAAAGCCCCCTAATTAGAATGTATTTTGGCATTCTAGAGAGCTTCTTCTTTATGTTTTGTTCCAAGGTCACCGACTTCACTAAAGTTAAGCCTTACCTCTTCACTTTTTTCCTTTCAGATGTGTTATTTTTCCTGAGTTATGATATAATCTTTTCTGTTCACAAATTTCTATTTAAAAACTTCAATGATAAAAGACAGATTGTAAAATCATTCCAGCACAGAGCCATACAAATTTTTAGAACTTGAAAAGACCAGATCTCTGTTAGATTAGAAGTTTGTCAAACTAAAGGTCAGCAAACGTTAAAATAAACACCTTTCAAATAGTATTAGTGTTCTCTATGAGGTATTCCTACTTTGTTCCTAAGGTGCTGCTTTTATAGAATGACATTTTAGGAGTACTTATTATTGTATGAATTTAGCTGTCACTAAGTAATCACAGACTATTAATGTGCAGAAAAATAAGCATAAAAGAATGCAACAAAATTGCATACTCTACCTTCCATGTAAGTCTACGTGACAAAATATACTTTGTGAACAAAAGAATAAGAGAAGTCAATCGTGATGAATAACAAAAAATGGATTCTTCATATATGTACCGAATTTGGATCCTTAGTTCTGTATTTTAAATTTATTTTCTAGTTGTCAAAGTAATACAGGGGTCCTGTCACGCAAAACACAATCCATACAATGCTTGCCAAAACATGCTTGCTCTTATGTGATGGGAGTCAATGTTTTCATTGCCTGCACTGTGCCAGTTTATGGAGTTGTCCACTTCTTATCAACCTCTTTTGAATGGCCTTAGGGTTGTAGAAAAAAATGCTCACCTAGCAGACTGGCATTGGTACTTTGTACTCAGCACTGTGGTCATGTGGCAGTCCTGTGCCAAGAGATCCGAGGTGGACACAATGCTGAGTAGAGAGGCACAGTCCTGATTCGGGAGCTGATGATCTTTTCTTTTTCATTTTCTACCACCTTAAGACCTTTTAATAGAGTCTATAAGTAGCAATATTAAAAAAAAGAAATCTATTTCATATAAATAAAAGGTTAAAACAAAGATTTTCTCTATGCAGAATACCAAACCAGATTCAAGGAGGGGCTTTTCACATTTTACACCCAGTTAAAATAGGATATGAAGGGAAGTCTTAGGAATAGATAGTAGGGACTATCATATAAAATCACTTTGTAAGATGAAAATACTCCCGTAAAGGGAGGGTTCACTACATTGACCACTTAATAGAAGTAGGGCAGAGTTGCAGTTCTTAGCATTGGTCAATAAGCACTGGAAAGCGCTACTGTAGATAATAGTTGAGTATAGTTGAGTAGTGGTGGTGGTGTTGGTTGTCAGACTATTTTATAATGATGACCTTGCATAACAATAGGTCATCATAGTATTGGCAGCCCTCTTTTTTATTTAAACCACCACTCCAAGGGGGGAAGGGGTGTCACACCTGAAGGGTTGCTTTTAATGTAAGGTGACAAAAGGTTTAGTTCTTGCTCCTGATACAATATTGGCCTTTATTGAAAAGGATTGAAAAAGTCACCATTGCATGTAGATTCCAGAAATAAAGCCATAGCAGATACGTTTTTCAGATGCAATCTCACGTCCTTTTTCTGAACTTAAATCAACTCTAAGGACTCTGTACCTGTTTAATACTGGCATCTTCACCTTTTTATAGGTACAGCTCCGGTCATGCGATGCCACCTTGTGACTGCAACTTCGGACTGGCTTTAAGTCAGAAGTAACAATTAGAAGCTTTCAATTAAAGTCAATGAGAGACAGAACAAGGAACTCATAGACTTGTATTAGAGAGTGACCTCTGGCATGCTCCATTAAACACTGGAGAGATCCAATAGGTCACAAACTACCTGACAGGAGAGGCACCAATAACAGGACAAGAAGCAGGAAGCTTAGATTAAAGGCACCATTCTAGCAGTGAAAAAAATGCTGGACTTGTGCTTTAAAGAAGGAATACCTCCATTTAAATTTTTACATGCATATCATTCATACTGTTTTCTATCCATGTAAAATAAAAGATACTGGATCACTTGAGTTTTAAACTACTATATATTTATTTCAAAATGTTGAATTGGCGAGAAGTGGTGAATACATGTTAAAAACAACTTATTTAATGTATAATATGCTTCCTTTATATTGTAGCACAGGCATATCTTCATCTTCTTCAGTTCATACTTCATTCTCCATTTGATTAGGCATGTAAACAACTTACCTACACATTTTCATTTCCCATCAAAAGATGTCAATCTGAGAACATGGCTATTTGTGTGAGAAGGTCTGCAGAAAATCACCATGGCAACTCTAGTACGAACCTTGAACGTTAGCGCACAACATGGTGAAGTTGCTGGAGAATTCAACAGGTCAGAGATATGCAAGCACATTATCATCTCAGCATTTCTTTTCTTACATTACAACGTGACCAGTACTTTTCACACTTTATGTCTTCACCTTATTGCCTGGTGCTTTTGTACTATTGTGTATGAATGTGTGATTTTGCTATTCTAAATACTATCTATACCTAATGTTGCAGAATGTTTCTCATTGTTTTCAATGACATGTACATACAAATCTAACATTTGGGTAGCCGAAACAGATATTAGCCTGCATGACATAAGCATGAACCACAGGGTTTACTTAATTCATTACAACTATTGCCACTGTTAACTAACTATATTGGCGTACAATATAGTTAATCTCTGTGGTGGAGCAGGGAGTTACGATCTCCCTTGATTGCAGCTCTCTCTCTTAGACCACAAGGCTATTCAAGCTTGCAAGCTACAGAACAGCTAGATAATGGTGCCGGTGTATATACAGGAAATCAGATACATATTCGTGCTGTGACAGGACGGTTACTGTGGTGGTTACCGGGTTGTCTATTGATGATCCTTTACGCTAAGGCTATGTATCTATTAAAAAATGAAATTACTATTTTTTCTATATTAACTACTGAATGTATTATACAGACATACAAACTGTCTTCGATGCTGTACCCTGCATTTGTCTATATGTTATAGATCCGTGCCACGCACTCTTTATACGCTGATGTGCAAAAGGATATTGAACTCCATATCTCACCATTCCATACAGTGTGAGACTGCCTTCATTTTATAGAAAATCATCTTGGCTACCTCTCATTTAAATTTAACTTGAAACTATTTAGCTTATGATTAGTTATGCAGATTTTCGTCATGTCACTGCAAGGTTACTCTTTTGCTATTGGTGGTTCAAATATTTTTTCTTCCTGCATACTACAAGTTACAATCTGTTCTCACATTGCCTAATAACTCACTATGTTAGTGGGTTGATCCCCAGGTGAAAGGTCACTGGTTCAAATTGAGGAAGAGCTATGAAGAATATATCTCAAGAAAAAAGAAACAGCATCATTCAGCTTAACAATAGTAGTCTATCAACCAAGAATTATTGATAAACTGCATTTTGTGCCATGACAATTGGAAGAATATGAAATTAGGTCCATCCATTCATTCAAAAGCCAAGAGGTGGACATCTAGGCAAAATATCGAAGTCAAAAAGTCAGCTCATCCCGAGGTCTATCAGTTCTGTCACAACAAACATGGCAGTGGAGGTGACTTGTATGGTTTGCAATAGCGAGATCACAGACGTCCATGCAAGCATCTGATGTAGATTATGCCCAGAAAGATTCACACAGTGTTGAATGCCAAGAGTGCATTTACAAAATAATACAAATTTAGATTTTTAGCAGCAAACCAGTAACAATGCAGTGACATGGCAAAAATCTGCATAACTAATCATTTGCTGAATAGCTGCAAGTGAAATTTATGTATGAGGTAGCCAGGATAATTGTCTATAAAACTACCGTATTTTCCGGCGTATAAGACGACTGGGTGTATAAGACGACCCCCAACTTTTCCACTTAAAATATGGAGTTTGGGATACACTCGCCGTATAAGAGTACCCCTCTTCCAACCCACTATGGTAAAACGTAAAAAAACATCAGAATGGATTTCAATATGGTAATTTTAATTAAAATGCTTATGACGTACAGGTACTTAGCATGAAAACTGTCACTTATGAAAATAAGGTTGTTTGTCATCAAACATGTAAATATAAAACAGTGCAAGTGGATTAAATGTTTCCGTATTAGCTCTAAATAAAGCTGAAAGGAAGGTAGGAGGAAGAAACAAACAATAGAGAAAGAACAAGTGTCAGTCAAGTCCCCGGCGAGTTAGCAACGCCCATCATAACTGCAAGCTACAGTATTTTTACAGATTTTCATTGCATGGCAGTTTCCCTTTAAAAGCCTTCAAAATCCTCCTGTTCGTCATCTGATTTCATAAGTACATCAATGAAATCTTGTGATACATTGGTAAGGCAGTCATCATATGGATCGAATTCCGTATCAGATGCTGTGGTCTCAACTTCGGCCTCATCTTCTTCTTGCCACAAGTAGTCGTCCTCCATACCATCTAATGAATTTGAAATGCCATTCCAGGCTTATATGACAAAATTGCACAAAACATCCAACTGTGGAGCACGCATGTTTCCTCCTTTTGTGAATGACTTTTCGCCGCTAACCATCCATTCATTCCACTGTTCTCGAATGCGATCTTTAAATGGCTTGTTTAGGCACACATCCAGTGGCTGTACCAATGATGTCAATCCTGCAGGAATAACTGCCATATGTGTGTTTAGTCTTGCAAGCCTTTGCTTGGTGCTGGGAGTTAAATGAGCCCTGAACATATTCCACACCAGTAGACTAGGTTTTTGAATAAGTCACCTGGTCGCCTGCTCCATACATTATCAAGCCACAGCTTTACCCCGTCTTCATCCATCCAGCCTTTTTCATTCACATGTACAAAACAACCAACTGGGAACTTGAGTTTCGGCATTGTTTTTCTTTTAAAAATAATCATTGGTCTCAGTTTGGCGCCATCAGCTGTGCATCCCAATACCACTGTAAAACTGGACTTCTCGTGTCCTGTTGTTTTCAATAAAATAGTTTTTTCACCTCTTTGATGGACAGTTTTTTTTCCAACCATATCAAAATTCATTGGAGTCACATCCATATTTCCAATACTACTTAACGGATAGCCATGTTTGGTGCGCTGTTGTATTATGTATCGATGGAAACTTGTTACTTTGCTATCAAGATCTGCAGGCAACTTTTGGGCAATTTTCGTCTTTTGCCTCAGTACCATATTATGCCTTGCCATAAATTTGCTACACCAGGATACAGTGGCCCTAAATCTGTTGCTGTGCTCTGGGTTAGATTTGGCCCACTGAAGTGCAAACAAACGTATGTTGTTTCGTGTCACTACATTACCGTTGTGGCGATGCTCGTTCACCATATCGGCTACATGTTTTTCAAGTTCTGGCCAATGTGGGGTGCCTCCTCTTAATGCACACTTACCCCTTGGCATACTCTTTAATGCTTTTTCATTTGCTTTCCAGTCCCGAACCATCTTTTCCGTTACTCCATATTGTCTTGCAGCAGCGCAGTTATTATGTTCCATGGAAAAGTTTACAACTTTAAGTTTGAAACTGGCTTCATATTTCTTTCTTCTTGCTGGTGCAGCCATGATGGGGGTTTGATTGTTGGACATTTGTACTGTATATTGTATGAACAGGTACAGATGTACCTCACCAGTGATTGGTTGGTTGTTTATTGCATACAAATTGGATTGGTCTCCCTGCCATCCCTTACTGTCTATCATAGTAGAAGTGCATCCCCCTGGCCCGCCCTTGTATCCCACCAGCAGAGCTGTGCCCAGAAAAACATGCCTTTTTCACCCATCTGGTACATTTGAGAAGCAGAGAACAAAAAGGCACTTTCACTTTCTTCCCTACCTGACCTGCGGCCATCGGTGAGTACAGTGAGGCTTCCCAACTGCCTCTATTCAAAGCTCCCGGAGACAGCTTTTGACAGTGCACAGGAAACGGAGTCTGCAGCGGTTTCCTGTGCGCTGTCCTAACGTCTCCGGGAGCTTTGAATAGAGGCAGTTAGCAAGGTATTAAGGGGGAGAGCACCCTTGTGATTGGGCTACTGGGGGAGGTGCCTCATAAATATCTCTGCCGCCGCTTTGTCTCCGATGCCTGCGGATGATTTGTGTCCCCCTGCTCCCCGCACCTCATGTATACGGCGGTGATGCGTCCTTCCAGGCAGTGTGTGGCTGCAGGAGCGGTGTAGAGGAGGATGTCAGTTGTTAATGTAAACATCGGGTTGTCAGGGGCCACAATAACAGCAGCGCTTAGTGTTCTTAGCAGTTAACACTATGGGCAGAGGCACAACAACTGTTAAAGTCAGGCTTCTGTCAGGCTAGTATGTACTGTATGACTTATGTACCCGACGTATAAGACGACCCCCAACTTCAGAGTAGATTTTGAGGGGTTAAAAAGTCGTCTTATACGCCGGAAAATACGGTAAGGTAGTCTCACATCAAAGCTGTAGTTGATGGTGAGATATGGCACCTGAAAATCAAAAGTTGAAAAAAAAAATAATTGTTAGTCTTTGGCTAATCAGTGTATGGTGAAGTTGGGACTTGAGGCCCACTAGAGGCATTGCTTGCCTATGAGTCAGTCATTTCCTCCCATAGGATTCTTAAAACCAAAATGAATAGGGAGTACATCAATAAATATATTATCAAATTGTAATGTGTCTTTTCCAATTAAATTCCACTCCTCTACATTGAAATTGCAACACCAAGAAGGACAAGTTGAAATGTGATGCCAATTGAGAAACTATCAGATGTTGTTAAGATTTGCAAATTATCAAAATTTCAAGACTTTAGCTCCACTTTGTAACATGTGGGAGGGACTTAAAATCCAGGTTTAAAGTTAATGTTTTTAAGCTACATGGAACAACAAAACTTAGGTTAAATTTTGTTGGAAAATTGTGTGCTGACTCTTATTTGTCGACACGTTACTCATCTGCACTTGTTATAAATTGAATGGAATCAAATCCTTGAAAGATCTTGGTTTATTACATTGGTAGATCATAATGCAAGTAGGCCAAGATACTGGCACTAATACACCAAGTAGTGAAGGGCGTATTGGACCTCATAAGTATAAGGTGCTACGTGGAACCTATTAACTCAACCAACGAAAAAAACGTATAATGCACCAAAATAACAGGTATAGGAGAATTGTTCAGTTGCAAGTAAAAATCTTCATTTTATTACATTTAAAAAACAACAGACAAAATCCATAACCAGTAAATACATAGAAGGAGGGTGCAGACAAGCTAGGAGACAGAACGAACTCTGTGCCTCAAGGTTCAGCAACCATCTGTAATGTAATTCACAACCGGGGCACAATGCATAACAAGAGTAACGGGTTTATACAGAAATACAATCCAATACATAAAAACCATGATCATATAAATAGCATTACATTGTTAAAAGGAGTGTACACTGTAACCCAATGAATCTTACATGGTACTGCAGCTGAGGTAGATGGGAACCTACACAGAGTGAGTGGAGAGGCACAGAGTGTCAGAGCCCCGACACATGTGTTTCCCTGTTTTCTTCAGGGGGCCGTGGTGAGGTGTGTGAAGTGAGACCGGTATATATGGGCGTCCCTACTGGATGCAGCTGTGGCTTATTGAGTGGCGCATGCCCGCCCCCTTACCTCGTATCAGAGGTGACTGTGATAGCGGTCGCAGGTGAGGATCCGGAGGAGGGAAACTTCCCAATGACGTCTTGTAACTCCGGGGCCCCGCCCACCGCGACCGCGTCACAGTCACATGATCGGGCCGGTTGGCGCATGCGCACTAAGCCAAGCAAAGGAAGGAATGATAACGCCGCTGATGGTGCCATGAAAGGGTAATTAACCCTTCACTAGGCACTATATCAGCGGTCTGAATAGTATTCCTGGCTATGTGACCATCCTTTACCTAATACATCACCTGGAGGGGGAACATGCAAAAATGTTTGTTTATAGCACATGACATTGTCACACACACAACAGTATGCTGATTTACAGCCATCAAAGTGCTTCATCCAGGGCATAGGTGGTAACAAGTCCTGGAGGCATACAGTTCTAACTGTCACATCCATTGTGCGACTCAGTCTGTGGTTGCATGTTTTCCACTTCCAACAAGGGGAACCCACAATTCCGGAATCCAGATATATATAAACTAAAAGTGAAAATAAAAACACACACATATTAAAATACCATACTGACAATAGGGACAGTTCTCAAAGGAGAAAAAGAACAGAACAGCTCAATAAAAATAGGATAATTTAGAAACATAGAGATGGGGAACAAGGGAAAATTTTACAAGGGGCATGGGGGAAGGGGGCAGCCACACGGTCCCTCTACTGAAGAGCCGATATACACACAAAGTGAATACTATCACCAGAAGTCTAGTTAAAATAACCTGTAGATCGCACTTATCCAGAGACTCGCAGACCACAGCCGTTAGACCCATTTAAAGCGCCATGATAGTAGATATCACTTTCACATATCACAGATTCTTTCTAAAGAAAAAGTATATGGGGGAAACCCATTCATCTCGGGGGGATGACTAGAAGGGGTAGCTATTGCTGCCAGATTCAATGGCAGCAAAAGATGACTCAAGCAAGTGTAGTGTACCAAAAGACTTGCAACCGTGTTCACGGAACAGCGGAATATACCTATCTCTACAGCTCAGAAAGACTCAAGAGAGTTCGCTCTGATCAAGGGGCAAAATGCCGTGCTGTGTGGCAAAAACCAATATCTATTAATATATATGTATATACACGTAGATGTACAGGGGATGCCACCTGCACGCGCCATCATGCATATAGGTATATACAAGGGGGTATTAGCATCTTAGGGTGGAGTGGGTCATGAGCATGTTTCTGGGGACGGAAGTTACAGGAACGGAGAGAACGTTAACCGTTCATTGAGCCCATTTGGCGACAGAGTCCCCAGCCTGTGAATCCAGCGGCATTCCAATTTGGCCAGAGTCTTTTTTAGATCTCCACCTCGTATCCCCAAATGAACTTGGTCTATGCCGCGAACTCTAAGGCTGGATGGATCACACTGGTGATGTAGTTTAAAATGTCTCGGGATGGTTCTCAGAGTGGTCAAGTCATCCACCTTTACTGCCCCCTCAATCCCCTTCACATGCTCACGGACCCTTCTCCGCAACTCCCTTGATGTCAACCCTACATATACAAGGTTACAGCTGCATGTGGCATAGTAAATTACCCCCATGCTGCTGCATGAGATATACCGCCTAATCTCAAAGTTCTTTTTTCCGTCAGCACTAGCAAAGTGTGTGGCTCTAATGATATTTCTACATGATAGGCAGGATCCACATGGATAACACCCCCATTTCGGCTTTCCCGTGTTAAATGGAAAGACCGAATTACGTACGTAATGACTATGAACAAGGGTGTCACGTAGACTCCTGCCCCTCCTTGCTGTCATTAGTGGACGATCCGGGATATAATCCCGTAGGACTGGATCACTTTTGAGAACTTGCCAGTGTCTGTTGAGAATGCCTCTGATAGCGTGCCATTGGTTATTATACGTCGAAATGAACCTCACCACGGGTTTGTCAGTTTTTTCCTCCGGGGTTTTAGAGCACAATAAGGTGTTTCTTGGGGTCGCTCTTGCTCTCCTATAGCCTTTTTTAATGCTTCGATTGCTATACCCTCTGTCCACAAACCGCTCCCGCATGTCCGCTGCGCATAATTCGAAGTCGATATCATTTGAACAAATCCGTTTTAGACGTAAAAATTGTCCAATTGGGATTGCCGCGATAGTCGACCCCGTATGCGCAGACGATGCATGCAGCAGCGCGTTTACAGAGGTCTCCTTCCTGAATATGCTCGTCCCAACATCGCCCCCCATCTGAATAGTGATTTTAATATCCAAGAATTCGATAGTCCTTGGATGATGTTTATATGTGAGGGCGATGTTGAGACTGTTGCAATTCAGGGAGGAGACAAACCTCTCCAATTCGGCGACGGTTCCACCCCAGAGAATCAATATATCATCTATATAACGGATCCAGCACTGCGCATGGGCCACGGCCGGCACCCCGCCGCCGAACACCTCCCGCTCCCACCATCCGAGGAAGAGGTTAGCGTACGACGGGGCACAGGCCGCGCCCATCGCAGTGCCCCGTTTCTGGAGGTAGAACCAGTCGCCGAAGAGAAAGAAGTTGTGTGTAAGCACATACTCCAGCAGAGTCAAGACCAGGGAGCAGAGGTGTGCATCCAAATTGCTCATTTCCAGGAAGAATTTTACTGCACATAACCCGTGGTGATGCTCTATACACGTATACAGGGACTCCACGTCAATGGCTACCAGCGACACCCCACCCTCCAAATTCAAACCATCCAGACGCCTCAGGACGTCCGTAGTGTCTCTGACATAGGAGGGGAGTGTCTCCACTAATGGATGTAGATAGAATTCGATGAATTTACATGTCATGTCACATAGCCCTCCTATGCCAGAGACAATCGGACGCCCCGGCGGAGTCTGAGGATTTTTATGAATCTTAGGTAATAAATAGAAGGTGGGGATCACCGGTGCCCTGACGAGGAGACCATCGAGAATTTTCTTTGTAATAGTACCCTGTTCAAAGGCATTCTCAAGGACACTGGCAAGTTCAACTGAAAACCTACCTAAAGGATTTGAGGGAAGACGCTCGTAATACGCCTTATTTCTCAATTGACGCATTACTTCCCGCTCATACATGTCCGAAGGCCACAGTACCACGTTTCCACCCTTATCGGCCGGCTTGATAATTACATCTTTCAGGTCGGTCAACTCCCGTAACGCCGTTCTTTGTTTATAGGAAAGATTCCCTTTCACTTTACTGATATCCAATTGTTTTAGATCATTCAACACCAATGTGTTGAATATCTCGATCTGGGGACATACTGATAAGGGGGGAAACGTGGTTGACCTCGGACATATGTTTTTTGGGAACATACCTGTCTTAGATGAACGTGATTCATCCTCAAGCTCCTCCAGCGCCATCTGCACATCTGTCTCAGAGTAGGATGCTGGTTCCGTGGTTATGGTGGATATAGACTGCCGCTTTGAGTGTAATTTGTGAAGAGTCAATTTCCTCAGAAACAGGCTTAGGTCTTTGGCTACAATAAAAGAGTCAAAATTAGCACTCGGGACAAAGGCGAGGCCAAGGCTTAGCACCTCCTTCTGGGATTTCGTTAATACATGTTTTGTTAAATTAATTACCTCTAAAAGGTTTTTATTTTTGTTATTATTAATTCCAGAGTATGGTGATGTCTGGCCTTTTGGTCTTACCTTTGTCTCCCTGTTTCTGGCGGATTCTGCCCTTGTTTGTGGGCGGCTGCCTCCCTCCTCACCACCTGAAATCTCCTCCTCTAGTGATGATACTGATGACGCTGGTGGTCCTAACGGTTGAGGATCAGCTGGTTTGGTGGGCTTGTTTTTTTCCGGTACTACCTCGCCACTTGTATACTCGACCACTTCTAAAGTCATTCACATCCCGTTGATATTTTTTAGATTTGGTTTCCAAAATCTCTTTCTCCCATTTGGTGAATTCACGATCAAGCATATCATTCATTTTAGTCTGCTCATCCTGGGTCAGCTGCGTCATGAGGGTCTCCTGGATCTTTGCAATCTCTGACTCTAAGTCAGATATTGATTTCTCATTATGTGCAATCAACAACTCCATGAAGTTATGAGAACATGTGGTAGCAACCTCCTCCCATGCCTCCTTGAAGTCCTCCTCAATAGTGTTGAATGAGGGAAAGACTTGTATCCTTAGACCACGGGGCACAAGGCCCTTCTCTATATATTTCTGCATGAAGGACTTGTTCCACCATAGTCGAGTTTTTTGGTGTAGCAAGGACTTCATGCTGTTGAGCTGTTCAGTTACTGCCTTTTTGTCAGTAGGTAAAACCACATCTCCTTCCTTGTCGAACACCTGGTCCAGTTTGGAGAGCCAGAGCTTTTCCCTAGCTCGATGGTCCATTGCCACAACCACTATTACTGTGAAAAAACACAGAAACACAACGTTAATACACCAAGTAGTGAAGGGCGTATTGGACCTCATAAGTATAAGGTGCTACGTGGAACGTATTAACTCAACCAACGAAAAAAACGTATAATGCACCAAAATAACGCCCATATATACCGGTCTCACTTCACACACCTCACCACGGCCCCCTGAAGAAAACAGGGAAACACATGTGTCGGGGCTCTGACACTCTGTGCCTCTCCACTCACTCTGTGTAGGTTCCCATCTACCTCAGCTGCAGTACCATGTAAGATTCATTGGGTTACAGTGTACACTCCTTTTAACAATGTAATGCTATTTATATGATCATGGTTTTTATGTATTGGATTGTATTTCTGTATAAACCCGTTACTCTTGTTATGCATTGTGCCCCGGTTGTGAATTACATTACAGATGGTTGCTGAACCTTGAGGCACAGAGTTCGTTCTGTCTCCTAGCTTGTCTGCACCCTCCTTCTATGTATTTACTGGTTATGGATTTTGTCTGTTGTTTTTTAAATGTAATAAAATGAAGATTTTTACTTGCAACTGAACAATTCTCCTATACCTGTTATTTTGGTGCAAGATACTGGCACTGTTTAAGGTTTCCCCACTTATTCTGAAGACAATGAACTGGGATGACATCAAAAGGTACACAAAAGCCAACCTCCGCATGGATGTATTGTCAAATTGGAAGAATCTTGTCAATACAAACCATCAAAAGGTATTTTCAAGACATTAGGTTACTGCTCTCAAAGGCTCCCATGGTGCAAAGCAAGATGGCACTGCAAGCTGGAATGGAGGTCTATCCTCTTCAGTGATGAGTCAAGCTTTTGTTGAAGATGCAATGAGATTGTTCTGGTGTCCACATCATAGAGAAGCCTTAATAAGACTAGGATCACATTAAAACCATGGAAGCGCTAAAAGCTAGTGTTTTTTCCATGTTGAAATGTGAAAAATGCTAGTGTTAATGCTTCCATAGGCTCCCATGTAAAAAACACATTGCCAAAGTGCAATGCGTTTGACGCTAGGCTTTTTGCAAAAGCACCAAAAAACGAGGTAAGCAGTATTTTGGGGGTCCTTTGCAAAAATGCCTGCCTTTTTTAACGTGAAAGTCTATGGGAAACGCATGCGTTAATGTATGGTACATATATGTACCATGTGTTAACGCATGCGTTAAAGCTAGCGCTAAAAAGAGGAAGAATGCCATAAAAATGGCAAGGGAAAAAAACTACTTCCTTTAATGCATCCTTGCAAAGCACCCTTCCAAATGTGACCCTAGCCTAAGGGAACAATGTATTACTCTTACTCTCAGGATTATGGTGTGTGTTGATCGAATTTTTTTGTGTCGACCACACCTAGGACATCAGTGGCAGTAAACTGCCAAGGGAGCTGTCATCAGTGGATTTTGATAACAAGTGGGTAGAAGTGCATTGTGGTGACACAGAACATTCTGCAAAAAAACATTAATAACCCCATTAAAATCATGCGAAAGTAAGTAAATGTAGCTGTGCGCATTTCTGCATGTGGAACTCATTTGATTCTAACAAAATGTTTTGATATGTTGTTTCTAATTTTTCAACATTTGCATATCAATAATATGTTTACCAATCCTGTAGTTTCTATAATTTCACAACTTTTCCTTCTTGATATTAAAATTTCAAAGTCGAGGAATGTATATATCAATATGCTTAGCTCCTCCTTCTCAATATCATGATGTCTCCAGATAGGAGAAAGTGTTTAATGTGACAGGTCGACTTTTAGTGTAATAAAAATGAAGAGATTTTTTCTTTTTTCTTTTGAGCTTCTCTATCTTTTTTCATCAAGCAAACTCTCCAGCACAGATGTTGATGGAATGAATGGCTATATATTCTCAACACTAGACTTCAGACAGAACACTCTGTGCTTCATAAATTACAGTACAATGTCAAGACTACAATTATAGAAAAGGGGACAGATAAGGTAAGAAAGAACAGCATATGTCAAGTTATATTTCTGGTACGGAGCTATTTGTGATATATCTCCATGAAACAAAAATGTGTGAGTTAAAATCTGTCACTGAAATTTTCTGGTGGTTTAAGGTATATAGTTCAATCTTAAAAGCAAAATTCAAAACTGGAATTTTCTTAGTACTGATTCCTGCTATATTTCTTTTCTGTGGGCAGGATATTCTAACACTTTTCACATCCTACTCCTTTCATGACACAAAAATAATGACCCTGTTTTTCCACCAATATAGCACATCACAAAACACTACTATAATGGCTGTCTAGCAAGCACCTTATTAGTGTAGTAATCTCTTTAGTACTATGTGCCCTTATTCTTAAGTTTTAATTTTACCATAGAGACATTGATTATATAGCTAATGTCTCAGAGTTAACCTTAGCAGGGCCTTCTGCCCCATGAATATTGGACAGTAGTCTGTTAACAGTTAGAAGTTTTTCTACCACTGTGATATTGATGACCTACCTACTGGATTCAAATCACCCCACTTTTGACCATTGATAATATAAAGCAATAATAAAAAAATCATATTTGGTATTTCCGATTTCAGAAATGCCTGATCTATAAAAATATGAATTAAATTAACAGGTAAACTTTGCAACAGAAAAAAAAATGTAATTGCCAGTATTTTCTTTTTTGATCACTGCAACATTGCAATAAAATGCAAAAAGTGGTGATAAAAACAACAAATATTCACCAAATTGGTGTAAATAAAAATGTCAGGTCAAAAAATAAGCCATCACACAGCTTCAGATCCCAAAAATTTACAATGCTACGGGTCTCGTAAAACCAATTAAATAATAAAAATAGATATACATGTTTGGAAGCTACAAACTCATATTAACCTGAGGAATCATAATGGTCAGTTTTTCCATATTGTGAACATATTAAATTTTAAACAAATTTTGAAATTGCACTTTTTTGCAATTACATTGCACTTGGAATTCTTTCCCATTTTCAAATAGATGATATGTAAAAATTGATGATGTCATTCAAAGGTTCAAATCGTCTTACAAAAAACAAGCCCTCTTATGGCTATATTGTCAGAAAAATAAAAAAGTTATGGCTCTTGGAAGGAGAGGAAAAAAACTAAAATTAGCTGAGTGTGAAGGGGTTAATGGTGGCTGGTCTGCAGCACCCGGCAATGGTCACTATATAGTGTAACAGAGCAGGTCTGGTTTGCTCTGCTAACAGCTTACATCCAACTTCTGGCAGACGTTCAAACATGTGAGAGGTAAGGCTACCAGGTGTTGGACCCCACCAATGGCCTACACTGTGGATAGATCATCAATATCATAGTGGTGGAATAACACTTTAATCTTTTGGCCTTCAAAGAATATTCTGTAGCAATGATGTCACATGTACGACTAGTAATGAGCGAATATATTCGGCTCTATTTGTTACTCTCACAAATATTGAGGTATTTGGCATGTTCATTACTCGGCGAGAATGGTGCGCCGATCGTGAACAATCTGACACAAATTGCCAGTTCCCTTCAGTGTACAATGAGAGCTGGCATTCTAGTGAGAGCCACATGAATGGAAGGTTCTCTCTGGGAGGCAGAGCAAGGTGGTGTATGCTGTAAACACACAAAATAAAAAATTCACCCTCCCTCCCGCGGAAATGCTCATTTTATGTCTGTGTGGGATGAGCCCACGACTAATTGACTAGCATTAGGTTTGGTATTCGAGTTGAATACCCAAACAGTAAAATATATTTGGTTAGAATATTCTAAACCCAAATATTTCACTATTCACTCATCAATACACAGCTGTTTGGGGCTACCTCCGGCACCAATGCTTAATTTTAACTGTTACATTTGCCCCCATATGGTGGCACCCCCTACAAATACGGTACTAATCTACCCACTTCACAGACCCTGTAATATGACATGCATGTATTTCAATAATCAAATCTGCATTACCATAAGCATCTTTGATGGATTTTTATCATATCTACATGTATGCTACTCCTTACATGTGAGATGATCTGTAACATCATGTCCTGGGCCACCAAATAAAAAGATAAAGTATTTAATAGGTAATGGAGTTCAAAAACAAACCACAATCTGTATGTTATTTTTTCAATACAATAAGTATATCCTGAGATGCTCTTTTCCAAAATAATAGTCACATAAGCAATTAAGTTGAGTAATAAAACTTAAATGAATACTTCAGCTAGAGTCCCAACCGAGGCACAGAAAAGTTCCACATGCATTTATGATTATACAGGCCAGATAAAAAGAAAAAAGCTATCAATTATTTCACATCTCATCTTTTTTGTCCTAATAACTTTCCCATTATTCTTGCATATAACTAGAATATATGATGTGATCTTTAGCCATGGACAGTCATTGCTGCTTTTTTATCTGTTGACATTCTGAAACTATTTGCCTGCGCTCTGCTCACAGTTTGGATTGATCAGAATATTCAATGCTCCGATCGGAGGTAGACAGACTCCTTTTAAAATTCATTTTTCATTTTCATCATTAGAGGAATAGAATTCTGTTAACATTTATGCTTTCTTCTATCTTCTGAATTATTTACATTTAAATAGCACTGGGTTTAACCTAAAATATGGTTTGTACATATTTCTCAAGTAAATTCACTGTTATTCTTTACCACATAGAACTTTATATTAAAATTATATCAACTGTAATCTTAAATTATAATGTAATTATAAAGTTATATAAACTATAAGGTGTAAACTTCCCTGGACTGTGTCTCACGATTAATGAGTCTTATGAGTCTTATTGATACATATTAACAATCATTGCCAGTCAAAATATACAAACTGTCTTGCAGCAATCTATAGGGTGGGCAATTTAAAGGGTGGGTCATTTGTATAGATGCACCTAAATAAAAAGGGAACGGTTGGTGATATCAACTTTTTGTTTGTGGCACAAACTTTTCCCCTCCCATATACTAATGTGGCACAAACAGGAAGTTGATATCATCAAACGTTCCCATTTTATTTATGTGCATCCATATAAATGGCCCACCCTGTACTATATAAAAGCCCTATCCAGTCTGTCTGTCTGTAAGTTTGTCCTAAAAACAGGACCACGTATAAGACATCGTGAGTTAAACTGCAATGTGAAGAAGCCCATAAGGTTGATTGATCAGTCAAAATCTACGCGAAGATGGGCCATCCCAAACCCAGATAACATGTAAAGGAAAGCAGCACCACAACAGAAATGTGAGACTACTGAACAAAGAGAGCATCACCTTGACCAAGCCACTACACAAAAGTGAACGTGTGTCACAGATGACTCCCCCCAGTCCAGATCCATTAGATTTTCACAGAATGCCATTTTGCTGCGACAGTGCTGACAAGATGAATCTACGGTGTCAAGATCAATAAGAATGTCACAAGATGCTGCATCACAGCAAGCACGCCGCGCGGATGAATCTTCAACGTCAAGGTCTAGGAGGTTGGACACATACCATCTTTGTTGTTTGCATTTTATTCAATGCAACTGCTATCACTGAGTTTTAAAAACACCCATTTTTTATTTAATTTCATTACCTAAAACATTAACTACATGAGAAGGAATTTAGGTGTTTGAGTAAAATGTCCCAATAAAACTAACACAAGCACGCTCTGCTTCACTGTGCATGCATCAAAGTAGATATTAATGGCTCATGCGTAGAATTTTAGAAAGAGCTGAAATGATGTATCCTGTCCTTTGGGATGTCAATCAAGTCATGCTTAGAATATTGAGAATGTATCAAGCATCCAGCTCATGTATATCTTCACTTTCTTGACTTCAGAACATTAATGCTTTTACAGTGTTACCAGTATTCAAACTTACATTGATATGGAAAGTACCAAAGGAATACTAGTAGTGGTAGAGGTTTGGGAACAAGGAAACACCTTAAACATAGACCTTTGTTGTAGTGAAATTAGGAATTTGTATGTTTGAACATAAAAATTTGTAATTGTAAATGTATTATTTATAGTAACCATACATGGTGGAAAAATATGAGAAAAATATCAAGCAAAATAAAAAAAATAATATGAAATTGGAATACATATTTATTTAAAAGGGCCAGAAATTTTTCACAGTTTTAAAACCAATTGGAAATTACCATATACCTTAATATGATTACATTGGCTTGACGAAAAGTGAACACAGATAGAGGTCGGTTTCTGTATAAGAACAATATAGGGGCCCTTTGCTGTCCAACAGTTCATCATAAAGCATAATTTCACCTGTTTTGGAAATGGAAGTCACCCCCTGACCTCTTGATTCTCTGTTCAGCTGCACAAATTGCTCCAATAGCATGTCCAACAATGTCCTTGACAATTAAAGGGAATCTGTCAGCAGGTTTATGCTACCTCATCTGAGAGACGCATGAAGTAGGCAAAGAAACTCTGAATCCAATGATGTTTAATTTAGATTTCTGGGTGCAGCTGTACTGACACAATCAAAGCATTTAGTTTTAGCCATGTGGGAGCCAAGACAGCTGTTCCCCCTGACCACACCAGGCTCTAAGTGAGTGTACATTGAAAGTGAGGTGTCACTACCAGTGGGGGGTGGGAGGAAGTCAGATTGCCTTGCACATGACATTGTAGTCCAGTAATGGTAATCACCAGGTGATAAAGCCTTTAGTTTAGATTTAAAAAAAGTCCATAGCTTCATAAGAGAAGCATAATTCCTTTTTTTAACCATTATAGCATAATATCCTTACCTTACATAGTAAAAACCTCCTGACAGATTCCCTTTAATCGTAAAAACATCATAGTGATTTGGCTAAAGCAAAGACACTTAATTGTCTCAAACAAAAATAAACATGTTTTTGAGAGATTATGATCAACTTACAAGGAAAAGTGGTATAATATAAAAGTAGAAGAATTTAACATCTGCAATATCAGCTAATTTACCCATAAACACATACTATTTACCAATTTATGTCCAGTTTTCTCCTCTATTCAATGAAAACTGACATCCGCAATGCTATTTCCTTCGCACTGCTAATATCTGCTGACTCGTAAGTCATCATTTTTTTCTGTTATAACAATGTGTTTTCACTCTAATAAAAATCAATCCATATGAAATACGATTCCTAACCACATAATGATTTCATATAGAACTGCCTGTTCATCAGCATTTCCTACAAGTGATTGTCAGCTACGGAAAGATTTGTTTTCAGAGAGAATACTTTGTGAATATAGAAATGACAGGCCCTGTTGTTATTGAGACTGTAACAGTGAAAATTCAATATGCTGCGATTACACAGGTTTAAGTAGTAGGTTTTATGAATAAAAAAACAGTACATTTGTCATTAAAGGGATCCTGTCACCCCCAAAACGCCTCCTAAGCTATTAAAACATGCCCCTACAGCATATTATCACTTATCCTACACTCCTTTTTGCTCAGAAATGCATGTAGTGAAAATGTATAAAAATGTTATTTAACTCACTCATTAGCCATGTTAATGAGCGTAGGCTATATTCATAGTCACCCAGGCGGGCTCTCCTCCTCATAATATCACGCCTTAATAGGTGTGATCTTGAACACAGAATCTATTCAGCGCCTCCCCGCTCTCCTTTGTGCTGGCGGGGCTGCAGTGCAGCTGTCATAACGCGAATTGCGTCACTTCCAGCATCGGGTGACGTGTGTACACCCGCGCTGCTCTGTTAGCTTCCAGCACCGCATTGCGCATGCGTGCTGGAGGCATAACAGCGAGTACGCACGTCACCCGCCTATTAAGGCGTGATATTATGAGGAGGAGAGCCCCCCTGGGTGACTATGAATATAGCCACCGTTCATTAACATGGCTAATGAGTGAGTTAAATAAAGTTTTTATACATTTTCACTACATGCATTTCTGAGCAAAAAGGAGTGTAGGATAAGTGATAATATGCTGTAGGGGCATGTTTTAATAGCTTAGGAGGTGTTTTGAAGGTGACAGGATCCCTTTAAAGAGATTATGTGGTCATTTGGTCATTGGCTCAACAACTGAGTTTTCACTAGAGAAGCTGCTGTAGGAAAGCTTCTGCGGTCATTATCCATATTTGGCTTCAATGCTGGCTTTGCTACCCTTGTTGAGGTCGCTCAGCTTCAGCAGGTTTCATTCCTTACTGTTAAACAGAACCTATCACATGTAAAAATGCTACTAACCTGCAGACATGGGATTAATCTGCAGGTTAATTGTGCTTGAATCCTGTCCGGTGTTTGAATAGTGAACCCTGCTGGGGAAATTAACTTTACCTCTTCCCACAGCATTTTGGTTTCAGTCACGGAGTGGTGTCGGCATGGAATCGGTCATTGCACTGTGTATCAAGATTGATGGCTGTAACCATGTTCCCTGCACTCACTGACATCCAGGTCTAATGCGTATCAAACAGCGCAGGGACGGCAGTTAAAACCACCGCTCTTGATACAAAGAACAGTGAATAAACCCACTTTGGCACTACCACCATGACTGACACCAAAACACTGATAGGAGGGTTAAAGTTCATTTCCTCCCAGCAGAAGGGTTCAATGTGCAGGCACCAGACAAGTTTCAAACTCTTAATTCCAAATCTGTTCATTAATAGCATTTTTACACATGACAGGTTCCTTTTAAATATAGAGAGCGTGAGGCTGCTTAGCAAACTAGGCATATCACTTTTAACTGCTTAAGAATTTCCAAATCTTGAAGCAGGTAAAAGAAGTAACATAAACCCAGCCAGCAATGTCATTCTGATACTGCTGTGTGTTATGTTAATTTTCAAGGGTATTTTGCAAGGCTTTTTCAGACTGATTCCAGCCATGTACATGTATCCTAAGTGTTTCCTTATAAACACAAAACCAAAAAGAGCATTCCTCTTGGAGTAAAGGGGTCTCCAAATCAAGACTTCAAATTACTAGCTAGGGTGGAGGGCCATATTGTAAGTGGCAAGTTCATTTCAAGAAATCCACATTCATTTAAGCGGCCACTTTTTATACGAGAACACAAATTACTATTGATTCCTAATTTTTACATAGTTAATTTTCAGTATATAGTCCTGTACATAATGAAACACTTACCTTTTTGTAGCTTCAGCCATTTTTGGTTCTTCTTCTTTCAATTTATTTGTTTCACTGGCTTGTTCCATATGAGATAGCACCACTGCTGAACATGATACTATGGACTGGTATGAGTCTTCTCGGCAGACTGGAAGGAGAAGATGCAAAAAGGGTACAAGTTTAGATGCCGTGGTATTTTTAGTGATAAGACACTTACTATATGGCCTCCTGCATGCAGCAGTACTGTGTGAAGGGACTCTGTAGAGGAAAAAGAGAGGGTTCTTCCAACTTTATTCTAGGAAGTGTTGTTTGCCGCCATATGGTGCATTTATATGACGCAGTAAAACTGAGATTTTTTTCCCCTAGCAGATTTTCCCAGACTTCTCAATAAAACTAACACTGTAATATCACTCTATCAATAAAACAATCATAATTACTTTATGAGCTTTTTGAGTTTATTTTAACCACTTATTGACGAGGTCTAAAAGGACTTGTACCTCTTAAAGACCAGAGAACATTTGTTTGTTTTTCTTACTTTCATTTTCCTTTCCTTTGCCATTGCTTTTTAACTTCTCAAATGACACATGAGGACTGTTTTTGTAGGATAAATAACACCATTTATTCTACCATTCAATGTCCTAGAAAGCGGGAAAAAATTTGAAGTGTTACAAAATTGTGAAACAAACACAATTCTGCTGTTGATTTTTCCACTTCTATTAAACAGAATTCTTTCTGCAGTAAAAATGACCAGGTAACAGGATTATATAGATCAGTTCAATTATGGCAATACCAAGGTTATCCATTTTTGTAATATTAATTGTGTCGATTAATTCTGCAATTTGTAAAACAAATTGTGTTTATGTTATCATTTTCTGACATTCTTCTTTCATTATGTCTTTTATAGAACTGCTTGCGAGAGTCTTTTTTACATGCCCTGAGCTGATGTTATATAGATACCATTTTGGGGTACATATGATTTTAAGATATTTTAATAGAATTTTTGGGAAGTGCGGCAACTGAATAATGACAAGTCTGCCATTCCTATTTTACTTTTCTTTTCAAAGTTTAACACGCAGTTTAAGTCATTTTATATTTTGATAGATCAGACTTTTTGAACATATCAATACCAAATATGGTATTGGTTTGGTTGTTTTTTTTAAATTTCTATAATTTTAAAGGGAAATTGGGTGAGACTTACATTAGAGCAGGGATTTCAAATTCCAAGCCTGAAGGGCCACCAAATGTGCAGGTTTTCAGGATTTCCTTAGTGTTACATGAAGGATCTCTGGCCTGACAGTCTGAGTTTTGGAAATGCAAGACACTACACACACTCCTGTAGAACCAGGTGCAGTTCTCAAGTGCTGCAAGCATTGCATGCTTTCAATATTTATCTAACATTGCACAGGTGCTGGAATCATCACCTCTGCAGGTGATGAAATTATCACTTGGGCAATACTAAGGAAGTTCTGAAAATCTGCACTGTTGGCAGCCCTTGTTGGCTGTCTTCTGAGATCCCTGCGTTAGCATATGTGCACACGTTAAGTATTTGGTTGCAGAAATTTCTACAGAAAATCCACATCTCTTGGCAGGAAAAATGCAGTGCTAAAAAACATGTTTTTTTATGCCTTTTGTTATTGGGTTCTGGAGTTGTCAAAGAATTGACATGCTGCAGATTTATTTCTGAACTACACCTGGAAGGAAACAATAAACAACATGGGCACAGGATTCTCATTTAAGTAAAGGAGCAGGGAAGGGAATAGTGCTTCAATCGAGCCTGTTGCTCCTACATGAGAATCCTTACAGGATTCTCATTGACTTTGCTGGCATAAGGATTTACTTGCAGTTTTGTGACAAATCGGAACTTAAAACTGCATAAGGAAATTAGGTAAAAACGCACTGTGAGCAGAGCATTTTTATTTTTTATATATTTTCTTTACAACAAAATAACAAAATTTTTTCTCTCTATGCATATTGTCAGATCGTAACACACTATTAGTTTCACCATACTGTATACAGTACTCTGTGTAAAAATGGCTTTCAATAGCAACAGAAATGTGTGCGAATTACATTGCATTAGTTAACAGCCTATTACATATATTTTTTGTCAGATTATTATTTTTCAAATTACAATTTTAATGTATTTTTTCATAATCGTTGTGAAAAACAAATCAATGCCCATACCTGAATGCAATCAGGTATTACATAAGTAATATGCTAATATTACCAAAGGAAGTAAGTTAGCGAAGCATTTAATATCGACATCAACATCAATACTGCATGTTCTGTTTATGTATGCCCAAATTAAATGTAATTTTCTTCTATGTATAATTAATTGTAGATGCTATTTCCCTCCTACAGACATTAAAAGGGAATAAATCAAACCCACAAGGGAGGCTTCCCAGTATAATGCTAAGATGTTATGTTTGTTGTAAGATAATTCAGAGGAAATATATTTTTCACATGCATTAATGTTACTTATTAGCATTTTTAGTACAGTAGGAAAAATATTAACTAAGAAGAACATTTGTGTATTAAACTGCTGAAAAATCTGCTTAATATTTTTTTTCTTAGAAAGCACATATATAATGCAATAATATTTAATTACATTTGTGAGTTGAATATTTTTTATTTGCAAACAAACATTAAATTGCATTTTTTTCAACAATTACAATATTTCATTGCAAATTAAAAAGTATTATTAAAGCTAAAAAGCAACAGCTGCAATGGCTAAGGCTTCCGTATAGCGACCAAACTTTCAGGGAAACTGGATATAAATTCTTACGATAATTCAGTAGATATAATATTCCAGTTTTAATTATCGGACACATTTTTTTTTAGGGGCTTGGCTAGTAACAAAGATTTGCCTTAACAGTCAAGGTTTTTAATATATACTGTATAAACCCAACATATGTATATGGGTCGAGGGGTGGAAGGAAGGAAGGAAGGAAAAGAAAGAAAGGGCTGAATAAAAGTCATTTTATTCACTTTATTTTGCAATGCTGCCTGTTTTTCTATTGGTAGATAGATAGATAGATAGATAGATAGATAGATAGAGATAGATAGATAGATAGATTGTGAATTTATATTGACTAACAGTAATGTTATAGGGAACACTGGTACAAGGTAGTTGCAGCTTGGAGATCCTTAGGAGGTTCCGTGTATAACTATTAGTTTAGGACCCAGCACTGCTACTAAATGTCCCTTGTACCCAATAAATGGTCTATTCACCAGATTTATAGGTAAAATATAAACAACTATATTTGTATTAGATATACAGTCAGATTTAAAAAGTTTAAAATGGTAAATTACAAATATCTGTTAAAATCTATTATTAGATAAGAAAAATAATAAAATAAAAATAAGAACTATGACTTTTTGGAGAAAATGGTGTACAACTCTGTGATTGAGATTAACTAAAAAAGAGAGGAGATACAAGAGGTGCAGATTGTGCCTTATCAAAAAGACACTGATTGTTCTAATGTGGATTATATAGAGATCCACTCACCTTTTTAGGTTGTGAGACTCACAAGCAGTTTTGAAAGCTTTAGCAACTGCTGCAGAACCTCCACCGTCACGCCAAAACCGCGGGAAAATTAGAAGTTAAACAGGATTGGGTTCTACGGTCCACGCTGCTGCTCTTGATTAAAGTATTTCACAACAAGGTTGTTACCATCATCAGGTCCTTTATTCATCAATAACCTACGCATTTCAGTGCTGTCCCAGCACCTTCCTCAGGGTATGTTACATGACACAACAGAAAATCCTTTTATATGCTGTTACAGGCTGGATGTCACTCCCACTAGAGAAAAACTCATGTAGTCGTCATCAATGATGTTTTTCCCTCATTTCCCTCAACTTCTGTGATTGAGATGTCATCTCCTACTTGGATCTCTGGCTATAAAGGACAAAAACTTGGACAACCCATTATAGCCAGAGATCCAAATAGGAAATTACATCTCAGTCACAGAGTTGTACACTATTTTCTCCAAAAAGTCACAGTTCTTATTTTTATTTTTTTTATTATTTATTAATAGATTTTAATAGATATTTGTAATTTAACGTTTTAAACCTTTTAAATCTGACTGTAAATCAAATCCAAATAAAGTTGTTTATATGTTACCTATAAATCTGGTGAATAGATCATTTATTGGGTACAAGGGACACTTAGTAGAAGCGCTGGGTCCTGAACCTGATATATACTCTAATGTACCATAAGATAGAAAGATAGATACAGTAGATAAATAGATCATATACATCCAGAATAGGAAGATAGGATAGTCAGTTGAGAAATGCATAGATAATATATAGACAAATAGGATATATACTATAGATATATATATATATCTATATATATATATATATAAATATATACGAAAATTGAAACAGCACTAAGAACACATGTCAGGTGCAAGCTTTCCTTTCCTGGCGCTAAGTAGGAATACGGATGGTAAGGTATTATCTCGGATACCCTTTGTGACTACTTATTGTAATGAAAGTGAGTGGATAGCCAAAGTGGTTAAAAAACATTGGGGTATGCTAACAAAATGTCTACCACACGTAGAAGCATTTAAATTGCCCCCACTTTTGGCGTACAAAAGAAGTCGCAATTTGGGAGATAAATTGATTCATTCTTATTTGGGACCCCTGAAAAATGAAAAACAACTTTACCTTACATGTAATAAAAGAAAAGGGTGTTACCCATGCCTCTCCTGTATTAATTGTAGACTAATGATCAAGGGTTCTTCTTTTGGACATCCGAATACAGGCGAAATCTTTGAGATTAAGCATTATTTAACATGTTAATCGGAGTATGTGGTATATCTGTTGGAATGTCCATGCCCTTTATGGTATGTGGGGGAAACCACATGGGATTTTAAAACCAGAATCAATCACCATAGACATACCATAAGAAAAAAGCGTAAGGATCTCCCAGTTTCTAAACATTTTTTGGATCGGTGTCAAACTGAGCATCAATTAAGGTTTAGAATAATTGATAGCATTCCATTACAGAGAAGAGGAGGAGACAGGGTATGTCTCCTTAAGAGTCGAGAATTGGAATGGATTTATCGTCTGGGCACATTGAGACCGCAAGGATTAAATGTGGAGTTTAAACTTACTCATGCAATATAATAAGTTTGAGATTGAAGACATGATAGAAGATAGGTTCCTTTTGTATTATGTATGATTCTTCATACATAATACATAGACATATGTACAGATATGTAGTTTATATATATATATATATATATATATTTATATATATATATATTACCTTTTCCATAATAAAGAGCATAATTAATTAATGATTATTGTGGTCTGTTTGTTATATGAAGGGTGAGTAGAAGTACGGTATCTTTATAAAGTCTTTCATTAATTCTGGTCCATAATTGATATGTGAATACTCCGTTGATCCCTTTACTAATATATATGTCTAAATACCATATTAATATATGATTTTGATGTGGGAGCTAGTATAACTGCCTGATCTAATATGCTCCTTTGGCTGAATGGTATGGGCACTACTGTTGTCAGCGTTGCTATGACAAATATGGCCGCCGAGATACTCGCAGATGTACTGTGCAGGTGCGGGATCTCGCTGGAGATGGAGAGCGAGATTCCCGTTTTGAAGCACTACGCATGCACGGGATCGGAACACAGCGCTATTGGGCATGCGCGTGTGTCTTCCATAGAACTGCTGTATGTACATCATAACGGTATGTGTGAGCCACATGCAGGTGGCTTGGAGATTGCTTTCATCACCTTAGTATACAGGTGCAGTTGATATGTGCCTATTAAAGGAATGTGTAAGTTTTTAAAGGTTATAAAGTTGAGTTATAACATTGTAGTCTATTGATATTTACATAGTATTTATTATGAGCACTTTATAGTGTTTTGAGCACTTTTCACTATTTATTCACTGTTTTATAACAGTTCTTACTTCTAATGATGTAATCACTATTGATGTAATTGCCTCTGTGTGGGCCCTATATATACGTGCACACTGTACTGCTTGATAAAGGCTGTTGCCTAGCCGAAACATCGCAGTCCAGGATTAAAATCCACATTTGTACCACTGTTAAGGAAGTGCTGCTGTCTGTTTTTTGATTATATATATATATATATATATATATATATATATCTACCTGTCAATGTATATACATGTAACACGAGTGTGGAAACATCAGTGGCTGGATGAAATATGCTAGAGTCTGTGTGGATCCCAGAAACTCACTCAGCTTTTATGCACACACATTGATTACAAGCAGAGACGTCACACGTGAGGATATTACCTTTATTAACCATTCAAAGCCATTCGTGTCAACTTCTATACATGTTATCAGGTCAAAATCACCAGGGTTTGTGAACTTTTCATAAGGCTCATTTGGATGTTTTTGGTTGTCATTATGCTTTAAAAAGAAAAAACACAGTAGTTTGACAGTAAAGGGCTTCACCCAACCACTAAGCATGAGTGGAAAAAAAGTTTTCGTGCTATCATTCATATTCTCCGAAAAAGGCCAAGAAAGCAAAAAATCTGCTGGGTATGTAAATTTTGGAGCACAACTGTAGATAGATCATTGATAGATAATTGATATGTAGATAGATAGATAGATAGAAAAGACTTTGAGCAGCACTTAGTCCCTTATAAGGGTGATGCAAATCAGTCCAGGGTTTAGTTCCTTCACCCCCATATACAGACCAATAAACAACTGCAGCACTCCACCATCAATGTATATAGCCTTTAATGGCCTTCAGGCATCTATGTGGTGGACGTTTCGGTCCTCAGTCCTTTGGTGGAAGAAGGTCTGAGGACTGAAACGTCCACCATATAGATGCCTGAAGGTCATTAAAGGCAATATACATCGCTTGTGGAGTGCTGCAGTTGTTTATTGGTCTAGATAGATAGATAGATAGATAGATAGATAGATAATAGATAGCAGGGTTGGCTTGTTTTATGATTCTGATAGGCGAGGCACAGTATAAAACTGTAATCTGAGTTCCACTGTTATTTTTAATAAACTGCTGGAAAACCAAACGTGTAGCTGAAACAAGAAACAACTTTATCAATATTCGCTGACTTCCTTCCTTATTCTTATAGTGACCTTCCATCTTTAAACCATGCCATCTGTACATGTTCTAGTGTCATGGTATTACTAGTAATTTCCTGTTGCACAAAATAACATAGTCTTGAAATGTTACCTTTAGTTATTTATTGCATACAGGGCATACTTCTGAGCTATTTCTAATGTCAGATTACATTCCCCCTATCTATCAGAAATGTAGTGTTGTCAGCAATCAGTAACAGCTCTTCTCCAGACACTGAAGAGGTGAGAAAGCTGTTATTACAGGCAGTGCTCAAGGTACATCGTTGGTAATCCAATCTGTCAAAGACAGTGTGCAATATTAAGGGCTCCTCCAGGATACGAGAGCCTGAAGTACACAAACGAGCACAGAAAGTAGGGAAAAGAACTTTCAGAAATGTGTGACTATGAAAGAATTATTTCATTGGTAGGACAAAACTCTAATAAGTTAAACAACTAGACATAAATATTCAAGATTTCACGGACAGTAAGTATCTAAAAAAAAAAAAATCAATAGAATGAAGCTTTAAGTTATTAATCTCACTTTTATTGTAACAATTTATTCAAAGAGTTTAATTTGTTTCTATTTATATTATTTATTAGTGAGTTAATAATGTATATTTTATAGTCGCAATATCATTATCCATCTAAAGCCTGTACACGTATAATCACATTTAGGCTGAAGGCACACTGTCCGTATGCCTCGCGTGAGTGCAATGCGAGAGAGACTCGCATTGCACTCGGACCAGTATCATTAAATGATACTGAAGTTCAAATTGGAATGGTTTCCAAGGTCCGCGCTGCTGCTTCAATAAATGTACTCCAAAAGGATTGTTTTCTCCATCACTTTCTTTATTCCACCATAGACCAGTGCAAGCAGCAGCGCGGACCGTGGAAACCATTCCAGGTTGAACTTCGGTTTTTTCCCGCAGTTTTGGCGTGGCGGTGGAGGTTCTGCAGCAGCTGCTCAAACTGGTTGTGGGTGACACAACCTGAAAAGGTGAGTGGACCCCTTTGTGACATATAAACAATCCAAGTGTCCTTTTGACAAGGCACCATCTGCGCCTCTTGTGTCTCCTTTTATTTATAATTAAATGATACTGGTCACATTACAGTGAGTTTATCGCATTAGACTTGCATTGTGAGGAAAATGCGAGTTCAATCACAGCATGCTGCAATTGAACGCGATTTCTCATGCGAGTCGCCAATGTAAGTATATGGGTGCGAAAAAATCTTGCACCCATACAGCACACTGTGCGATAGTCGCACGCGTGTGCTTTAAAAATCGCTTCAAACTCCGCGGCTGTCAAAGCCACAGAGTTTGAATTTGCCGATTTCCCGGTACAGTAAGCAATCATCTTTCACCGCTCTGACAGCAGCGATAAAAGATCATTCATAAAAACACAACCACTGTCCACATTTTGAAATTCCAGGGGTTAACCTGCATATTAACTCCATCTGCAGCTTCTTTGTGGCATGTCAGCACAAAGGCTGCAGATGTGGCTAATAAGCCGGTTTATGCAGGATTAACACCATGTTTTTGTGGTGCCAGCTTGTGTCCAGGTATGTCCACACTCCCTGGACACATGCTGACATCACATACTGGGTCAGCAGATGTTAATGCACTTTATTCTTAAAAGCCGACAATTATCGCTAAATAGTAAATTACTGTAATTGCTGGGCGGCTCCTGCAATCAGGACTTGTCAATGCAACTCTACGCTAAGAGCGTACAATGACAGCCACTGTCCTTGGTTCTGAAAATTCACCATGTTATTACAGTGCATAGCTGGTTAAAGCTGTGCGCTGGCCATGGTGCTGATGCATTAACATCAGCACCGTGCCCAGCGTACATTCAAACTCCGGTATATAAGGGTTTGTTTTTTTACAAAACAATTTGTACTTTTAAATTACATAATTTATTTTACCATATAGTGTACTGGAAAAAAGGAAAGATAATTGCAAGTGTAATGAAATTGCAAAAAAGGTGCAATTTCACAATATATTTTTGTTTTTAATTTAACATGTTCACTATATGGTAAAAGTGACCTACCAGTATGATTCCCCAGGCCTGTGCGGGTTCACTGATACCAAACATGTATAGGCTTTTTAATATTTAAGTGGTGAAAAAAATTGAAAATTTTGTACCAAAAAATTTGTGCATTTGTAGCCATTTTGTGAGACTTGTATTTTTGGGGATTTTGCGCTGTGTGACATAATATTTTTTATGTCCTGAGCTGATATTCTTGTAGATGTGATATTTTAATTACTCATTAATGCATTTCATAACAATGTTTCTGTGACCAAAAAAACATTATTCTGGCGTTTTTAATTTTTCGTACGTTATGCAGTTTACACATCGGATTAATTTATTTTATATTTTGATAGACAGGGCTTTTTTAAATGAGGTAATTCCGAGTATGTGTTTTGAAAAATGTTTGTTTTATTTTCAGTCAGGCAAAAAGGGCAGTTTGAATTTTGTGCTTTTTTTTCTCATTTTTTTTAAACTTTTTTTTTTTGATTTGCATTGTTTTTACTAGTCCTCTAAGGGTACTTTGAAGCTTCTTCTATCCAATTGCTTGTGCTGTACAGAGCACTAATAAGTACTGCACAAATGATCATCTCTTGTGAACGTTGTTGTTCAGTCAGCATTCACAGGAAGTTGATCATGACAATGACATGGGTCATCAACTGATCCCTAGCTGTCATGACAACCCACCTGAGCCTCATGATGACATTACAGCACCGCGATGTGATAATAGTATGGCGCTATCACTGCCCAAATTTATTAAATTGTGTGGTCAGAGTTTAACAGCGTGATTTAACTAGTTAACAGTGGTGTGACCATAGCTGTTTGAGGCTGTTGGTGACTGAAGCAAGACATTTTTATATCACAAGCCTTCACCTCAGGGTATATTGTGTTCTTACAGGATTGGTGGGACAAGTCTGTTCTCTTATTGGTTGTCAATTCAATCTGACTGCATAATTCTCTTCTGAGTGATGTAGACAGATGGGGCAGTGGGAATTTACATTTAATTAGCAATCTACACACTAGTACAATGGAGGCTCTAAGCAGACTGGCATGAAACAATGATTTACCAAACATCAGTTAACAAAAAACATAACAATACACCTGGTTAAATTAAAAATATTAACCCATGACATGCATTTAAAAAAGGCACAGTTGCCTTTTAGTTAGCGGTGTACTCCTTATCTTTATTTATCTATATTTTGATACTGCTGGACCTGCAAAAATTTTCTTGCTCCGAGTGCTAACACCTCTGTCTCCTTAATTCATATGGCGAGCTAGACTCTTTTCATTATTTGATATTCATTGTATGTTTGGTCAGTATACTGCATATATGAATATTTGTTAACATCATGTCCATAGCTTTGTTAGCAACCTCTGTAAATAGAGTGTGCATCCCTGACACAAAATGTAAAGGAATATATTATACCCTTATCAATGTATGTAAAATTTGAAGATTTTATAGCAACAGTCTTTAAAAACTTTAACTATTCACATATTAACCTGTTTTGACCTCCAATGTGGTCTTAATCATAATACGATTATGACCACATTGGAGGTCTAAACATGTTAATATGTGAATACATGGAGATTTTAATAAATGTTGCAATAAAATCTGCAAAGTTATCCTGAAGATTTGATGCTGTATTCTCCTTCGTTACATTTCGATACTGCTGGACCTGCACAAATTTTCTTGCTCCGAGTGCTAACACCTCTTTCTCATTAATTCATATGGTGAGCTGGACACTTTTAGTTTTTTTAAATTCACTGTATGTTTGGTCAGTATACTGTATATATGAATATTTGTTAACATCATGTCCATAGCTCTTAGCTTTGTTAGCAACCTCTGTAAATAGACGTGCATCTTTGACACAAAATGTAAAGGAATATATTATACCCTTATCAATGTGTTTTCTGTTCTCTATAATATTTATATTCTTGCTCTACAAATTGCTCTCGACTTGATCCACCAGACGGCTGGAAATTAAAAATTGAATGTAAACAAATAGAACTGGTTACACATTTACTGTTCATTCTCTCCATGAACACCATGGAGTATGCCAAGCTTTTACACTTAACAACCTCGTAGATTGGTAATTTCAATATTTCTAGACAGCAGGAGGTGCATTTTAACAAGATCTGATTGCATCAAGCAGGTATGTCTTTATTTAATCTCACTGCAAGTAGATGAATGTGATATGATTTACAAAAGGATCAAAACTATTGGGAAATAAACTAGTGAAGAAGAGAGAATAACAGATCATTATCATATCAATGAATACAAGAAAAGCAATGGACCATCTCAATAATATCTCAGAGGCATAAACCAGTGCTAGTTACCGGAGGTATGTGCAGGCAGTGGGTTAATGCAATCACAGCAGGCAACACAATTTCATGGTTTCTCGAAAGTAGTGGGTCATTTATTGATGTATTTGCTCTAAAGGTTTAGTGAAAATTGCAAGATTTCATTATCTCACTTGTCTAAGTCAAATGTATCAATGTTTTTAGCCATTAATTACAGCCTTTTTAGTACCTAAGCCAAAGCTTAAGGGTCTGGTTAAAGGGACTCTGTCAGGTCATTTTTCAGTATGATACTAATACTATTTTTGAATAGTGCGTGGACAGCCCTTCTAAAACATGAAAATGCATTATTATACCATTTGTAGCTTTCATTGCTATAATCATTTTCACACCCTGTAGGCACCTGTTGCATTAGTCCAGTCCATTATATTCACAGCCGATTAGCCTGGCTAGTTCATTTATTATTCACTTCCTCTCAGGCAGCTTTCCCTTACCTTCCTCATCCCTCCCCCCTTTGCTCTGCCTATAAGATTTCACTTTCATTTAGGAGCTTCTGATGAGGAAATGGAGGGATGGAGCTATCTGCCTTACCTGATCTAGATAAGGTATCTACTCCTTTTGTTTCTCTAAGCATGTATCCCTGCTGTCATCTGACAGATTCTGTGTTTTATATGACCTCTTGTTTTGCTGCAAACAAAGAGAACAGAGAAGAGGATACAGCCCTTACGCCCAAATATGATTGATTTCTTCTGATCTCCTGTGCTGTATGTGATATGAATATTCATCCTATGGGGAGTGGACAGCAGAGAAGAAAATGATCACTCACTGTGATTGACAGTTGGAATGAATCTCGTTATTTGCAGTTTACAGGAGATAGGAGAGAAATATAAATAAAATAAATGTATCAATAGAGTGAGTTAGAGGGAGGAATTAGAAAATAATAGCAGTTACATATGGATTTTTGACCTGACAGATTCCCTTTAAGTTGATCACTGCACTTCTACATATAATTTTTAAAACTTTAAACTGAAGGTGGTGGAGCAAGTATATAAATATAGCTTCTAACAGAAATCTTATGATATCCTCTTGTATATGGTGTCAAATCAAAACCAATAGAGCTTGTCATTGGGCTTGGAACTAAAGATGGCATGGAAAAAAAAAAAATGACTATCTGTCTACACATCAATTAATACATATATGTAGGTGAATGACTGCATGACCGCTCTATCCTCTCCTAGTGTATCCCCTCTAGACTGTGAGGCCTGGCGGGCAGGATCCGCTATCCTTCTTTATTGTGCGTGCCTTGTATTTTTCATGTTTATTGTTCTTGTCTATGTATGCCCCTTTTCACATGTACAGTGCCAAGGAATAAATGGCGCTATAATAATAAATAATAATAATTCCATGCATCACTCCCCTACTGGTGCTACTTGGTACAATCCTCCATATGGATGCAAAAATAGTCCAAAAGCAGTAAGGTCTAAGGCACCAAAACTCCTTTTTTTCACCCCCAGGGTGCTGTTCCATTTCCCGTGTTTGTATTTTCCTCACCTTTTACAAGAGGCATAACTTTTTACATTTTCCGTCAGTACAGCCATATGAGAGCTTGCTTCTTGGGGGAAGAGGAGGCTTCTTGCCAGCAACGTTTCCTATGTGCTGGGGAAAACACATGCGTTCAAATGCAACCACGTTTTGCAATGTGCTTTTACCCCGTTTGCATGCGTTTTCCCATACAAATCTATGGGTGCGTTAACACATGCGTCTTACCACACTTATATGTGTTAACAAACCAGAAAAATTGCATTGTGTCCAAACGGACCAAAAACGTGATGTGAAAAGGCCCTAACAGTGATGATCGGATTGTTGACATGATTGGTAGTGTTAGCTACATATGTTAGTTGATCAGATTAGATGTGTGAGGGATGATGCGAACTCAGCATTTGAGCTCTCATGAGATGGAGTGACATGATCATAGGTGTACAATTACACCCTTGGTCGTGAAGGGGTTAGAGATAATTTTTATTGGTCCCAGTATACAGTAGAAAAAGTAAAACATGCAACGTTTCGGCCAACTCAGGGCCTTTTTCAAGTCATTAAAAAAGTGCAAACATTTTTTTTGCTTGAAAAAGACATAGCATTGGCCAAAACATTGCATGTTTTACCTTTTCTATTGTATGCTGAGACCAATTGAGATAATTTTTTAAAGAAAAGGAGTTTCGGTGCTTTGGACCCTGCTACACATAAATAAATGTTCTTAGCTATACAATTTGTAACACACTTTGCTTCTCACTACTCCGAACTCTTTTACGTGTATGAATTGTCCACCTCATGTTTTTGCACAAATATTTGCCCCACACTTGGTCCTGAGGAAGTATTTTATTCTCAAAAGTACGGCAATTGTGGTGACATTCTTTCGTAGCTAAATTTCATCCCCAAATCTTCCCACTGCCTGACCCTGCCGTGTTAGCATTTAGATCGCTTGAAGAAAATATTTGCAGGGAAAACTGGTGCAAACATTGTGGATTCCTATTATCATTTTCCATCTCCCCTTTATTATTATACGTGCAGAATAAAAACATGAAACGTGCACATTGAGATTTTCATGATGGAGATTAAAAAATGATATCCACTTCATTTGATCACCAATTTTTTATTAGTAAAATTGCAGGAAAAAGTGTGAAGATGCTGAGAAGGAGCATTGCTGAGATGGAGGGGAAAGCAAGCACCAGAATCCTCAGCAAAACAGCCAGTTTGTGCAGACGACTGCAGTGACTAGTGCTGAAGTATGGTACGAGAAGGATAGTTTGGAGTGGTGACAACAAGATTGTAGTGTCAACTATTACAAACAGTGTAGTTAAGAATATTTATATATGAGTGGAGAAAGTTACTTGTTAATTTACTTACACACCATCTCTAGCTCCAAGCCCTTTAACATTCAGCATACATTTGTAATTCTACAAAAAAATCACAATATTTGCATATTCAAAGACAAATCATTGCTTTTTTTAAAAAGGGTATGCAGCAAATATCTAGGTTGTAACTAGAGGTAGACAAACTCACAGATGTTCAGGTTCAGCGGATCTGACCGGACGTGTAAGAAACTTCTGGTTCAGAATGGACTTGACCTGAACATGAGCCTGAACCCTATGTGAGTCTATGGAGACCTGAACTTTAGTGCTATAAAATGGTGGCAGTAAGGGCTAGAGGTGTTGTAAAAGAAATCAGAATGGCAAATAAAGCAGAAGAATCTATTATATAATTGCCGTAGCGACTTCCGTCGGAGCGGCGCTGCTTCCGGTCGCTTGGTTAGCGAGTCCGAGCTGCTTCTCCTGGACTCTCCCCGTGGCCGCGTAGCGGCCAAGGCGACTCACGAAGCAATGCCCGCAAAGCGGGCATTGCGAGTCAGTTGCAGCCTAGCGAAGCAATGCCCGCGAAGCGGGCATTGCGAGTCGCTACACCGCTAACCAAGCCACCGAAGCCCATACTCCTGTAGTGTACACCGCTATACTATACTACAGTCCCATGCCCATAAGCGCCATGGGACTGTAGTATACCATCGCGCTGTACACTACAGACCCCTGCCGCGACTCGCTACACCGCTAACCAAGCCACCGAAGCCCATACTCCTGTAGTGTACACCGCTATAGTATACTACAGTCCCATGCCCATAAGCGCCATGGGACTGTAGTATACCATCGCGCTGTACACTACAGCCCCCTGCCGCTCTAAGCCACTACGCGCTGCTGTACTGTACACCGCTATAGTATACTACAGTCCCATGCCCATAAGCGCCATGGGACTGTAGTATACCATCGCGCTGTACACTACAGCCCCCTGCCGCTCTAAGCCTACCCCCTAAGGCACCGCCGCCCCTAACCCCCTACCCCCTAAGCCCCGCAGCAGCCCCGACCACCTAACCCCCGACCCGCACCATCCAAAGCCGCCGCCGATACCCCCTAAGCCCCGCCGTCTACCTCCTAAGCCATCGCCGCCCCTACCTAAGCCCCTACCCCCTAAGCACCCTACCCCCTAAGCCCCGCAGCAGCCCCGACCACCTAACCCCCGACCCGCACCATCCAAAGCCGCCGCCGATACCCCCTAAGCCCCGCCGTCTACCCCCTAAGCCATCGCCGCCCCTACCTAAGCCCCTACCCCCTAAGCACCGCAGCAGCCCCGACCACCTAACCCCCGACCCGCAGCATCCAAACCCGCCCCCGATACCCCCTAAGCCCCGCCGTCTACCCCCTAAGCCATCGCCGCCCCTACCCCCTAGGCCCCCGCCGATACCCCCTAAGCCATGCCGCCTACCCCCTAAGGCACCGCCGCCCCTAACCCCCTACCCCCTAGACCCCCGACGATACCCCCTAAGCCATGCCGCCTACCCCCTAAGGCACCGCCGCCCCTAACCCCTAAACCCCGCAGCAGCCCCGACCACCTAACCCCCGACTCGCACCATCCAAACCCGCCGCCGATACCCCCTAAGCCCCGACTACCTAACCCCCGACTCGCACCATCCAAAGCCGCCGCCGATACCCCCTAAGCCCCGCCGTCTACCCCCTAAGCCATCGCCGCCCCTACCTAAGCTCCTACCCCCTAGGCCCCCGCCGATACCCCCTAAGCTCCCGCTGCTGTCCCCTGCCCCTGTCGCTAAAGCCCTACACCCTAACCCCCCGCCGTCCCCTAACCTAACGCCGCTCTCACCTAAGGCCCTACACCTGAAGCCCCCGTCCATCACTTACATGCCTTCAAGTCATCTGATCGTCCGTCCGATCGTCCGAGTCCGTCCGATCCTCCGTCCGGCCAGGCGTCCTCTTCCTCCGGCCCCGGGGGTCTTCTCTCTTCTTTCCGCCATCTCCGCCTCTTCGTCCGGCCCCGGGGATCTTCTGTCTTCTTTTCCGAAAATTCCACCTCCGACGTCCTCTTCCTTCTCATTAAGATAGAATGGAGGAAAAATCCCCCATTCTACCTCAATGAAATCTCACGCCGTCTTCTGATTGGTCGCTGGATAATGCCCTCAGCCAATCAGAAGAGCTCCTCATTCAGTTTTCATTCAGGTCCGCCTTTTTTCCCCATTGACATACATTACCGGTGTGTCGGCGATTTTATGGCCGCCCCCCTGGTTCTATTTGTCGGCCCTAAAATCGCGGACACACCGCTAATGCATCTCTATGGGCAGTCAGCTCGACTTCTGATTGGTTGCCGTTCAATCCGAAATCGGGCTGACTGCCCATAGAGATGCATTAGCGTGTGTTCCGCGATTTTAGGGCCGACAAATAGAACCAGGTGTGCGGCCATAAAATCGCTCACACACCGGTAATGTATGTCAATGGGCAAAAAAAAGGCGGACCTGAATGAGAACTGCGTCTCAGTCAAACTTAAAAAAATAAATAAATTAAATAATAAAAAAAATAATTAAAAAAGAATTAAAAAATAATAAAAATATTAATTAAAAATAATAAACAATTCAATAAAAATAATAATAAAAAAATAAAATATATGCTAATAAGATCAGCCCTTTGCGGACCTCAATGAGAACTGCGTCTCAGCCTAAATAATAAATTAAATAATAAAAAAAAAAATTAAAAAAGAATTAAAAAATAATAAAAAAAATTAATTAAAAATAATAAAAAATTCAATAAAAATAATAATAAAAAAATAAAATATATGCTAATAAGATCAGCCCTTTGCGGACCTGAATGAGAACTGCGTCTCAGCCTAAATAATAAATTAAATAATAAAAAAAATAATTAAAAAAGAATTAAAAAATAATAAAAAAAAATAATTAAAAATAATAAAAAATTCAATAAAAATAATAATAAAAAAATAAAATATATGCTAATAAGATCAGCCCTTTGCGGACCTGAATGAGAACTGCCTCTCAGCCTAAATAATAAATTAAATAATAAAAAAAAGAATTAAAAAAGAATTAAAAAATAATAAAAAAAAATAATTAAAAATAATAAAAAATTCAATAAAAATAATAATAAAAAAATAAAATATATGCTAATAAGATCAGCCCTTTGCGGACCTGAATGAGAACTGCCTCTCAGCCTAAATAATAAATTAAATAATAAAAAAAATAATTAAAAAAGAATTAAAAAATAATAAAAAAAAATAATTAAAAATAATAAAAAATTCAATAAAAATAATAATAAAAAAATAAAATATATGCTAATAAGATCAGCCCTTTGCGGACCTGAATGAGAACTGCGTCTCAGCCTAAATAATAAATTAAATAATAAAAAAAATAATTAAAAAAGAATTAAAAAATAATAAAAAAAAATAATTAAAAATAATAAAAAATTCAATAAAAATAATAATATAAAAATAAAATATATGCTAATAAGATCAGCCCTTTGCGGACCTGAATGAGAACTGCCTCTCAGCCTAAATAATAAATTAAATAATAAAAAAAATAATTAAAAAAGAATTAAAAAATAATAAAAAAATTAATTAAAAATAATAAAAAATTCAATAAAAATAATAATAAAAAAATAAAATATATGCTAATAAGATCAGCCCTTTAGCGCACCTGAATGACAACTGCCTCTCAGCCTAAATAATAAATTTAATAATAAAAAAATAATTAAAAAATAATTAAAAAATTATAAAAAAATAAATAAAACATAATTAAAAAATAAATAACAAATAATAAATAATAATTTAAAAAAAAATGCTAATAATAATATTACTGCTAATAATAATGCTATTAATGCTAATAATTATGTTATTAATGCTATTATTAATGCTAATAATGCTATTATTAATTCTATTAATGCTAATAATAATGCTATTAATGCTATTAATAATGTTATTAATGCTATTATTAATGCTAATAATCCTATTATTAATGCTATTTATGCTAATAATAATGATATTAATGCTATTAATAATGTTATTAATGCTATTAATAATGCTAATAATGCTATTATTAATGCTATTAATGCTCATAATAATGCTATTAATGCTATTAATAATGTTATTAATGCTATTAATAATGCTAATAATGCTATTATTAATTCTATTAATGCTAATAATAATGCTATTAATGCTATTATAATGTTATTAATGCTATTATTAATGCTAATAATGCTATTATTAATGCTATTAATGTCAATATTTATCCTATTAATGGTATTATTAATGCTAATAATAATGCTATTAATGCTATTAATGCTAATAATAATGCTATTAATGCTATTAATAATGTTATTAATGCTATTATTAATGCTAATAATGCTATTATTAATGCTATTTATGCTAATAATAATGCTATTAATGCTATTAATAATGCTATTAATGCTATTAATAATGCTATTAATCCTATTATTTATGCTATTAATGCTATTAATGCTAATATTTATCCTATTGATGGTATTATTAATGCTATTAATGCTAATAATAATGCTATTAATTCTAATAATAATGCTATTAATGATATTAATAATGTTATTAATGCTATTATTAATGCTAATAATGCTATTATTAATTCTATTAATGCTAATAATAATGCTATTAATGCTATTAATAATGTTATTAATGCTATTATTAATGCTAATAATCCTATCATTAATGCTATTTATGCTAATAATAATGCTATTAATGCTATTAATAATGCTATTAATGCTATTAATAATGCTATTAATCCTATTATTTATGCTATTAATGCTATTAATGCTAATATTTATCCTATTAATGGTATTATTAATGCTGTTAATGCTAATAATAATGCTATTAATGCTAATAATAATGCTATTAATGCTATTAATAATGTTATTAATGCTATTATTAATGCTAATAATGCTATTATTAATTCTATTAATGCTAATAATAATGCTATTAATGCTATTAATAATGTTATTAATGCTATTATTAATGCTAATAATCCTATTATTAATGCTATTTATGCTAATAATAATGCTATTTATGCTATTAATAATGTTATTAATGCTATTAATAATGCTAATAATGCTATTATTAATGCTATTAATGCTAATAATAATGCTATTAATGCTATTAATAATGTTATTAATGCTATTAATAATGCTAATAATGCTATTATTAATGCTATTAATGCTAATAATAATCCTATTAATGGCATTAATAATGCTATTCATGCTATTAATAATACTATTAATGCTATTAATGCTAATAATAATGCTATTAATGCTATTAATAATGTTATTAATGCTATTATTTATGCTAATAATGCTATTATTAATTCTATTAATTTTAATAATAATGCTATTAATGCTATTAATAATGTTATTAATGCTATTATTAATGCTAATAATGCTATTTATGCTAATAATAATGCTATTAATGCTATTAATAATGCTATTAATGCTCTTATTTATGCTATTAATGCTATTAATGCTAATATTTATCCTATTAATGGTATTATTAATGCTATTAATGCTAATAATAATGCTATTAATGCTATTAATGCTAATAATAATGCTATTAATGCTATTAATAATGTTATTAATGCTATTATTAATGCTAATAATGCTATTATTAATCCTATTAATGCTAATAATAATGCTATTAATGCTATTAATAATGCTATTAATGCTATTAATAATGTTATTAATGCTATTATTAATACTAATAATGCTATTATTAATGCTATTAATGCTAATAATAATGCTATTAATGCTATTAATAATGCTATTAATGCTATTAATTATGCTATTAATGCTATTAATGCTAATATTTATCCTATTAATGCTATTAATGCTATTAATTATGCTATTAATGCTATTAATGCTAATAATAATGCTATTAATGCTATTAATAATGTTATTAATGCTATTATTAATGCTAATAATGCCAATAATAATGCTAATAATAATGCTATTAATGCTATTAATGCTAATATTTATCCTATTAATGCTAATAATAATGCTATTAATGCTATTAATAATGCTATTAATGCTATTAATTATGCTATTAATGCTATCAATGCTAATATTTATCCTATTAATGGCATTATTAATGCTATTAATGCTAATAATGCTATTAATAATGCTATTAATGCTAATAATAATGCTATTAATGCTATTAATACTTTTATTAATGCTCATAATACTGCTAATAATGCTATTAATACTGCTATTACTGCTAATAATAATGCTATGGCTTATATTATTGCTATTGATGATGCGATTATTATTTAAAAATCTTTAAAAAAACAATAAACATATTTTAGATACCCGATGCATTTGCATCAGGCTAACAGCTATAACTACTATAATCAAATTAATGCACGTTCTAGAATCCCGATGCATTTGCATCGGGCTCACAGCTAGTTATACTTATAAGTCTAATAAAAAATCCAACAGAAACGAAAAAGGGGCACCACTACGACCAGTAATCCTTCTCAGGCAGTGGAATATGCATGTGAGGCGGGAAGCACTAGTGCGACTGGTGGTGCCAGTATAGTAAAACAATTCGTCATCAATAAGTAAGAAAAACGGCACTCACCAGGTCAGCGGGTAACGGGATCTTTATTGCGGGAACATACAAAGTGCAGGGAGAGGGCGCCGAGGTGACAACGGGTCCGTTTCGGGCAAAAGCCCTTCTACCGGTACGGATGGGTGGGGGGGGGGCAGCAAGATAATCCTCCCGCCACCGGAATTCGGTCCTTTCCCTAAAGTGTCCTGGACCCAATTTGGGACAAAGGTAGGGATTCAGTCCGTAGCGCTATGGCTTCCTTATGTTGGTCCCACAGCTTGTTGGTTTGTAGTCAAACTGACTGCCTCGGCTCCAGTATGCCAGTGACGACCCGGACTCCCCAGCTGGCTCCAACTGGTCCTGGTTTGTCCCCTCCGGTGTCTGGATCACCTCTCTCCAAAGAGGTGCCCTCCTGTCACAGATGCTGTCTCCTGATGTCCGTCCTTGTTGCCTTCTCAGCACCGTCCTCCTTCTGAATGACTGTCACTCTAAGTGTCCCGCTCTGCTTTAGGCTCCACCCCCGGGGACCTACTGAATATACGGTCCCCTGTCCTAAGGTGTATGGGGGCTTATGACAGACTCTGTGAGAAATCCCATATCCCTGACTATGGAGGCACTACACCTTCTGTTTGGGGAGCAGTACCTCCCTGTGGCGCCTTCCCATAGGGGTGCCACACAGAGGGAGCAGGAGGGTGCGTGACCGCAAGTATGCATTGGTAGGACCACCCTGATTGTGATTGCCTTGACGTTGGTGGGGTGGCTCAAAAGATTGATCAATTTTTTACTAAATAGCTCACATTTTAATATATTATGCAGTTTGGAAGTAATATGTGTATTTACACAATTTGTATTGCAAGATATATTCTGGTGGTGCTGGATTTTTTGCTGATTTTTTGTTATTGGTTTGTGGTTGACACTCACTGTGCCCTGCACACTGGATTTTGCTTGATTTTCCATTTGTATTGTTGGTGGCATTTTTGGTAGCTGTTCACACTCAGTTATCGTACCCTACCCTCAGGCTCAGTTTGTTTCAAGCTTCATTTACTTGGACCTGCCCCGCTTACATTTAGGAGTGCTGGCCTGGTGCGTTGAGGGCTAACTCTGAAAACTCAAACATACGTGGCGTCGGCTACAGGTGTGTGAGCCTGAGAGGCCATTTATTCACTTTCACTAGTCTGACACCATGGGAGCAGGTTTGAGATGTACCAGGTAAATGTTAGCTCTTTATAGTCCACTGTATTTTTATGTTGGAGGTCCCATGGCACAACTAAAATAAAAAAGTATAGAGTAGGACCACCCTGATTGAGATTGCCTTGATGTTAGCAGGTTGGCTCAAAAAGATTATCAATTTTTGCCAAATATCTAAAATTTTAGAATGTCATACAGCTTAAAAGTAATATGGGCATATGCAAAATTTTTATTGCAAGCTATCTTATGGCGGTGCTGGCTTTTTTACTGATTTTTTATTTTATGCATTTGTATACTTTTTACTGGACATGTCCAGCCTCACTCTAGTGGACACATTACCAACATGTATGCATATCGCATAGGGTGACTACAGATTTGTGCTCCAATCCTGGAAAACTTCTTTAAAATGGGACTTTTGTGAGGATATATACAGTATAAAAGATGCAATTTTTAATCATTGGGTACCACTTTACACTAACAGATTTTTTTGAATATTATTAATGAAATACACAATTTGCATGATTTAAACTCGTTGAATTTGAAAATGTGCATTTTGCTCCCAAAGAAATAGGGCAATGACAATGACTTGATATATCATAGATAGATTTGAAGATCCTTGTGATGAATATTGTTAAGGAATATTGTTTCATATTCCCCATATTCCATCCAGAAAGCAATTTGACACATCTCACTCACAGAGATGAGCCCCCACCCTTGGTAGCCTTTCATCCCTGGCAAGCAGCAAATCAATTAGCACGTAGCTGCCAGCCAACAAGGCCACCAAAAGGAGCTCATCCTCAACTTTGATATGCAATCAGCTAGGAAGGTATTTTAGCCAGGTGTCTTGGACTTCTGAGGAGATGTAAAATTAGGTGACACTTTCCAAATGGCAGAAGAGAGGAAATTCCTTTTCAGGCACAGACAAGAAGGCACCGTGACTATAACCTTAATATTTCATGAGCCGTGCGGTCTATGAACATGGCAAGCGTAGATCCATGATCGTGACGTCTAGGCGGTGACAAGCATGGTATTCACATGGATGTAGGAGAACTGTAAGCCATCTAAACAGGATATTGGCTGGTAGGGGGTACTCAGAGTAGGCATGTTTCCCATCCAGACGAAGATAAAATCATAACTAAAAATATGAAAGTATTATCTTCCGTCTGCGATGCTCATGGACACGGCTAGGGAACATTATGGAATCTGGGTGTCCATATCTCCCCTCAGAGGGGTGGGAGTTGTGAGACATCCCAGAGGTGTGAGATGGGTGGAGACAGGGGTCAGCCCATAATGTATAAAAATCATCTGCCCCATCTCCACCTTGTATTTCTTCTGAATGGGCATTATTCCACCAAGGCCAGAGATTACCCAAGGAACAGATTGGCATCACGCCGCCCTTGTGGCGCCATCAGCACTAAGGTAACTGCTCACATGTGTATGTAATCCTGTGTATTCCATTCCTCCTTTTATTGGCATATCTGACTGTAATATTTGTAACATCTGAATAATAACTGTAAATATTAATATCTAGTGTACCATTAGGGTGATTAAATATATAAATTTAATCTTGAGTTGCTCTTTTTATCTTGATCACGATTCCCCACGTCCGTGTGCTCATATAACGCTACCTGGGTTGGTTTCTGACCCAATATAAGCCCGACCACGGACCGGACTTATATTAAACCAGAAGCTGGTGGCAGCATTTGTGCTTGGGGTTATTCAGGGCCTGTGGCAGTGACGGGGTGGAGGAGATTATATGTGCTTCTAGCTGCGGGCTAGAAGGCATATACCACACTCACTGAGAGGTGCCTTAATAAACCAGCACAGGCAAGGCAGCTGCGGCCCTTCTTTATCCTCAGGCAGTTCTCTGACTGACCTGGGTTTAACAGGAGGCGCTGTGGAGCTGCCAGGTTCAGGTCACGATTCACCACAATCCTTAAATGGTCAAGGATCTATGGATAATGGATATGTCTATGGATAACCCAAACCCTTAGCATGCTCAGGTATAACTAAGTGAATCGCTATTGACTTAGTTCTTTCTGTCAGATTTCCTGGCTATAGGCACATAGGTACTGCATATTTAAGTAGATGGACTGGTTTTGTAAACTTTATATTACATTTCCACAAAATATTAATAGATATTTGCTAAGGTCACCATCAGTTCTTTCACATTATCTTTGTGCTGTTCCAGTTACTATCAGGGTTATATACCTACCAAAACCTACAGTAAACCATGGTGTGATCAGGTCCGGGGCTGTCCGGTTTAAACCGGATAGACCCGGCCCCATTTTTGACATAATACAGCTCTATAGGGCCGGATGGAACCGGATGGCAGCTATGTGCCATCCTGTTTCCATCTGTCTGGGAGGATCCAGGTGAATTCGGATTTTCCTCCCGGACACAAAAATGTTGCTTGACCGAATCGGATCTTCCCAGATCCTCTCAAATCCGGGGAGATCCGGCACCATAGACTCCCATGTTAGGGAGCGCCGGATCACCCTGGTCTGACAAAAACATTGGATCCGAGAATCGGACTCCGGCTGCTGACTGAAGTTTAGCAGCGAGTGCTGCTAAACTTAAGCACCAGGTGCTGTCCCCTGCTGTGATTTCAGGACCGCGGCTAGCTCCCCACTAGCCACAATCCTGAAATTTCAGCAGCAGCGGCTGCAATTGAGGAATTTGGCTGCAAACCGGACCAGATGGCATATTTGCCCTCTGGTTCTGTTTGCAAATCGGGTCCAGGGCTGTCCGGTTTAGACCGGACAGCCCAGGACTTGATCACACTGTGGTGTGAAGCCGGCCTAACTGTATAGAGTGATTCTGCTGCTATCTAGTGGTAATTGTTATTTTATAATTTGTATAATTATCTACAGCTGTAACTTCACATATAGTTTTTATTTTTCATATACTGTGAGTTTATATGCTCCATTGGCATCTCTTTCTCTTAAGACATGTATCTCCAAGCTGGAAAGAGGGGTAAAGGGTTACATTATTTTTCCAGTTACAGTTGATAAATTACATAAAAGCTCCTTTATTGCTTTCCCCCCACTGGACAGCCTACATGCAATTGGTCTAGCTTGAGAAGTGAGGATATCGACTCACATCCCTCAAATATCTCTCCCTTGTGTATCAGTAGCAGAATAATCCTCAAGAAATATCCTCTATAAGAAATTGTAATTCTTTAAAGACCAAATGCCAGCAATGCCTTACTTTAATGTGAAATTGGGAACCCTGTTATTGTTCGTAAATAAGATAAATCTCTTGTTTAATAATATTTCATTCTACTTTTTGCCACATTCCTCTGTTTATCTTCATCGATGTATCATTCTAAATAGGTTTCCACTAAAGGTCTTGTAGCAATGTTTACCACTATTTAATGTTTTAATGATAACATCAGTGTGCTTTTTGCGGACTTAGAAGTTATGAACATATTTCAACACTGTCACTTTTTTATCCAGCCTATGGCTGATTTTACAAGGGCTCTGGTTTCCAATGTTCATTTTTAAATCCAGATAAATGACCTGCATCCTCATTTAATTAATATTAGTACTAGATGTAGTAGAAGTATTTTACTACAATGGTGATTTGTATCAACTATTTTTCGAAGTTTCACAGTATTCACTTAAAAGAAACCTGTCACCTTAGAAAACACTCTTGCCCTGCAGATGTAGGCTTAATCTGCAGATAAATAATTGTTACAATGCTGCCTTACTGAAAGTGTGGCTACCGAGAGAAAACCAACTAGCTTTTAGTCATGGAGGTATGCAGATCTGGCTTTGAATCATGGAGACATCCATGGATCAGCTTAAAGGCAATTTGTCAGGTGATTTTCTAATTGTTTCCTGGAATAGGGCTTGAGCAGCCCTTTCAAGATCAGTAACTTTTGTTGCTGTAGATTCTCTGGTTGTCTTGCTGTAAACGTCAAAGAATTCAGTGTACAATGCTGGCAAGTTAAGCATTTGTAACTCCAAACTGATAATGCACTGCCCCACACACCCATAATCCTGCCCACCTCTCGGCATTGATACTAAAGGACAGTGAAGATTTATACTATCACTGATTCCAGCACAGGAGAGGTGGGCAGGATTATGGTCATGGGGAGCAGTGCATAATCAGTTTGGATTTACATACACTTGACTAGCCAACACGCAAGACTGAATTCTCCAGGGCTTACAGGAAGATGACAAGAGTAGATAAATAATAAAAGTTACTGATCCAGAAAGGGTTGCTTGAGCTCTGTTCCAAGATATCATTAGCATTGTCCTAGAAAATCACCTGACAGATTTCCTTTAAGAACCACTCACTGCATACTTCACTATTCTGTGAGAGGTGGGTATAAACATACCCCAGTATGCTGTGACACTTTGATTCACAGCTCACTCTGCAAAAATGAGCTGCAGAGATGGCCATCAATCAAAGTTCTGAGGTGTGCTTACATTTGCCGATCACGGTATACAGAATGGCGACTGTGAGCAGTGCTTGTAGCTCCCCTGGGCATGCTCCTATTGTTGAAATCTGACAGCTTCAAGGAGGATATAAATTCATTTTCTCCTGGTAACTGCAATTTCAGTAAGGTAGCTGGGCAGAATTATAACACTATTTACCTGCAGATTAACCATATATGTACAGGTAAATAGCTCTTTCAAAGGTGAGATGTTCCCTTACATTTTTTTGCATATTTAATAACAACCTAAATCATTTTTTTCTGAATGCCTCAGCCTCCCGATCAAAAATAAAGATTTCATAATATAGACTTTTTCTTTTTAGACATGTATATTTTTCTAAAAAATATTCCTTGAACATAAAGGATCTTTCTCATTTGCTCTGATCGGAAAAAGCAACCAAAATGTTTCTTTTTAAAGGTTTAGTCATCTGAGATAAGACTAGGATAAAGTTTGACAATGATGGCTTTTTAGGATGGAAGTGATAAATTGATCATCACCGCTTCTAACTGCTGCTCATTGTGTGCAGAACAATAGGCTGCATCCAGCTTTCATTATCTCATTTCTGACACATCTTTCTGGGCTACACTGACATATTACTTTTTTATTTGCATAATAAAGAAAAGGTCTTAAGTACAAGGGCAAATCTGAGGGTATTAAGATAAACTACTGGCTTCTATATGTATTAGCCATGATCAAATAGAATTCCATAATTGTTAGTGTTGGTTTCATATTTCACATTGTGATTACTTTTTGCAGGACCCCACGGACAGGAAAGGACGGCATCGGAGGTGACCTCCGGATGTCATTTCTGTGTCCGGGTCCGTGATTTTCACGGATCCGGACACAGAAAACCTGACCCTGCAAAGTGCAGACAAGCCGAGCACTTTCATTCCCGCAATGTATATATATATTGCGGGAGTGAAGCAAAGGTTAAATTAAAAATAAAATAATAAAAATAATAAAAAATAAAAAGATCCTCACCTCTCCGGCGTGTGCCCTGCGCCGTCTAGCTCCCGGGCCTTAAGGACCTGATGGGGTGGGGCTACCCAATCAGCTGATCGGTCACATGACCGCATCAGCTGATCGGGTTGCCACGCCAGGTGAGAATACATATTTTTTAATTTTTAACACTTCTTTTACTTCATTTCAGTTCCGCAATGTATGTATATACATTGTGGAAGTGAAATTAGACAGTAAAGAGCAGTTTTATTGTACTGAGCATGCTCAGTACACTAAAATCGGGTCCGAGAAACGATCAGCTGTTTTCTAGGACCAATGGCCGTGGATTGTGTTGGATCCGATTGTGTCTGATTTGGTCCACTGTGCCCAAAATCAGAGCAGTTTACAATTTTCGGTACAGCAAAAAATTAAACAGAATCAGATCCGGCACAAATTGGATGGCAATAAGGCCAAATTCGATTAGATCCGTTGCCCATAGGGACACATTGGGGCCAAATCGGATCCGTGGCTGTCCGTTTTACAACGGATAGGCACAGATGCCAGAAAATCATAATGTGAAAGCACCCCTATAAAAAACTGAAGATAACAATGATGCTTTAATGTTTTGTCAAATTATACAAAGAAATTATTATTTTATTATTATTATTAAATATTTATATAGCGCCATTGCGTTCCATGGCGCTTTACATGTGTAAGGGCAAACAGGGACAAGAATGTAAAATGACAATAATTGAATCATACAGGTACAGTAGGGCAGAAGATCCTGTCCACGAAGGCTCACAGTCCATGGGGGATGGGTGGGGAGACAGTAGGAAGGGAGAGGAGAGGGTGAGGTAGTGCAGCGGATAGGTCTCTGTGAGGGCTGTAGGCTTGATAGAAGAGGTGGGTCTTCAGGTTTTCCTTGAAGGCTCCCAGGGTAGGGGAGTATCTGATGTGGTGGGGGAGAGAGTACAAAAATATGCATGAGAGAAGTCTAGTATACGGTTGTGTGAAGAGTAAATGCGAGGGGAGAAGAGAAGGAGCTCTTGAGAGGAGCGCAGATTACATAAGGGGAGGTATCGGGAGACTAGGTTGGAGATGTAAGGAGGGGACAGGTTATGTATGGCCTTGTATGTCAGAGTTAGGGTTTTGAACCAGGATCTTTGGGAAGTGGGGAGCCAGTGTAGGGCTCGGCAGAGGGGGGAGACAGGGGAGTAGCATGAAAGCGACAAAAGAGCGAAGTACTGAAGGAGGCATCTAAAATGACAAGTGAACCCTTGAAAAAAAAGAACTTGAATTGGATTGGGTGTGGCGGTAAAGAAGTACTCCCATGAAACATTCTCTGCCCTAAACCTGTGTAAATGTATATATAGTAAACTGTAAGTGCATTAAGATACTTTCCGATCGGCATCTCCTGGGATAGGTAATGGCTATTCGATTTGCAAACTCACACAGGTATCTATGTTGGAGCCAGAAGTGACCTTTACAATGTCAGTCTATGCAGCATCAGAACGAGACTCCATAGGCTTACATTGTAAAAGTGACCTCCAGCTCAAACACAGACGCCAGTGAGATCCGGTGAGTCAGAATTCCAGTCATACTAAAGGATACCGGAGCGGTGCTGGAAATTGAAGGAGATACCAATTGGTATGTATAAACTTACACGGTAATACAGTACTGTTAAAACAGGAAATGCACTGTAATTTCTTTTTTTTTTCTTCGATAAAAAAGTTTGTATTTTATCATTCAATGTGTCTATACTTTATGTATATTTTATGTATTTCTTAAAACTTGCATTGTACTATTAAGAAATGCTGGAAGTTAAGTCACAGTAAATAAAATGCTGACATATAAATGCCAAGAAATTATTATGTTACTTAATGTGAAAACTGTCCACAGTTCTGCTCCTTTGAACCAATATACCTGCCAGCCAGCAGTCAGACTGTCATCAAACCCTTGTAAACTGCTACAGCTTTGTTCCACTCCAGGGTGCAATGACAAACTGAATAAGTAATTCAGCATAAACTGCATGTAAATCCTCACTTATGATCACAAAGAAGGAACCTGGTAAAATATTGTGGTACAGCAGAGAACCAGTAATAAGTAAAAAAATATGACAAGTTCCATGGCCAAATGCTTAACTACGAGGAGAAAAAAGTGAACAGAAAAATAATAAAACAGATAAATTAATAGATACTGTAGATGATAGATAGATAGATAGATAGATAGATAGATAATACATAGATAAAGAGATGATAGTTATATAGATAGCGATGATAGCAGATAATAGATAGATAGATAATAAATACATAAAGAGATGATAGTTGTGTAGATAGCAATGATAGCAGATAATAGATACATAAGTAGAGAGATGACATAGATAGATAGATAGATAGATAGATAGATAGATAGATAGATAGATAGATTGGATAATACATAGATAGAGTAAGAGATGATAGTTGTATAGATAGCGATTTTTGTGGATTATCTATCTGTTAATCTATAGAATTCAAAAACTCAAGAGCAGCACATAGAAAAGATGCTTCAAGTGCAATGCCTATCTAGCAATTTTTCCAATTGCCAAAAAAAAGGAAGGCAGCACTCAATAAAGATTTGCAGTAACAGACCTTTATTGGCCCTTTATGGGCCACTGAACCACAAGTCTGAAAGTGCATATCTTTTTTTGAGTGCTGCCTGCAGTATTTTTTGGTGTCTATTAATCTAGCTATCTAGATAAAAATAGAAACTAAAGGCAGCACACAAGAAATGTGGTACAAAGGTGGTTATTTAGCCCATAGCAACGTTTCAGTTCTAAAGTGAGAACCTTTCTCAAGTAGCAAAAGAGTATAAATACCAAATATTTAAAGGCAAATTGATTAGCAAGATATTATACACAATTAATAAACATCATATGAACAAACGTGCAAAATTCCTGCATAGCATACAGAAAAGTAGCCATGTGTATATACATTCGCAGGGCAAATTAATCCATTTGGATTTATGGTCTTTAAAGTCATACAGTTAATCTAATGTTAATGTTACAGCCTTTTTTTATTAATCATTTTCTCAGTTATGATTATGAGTGTGTTATCTGCCTACTGAAATGTCTCTGTAAGTTGTGAAATGTAGGCAACACTACCTAGGATGCAGTGGTGTAACTAGAGTCCGAAGAGCCCCGGTGTAAAATTTGGACCTGGGCCCCACCTTCCCCCGCGCGCCCAAATTGGTCAGATGTATGGGCCCCATGTAACTCTTAAAATCCTATAATGACTCACAAATGGACACCTTTCCCCTTCATTTTGTAGTAATGTCCCTCATGCTGCTAGATATGGTCCTCCTCCTGGAATATGCCCTTATCCTGGTATATATGGTCCTCCATTATAGTAAAATGCAGCCTCACAGCCCTCCATATAATATAATGCAGCCTCACAGCCCTTCATATAGTATAATGCAGCCTCACAGCCCTCCATATAGTATAATGCAGCCTCACAGCCCTCCATATAGTATAATGCTGCCTCACAGCCTTTCATATAATATAATGCAGTGTCACAGCCCTTCATATAATATAATGCAGTGTCACAGCCCTCCAGATAATATAATGCAGCGTCACAGTCCTTCATACCTTCATATAGTATAACGCAATAATGCCGCCTCATAGCCCTCCATATAGCATACATCCTCCCCACACAGACACACTGCCCTCTGTACAACCTGTCTCACTCACCCAGTCACACTGCCCTCTGTACTGCCCTCCCCCCACACACAGACACACTGCCCACTGTACAGCCCCCCACACACCCAGTCACACTGTCTCTGTACAGCCCCCCACACCCAGTCACACTGCCCCTGTACAGCCCCCCGCACACACAAACACACAGACACACTGACACACTGCCGCCTGTACAGACTTTCCCCCACACACAGACACACACACACTCACTCCCCCCTTCCTCTCTCCCTCTCCAGAATCTGTGAGAGGCTCTTCAGCTCCTGAATGGAGCTCACACTCACCGCTCCCGCTGGCAGCTCCATCCTGACTTTGATAAGGTCACATGACCTCATCACAGTGCAGCACGCAGCGGCCGTGGGAGTTTTAAAGTTACAGTGCCTGCCAGTCCTCCAGCGGCTGTGATCAGCCACCAGGAATCGGCCGGGCAGACCACTGCACAGGGACACAAATGTGCGTCCTCAAGGACACACATCCATGTAAAGCAGGTGCAGGGGTATCCCTGGGGTATCCCCATCATTCCCTTGCACCCACAATAAGGTATCCCCATAAACCCCATAATCTCCCAATATGGTATCAGCATCAAAACACACAGGGGAACACACACAAACCCAGGGACACCCACACAGAGACACATACACAAACTTAAGGACACATACATACACTCAGGGACACTCAAATTCAGGGACACACTCCGGGACACACACAGTGACACACACAGGGACACACACACAGGGACACACAGGGAAACTTACACACAGGGACACACACACAGGGAAACACACAGACACAGGGACACTTCTCACCAGTCCACCAGCGCTGCTCTCAGCCTGCAGGTGACCCAATCCTGCCAATGCATGTAGCACGGCACCGCTCTCATCTCCCTGCCATGGATGCTGTAAGTGTACGGTGCCACTGTCCCGGCCAATCACAGGCCACGAACCGCCTGCGCAGCCACTCACAGGCGAGAAGTTGACATCATGCACTGACTAGCCTGTGATTGGCTCACGGGCCTGTAATTGGCCAGGACAGTGGTGAGGGGCAGGGAGAATAGAATGGTGCTGGGCTTTATGCATCAGTCAGCTGTGATCAGCCACCTGGGGACATGGTTGTGTGTCCTCAGGGATGTACATCCATGTTAAGCAGGTGCAGGGGTTGCAAGAGTCGGCCGCTGCCATGCCCTGGTACTTCCGGGCTCGGTCGCACTTGCGACCTCTGCGACTGCAGTTGTTACGCCACTGCTATGATGTTGAAACCAGGATGAACCACCATCATTATACTATCAGGAAGAATTGCCTTGATTTACCAGTGGTTAAACAATTTTTGAGCATAAACATACTGAAAAGCTGATGAAATTTCAAATTATGAATCACATTTGTTCTCTTAGGAGATGAAGTGATTGAGCCAAACTATTGAAAAACAAAGAATTAATGTAGATATCTATTTCTAACTAGATGGAGGGTGGTGACATTACGATGGAGGAAGGCTCTGTGGCACTTGGGATGGTGGCTATCTCTTACCCCTGTGTGCTTTCCCAATCAGCTTTCTTTCTCCCCCCTGTGCACTGTTTCTTCCCCATGTCTCTCACAGCCCTTGTGTTCTGTCTCTGCCCCCTGTGTGCTGCTCTGCTCCCCTTGTGCGCTGTCTCTGCCCCTCATGTACTGTCTCTGCCCCCTTACGCGCTGTCTCTGCCCCCTTGTGTGCTGTCACTGTCCCCTTGTGCGCTGTCTCTGCCCCCTTGTATGCTGTCACTGTTCCCTTGTGCGCTGTCTCTGCCTCCATTGTGCACTGTCTGTGACCCTTATATGCTGTTTCCTCCTCCTTGTGGGCTTTCTCTGTCCCCATTGTGCGCTGTCTCTGCCCCTTATGTGCTGTCTCTACCTTCTTGTGTGCTGTCTCTGCCCCCCTTGTCCGCTCTCTCTTTCCCCTTTGTGGGCTCTCCTTTCCCCCTTGTGTGCTCTCTCTACCCCCTGTGTGCTCTCTCTTCCCACCTGTGAACTCTCTCTCTGCCCCCACTACACTCTCTACCCCATGCACTTTTTCTGCATCTGTGCACTGTATCTGCCCCCATGCACTGTCTCTGCCCCCTGTGCTGCCCCTGCCCTGCAGTGCTGTCCATGGACTCCCGTGCTGTCTGAGGCCCCCTGTGCTGTCTATGGCCCCTTTGTTGTCTCTGGCCCTCTGTGCTGCCTGTGGCACCCTATGCTGTCTCTGGCCCCCTGTGCTGTGTGTAGAGGCCTGTGCTGTCTCTGCACCCTGATGTTGGTGGCATGATTAACTGAGCATGTGCAAATGCCCAGTTTCTCAATCTTGCTTGGCAAGTTGGCGTCTCCAGCGGGGATGTCCTGGGATGGATGTGGGTGTGCTGTATGCGGCGGTTTCCCGATGTTGGTTGCAGGTGTCATCATTGTCATTTCACCGTGGTGCCGCTAGTGGTATTATGCAAGGGGCCAATACCACTAGTAAGCACCATATTTTCACACCCATCACTTGGGTGTGCAACTATGGCTACCATGGCAGAGGTGCATAGCATGTAATAATGGGACAACAGGATGCAGAAGGTAAAACCTATAAATTAAGTGAGTTGTCAGCCAAACTTATGGTACAAAAATTATTTATTATTTCAAACATGAGTAGAAAAAACAATAATCTAAAAACAATGAAACACCATGAATTACATCCGAGAGCGACCAAACCCCATAATTTTGAAATAACAGGATGGTATATCACATAGAAATCACAGACATAAATAGAAATCTCCTGTAGTTTTATTGTAAAAACTCAATGCCAAAAAAATTCTTAATTTGTGCTAGAGAAAGTGCAAAATCTACTATATAATTGTCTAAGGCGTCTGTTGGTCACAGAAATCGCGCGCCCGACAGAGGCCGCTCATTGGTCGCCGGCAGACGCGGCGGCCAATGAGCGCAAAAGACCTGCACGGCGCATGAATTTAAATTTGCGCGCTGCAGCGGCTCTCATCTAAGCCCCCACTCCTCCTATCCTGCCTGCGCTCCTTCCCCCCGCTCCTCCTGCCCCTTTCCACCCCCCTGCCCCCCTCCGCTCCTCGCGGCCCCCCCCAAGCTCCTCACCTGTGGCGGGGAGCTGACGGCACCCCCCAGCTCCTCACCTGCGGCGGGGAGCTGTGACGGCACCCCCCCAAGCTCCTCACCTGCGGCGGGGAGCTGACGGCACCTGCCCCCCCGCTCCTCACCTGTGGCGGGGAGCTGACAGCATGTCCCCCTACCTCCCCCGCTCCTCCGGCTCCATCCTGCCCCGCTCGCTCCATCCTCCCCTGCTTGCTTCCTCCTGCCCCCTCCCCCCCCCGACTCCATAATGCCCCATCGGCTTCATCCTGCGCTGCTCACCACCATCCTGCCCCCCTGCCGCCATCCTGCCCCCCGCCACCATCCTGCCCCCCCCCGTCTCCATCCTGCCCCGCCGGCTCCATCCTGCCCAGCTTGCTCCATCCTGCCCCACTCGCTCCATCCTGGCCCGCTCCCAAAATCCTGCCCCTCCGCCACCATTCTTCTCCGGCTCCATCCTGCCCTGCTCACTCCAACCTGCCTCCCCACCACCATCTTGCCCCACTCGCTCCATCCTGCCCCGCTTGCTACATCCTGCCCCCAGCCACCATCCGGCCCTCTGCCACCATCCTGCCCCCCCGCCACCATCCTGCCCTGCTCGCTCCATGCTGCTCCGCTCGCTCCATCCTGCCCCCCCCGCAGCCTCCATCCTGCCCCCCCTGCAGCCTCCATCCTGCCCCCCCCCGCTGCCTCCACTCCATCCTGCCTCCCCCCTGCCACCTCCATCCTGCTTTTCCGGATCTATCCTCCTCCTCCGGCTCTATCCTTCCCCGCTCACTCCATCCTGCCCCCCACTGCCACCATCCTGCCCCCCCGCCACCATCCTGCCCCGCCGGCTCCATCCTGCCCCGCCGGCTCCATCCTGCCACACTTGTCACCACCCTGCCCCGCCACCTCCATCCTGCCCTGCTGCCTCCATCCTGCCCTGCCGGCTCCATCCTGCCCCCCCACCACCATCCTGCCCCACTGGCTCCATCCTGCCCCGCTCGCTCCATCCTGCCCCCCCACCACGATCATGCCCCACCGGCCCCATTCTGTCCCGCTCGCTCCATCCTGCCCCCCCGCCGGTTCCATCCTGCCCCGCTTGCTCCATCCTGCACCCCTGCCACCATCCTGCCCCCCACCACCACCATTCTGATCCCTCCCACCACCATCCTGCCCCTCCAGCTCCATCCTGCCCTGCCGGCTCCATCCTGCCCCACCGGATCCATCCTGCTCTGCCGGCTCCATCCTGCCCTCCCCCAGCACCATCCTGCCCCACCGGCTCCATCCTGCCCCGCTCGCTCCATCCTGCCCCGCTCGCTCCATCCTGCCCCACTCCCCAGCATCCTGCTCCTCCAGCTCTATCCTGCCCCTCCGGCTCCATCCCACCCCGGCCCCCCCACCATCCTGCCCCATCCCCCCACTATCCTGCCCCCCCACTCGCCCCCATCCTGCCCTGCTCACTCCATCCTGCCCCGCTCACTCCATCCTGCCCTGCTCGCTCCATCCTGCCCCCCGCTGTTCTTGCTCCCCCGCCTCCATCCTGCCCCGCTCGCTCCATCCTGCTCCTCCGGCTCCATCCTGCTCCTCTGGCTCCATCCTGCTCCTTCGGCTCCATCCTGCCCCACTCGCTCCATCCTGCCCCGCTCACTCCATCCTGCCCCACTCGCTGTTCTTGCTCCCCCGGCTCCATCCTGCCCCCCCTGCGCCTCTATCCTGCCTCCCCCGGCTCCATCCTGCCCCCCCCGACTCCATCCTGCCCCCTCAGGCTCCATCCTGGCCCGCGCGCTCCATCCTGCCCCCCCTGACACAATCCTGCCCCCCCCTCCCCCCCTCAGATGATCGGTTTCCCAGGCAACGACAGGTCCTAAAGGCCAGTAGGGCCTAGAAGACGGAGGTGGAGCGAACCGGCGGACAGGTGAGTATCCTCACTGAGGATTTCTTTATTTTCACTTTTACTTTTACTGTGGAAGACTGGGGGCCTATACCATAGTGCTGCTATACATGTACTGTAATGTACCACCATATACCATAGCGCTGCTATACATGTACTGTAATGTACCGCCATATACCATAGCGCTGCTATACATGTGCTGTGATGTACCGCCATATACTATAGTGCTGCTATACATGTGCTGTAATGTACCGCCATATACCATAGCGCTGCTATACATGTAGTGTAATGTACCGCCATAAACCATAGCGCTGCTATACATGTAATGTAATGTACCACCATATACTATAGTGCTGCTATACATGTAATGTAATGTACTGCCATAAACCATAGTGCTGCTATACATGTAATGTACCACCATATACCATAGCGCTGCTATACATGGTTCACTCACGATGACTGAACAAGTTCTGTCAGTCACAGTATGTCAACTACATACATCTAGTATTGTATAAGCATGAAACAACATGAGTAGATATGAAAATAATACAAATTGTGTAGGAGCCCTATGGAGATAGATGCCTACTAAGGGGCAATATAATCCTGATTATGGAGAATAAATTGCACAAAATGAAAATAATGTGCGATAAAAAATTATCACTAAATATTGCCAAAAACGATTTTATGTGCACAAATGGTGAAACAAAATGAAAGTTGTGATGTGCAATAAGTGCAACAATGTAGGTGCTGGAAATATCCAAATCTTTTGTGAAAGACCAATATCTATCAGGACTATATAATACTATTCATCCCAATGGGAATACCGTATATACTCGTGTATAAGCCGACCCGTGTATAAGCCGACCCCCCTACTTTTGCCCCCAAAACCTGGGAAAATCTATTGACTCGCGTATAAGCCGAGGGTGGACCCCAGCACAGGTATACAGCCCCCAGCAGTGGTATACAGGCCCCAGCAGTATGATATACAGCAGCCCCCAGTGGTATATACAGCAGCCCCAGTGGTATTGCAGCCCCTATATACAGCAGCCCCAGTGGTATTGCAGCCCCAGTGGTGTATACAGCAGCCCCTATATACAGCAGCCCCAGTGGTATTGCAGCCTCAGTGGTATTGCAGCCCCTATATACAGCAGCCCCAGTGGTATTGCAGCCCCAGTGGTGTATACAGCAGCCCCTATATACAGCAGCCCCAGTGGTAGTATACAGGCAGCCCCAGTAATGCAGGGCCCCCCCAGCCTGACTCCGGTCACCTGTAAAGCAAATTATACTTATCATTGTCCCGCTGCCGTCCGCGCCCGCATCTGCCGACATCGCGATCCTCCATCTTCATGCGTCTTCTTCCTGTTTCCTGTGTTTGGCGCCGGTAATGACGTCATTGGCTGCGCCAAACACAGGAAACAGGAAGAAGACGCATGAAGATGGAGGATCGCGATGTCGGCAGATGCGGGCGCGGACGGCAGCGGGACAATGATAAGTATAATTTGCTTTACAGGTGACCGGAGTCAGGCTGGGGGGGCCCTGCATTACTGGGGATGCGGGGGCTGCTGTATACCGCTGTATACAGCAGCCCCCGCACTGACTCGCGTATAAGCCGAGGGGGGTACTTTTCAGCCCAATTTTTGGGCTGAAAAACTCGGCTTATACGCGAGTATATACGGTACCTAACCTCACCTGGTCAAGGTACGACTACACCTATATCAGGTGTATGAAAAATAGGGTAAAAAAAGGGTGAAAAAAGATGAGAGACAGTATAGTCAAAGGGAGAACAATTAGAGGACTAGTGACAAAGTGTAATAATTTTGGAGAAGTGATCAGCAATAGTAAAACAGGTGCATGTCTGGCTAGGACATTTTTTGAAAAGACCCTTTTGGGTTAGTGCTAATGAAGCTACCAATATATAGGCCTTAGTTTCAATCACTTAGATTATACAAGTGCTCCATAGTAAAAGCAGAAAAAGTGGTTTTTACAATGAGAGAGAGGGAGTGAGAGATATAAAACAATCTAATTATCACAAACAGCAATCATAACTGAGATATACCAGGCTGTAAAATAGGTTCTGGGGTGCCAAAATTACCGTTCCTGTGAGGATTCGGGGCTCACCCTGACGCATTTTTCCCAAGATTCTTCTTTGAGGACGCCAGAAGTGGATGACAGACGGAACTTCCCAATTATATAAGTATGCTGTAATGGGACAAAATGCCGGATTGCCCACGCTGCCACCAGGAATCACCAGGAAACGAAGAGTTAACTGGGCAGATGTTTCTTTATTCTATCCTACTCGTTTCAGAGCCTCTATCCGAGCTCCTTCCTCAGGGCTTGCTAATCATTTTGCTTTTAAATATATGGTATTTGTACTATGCCATTGCTTGGGAAAGGTTCACACATTAGAACTAAAACATTGCAAATATGTGCTAAATTAACCATGTTTGCACCACATTTTTGGTCTGTTGCCTCTAGTTGCTATTAAAGGGAACTTGACCCCTAAAAATGAGGCCCCAGCCTTTTAAGACCTGTCCCTGCACCATCCTAACTGATTTCTAGCCATCCCTTTGTCTAAAAAAGTTTATAAAAGTTTTTTACCTGCAAAACTGCGGCTTCTCATTTCTTGGTCTCATTGCCGCTTGCAATGTAATGGCTAGGGTCACATTTGGGCAGGCAATTGCGTTCACTGCATCCAGATCCGGATGCGGTGAACGCAATTGCCTTTACACACATTTTTTTGGAAAAATGTGTACAGAATACCGCACTCCAGTAACCGGATTGCTCAGGATGTATAATCCTGAGCAATGCGGCTACTGGATAGTTTGCTCATCCCTGCTGCTGCAGGGATGAGCAAACTGTTCTCTGTCTATTAAAATGATAAATTAAATAAATAAACGATTGATTAATGTCTCTAGGGGGGGCTTAGTCCCCCTAGAGACCGTACGCCCACTCAGGTGGGCTTATCCTGCAATGTCCACATGCGACGGGCTCCTCATAGCTCCGAGCATTACCCCCAAACTCACCCCCCCGTATCTATATAGAGGGGTCACTGCACCCCTCTTTCCTAGCTATCCATTTTTGTGACCAAAACTAAGTATTAAAGTAGAGAATTGAGCTCATAGTTATGTGTTCTTCCAGTTTCATTTTGAAGCCATTAATTATGCCCGCCCCCTCTGGCCTTGCTTCTGTGTTGAGAGGGAGGCCGCGTCATGAAAGGGGCAGGGCTAACGGTATGACGCAATGTTAGCCCCGCCCCCTCTCAACACAGAAGCAAGGCCAGAGGGGGCGGGCATAATTAATTAGGCATCAGCACACAGCCCCGCCTATGGCTTCAAAATGAAACTGGAAGCACATGTAACTATGAGCCCGTCGCATGTGGACATTGCAGGATAAGCCCACCTGAGTGGGCGTACGGTCTCTAGGGGGACTAAGCCCCCCCTAGAGACATTAATCAATCGTTTGTTTATTTAATTTATCATTTTAATAGACAGGGAACAGTTTGCTCATCCCTGCAGCAGCAGGGATGAGCAAACTATCCAGTAGCTGCATTGCTCAGGATTACACATCCTGATTACACATCCTGAGCAATCTGGTTACTGGAGTGCGGATGCTTAAACTGCTCCGAAAACTGCAGCCTGCATGATTTTTCACGCAGGCTGTAGAGCCGGAGACGGACACCGGATTGCTTGTGAAGCAATCCGGTGTTTAGCATTGGCTCCTATGAGGAGCGTTTCTTGATCCGGTTTTGAGCTTTTTGAAAGCTCAAAACCGGATCAGGTTTACAAAATACAAACGTAGATGTGACCCTAGCCAATTATTCACGCCCCTATGGGCGAACTAAACAATACAGTGCCTCCTTGTCACTGTAGATGGGCGGTGTAGCCGCTTTGATGCTAATCGCGTCATATGCAGCTATACTGACGTCAGTACACCCAATGGTGTACTGCTAACTTTGCGATCCTTGGTTTGCGGCAGCTTATCTGTGATGAGCTTATCTGTGATGACCAAAGTTATCATTCACTTGATAAGCACACAGGTATGATCTCTAGGTTAACCACGCATACCCTGTATTTTGTAATGTTAGACAACAATTCCATCACTATATTGATGTGCATCCTTTTCGTTATACATAGAGGTTGACATAAGTAAAGACAATCAAAGTAAAGTGATAAAGCACAATGAGTGACAGCCATATGGACTATAAGGTTAGTCAGTAGCTCATCCCAACAATTGGGGACATAGTGATTGGTGATACAAATATGACTGTGATCTTCTATTCCCCTAATGATCTAGTGATTGGAAAAATGCAACGTGATACCCTGATCAGGAGAGGGGCCTAAGCTGTGATAGATATGCATAACGTGTATACAGTCATCCTTCCTTTTGTGTTTCTTTTAACAAAGCAGTCTAAAGGTACCTTTACACGCGGCAACTTTTCTAGGAATTTCCCTGGCAACTTACTGGTTGCAGTGAAATCATGGAGACATTGTTCCATTTGTAAACAGCAACAAGATTGAACAATGTGTCCATGATTTCACTGCAACCTTTAAGTTGCCAGTGAAATTCCTAGAAAAGTTGTCGTGTGTAAAGGTACCCTAAGAGTGAACTGTCACCAATTGTGACCTAATGCATACTCTCTGCACTGTTTTTGGTTAAGGCTCTTGACCCACCATCTGATAAAGTTTGACCTGAAGACCATTAATCCTGTCATTCTAATCATCAGGTAGGGTTAATGTCACTTATCCTTTCTACCACTAAAATGCTGTAATATTCATAAACTATCACCTATAGAGTGGGATATAAGGTGGTCTAACTATTTAACGTATATAGCATACATCACACTAAGGACATATATATACTCTTTACAGATAATAAGCGGTTCCTACAAGATATATACCCCATAGAAGTCACTGCACGAACCGGACAATCCAGAACCACACATTTTGGGTACCATATATGGATGGACCCAGCATCTAATCTGTTGATGAAATTCAAACCAGAAAGCCCCTGAAGAGCCTTTCATGAAATAGGGAAGGCGAAATGCGTCGGGCAGGTTCTTTTGCCACATTGCTGGATTGTATTTGTTGAATCATCAAGTCCATTAGGACTTAGGACCTATGACAAAGGGGAGGGGTTGACCATATGACAAAAGGTGTTGAGAGACCACACACATTGAAATGTAAAGGAGTCTATATTTGGATATTTCGCCTGGAGACGGATTGTGTCCAGGGTTGTCCTTGACAGCACTCTATCAGCAAGAAACCTGGGATACCTTGGAATACCCCTTATACTCCTCCATAGTAACTAAACTAGTGGACTCTTGTATGTGTTTTGTGTTTGTTTACTATGTTATTTTGGGGAGTGGGTATTTATGTGAACACAAATACTGTAATCACGTTCCACACTGGAATTTTAAAGAGAATTAAAAGCTGACTAAGCAGAATAAATTTAGCCTATTTTCGCATGACTATTTAAAACGGATATATTCAAACAAACTTTTGGTGATTAATGAGCTGCCATAAACCAAGCTTGCGCATGCGCATCACGAAGTAAGCAGTACACCCATTGGGTGTACTGACGTCAGTATAGCCGGATATGACGCGATCAGCGTCATAGCGGCTATACCGCCCATCTACAGTGATGAGGAGACACTGTATTGTTTAGCATGCCCATAGCGGCAGGAATAATTACATTGCAGGTGGCGATGAGAAGCCACAGGGAACGCCCTGTGTGACTTCTCAAGAAATGAGAAGCCGCAGTTCTGCAGGTAATAAACTAACTTTTATAAACTTTACAAATACCCATTGTCAGACAAAGGGATGGCTACCGTAGAAATATGACCGTAAAATGCCTACCAGACAAAGGGATGGCTACCGTAAAAATCACGATTATGATGGTGCAGGGACAGGTCTTAAAAGGCTTGGGGTTCATTTTTAGGGGTCAGGTTCCCTTTATATAGATTGATAATCCACAAAACAAAGGCAGCACACCAAACAACATTATTTTCAGAAAACTGATGATCTGTTGGTCAATGTTAATAGTTGTCAAGCTTTGCTAAGCTGTTTAAGAATAAGAGTCAGGGGTTTAACAGCATTGTAATAAACTCATTGATGGTTACGGGAAGTGGTTGATCGCAGTTATTTTGGCTAAAGGTTGTGCAACCAAGTATTAGGCTGAGGGTGCCAATACTTTTGTCTGGCCCATTTTTGGGGTTTCATGTGAAATGATCAATGTTTTGCTTTTTGCTTCATTCTCTTTTGTGTTTTTTCATTGAAGACAAATTAAATGAAGATAATAATACCAAAGAATTTGTGATTGCAATATTTTCAGGAAGAAACTGAGTATTATCTGACAGAATTGCAGGGGTGTCAATAATTTTGGCCACAATTGTATCTAACGCAGTCATCCTCTAGGGACCTACAGCAGCATAACAAGGGGCCTAACAGAAAATACTATTCCAAGCCCTCCATAGCCATCTCCGGTGCCAAGACAATTTATAAGAATTAAGATTATAAAACCTCCATGCATTTTTTTATGTTTTAGACTGCATGAAAAAAATCTGAAGTAGATAGGCAATGTCATGACTTGGCAGCTGTCAAACTACTGCAAACTTTAGTTTTTTTGTCTTTTGCTCAGCGTTGTTCAAACTATGAACAGGATAGATAGGTATGACATTCTGGTTGCTGAGGATAGACTGCCTATCAACCACAATGTCCTCAAAGCGGATGAATGGCTACTAGATTCTGGCGGTGTTATAGCATCCATAAGAAATCTTTGATGCACAGTGGTTCTTTATTTCTTTTTTTGTCCTTGAGAAAAGGCAGACAGTATTTTTGTCTGATGCAACAATTAGGTTAAAACACAAATATTTCACCCAGACAGCAATGTTAAAATCTCTAACTGGAAATGCAATGTATTGATAAATTAGTATGTGCTCCAAAAGATCCATCTGTCGTATTAATAATGAAAGGAGTGATAATAAATGTAGATTATGTAATAGCGGACAATAAAGTAAGTGGCTAAAACATGACCTCTTATTGTAGGGCGTGGCTGAAAAATGGTAAGAGTGATCTCGCCAATATAGGATATATGGGTACTTTCCCTCTCTGACCTCAAGGAAATGAAAACAATGGAAGAACTAATAAAAACATATAAATATAAGGTTAGAAAGTTAAGCAAGTCTGAGATAATTAGTGCAAAATGTCTGCAACCAAATAGTCAATGTGTGCACATACCTTAAGGGTACCGTCACACAGTGCGACGGTACCGCCAATTTGTTAGGCGATGCAGGGGTGTGGTCTATCAGCACCGACATTGCCCCTGCATTGCCTAATGTAATTGGGCAATGGCGACGCCTTTTACTGGTCACTTGGTTTCAGAGCAGTGCTCTGAAACCAGGCGGCCGATCTGGGGCGATGTGCACACATCGCTCCATGTAAATGGCCGCCGACGACCTGACAGGCGATGGGAGTCATAGGCTCCCATTGTACTGCATCGCCGCTGGGGTTTTGAGACACCCCCGCGGCGATGCCGCCTGTCAGCTTGCCGGGGCATCGCCGGAGGTGTCTCCCCGTGTAAACGGGGGGTGGCGATACTGGTGGGGCGCCAAAAACGTGCGCGCTCCAGCCAGACGCCGCCGACATCTCCGGTGCTGTCGCCAGGTGTGATGGCACCCTAAGGGTCTGATGTTAAAGCATACTGAATTTACATTGCTCCAGAGTTTACATACCAGTGTTTAGCTCTATTTTTTTCCAAGCTCTGGTATTTTTGCATATTGGTTTACCAATCTTACATTCAAATATCAAGCTTACTTGATGGAATTAAAGGAGTTGTCCAGTCTAAAATGATAATTCTACAGTCACTCTGTGTGACTGCAGAATTATTAATCCTCCCAGAGCCACCACCGTGCACTGTGAGAATTCGGCGTTTTGTAAGCCAGGAACAGTTGCAATTAAGTGGTTTGCATGTTCACCGACAAAAACAATACTAGTTGGCGCAAGTCTATGGAGCAGGAGAGGCCAGCTAGCGGGAGCCGCCTTGTTCCATACACTTGTATTACATGAGGCTGTGCCCACTAGTTGGGGGGCTCTAGTTGGGAACATGCACACCGCATAACTCCAGTTTAGAAACAGCGAATCCTCCCAGCGCACGATTTGTGAGCTGGGAGGACTGATAATTCTGCAACCACACAGACTGACTGCAGAATTATCATTTTAGACAGGACAAACCCTTTAATATGTTCTGCTGGGTATAGAATTTATCTATTTATCATCTATCTATGTATTTATCAGACCTTCCATCCATCCATCTATCCGTCACAGTAAAAGATGGGTGGCAGAAAGGGACGTAGACCCACTACTTCCAGAAAGTTTTACCTCGGACTAAGTGCCTACTCAGTATTCATCAGAGCCTCTGATGGTAAGGCTGGATATAATCACCAGGTACCACTCCTGGGCAGCTCCTGGTTGTCAAGCCTTACCAAGTCGGCACAAGGCGAGCTGGAGGAAGGAATAAACTGCCAATATGAAAGAATTGGTCCGAGATAAACTGTTTAGAATATAGATGCAAATAGGGTCTTATCTGAGAGATTAGTGCAATAGAAGAATTGCAGAGGCTCACATTGTGGTGTTGTGAACAGCGTTTCAAGGCTCTCTGGCGACTTCCTCAGGACAAACCAATGTAACACATTGGTCACATTGGTTTGTCCTGAGAAAGGGGCCTAAGAGACTTGAAATGTGTTGACAAATAAACCTAAGTTGTAATCTAACCCTTGATGTCTCGTGGATTTCGCCAGTGCATTTGTTAACCCCTCATCTGTCTTTCTCCTGAAAATAGGGAAGAACTGGGAACTGGGACCGGTAATCATCAATGAGTTTCTTACAATGATGTTAAACCCCTGACTCTTATTCTTAAACAGCTTAGCAAAGCTTGACAACTATTAACATTGACCAACATTGCTCTGCTGGAATTTTAGTCCATTCTTCTTTGGCAAACTGCTCCAGGTCCCTGATAGTTCAAGGGTGCCTTCTCCAAACTGCCATTTTTAGATCTCTCCACAGGTGTTCTATAGGATTCAAGTCTGGACTCATTGCTGGCCACCTTAGAAGTCTCCCGTGCTTTCTCTCAAACCATTTTCTCATGCTTTTTGTAGTGTGTTTGGGGTCATTGTCCTGCTGGAAGACGCATGACCTCTGAGGGAGACCCAGCTTTCTCACACTGGGCCCTACATTATGCTACAAAATTTGTTGGCAGTCTTCAGACTTCATAATGCCATGCACACGGTCAAGCAGTCCAGTGCCAGAGGCAGCAAAGCAACCCCAAAATATCAGGGAACCTCCGCCGTGTTTGACTGTAGGGACCGTGTTCTTTTCTTTGAATGCCTCTTTTTTTTCTCCTGTAAATTCTATGTTGATGCCTTTGCCCAAAAAGCTCTACTTTTGTCTCATCTGACCAGAGAACATTCTTCCAAAACGTTTTAGGCTTTCTCAGGTAAGTTTTGGAAAACTCCAGCCTGGCATTTTTATGTCTTGGGGTAAGAAGTGGGGTCTTCCTGGGTATCCTACCATACAGTCCTATTTCATTCAGACGCCGACGGATAGTACAGGTTTACACTGTTGTACCCTCGGACTGCAGGGCAGCTTGAACTTGTTTGGATGTTAGTCGAGGTTCTTTATCCACCATCCTCACAATCTTGCGTTGAAATCTCTCATCAGTTTTTCTTTTCCATCCACATCTAGGGATATTAGCCACAGTGCCATGGGCTTTAAACTTCTTGATGACACTGTGCACAGTAGACACAGGAACAATCAGGTCTTTGTAGATGGACTTGTAGCCTTGAGATTGCTCATGCTTCCTCACAATTTGGTTTCTCAAGTCCTCAGACAGTTCTTTGGTCTTCTTTCTTTTCTCCATGCTCAATGTGGTACACACAAGGACACAGGACAGAGGTTGAGTCAACTTTATCCATGTCAACTGGCTGCAAGTGTGATTTAGTTATTGCCAACTTCTGTTAGGTGTCACAGGTAAGTTACAGGTGCTGGTAATTACACAAATTAGAGATGCATTACATGATTTTTCAAACAGTGCCAATTCTTTTGTCCACCCCTTTTTTATGTTTGGTGTGGAATTATATCCAATTTGGCTTTAGGACAATTCTTTTTGTGTTTTTTTCATTGAAGACAAATTAAATGAAGATAATAATACCAAAGAATTTGTGATTGCAATCATTTTCAGGAAGAAACTGAGTATTATCTGACAGAATTGCAGGGGTGTCAATACTTTTGGCCACAACTACATACATAGTAACATAGTAACATAGTTTTTAAGGTTGAAGGAAGACTTTAAGTCCATCTAGTTCAACCCATAGCCTAACATGTTGAATAACTGTAGCAGGGGGACATAGGGTAGGGTCACATTTCAGGTTTTTTTTTAGAATCCTGATCCGGTTTTGAGCTTTCAAAAAGCTCAAAACCGGACCAGGAAACGCTCCTCATAGGAGCCTATGCAAAACACCGGATGGCTTCACAAGCCATCCGGTGGCCGTATCCGGCACTGCTGCCTGCGTTAAAAATCATGCAGGCAGCAGTTTTCGCAGCGTTTCCCTGTACCGCACTGCGGTAACCGGATGGCTCAGGATGTGTAATCCTGAGCCATCCGGTAACTGCATAGGTTGCGGATCCCGGCTATTGCCGGGATCAGCAAACTTATTGAAGAGTTAAATTGATTACCTAAAGGACTGTTTGAGGTCTGTAGGGGGGCTTAGACCCCCCTACAGACTGGCCGGCCACTTCAATAGCCTTCTTCTACAATTTCACACCTGGCACGGGCTCCTCGGAGCTCCGTGCATGTAAACCAAAGTCCCCCGTGCTCCCCCCGTATCACTATAGAGGGGTGCATACACCCCTCTATTCCAGTTATGCTTTAATTATGTGTACTACATAAAGGATTATTACAGTCGCCATGTAAGTTCATACTTACATGCTCTCGTAGGCGGAGTCCAGGGATTTCCATGGGTGGGGCTGTGTGCAGCAGCCTCCGCCCGCTCATTCTTGATGGCCGCCCCCTCTGGCCTTAATCCAGTGTTGTGAGGACGGCCGCGTCATGAAAGGGGCGTGGCTAACTATGTGCCGCGGTTAGCCACGCCCCTTTCATGACGCGGCCGCCCTCACAACACTGGATTAAGGCCAGAGGGGGCGGCCATCAAGAATGAGCGGGCGGAGGCTGCTGCACACAGCCCCGCCCATGGAAATCCCTGGACTCCGCCTACGAGAGCATGTAAGTATGAACTTACATGGCGACTGTAATAATCCTTTATGTAGTACACATAATTAAAGCATAACTGGAATAGAGGGGTGTATGCACCCCTCTATAGTGATACGGGGGGAGCACGGGGGACTTTGGTTTACATGCACGGAGCTCCGAGGAGCCCGTGCCAGGTGTGAAATTGTAGAATAAGGCTATTGAAGTGGCCGGCCGGTCTGTAGGGGGGTCTAAGCCCCCTACAGACCTCAAACAGTCCTTTAGGTAATCAATTTAACTCTTTAATAAGTTTGCTGATCCCGGCAATAGCCGGGATCCGCAACCTATGCAGTTACCGGATGGCTCAGGATTACACATCCTGAGCCATCCGGTTACCGCAGTGCGGTATTCTGCACACATTTTTGAACAAAAATGTGTGTGCCCGGCATTGCATTCACCGCATCCGGATCCGGATGCGGTGAATGCAATTCTTGTTTTAAATGTGACCCTACGCATACATAAGATTATCGGGTCATTCCATGTCAAGTGAACCAATGATTATTACCTCTATATTTTTAATTCTTTTGAGATTTTGTTATTTGATAATAGCATGTCAGACAATGCAAAATGTGAAGAGAAAAATTTTAAAAAAAATTTTTTTTTTTTTTAAATGATTTTCAAAGTTCGGAAAAAGTGTGAATTTCGCTGTTGCCTGCCTTTACGTTTCTCCTCATAACTAAGGCTAGGAATAAGATAGAGAGACAAAATAAACACCATTCTACTCAGAACTATACAGGCTTTCACCAGATATGTCACAAGAGGATCTTTGTTAATATTTTACCCATGTGATCGCAAGCGCAAAACTTTAAAACGTATTTCCGAAAAATCGGCGCGTTTTAAATATTTCAAAAACTGCCCATGCGTCTGCTTTGCTCTTAGCCACATCTGTACCAAATTTCAAGTTGGGATCGCAATGGGATCATATTTTAACATATTTTACTATTAATAGCGTCAATGGGTCATTCCATATCAAGTGATCTAAATATGAATATTTTTTTTTACCTGACGTCTTTAGATTTTTTTTTTTTTTTCCTTTATGAAGTACTACTTTAGTTAATTACAAATTAAAAGTTTGGAATTTTTTTCTTCATCAGTTAATTTTTTACAGATTTTTAAAGTTTAAAAAAGGGTGAATTTTGGCCTGGTACGACTTTAATTTTTTTTATCTCGGGCTAGAAATAAGATAGAGAAACAAAATAAACACCATTCTACTCAGAACTGTCCAGGCTTTCACCAGATATGTCACAAGAGTATATTTGTTAATTTTAATTTTTTACCTATGCGAATGCAAATGCAACATTTTGAAACGCATTTCCGAAAAAAACATTTTAATAAAAATTTTCCAAAACTGCCCATGTGTCTTTTATGCTCTTAGCCACATCTGTACCAAATTTCAAGTTGGGATCGTGATGGGATCATATTTTAAAATATTTAACTATGGTTAATCTCATTTTTATTAAATTTTGAAAAAGCATATGAAAGACATACATTCAATCTTTTAACAAAATCTTGAGACATATAAAATATACAAAAAGAGAATTCACAAAGTTATTAGTAACTTTAAGATAAGCTGCAAATTTACTTTTGCGCTTATCTCTGGTGCAATATATACTACAATCTAAATATAATTCCAAACACTCAAGTATACAACCTTTCTCAGGGTTTTGAGATGTTCTGATGTCAAGGGGACAAGCAGCCCCAGCAGAATGATTTTTATTACTTGGCCCCTTCTAACAGGTTGACCACGTAAGTGGGTCATTACCCGTTGAGGCCTAGTTGGAATAGTCTATCGACTGGTGTATCGGAAAGGAAGGCCGAAATATTAATGATCTACTCACAGCTCAGAGTTTTCGATACCTGTCTAATGTTCACTAGAATTCTGAAGGTATAGGCGTAGAAAGGAAATACCTAGACTGAATGTATCAGATGGGAAGAAAAGAGAGATAGAAAAGAAGAGAGAGAGAGAAGAGAAACAAAAACCATTAGAAAAAGTTATACTTGGAAAGAAAAGCCACGTAAGAAAAAAAGAAAAAAAGGAGGGGGGGGGGACGGGTGAGGTATGGGAAGGAGAAAGGGTACTCATCCCACTGGCTCCCCATCAGCCAGAGGTCGAGCCATATTATCTGTGCTGGAAAAGATACTCCTAAATTCTGCAGAGTCGTGAAAAAGAATCCATTCAACCCAAATCCCTAAGAATTTGTTCCGAGATCCCGACGCATCAGCTGCGAGCTCCTCCATTCGATATGTGTCCATCAATTCTTTGAACCAATCAAGTAGAGATGGAGCCCGGCTTGATTTCCAGAACCTCGGGATCACAGCACGAGCAGCCGAGATGCAAAAGCGGAGAATATCCCTCTTCTGTAGCCCAATAGGACCTGGAAAAATGGATAACATTGCCGATTCTGGGCAGCATTCGGCTTCTTTACCTGTTATCCGGGCGTATGCATTGAAAACCTCAGACCAGAACCGCCGGATTTCCCCACAACTCCACCAAATGTGTATCATTGTACCCTTCTCTTCCCCACAGCGCCAGCAGGTATCAGGGGTTCCAGGGAACATGTTCCGGAGTGTCGTCGGGCACAAGTACCATCTAGTGAGCAGCTTATAGCTTCTTTCTTGTGCAGAACAAGCGCTAGCTAGTGAGTGAGTAAATATAAAGCATTTCTGCCAATTAGCTTCTGAAATGCTACACCCCAATTCCCTCTCCCAAGCACGTTGGAAGTAAAGGGTGCCCTGCTCTCTCATGGACCCTAAGGCCTGGTATAGAAATGATATTTTGCGCCTCGGTGGAGCCTCCAGTTGGAATAACCTCTCCAATACGTTGGGCGTCAATCTTACCCTGCAAGAGTGGTCAGCTGAATATAATTATGCTCTGTATTGGAGAAATTCGAATCACTTAAGAGGTCTTGTAGGTTCTTTGAGTTGTAGCTCTGCCATCGGGGGCAAACCACCACTGGACAGAGTCTGTCCTACTCGGGTGTCATCCACAATCCGCCAACATAAAAATCTCTGCCTGTCAAATCTGGGTGGGAAAGATGGGTTGGAAAAAAGGGGAGTCAAAGGGCTAAGTCTGTCGTTTAAGCGGAGGGTTTTCGTCACTAGGTGCCATACCTTCAAGGTGTTTCTGGTCATGTCTGTCAAAGGTACTAGGTCTGTGGAGTCTTTAGGGGAAATCCAAAGCAGGTGTTTCAGCGGAATCCCCAAACCCTCTTGCTCCACCCCTACCCACTTCTTGGAGGACGCATGATAATGCCAATCTAGAGCTCTAACAAGAGAGGAAGCCTCAAAGTACGCTCGTATGTTGGGTAGTCCAACCCCTCCTCTGGTCTCGGGCAAGGATAGGATATTCATTCGCAATCTGGACCTCTTGCCCCCCCAGACAAATCTAAGGATCATAGATTGCATTTTGGAGAGGAAACCTCTATCCAATAGAACAGGAACTGTCTGAAAAGTATATAAGAGTCGGGGCAAGACATCCATCTTGACTACGTTTATTCTCCCGAACCAGGATAGCTTTAATTGTCTATAGGAGGTAAATGCCGATTCCGCGTTAGTCAAAAGGGGTTGATAATTTAAATTGAATATTTGTTTAAGATCTTTTGGTATAAGGACTCCCAAGTACTTAATGGCTTCTACTTTCCATTTAAATGGGAACTGTTTAGATAGATGAGAAACCAATTCTCCAGGCAAAGAAATATTGAGTGCCTCGGTTTTGGAGCAATTCACTTTAAAGTTGCTCAATTGTCCGAACCGTTCAAACTCCATTAAGACCGAAGGGATGGAGACCAGGGGCTGGGAGATGTAAAGTAGCAGGTCATCTGCAAATAAGGCTAATTTGTGATGACTCTGTCCCAGCTTGACCCCATGGACGCATTCATTGGACCTAAGTGCAAAATATTTAACTATTATAGTGTCAATTCAAAAGTCACCAAGAACACAATCAGTCATTTTTTCACAATTGCCCGTCAATAGTTTGAATTTGATATAAAGAAACATAGTCTTGTAACATCTCAAATGAAAGCTGTTACCGTTCTGAGTAAAATGATGCCTCTCCCACTTCATTATCTTATTTCTAGCCTGAGATAAAAAAAATTTAAAGTCGTACCAGGCCAAAATTCACCCTTTTTTTAAACTTTAAAAATCTGTAAAAAATTAACTGATGAAGAAAAAAATTCCAAACTTTTAATTTGTAATTAACTAAAGTAGTACTTCATAAAGGAAAAAAAAATAAAAAATCTAAAGACGTCAGGTAAAAAAAAATATTCATATTTAGATCACTTGATATGGAATGACCCATTGACGCTCTTACTAGTAAAATATGTTAAAATATGATCCCATTGCGATCCCAACTTGAAATTTGGTACAGATGTGGCTAAGAGCACAGCAGACACATGGGCAGTTTTTGAAATATTTAAAGCGCGCCAATTTTTCGGAAATGCGTTTTAAAGTTTTGCGCTTGCGATCACATGGGTAAAATATTAACAAATATCCTCTTGTGACATATCTGATGAAAGCCTGGACAGTTCTGAGTAGATTGGTGTTTATTTTGTTTCTCTATCTTATTTCTAGCCCGAGATATGATAGAAAATGTAAAGCCATACCAGGCCAAAATTCGCACTTTTTTAAAACTTTAAAAATCTGTAAAAAATTAACAGATAAAGAAAAAAATTCAAAACTTTTTTTTTGTAATTAGATAAAGTTGTTCTTCAGATAGAAAAATTTTTTTAAAAATCTGAGGACGTCAGGGAAAAAAAATATTCATTTTTGGATCACTTGACATGGAATGACCCTATCTCAGCACAGGAGATGTGGTATGATGAGACCATGTTCCTGTACGATCAGACACGGCCATTACACAGTACATAGTAGTGACACATATATAAGATTATCTCAATACATGAGATGTGGTATGATCAGACCATGTCCCTGTATGGTCAGACATGGTCATTACACAGTATATAGCAGGGACACATATATAAGATTATCTCAGCACAGGACATGTGATATGATCAGAGCATGTCCTTGTACTTTCTATCTTTTTCATTTTTCCTTGATTTGTTACTTAAAAATATTATTAGTACTAAATCAATGATAGTTATGCACTTCATGGCCTATTGGATGCAGCTAGAGCAGATGTTTGCCCTGTGCAGTGTAGACAAAGCTACCATGTAACTGCACAATAAACAGGATACACTCCATAGGCAAAGTTTGGGGTATCAATCACACATTCTCAAATCAACAGAGGATGATTCGAGATACTAGAGGACAGATACCTGGGCAAATATTCTATATTATCAAGTTTTTTTGATAATATGGAATTTGTAGGAGGTTTCATGGTGAGCTAGGTTTACTTTGGACAATTAAATTGGGCCTACTTAGTAGTCTTAATGAGGAGCTGTCATCAGATCAAAGGTTGCCAGTTTCTGCTCTTCTTTTCCCCAATCGCTCCCCTGGGTATTCCATTTTTGTATAATTTTGTTTACATCCACCATAAGAATTTAGAGATATGGGCCTTTTTATTTAATGATAATTTATATGATCTTTATCAAAGGGACATTGCTCATGGGGTATTAACTCTGAACAGCCTAAAGACATGCCAACACCTACTTATTACATACTATAAAACTAGCACTAAATAAAAAGGTCCATATCTCTAGAACATTAGTGTATTTATTTTTTTTAAAGGTATACTCGGGAACAGCAGGAATAAAATAAAAGCAGGATCTAAACACATTTGCCCTGGTGACAAGAATTCTTTAAATTACATCAAATTTATCAAACAGGTTCATGCTATTTGATGAATTCGGTGCAACTTTAGAGTATAAGTGTATCTCAATAATTAGAATATCATAAAAAACTCAAATAATTTTAGTAATTCAAGACAAAGTGAAACGCATGTATTATATAGAGTTATTACAAACAAAGTGATGTATTTCCAGTGTCTATTTATGTTAATGTTGATGATTACGGCTTACAGCCAGTGAAAAAATTAAGATAGGGAGTATGAAGGGTTAAAACTGTGCTGCCGTGTTCCATAAGACATCAAAGGGGGAATATACTGTTGATTTATTAGTCAATGAACTTCAGGGCTCCCTGACCCCTTCCTCAGGACAAATCAATATTATATTGCCATGCTTCAGGGCGTTTCAGGGAGCCCTTAAACACATTATATCCACCCTTTGATGTCTCGTGGAATACAGCAGCATGGTTTTTAACCCTTCATCCTCCCTACTTTAATTTTCTGAGATAATGACCTTCAGATTTTCATTGGTTGTAAGCAGGGGTGCATCAAGCCCCTCTGCCGCCTGAGCCGCGGCACCGATTACGGGGGGGGGGGGTGCTACTGGAGCCCCGCACTGCCGCCCCCTCTGCCGGCCTGAGCCGCGGCACCGGCAGTCATTGCCGCCCACGGCCGTGAGTACCGGGAACCGGGGGGGGTGCTATTGAGCCGCGGGTAGCGCTGCCACCCCTTCTGTGCCTCTCTCCCCGGGTCGCCGCTTACCTCCGGTGCGCGGCCGGCGCCATGACAGGGGGAGGCTGTGTGCATGAGGCGCCGCCCCCTTCTGCACTGCCGCTCCCCCTGCCGGCTGCCGCCTGAATGACAGGGCTCACCTTGTCCAATGGACGGTGCGGCCCTGGTTGTAAGCCATAATCATCAACATTAACAGAAATAAACACTTGAAATAGATCACTCTGTTTGTAATGACTCTACAGTATATAATATAGGCGTTTCACTTTATGTATTGAATTACTGAAAAAAAAATACCTTTTTGATTATATTCTAATTAATTGAGATGTACCTGTATCTTTTTGACACCTACGACCTAGTAGTTGACTTTCATTATAACTTTGGCACTCTATATGATGTATGATGTTGCATTTAGTCCACGATGAATTTCGCTAAACCCCCTTTCCAGTGGGGTCACTGCTTCCTGTCATTGAAAGGGCGGAAAATGTCAAAAGCACAGAATAAATAGGGTACAGGTCATGAAACACATTTGTTGGAGGCAAAACTCTTGTGAATGTGGCTTAAAGCGAACCTGTCACCTTCCCCGGACATCAAAAGCTAAAATAGCCACCTTCTGCTGCACTTAGGCTGTATTCAGAGAAGGTGGCTATAGCTTTTTGATGCCCTATATACAATGAAATATGCACTTAGATAAATGCCTACACTTAAGAAGACCTAAGACCGGGAGGCGGGGTTTCGCGCTCCTCCGACCCGCCCTCTGTTGTCAATCATCCTGGTCACCTGCTGCTGCCTCCCCTCACAGTGTAACATGAACGCGTGCCTCCGTTCTCCTGTATGGCTCCGCGCATGTGCTGTGCGTCGGGTGTCCAGGAAGTCGTCGGGCAGCGTGCACGGCGCATGCGCGGCGCCATACAGGAGAACGGAGGCTCGCATTCATGTTACACTGTGAGGGGAGGCAGCAGCAGGGGACCAGGATGATTGACAACAGGGGGCGGGTTGGAGGAGCGCGAAACCCCGCCTCCTGGTCTTAGGTCTTCTTAAGTGTAAGCATTTATCTAAGTGCATATTTCATTGTATATAGGGCATCAAAAGGCTATAGACACCTTCTCTGAATGCAGCCTTAGTCCTGCAGAAGGTGGCTATTTTAGCTTTTGATGTCCGGGGGGGTGACAGGTTCGCTTTAAATTTACAATCCACTTTGGCAATAAGAAGTGAATAAACATTTTTCTTGAATATTGACATTACCTAGTGCTATCAGTTTACCTCCTGCTGCTAAAATCAGGGTTATAGTCTTCCTTTGTCCAAGATGGCTGCTGCATTGGCATTTGGGAGTGTTGTTGAAAGTCTAAACTACATCTTCATTGCCTTACCTGTGCTTTGGAGGCATAGTTCAGACAAACCACTGCTCTCTATGCCACTGTGGCCTGTGCCTTGGGAACAGGAGAAAATTAATGTCCTTCTCAGCAGAGGTGGCAGAAGAATGCAAACTGAGGCACTAGGAAAGGTGATTATCTAAAAAACTGTATGAGTGTGTGTCAATACCTGTTGGTGGTTGTCCTGATGAAGGGGTGAGGAACACACCTTGAAACACGCTGAATAAAGCCACTTGCATTCACTGATTTCCATAGTATATGGTTGATTGTACAGCAGCACAGTTGGATTCTACATATTTCTTAAATTTTTTTTATTTCCTCTATTGCTTCGGCCTGGTGATACTGCAGTAGCTGTTTAGAGCCTTTTATACTGGTTGTGTGTGACACAACCCTCTAAGGTGAGCAGTTTCCCTTCAGCTTAGGCTGGCTTCACACCTCATTTTTTGGAATCTTGTTCTGTCCGTTTTGAAAAGGACAGAACAGGATCCGTTTTTGCCTCCCATGTATCCCTATGGTGTTTTGTGTATTCAGTTCAGGATTCGTTTCTGTCCTGTTTTTTACCTTCCCCAAAAACAGAGCCTGCAACATTTTTGGGCTCTGGTGAAAGAATCTGACAGAAACGGATCCGGGGCGATCCGCCACACATACCATGTAAGGCACATTTTTTGTGCATTTTCAAAAGCGCATGCGTTTTTTTAAATGTAAGTGTATGGAAAACGCATGCATTAACGCTTGCTCTAAAAATGAAAAAACATGCCATAAAAATGTCAAGGCAAAAGCTGGATCTATTAATGCATCTTGGAAATGGATGCAACCTCCCAAGTGTGACCCTAGTCTTATTCTACCATAACCCAGAAAAAACATTGTAAGGATAACCCCTAAAACCTATGGTTAAAATATTATCAAGGTAGGTCTGGTACAAAGAAAAGAAACTGTGACTGCAAGAACGTCAAACAAATATTTTGTTTTGCAAAAAAAACAAACTTTTCTTTAAAAAAATCTTAAACTGTTTCATTTTCTCTGCATCTGTAATGCTTTTTCACACATATTATGATTGTTTAATCTATTCACAATTCTTCAAATAACTTGAACAGAGCTGATACATTTCATACATTACACGTTTTGGTGCGATTTGCACTGTCCTGTAGGGTTGTGATGATCAGATGCATGGCAGGATATTGTCACACAGCCGGGGTGCCATCTACTTCCTGCTTCTTAATCCAGTGGGGATATTTGTCTGTTACTTATCATTTACTAAAGAGATACACAAACTGTTTTTACTAAAGCTAAGAATGAAGAAACAGCGCAAGACCATTCCTAATGCTCGCTCTGAATTATATATATTAAGACCAGGAATAGTTAAAAAAGATATTCTTACAACAATGGTGAAATAATAGTCAGGAAGATGCAAAAGTGAATGAGATTCTTGGTCTCTTGAACATATTGCTTATTTTTTACTTGCAGATTTGCAACAAACTTAGGCAGCCTTCACACTTGCGTTTGTGTCTGCATGCGTATGGCATGCAGACGCAAACGCAGTGCAACGCAGCCCATACTGATGTGAACGCAGTGGAGAATCTCTGCATGCGTTCACATTAGTGTGGTGCCCGGGCAGCCAATCAGCTGGGGGGGAAGTATAGATAGTCTAAAGTAATATGCACCGCTCCCCCTGCCGCTGATGGACAGGGGGGTGCAGTGCATATCACATTACGCTAATGAGCGGGACCACGTGACTTCCTGCTCCTTCAGCAGCCCCCTCCGGCCTCCTCCAGCCCCCCGTCACCACCCCACCCCTCCACTGACATGACACTGACTCGAGTCAGTTACTTTAGACTATCTATACTTCCCCCCCATCATCACAGTATAAGCCCCCATGCTGCCGCACAAAATAAAATAATAAACCATTGATCATTCTCACCCTCCGTCGTTCTCCTGTGGGCACCGCGGGCCATGGCATCCTTCGGTCTTCCTGCTTATGCTGGCATCATGTGACCGGCGCAGGAGCAATGACATCATTGCTGCTGCACCAATCACATGATGCCGGCACAAGCAGGAAGACTGAAGGACACCACGGTGCCTACAGGAGAATGACTGAGGGTGAGAATGATCAATGGTTTATTATTTTATTTTGTGCGGCGGCATGGGGGCTTATACTGTGATGATGGGGGGTGAGTATACCAGTGATGGGGGCTTATATACCAGTGCTGGGGGCCTGTATACCAGTGCCATGGGCTTATTTACCAGTACTGGGGGTCCTGTATACCAGTGCTGGGGGATTATATACCAGTGATGGGGAGCCTGTATACCAGTGATGGGGCTTATATACCAGTGATGGGGGCTTATATACCACTTATGAGGGCGCTATACCAGTGATGGGGATGCTATACCAGTGATGGGGCTATATACCAGGATTACCATGATGTGGGGCTGTATAACATTGATGGGGGGCTATATACCAATGATGCAGGGTTGTATACCAGTGATGAGGGCTATATACCAGGATGGGGGCAATATACCAGTGATGAAGGTGCTATACCAGTGATGGGGGGCTATGTACAGTGATGGGGGCTGTATACCAGTGATGAAGGCTGTAGACCAGTGATAAGGTGTATATACCAGTGAAGGGGGATGTATACAAGTGATAGGGGCTATATACCAGGATTACTAGGATGGGGGGTAATATTCCAGTGATGGAGGGCTATGGTACAGTGATGGGGGCACTATATACCAGTGATGGGGGTCTATATACCAGAATGAGGGGCCATTTACTATGATAAGGGGGGCGATATAGTGATGAAGGGCTATATACCAGGATGGGGGTCTGCTGCATTTCCCACCATAGGCTTATATTCGAGTCAATAAGTTTCCCCAGTTTTGGAGGGTAAAATTAAGGGACTCGGTTTACACTCGGGTCAGCTTACACTCGAGTGTATGCGGTATATACATTCTGCTCAAAAAAATAAAGGGAACACTAAACAACACAATGTAATGTTGAAGTGTTACCTTTATTTTTTTGAGCATGTGTATATATATATATATATATATATATATATATATATATATATATATACAGTGCCTTTGTTAAAGTATTTGGCCCCCTGGAACTTTTCAACCTTTTGCCACTTTTCAGACTTCAAACATAAAGATATAAATTCTAATTTTATTGTGAAGAATCAACAACAAGTGGGACACAATCGTGAAGTGAAACAAAATTTATTAGATATTTCAAACTTTTTTAACAAATAAAAAACTGAAAAGTAGGGCTCCCTTGAGTTAATACTTTGTAGCGCCACCTTTTGCTGTGATTACAGCTGTAAGTCGCTTGGGGTATGTCTCTATCAGTTTTGCACATCGAGAGACTGAATTGCTCATTCTTCCTTGCAAAACAGCTCAAGCTCAGTGAGGTTGGATGGAGAGCGTTTGTGAACAACAGTTTTCAGCTCTTTCCACTGATTCTCGATTGGATTCAGGTCTGGACTTTGACTTGGCCATTCTAGCACCTGGATACATTTATTTTTTTATTTTTGAACCGTTTCATTGTTTCGGATCACTGTCTTGTTGGAAGATAAATCTCCATCCCAGTCTCAGGTCTTTTTCAGACTCCAACAGGTTTTCTTCTAGAATGGTCCTGTATTTGGCTCCGTCCATCTTCCCATCAATTTTAACCATCTTCCCTGTCCCTGCTGAAGAAAAGCAGGTCCAAACCATGATGCTGCCACCACCATGTTTGACAGTGGGGATGGTGTTTTGAGGGTGATGAGCTGTGTTGCTTTCTTGTGTGTCTGGTGTGTCTCCCAGGTGGCTTGTGGCAAACTTCAAACAATACTTTTTATGGATATCTTTGAGAAATGGCTTTCTTCTTGCCACTCTTCCATAAAGGCCAGATTTGTGCAGTGTACGACTGATTGTTGTCCTATGGCCAGACTCTCCCACCTCAGCTGTAGATCTCTGTAGTTCATCCAGAGTGATCATAGGCCTTTTGGCTGCATCTCTGATCAGTCTTCTCCTTGTCCGAGATGAAAGTTTAGAGGGACGGCCGGGTCTTGGTAGATTTGCTGTGGTCTGATATTCCTTCCATTTCAATATGATCGCTTGCACAGTGCTCCTTGAGATGTTTAAAACTTGGGAAATCTTTTTGTATCCAAATCCGGCTTTAAACTTCGCCACAACAGTATCTTGGACCTGCCTGGTGTGTTCCTTGGTCTTCATGATGCTCTCTGCACTTGAAACAGAACCCTGAGACTATCACAAAGCAGGTGCATTTATAGGGAGACTTGATTACACACAGGTGGATTTTATTTATCATTACCAGTCATTTAGGACAACATTGGATCATTCAGAGATCATCACTGAACTTCTGGAGTGGGTTTGCTGCACTGAAAGTAAAAGGGCCGAATAATATTGCATGCCCCACTTTTCAGTTATTTATCTTAAAAAAAGTTTAAATATCCAATGAATTTCGTTCCACTTCACGATTGTGTCCCACTTGTTGTTGATTCTTCACAAAAAAAATTACAATTTATGGTTGTGGAGCCCCCACGGGACGGGGGTACTCGGTGCCGGACCGGTCGGTGCCGGGGAGGTCACGGGTGGCTTGGTCCGGACCGTGTCCCTGGGCCCGCACAATAAGATGGGGAATATTTACAAGGGGATTTGTCACGGGTGACGCCACCCACTTGGTGCGGCCAGTGATGGGGCCGCCGCTGCCGCAGAACCTCTGGGGGTGATGTGATGGCAGCGGAGATGGTGTAGTTCCAGTGGGAAGAACTGTATCCCCCGGGGCAGTAAGGGTTGAAGTCTATTGGGATTATAGATGGTGGAGACGGGGTTAAAGGACACACACTCATGTTTGGTCGACACTGGTGCACTTCTCCTTCTCTCCTGAGGCTGCAGAGCTGACAGGCTTGTAGCAGGGGGAAGCTCTCTGTGCTGAATCTGGAGCAAAGGTCGCAATCAATACACAGACTCACAGTTTTGCTGTTTTCCAAAGCTTTACTGCTGATGTTACTGCAGATTATAGTCCACGGAGTCTGTAATGGTGCCGAGCTCTCTTCCCACCCTGTCCGGGGTCGTCAGCGTCCTTATGCTGCACTGTGTGTGTGTCCTGGCTGCTGGTATTAGCTGAGCTGCTGGGATTCCTCACGTCTCTCTCTCTGTATTCTGCTGGTACCACTTGGCTAGGCAACTTGAGTCCTCTGTGCTGTGCTGACCCCTCCGTGTTGCTTTGCTCTGGTACTAGGGGGCATCTAGAGATCCCACTGTTCCTGGATTCACTGTGCTGTGGGTGCCAGACACAGTACCGGATCCGGTGTCGGTTCTGTGCGTTCTTCTGGGGCAAGTGAAGGTATCACTCCAGCTCCCAGACGTGTTTCTCTGTCTGTAGTTCTCCTGTTCCTCTGACCCTTACTAGGTCTACACTGAGCTAATTCTGCTCTAAGTGTCCTCTTCACAGCCCTGCTCCGAGCTGAACTGAGCTCTCCCTCATGAGCAAGAGTATATAAGGAAGCAGGTGGTGCTCCCCCTCTTGGCCCAGAGGTGCTAGTGTTTGTCAGTGTGTAGTGGGGGAGAGAACCCATGTGATGTTATTGTGGCACATTAACCCATGGGGTGCCACATATCTTCATGTTTGAAGCCTGAAATGTGGCAAAAGGTTAAAAAGTTCAAGGGGGCCAAATACTTTCACAAGGCGAGAGAGAGAGAGAGAGAGAGAGAGAGAGAGACCCATCGCTTAAAGCATACACTGAATGTATGCCAGCAGAAAGATTGGAAACATGATATTCTAACCACAGTATTACTACTTTTAATGTTCCTAGTATTAATAATACTGCCTACGCACAAGGTTATCATACCTTCTCATTTGATGCTGATTACAATGGTAACAATGTCTCTCTTGGGTTAAAGAATCTGGCTAGCTAAAAAATCTTTAAACAGCTTTCCACATCTCAATTCCAAAAGCAATTGACGCTGACCATGTCTATCACTCAGTCACATGTAATCTCTGGTCCTCCCAAGATCTTCTTCTCTGCTCCACACTTGTACATTCTTCACCCAATTGCCTACAAGATTTCTCCATAGTATTCTCCAACCTCTGAAATTATGTGTCCCAAAACATGTCCGATTATCCCCCAAATTTGGAACTTTCAGATGGAACTTGAAACCTATCTGTTCATGAATTCTTACAGCCTACAATGAGCTGGTTGCTACGTTAAAACGAGAGCTGCCGCAATCCCCCAATTTCTTGTTTCTTTCTCATTATCCTGTAGAATGGGCAGGATCCTCTCCTTTCTATATCAGTCTGTCACTTTAAGGGTATGTGCACACATGCCGGGTTAGCATCGGTTTAGCTGTGTAAACCGCCGGTCGGTTTCCATAAGTTTTATGTAAATTTATGTTAATCCAAACTGGCGTTTGGATTAACATTAAAACCTATGGAAGCTGTGCACACACCGGTGGTTTACACATGCTCATCTGTTGCTAAACCGCTGGGTTCCCAGCGGGTTAGCAACGAATGTGCATGTTCAATAAACCGGCCGGTCATGCAGCGGCTGCAAGCACAGAATCATGTAGCTTCCAGCCGCCACAACACCGCCGCCGCTAACCCGCTGTGCACCCGCTGTGCACCCGCCCAACACCCGCCGCACATACCCGCCAGCAAGCCGGTGGACGGCTGCAGTGCTTCCTGTCGGGTCCGCCCAGCCGCCGCCGTCACAAACCCGGCATGTGTGTGCACATACCCTTAGTTTGTTCATTGTGATTTATGTTTGTGTTTTGTATGTAATGCCTTCTAATGTAGATAGCTATAAAATTAATGGTGATCTAAAAATATATAAATAAAAATAATAATAATAATAATAATAATAATAATAATAATAATAAACTGGGCATAATGTATCATATGTTTTGTATACAAATGAAAACCGGGCACTGACCTGTTAGCGGAGTTACTCCTATACTCCTGTAGCGGTGACGTGCTGCGGAATCTCCTGTTGCTCAGCCAGAGTTCAAGACAATAAATCCAAAAAGAAAGATGGCGGCACTCAGCATTCCAATTTTGCAGCTGGTTAATTTAATGCAAAAATTACAGCAACAGGTGCATGATACAAGGAGGGAGGTGCTAGGACCGACGGTGACCGCTTTGCGGGATGTCCCGCTTCTACGGGTGGACCCGTAGAAGCGGGACATCCGCGAAGCGGTCGCCGTCGGTCCTAGCACCTCCCTCCCTGTATCATGCACCTGTTGCTGTAATTTTTGCATTAAATTAACCAGCTGCAAAATTGGAATGCTGAGTGCCGCCATCTTTCTTTTTGGATTTATTATCATATGTTTTGTGTCAGCTCATTAAAAAGAGCCAGGCACCTGGCACATTTGTAGTTTTAGCCCTATTGATGACATGCAACTTTTTTAAATTGTCGCTAAAATTTTTTTAGAAGAGTTAATGGCATATAAAGTGGATAATTATTTCAAGTGAGAAATCCTACATCTATATATATTATGACAGCTTAGCTAGAAGCAAAATTGACTTAAAAAGTTCTCTCATTATGAATTCCGCCCAATGTCTTCAATTGTAGTTGGCTTCAACTGTTTTTTTTTAATTCTCTTAGACGTTAAAGGCAATTCCTAACTTCCTAACTTTAAATTTGTTTTTCTTTTTCTTATGGTCTGTTCTTTAAGCAGATATCAAACATTTGGTCATAAGTAACAACATAAAATGCTCAGAGCAGGATGATTTATTTATGCTCTTATGCTGATAAATGTTAAAATCACTCTCAGCAAGGCTTCCTTTAAAGTTTCTATTAAAGATTCTAGAGGCAATCGTTGCTGGGTGTCCATGTGTTAGGAATTAATTGCCTCGTGTGAAGAATGTTTCTTGACGTTACTTTATGGACAAATACGTTACTATATTGCTACTAGCTACACATCTACTGAATTCTCTAACAGGTAATAAAGGGCCTTCTACAGGATATTGTACATCTGAGGGAAATAATTTATTGGAAAATACTATGTGCAAAAACCATGGGAATAATGCTAGTGGCAAACCAGATAGTAGATGAATTATGATTCCCTCTGGCACAATTGTATACACCATTTGTATGCCTTTATTGTCTGCAACTATTTCTATATATTGTATTCTTAGTATACTCTATTAGGCAGTACACAGCAAATTCTCCTAAGGTTTAGGCAATATACGAAGGGCTGCTGATAAGTCTTTGTCTTTATGTTCTTTTTTTGTTTCTATGGTAACGAATGTTACATTACATAAAAGCCTTATGTGTCTAATATATGTGGTGCCCCTCTGGCGGGACGCCACAGGGAGGTACTGCACCCCAAACAGAAGTTGTAGTATCTCTGTAGTCGCAGATGAGGGAGGAAAATACAGAGTCTGAACCTAACACATGCTCATAGGACACCTTAGCACAGGGGATTGGTATTCAGTAGGTCCCAGGGGGTGGAGCCTAGAAGAGCGGAAAGACGTGAGTGACAGTTGACACAAGTCAGTCAGACGGTGACAGAAGAGCGGAGAGGATGGTCACAGGGGACCCTGCAGTCATGACAGGAGGGCATCTCTCAGAGGGAGGTGACCCAGACAATGGAAGGGGACTCTCCAGGACTGGTCGGAGCCGGCTGGAGAAAGTCAGAGTCAAAACTGGTGAACCGGAACCGAGGCGGTTAGTTGACGGTTTATCCCTAACCGCAGACCGGCAGGCTGTGGGCCTTAAATTAGGAGCCACATCACCACAAGAATAAATCCCACCTCTGTCCCAAAGAGGGTCCAAGACACTAAAAGGGAAGGACAAATTACCGGTGGCGAGAGAGTTCGTCTTCTCACCTCTCCCGTCAGAACCGGAAAGGAATCAGAAGTACCTTAGTAACAGACCTGGGGAACCGCAAAGGAGCTCTTTAGTGTGGCTGAGAGCAGTGAGCCAAGAGCCACTGGAAGTAGAGACCAAGTAAGTTATTGTAGAGACACCACTGACAGACTCTGGGAAAGCCTTCTAAATCCGCGGCTACAACCCCTGTTAAAACAGACTGTACCGTGTACCGTTTTCACCTGGTGCAAGTAAAGAACTGTTGAGCTAATCTGGTGTCTGGTCTCCTTTCATCCGCCGCCCGGAGGGCCTCTATTGCATCACCGAGGTGAGGACTACTACTCCTCTCATCCACCCCGCTGCCCTGAGGTAAAGCTCTGCCTGTGGGGAGCTGTACTACCCAAAGCTGCTTCGTCATCACCTCAGCGGCAATCTGCAGTGCTGGTACGTTACATTACCAGGTACCATAGGTGGTGTCACGTATAATAATTCCCCATCACAAATAGTTTTCCCCTCAGCCATTAAGTGTCCAGGGCACGGGACCGGGACCCGACCAGTGATCCTCACTGAAGTAGCAACCTGTCCCGGTATCCGAGTACCCCCTACCCTGTCGACAGACTCATATATGTTTTCAAAATTTTGTGTTTGTAGCTTATGGCAACTGTGATATAGGCAAGCAGGTAAACAAAACGGTAGAGCCCAAGGTGAAATTCACAGCAAATGAGAGCAGAGGAGTGATACAATTCTTGTTTGTACAAGGAAAGTCCACAAAAGATATTCATGGTGATATGTCTCAGACATTGGGGGATCAATGCCCTTCGCATTCTACAGTTAAGAACTGGGTTGCCAAATTTAAAACTGGCCATTTCAGTACCAATGATAAGGAACGTCCTGGACGAACGAGAGCGGTTGTTGTTCCGGAGATCATTGATGCTGTACACAACCGCATACTGGAGAATCAGCGAATTTCAGCTAAAGGACTAGCAGACATCATGGGGATTTATCGTGAATGTGTTTGTGTCATTATCCATGACCATTTGAACATGAAGAAGCTATCTGCAAAGTGGGTCTCCAAATGTTTGACAACAGAGCAGAAAAGCATGTGAGTGAAAACTTACTGGTATATTTGTCAGCGTTTCTGGACTTATAAGAATTTCCTGGATCGACTGGTCACTTTGGATGAGTCCTGGATTTATTTGTGTGACCCTAAAACCAAGGAGCAGTCAAAAGAGTGGAAGCACAGTGATTCTCCTCGTCCAAAGAAGTTCAGGGTGCAAAAATCAGCCACTAAGGTGATGGCGTCAGTGTTCTGGGATAAGGAGGGGGTGCTGCTGGTTGGACTACCATCAAAATGGTTCCACCATCAATCCATCAATACAAGGTATTACATTGAGCTTTTGGACCAATTGAAGGCACCTCTGAAGGCCAAAAGGCGCGGCTAGCTGTCCAAAGGAATCTTGTTCCTGCAAAACAATGCCAGCGCTCACACTGCACAAACAACCATGGCAAAACTGGTGGAGCTAGGCTTCCAGTTGGTTGACAACTCAACTTATTCACCAGATCTAGTTCCCTTCAACTATCATCTGTTTCTAAACCTGAAGAAAACACCTCAAGGGTACCAAATTTCACACCATTTCTGATGCCATCGCTGCTATGCATCCACAAAACAGGTTTGAGGCACAACTAAAATCCTTCTTTTTGCAAGGCTTACAAAACTTAGAATACCAATGTTAGAAGTGTGTTAGCATAAGTAGAGAGTATGTTGAATTAATGTAAAGTTTCATTTTCCTACCTCATTTCTTTCTGAGTAAAGCCAACGACTTATCAGCAGCACCTCGTATACACTGTGTGCAGAATTATTAGGCAAATGAGTATTTTGATCACATGATACTTTTTATACATGTTGTCCTACTCCAAGCTGTATAGGCTTGAGAGCCAACTACAAATTTAGTAAATCAGGTGATGTGCATCTCTGTAATGAGGAGGGGTGTGGTCTAATGACATCAACACCCTATATAAGGTGTGATTAATTATTAGGCAACTTCCAAAACTTGCAAAATGGGTCAGAAAAGAGGTTTGACAGGCTCTGAAAAGTCAAAAATTGTGAGATGTCTTGTAGAGGGATGCAGCAGTCTTGAAATTGCCAAACTTTTGAAGCGTGATCATTAAACAATCAAGCTTTTCTTGGCAAATAGCCAACAGGGTCTCAAGAAGCATGTTGGGAAAAAAAGACACAAAATAACTGCCCATGAATTGAGGAAAATCAAGCGTGAAGCTGCCAAGATGCCATTTGCCAACAGTTTTGCAATATTTCAGAGCTATATCACAAAAAAAGACAGTGTAAAAAACGTCCACAAATATATCTCTGCTATATAAGTAAAAAGCAAGAGCAAAATTGTGTCAACAGCAGGGTTCTTAGTACCTTTTTTGCAAAAACCGTACTAACTAAGAACCCTGCTGTTGACACAATTTTGCACTTGCTTTTTGCTTATATAGCAGAGATATATTTGTGGATGTTCTTGGTGGTGTGAATATGGTTTACAGCCCTGTTCACATTGTGATCCGGCTCAGTATCAGTTTTTTAATATTTCAGAAGCTGCAACATTGCTGGAGTATCAAAAATCCCAAGGTGTGAAAAACGACCACCTTTGAACAAAAAATATAAAATAAAACGTCAAGACTGGGCCAAGAAATATCTTAAGACTGATTTTTCAAACGTTTTATGGACTAATTAAATGAGAGTGACTATTGATGGGCCAGAAGCTGGATAAGTAAAGGGCAGAGAGCTCCACTCCGACTCAGACGCCAGCAAGGTGGAGGTGGGGTACTGTTATGGGCTGGTATCATCAAAGATGAACTTGTGGGATCTTTTCAGGTTGAGGATGGAGTGGAGCTCAACTCCCGGACCTACTGCCAGTTTCTGGAAGACAACTTCTTCAAGCAGTGGTACAGGAAGAAGTCGGTATCGTTCAAGAAAAACATGATTTTCATGCAGGACAATGCTCCATCACAAGCATGCAATGTTGATCATAAACAGATCAAGCAACTGACAGGATCTATGGATGGAAGGCTGTTGAGTGTCATCATAAAGAAAGGTGGCTATATTGGTCACTAATATTTTGGGGTTTTGTTTTTGCATGTCAGAAATATTTATTTCTAAATTTTGTGCAGTTATATTAGTTTACCTGGTGAAAATAAACAAGTGAGATGGGAATATTTGTTTTTTATTAAGTTGCCTAATAATTCTGCACAGTAATAGTTACCTGCACAAACAGATGTCCTCCTAAGATAGCCAAATCTAAAAAAAAAACACTCCAACTTCCAAAAATATTAAGCTTTGATATTTGAGTCTTTTGGGTTGATTGAGAACATAGTTGTTGATTAATATTAAAAGTAATTCTCTACAATACAACTTGCCTAATAATTCTGCACACAGTGTATAAGATGCAGTTATTTTTGACAACACAAAGGAAAAATTCCCAGTTGAAGTGGGCAGGATGTAACAATATTCTACTGCCACATAATGGCAATTGGCATGTCATTTGTGATATCTTGCGTTTAGCAGCTTTCTGATGATCACCTCTGAACAATAGGGATTAAACAATATTTGGAGAACTGATCTGATCTGCTTCTTCCAAATTGCAGATGTGATCTCAAGAAATTAGAGTATCTTCAAAAAGTTAACTTTATTTTAGTAATTCAATACAGAAAGTGAAACACATATATTATATAAAGTCATTACACACAGAGTCATCTAATTCAATTGTTTTTTTTTCTGTAAATGTTAATGATTAAGCCTTACAGCCAATGAATACCCAAAGGTCATTATCTCAGAAAGCTAAAGTGGGGAGGATGAAGAGTTATAAACTGCGCTATCGTATTACATGAGACATCAAAGGGTAAATATAATATTGATTTATTTGTCAACACGTTTCAGGGCTCCCTGAATCGCATGGCAATATGATACTGATTTGTCCTGAGGAAGGGACCAGGGAGTCTTGAAACACTAAATAACTAATAAATCAATACTATATCTACCATTTGATGTCTCGTGGAATATGAGGTTAACATAGAGCAGGGCAGGTATAAGCGGTGATGTCACTGCAGGAGGCAGGGCGGCCGGCCTCCTGCTCTGGCATCACCACCTTTCCCCGCCCTGCTCTATTTTAACCATAGAGCAGGGTGGGTATAAGCGGTGACGTCACCGCAGGAGGCGGGGCTAAACGGCCATTTGCAATAAAAAACTCTGTTTAATGCTGCAGAAGAGGGAGACAATGATCGGCAGCGGTGGGCAGATTACACATGCAGGGGGTGTGAATCTGCCCTTTGGCTGCAGCCTCTAGCCACCTCCTTTATGGCTGCACGATGTAAGTTTTCTAAGTGTATTTACTCGGGGTACAGGGTGGCTCAAGTGCTGGGGGTCCCCTTGCCTGGATGCAGCAGACATGCTGCATCCAGTGCTGTAATTAGATCACCATGCCTGGTTTGGTGACAGGTCCTCTTTAAATCAAAAGTAGGTAGTGGCCGAATAGCTAGCCAAAGTGGTTTCTTAACAACACATCAGAATATGATTAAGCTATCTAGCAAGAACATGCGGCAAGGGTTTCTCCTGTTTCCCTAATTTTTTGATGGTGGGGAACTGCTGGCATTTAAATGACAAAGCATCTAGACATTGTTGTTTTTCATAGTGGATATGTGGTTGAACGGATAGCCTTTTATGATAATGACACATTGTTATTTTTAGCAAACTTTACCATGGCACTCTCCATTATTGAAAGATTAGGATATTATTCTGGTTTTAAGATCAACTAGTTTAAATCTGCTCTACTTCGCTTACAGAATGTCTAAACCTATGAAAATACTGGCCTACAGGTGATCTTACAGTTTCAATATTCAGGAGTAAGATAACAACCACTGTCATGGATTACAAGATCTTAAATTTGACACAAATGACATAATTTAAACAAAAGATTGAAATTTGTTTCAGGCTTCCAGTCTTAGTAGTGTGATGCACAAATCTTATTAAAATGGTATAGATGCCCCAGTCATTACACAATTCGCCGGTGTACATATTACTATTGTAGTTCTACAAAATTAATTCTATTTACAGATAATTTATATGGTATAACCATCTGCTTCAAATTTAATTGGAAAAGATGCATGGGGGTTTTCCAGTGCTGAATCCTTGGGTGTATATTTTGGCAGAAAACTTGCAGCTTTTCTGTGATTGGGAGGACCCAAGGGGAGATGAAACTTAGCAATGCTGCTGCAATAGCACCTAGGTATGTCTAGTCACATTAAAGCTTTGGAGGTCCACAAATTAAGAGTAACACTATACTGAATACTCATCCGTATATTGGTTAATAGAGTTTGGTGATAGGTGGGGGAAATTAAGGAGCTAAAAGGGGTTACAGCATATTTTTCTATTTAGTATGCCCCATAGCGTTCTAACCTATGACACTAAAGGCCAAGTTACACGGTACGAGATCGTGAACGATATCGCTCAAACATCACGGGTTTGGAGTCGTTGAAACGACATCGTTAGGACGTTGTTGCATGCTACACCGAGATACGACTACAATAAATCATTGGATCGTTGATCGCAAATCAGAGAACATGTTCTCAAATCAAACGATCCTCGATCAGCCAACCTGCTGAATCATTGTGTGTGACACCGCGATAACGATGTCGTCAACGACTTTGCCTATTCACAACAGTGAACAAGTATCATTTGCTGGGTTGTGCAAATGATAGCTTCTCGCTACATCATTAGTGAGTCGTCCACGATATCTAGACATGTGACATCTCACCAACGATGTCAAAAAGATGTCCTAACGACAGCGCTTCCACGAGATCATTGGTGATATCTTAACGATATTGAAGCATGTAACGGTACCTTTAGAGAGCTTCGATCCATGAAAGCAAACAGGATAACAGCGATATAGTAAACTTTAGATAAGTTGTTATGATACCTTATAATCTGCGGCTTCTCATTATTTGAGAAGCCGCAAAAGGCATTCCTTTCTGGGCCTCCCCGCCGCCTGCTTTGCAATTATTCACACCTCTATGGTCGTGCTACAGAGCAGGGAAACAGTGCTCATCATGTAAAGGGCGGTAAAGCCGATATGACGCTAATCACGTCATATCCGGCTTTACCACGTCAGTACACCCATTAGAGTGTACTGCCGACCTCGTGATGCGGAGTGCGCATGCGCGATGGATGTAATGACGTGGTAAAGCCGGATATGAAGCGATTAGCATCATATCGGCTTTACCGCCCCTTACATGATGAGCACTGTCCCTGCTTTGTAGCACGCCCATAGGGGCGTGAATAACTACAAAGCAGGCGGCGGGGAGGCCCAGAAAGGAACGCCTTTTGCGGCTTCTCAAATAATGAGAAGCCGCAGATTATAAGGTGTCATAACAACTTATCTAAAGTTTACTATATCGCTTTACAAGCACAAAGGGATGCCTAGAAATCTATTAACATGGTGCAGGGACAGGTATATAGAGGCTGGGGGCATATTTTGCGAGGTCAGGATCCCTTTAATGGATCACTTTCAAATGGATGATTACTTGACAGTTCACATGTCCAATATTTATCTGTTTGAAAGTGATCCAGTAAGCAAAAACTAATCTGGTTCAAATGGAAAAAACCTGATGGCTAATCAACAGATCCACCTTCTATGGACTTCAATATTAAAAAAGGGTTTCAGCTGCAATTTGTTTTTTAGCTGGACAAAAAAGTTGTGTCTGCACAACTTTTTTGTTGGCTAAGACAATTGATTGCTGCTTGATCCATGTCAATTCGATGACTACTTAACGTGAACTTCCCCTAAGTCCTTCTCTCAGCGGCAAGAAGATTTGACTTTCTTCATTTTAACTTCTGTAAGTTCTTGTAATTGCAACTTGTCAGGTAGCGTTGCTAGAAGTGACAGGCAGTCTGACTCTGAAAAGTATAATACAATATAACAATTTGAGTATGGCCAATTTAGTGGGAGTTACAGTATATCCTTGGAACACTGGTTATGGTTAAATTTAGTTTGATCACAATATCCAGTATGAAGTTAAGAAGAAAAGGAAAGAGGCATAGGGCCCATTGAAAAGGGACAATGGCGAAAGCTTTTGGAGATGGTTCCCATACATTGTCCTATCTGTACTTCATCATGTATACAGAACACCTCAATTCCTTTGTGATGTAGGGCTGAGGGATGACTCCCTATGTCCTTGAAGCACATCGCAATCTGCTGATTTGATTCACGTGCTGTGGTCCTGTCCACACCTGGAAAAGTTTTGGAAGGCAGTAACAGATATAATTAATATTTATTCTGTAATTGATTCCCTCAGGCCACTGGAGTAAATTCTAGGGCATGTGGAGAACATTAAGACTGATGAGCTCAGAAAAACTGCAGTGGCAAGAATGCTTTACACGGCAAAGTTATTAGTGCAGCACTGGATAGGTGACACAAGGGATGGGGATGCTAAGGCACTGTCTATCAGTAATTATGTTATCATTGGAGTTTGAACCACATTACAAATTGAGTTAAGTCACATATTCCATAAATCGGCAGCTTGCAACCGATACTTTACTGCTGTTTATTTCAATATGACAAAAAGTAACATGGCTTAAATATTTAGTGACATGATGTGATGTAGAGAATAAGGCTATGTGGGTATAATAGTGCTAGTGTTTTCCAATTTTCCTCTTCATCTGTGATGTGCAGTAGACTCCAATCAGTCTCGCTCTGAACAGGTTGAAATAACTGTCAGCTGTACTTTAAAATGTGAGCCATGGAGAAGGAATATGGTAAAAGGATTCGTCGCAGAAGTGTTTATTGGAATTCTGAAGTGGAAATATCTGTGACTGTACTTTGCTGAAATTGCCACAGGCATTTCAGTGATATGCTCATGTTTAGGGAAGCCAAAGTAGTACAAAGGAGAAAAGAGCAACAAAAAGTCAATTCTTAAAGCAGTACACTTTAAGTTTATAGATGCCAAGCGTTAATCCTCGTTATTGGGTCTCATATATGACAATGGATTAATATCTTACTGTGTTTACCTGAAAATGTGAGGCAAAAATGTATATAGTTTACAAATTTGCGTGATAGTTGATATATGTTTACCAGGCTAAGTAAAACAAGAACAAGAGAGAAGATTGACTTCAAAAGATATTCTGCTAGGGAATTTAGATTGCAAGCCCTATTGTGGAATATGATTTTGCTAAATAAGCAAGCATAATAATAAATAAATAATTAGTTTGCCTTGTTCATTTTCATCAAAGGGAACCTGTCAGTCTATTTATGCTACCAAAACCAAGGCCAGCATAAACCAGAGCCTGGCCAACAATTGGAGCAAGTTATGTATTTCTCTGCAAGATCAAATGTCCTTGCATGAGGTAAAACTTCCTAACCAACCTTTGCAAAATTGTAGAACTAGGAGTCTGGGGTACAAGAAATGTACAAGTTACATACAGCATTTCTCATGAAAACTGCCTCTTCAGAGAGGAAGAAGACTCAAACTGTAGTTCCACCTACTGAAAGTAGCAATTCTAAGGGTACCTTCACACGCCGTAATATCGCCTGGGAATCCTAAAGGCAATATGTCACCCCGGAGCAATCGCTGTGAAATCGCCTCACAGTTGCGGTGTGTGATTGAGGAATAAATCGCCTCTCGGCTGTCACTTGATTCCTGAGCACTGCTCAGAAATCAGCCGCAATCCGGAATTCAATATTTGCGTGTTGTGACGTGTGAAAGGGCGATAGTGATGGAAGCAACGTTGCCTAGGATTTCCCGTAGGCATGCCTCAGCGTGCTGGATTCCGCGCCCCATCTGAACTGATTGGTGTTGGCTAGTGTGTTCCCATTGGCTGTCAGTTGACACCGCGCCATATTTGAGAGTGTATTGGTGCCAAACTCCGCTAGACAATTGCATCATATATTAGCCAGCCTTCCTGAGCAGGCTGACCAATCGTAACGCTGTTGCGTTGTCCAATGAGCCTGTATGGGGCGTGGTGTAAATCACTGTGGCACGCCTATCTCCTTGCCGTGCTGAACATGTACGCCCACATTGCTTTTGGAATTGCGGCGTGTGAAGCTGCAATGGAATGAGGCAAGATTGATTCCGCTGAAGGTGAGGCAACTTCCGAAGCGACACATCGCCTTTCTTTCAGGGCGAGATTGCGGCGTGTGATGCCGCCATCGGCGATCTGAGGCGAGCATGAAAAACGCGCACGCGCACGTTAGATCGCCTCATATCGCCAGGCGAAATTGCGGAAGGTACCCTAAAAGTGAATATTAACCTTTAATGTGCTTTGCTATATGACTTAGGATAAAAGCCAAACCATAATCTCAATTTGCAGACACTGTGTTTCTCCTCATCAGTGGAAAGAATGAGATCTGATTTGGATAGTTGAGAGGCTTAAGACTGGGATTTAAGAAGAAAGGTTTCTCCTTGAGGAGAGTGACCTGCCAGTATGAAGAGACTTAAATGCTTTTCAATGTTCTTCTGGAAAATAAAATATGTAAACTACATCCTAAGAGAGGACAAGGGCTAGAACACCAGTACCACCAATTTGAAGTAACAATTCAAAAATATTAACTGTTTAAGGGTACTTTCACACTAGCGTTTTTTTGAAATTGCGGCAGATGCGGTGAAAAAAACGCATCTGCCGCGATTACCGCATACCAGCTGCACTTGCGGCACGGTTGCGGCACAGTTGCAGCAAGCCCCATACAATGTATATGCAGGCTTGCGACAGGTGTGGCAAGTGCGGTTTTGGAACTTGCGGCAGGTGCGGCCGCGAAAAAAACCGCGGTCAGCCGCAATTTTTTCGCGGCTGCACCTGCCACAAGTGCCAAAGCCTCACTTGCCACACCTGCCGCAAGCCCACATATACATTGTATGGGGCTTGCCGCAACTGTGTCGCAACTGTGCCACAAGTGCAGCCGGTATGCGGTAATCGCGGCAGATGCGTTTTTTCCACCGCATCTGCCGCGATTTTAAAAAAAACGCTGATGTGAAAGCAGCCTAACAAGTCTTACCATATGACTTACGATAAAAGCCAAACAGCATTTCAATGAAAAAGAGAAAATGCGCAATAGGGTCTTATCTCCAGATAAAGGGGTGAATGAATGTGTGAGTAAAACTGCTCACCTGGTCTGGTTGCGTCACCCACAACCAGTATGATAGCCAGAAATCAGTGTTGTCACCTGTAAAAGACAGCTGCTGCAAGGACCTCACCTCCACGGATAACCACGGCGAAAAACCTGTAGATCTGTAGGACAAAGTGCCGTTGTGTCGGCGCAGCTGTCAAAAGGATCACCAGAGACAAGAGAGAATCTGGGCTGAATTGTGTCTTTATTCTTCCGACGCGTTTCGGAACCTTCACCTGGCTCCTTCCTCAGGGACATTTCTAAACACTGTGTAAACAACTGGTCTGACCCATATTTAAACTTTATCTCCCCTCTTACTCTTACAGATTGTGTGATAGGTGATGCAAGAAGCCCCCCATAAAAATGATACTCAAATTCCCTGTCAGGAGAAGTTTGCGCTATATGTGTCTGTATTTGGTCACCCTGTAGTTGTGATGTGAGTTGAAACCTATCAATAGTAGTATGTGTATTGAATTCATATGGTAAGAAATTGTAGTTAGTTTAGAAATTTACAAAAATCGCAAACATTTCACTAAATAAGTAGAACATTGTAAAGAAGGGGCAGATGAAAAAAAAGCCCAAGGTGTCACAGGACATTGATCCTTAGCCTACTTTCTGAATGTTACTTAACAAAGTACAACATTCAACATTTTCACCACCTAGCTCATTTGAAGTGTTACTATTAACCTCTATATTTTATTTTGTAAAGGAGCATCCCATGGCGTATAAGCCTCCTTAGATTTGCATGTTAGGCATATTACTCTCCACAAAGAGAAACATTACCTTTTTAATCTCAGTCAAAAGACTCTGATAATGCCAAATCAGATCTCATGCTTTGCAATGATGAGGGTGTAATGCCCTGAAATATGTCTACAAATGGAGATTCTGGCTTGGCTTTTATCCTAAGTCACATGACCAGGCTCATTATATAGTTGGTATTGACTTTTAGTATTGCTACCCCATTAGGTGACAGTAATAATAATAATAATAATAATAACCTTTATTTGTATAGGTCCAATATATTCCACAGCGCTTCACAATTCAGAGGTTCATATTTTAATAATCATAAGAAACAATACAATACTATACAATAAACAATACAATGCATTATAATACAAAGCATAATACAATAATTAGAGCAAAATAATGACAGCCCTGCTCATAAGATCTTACAATCTAACAATGAGGTGGGGTTGACACAAAGTACAGGTGTTTATTTAAAATGATTGTATAGTCAACTTGAGGAGATGGGGAACAGATAGGAGTAGTATAAGGGACCACCAACCATTATTTGTGATCCACTTGAGACTGGTGGAGCGGATAGGCTATTTCTAAATGATTTTGACTAGGGTTCATGATAGGCCGCCCTAAAAAGATGTGCTTTTAAGGATCACCTGAAAATATGTAAGTTGTGGATACACCTAATTTATTAGGGTAGAGCATATTCCAGAGAATTGGTGTAGCTCGGGAGAAGTCTTGGAGTCGGGAGTGGGAGGTTCAGGTTAATGCAGAAGTGAGTCTAAAGTCACTTCCAGAGCGAATAGAATGGGGAGGCGGGTGATAAACAGAGATGAGCGAGGAGATGTAGGGGGCTGCTGCACGGTGAAGAGCTTTGTGGGTGAGAACTAGTAGTTTGAATTGGATCCTATAGTGTATAGGCAGCTAGTGCAATGACTGGCATAGAGCAGAAGCATCTGAGTAACGCTTAGCTAGATAGGTGATCCTGGCTGCTGCATCAAGGATGGACTGAAGAGGGGAGAGTTTAGTGCGGGGGAGGCCAATTAAAAGAGAATTACAATAGTCAAGGTGGGATTAAATCAGGACCACAGTAAGGGTTTTTGTGGTTTCCACTCCTCTTCCTCTTTGAAGAGGCAATTTGCATATTAACATCTTCCTAACCTTAGGTAACAATATTTTCATTACTGTTTTGCAATTTTAGACCATGAATGGTACCATTAACCCTACAGAGCAGAATAGATAATACAAAAATGACCAACAAAGCCAACGTCGCTCATCAGGCACATTCATTATTCATTAATCACACTTTACTGTTTTGAACATATAAATCTCGATGGTGAGTAGATTTAAAGTTTTTTCTTTGTATGGGTACCTCCAAATTATATATTTCATTTTTTACATCTTCATTCGTAAATGAGATTTTTTTACGTGGCTCAAGACAGGTCATTAAAACCATTCACCTGGACAAACCTTTTAAGGAAGTCTTGAGGGATGAATGGAAGGACCAAAATGTCTTCAGCAGCAAATAATCTGAAAGGGTTGTCTGTGGTCAACATTTAAAAAATGTAATTTTATCAAGTTAATCCAACTTTTTTGTGGAATCAGTTCTCTAATGTAGTCTGGAAGGAAGATTAACAACTAGTTAAAGTTTTCTTAAATCCTTTAAGTCATATATTAATATCATTAAAATGCATTTTCTTCGGTGCATTTTTATAGATTCTTATTATAAGCATAGAAAATAGAATGTAACTAACAAATCCATTCTGTTTAAACTGATGTTTGTTTTAGAGATTAGGCAGATGCCTGAAGTGCATATGGCAGCTAGATCTAGAGAGTGAATGCAAATATTGGGCTAAATTAATGAGTGCATAGACTTTTTGAAAACAAATAAAGAGATACTTCCAAACACCAGAGATTTGTACAGTTTTCATAGAGTCACGTCAACTGAACTATTATGGAAGGTAGAAAGAATTTAGTAATGACCGCTGTGGGTTACAGCTCCTTTATTCCATTCTTAGCCAAGCACATAAAACAGAACTTCTTTATACTTCTGTGTAAGTACACTGCATAAATTTTGCCTTCTAGTTATGCATACTGCTAGAATCACTTGAATAATGACTTTGCATAGGAACAGCTTGTTAAAGATAATTACTTAATTTTAAATTTTAGACAATTCTGTACTGAAACGAACGGTGACATTTAGTATTGAAGGGGCTGTCTCATCAATAACATTGGTGGTCTTTCATTGGGCAATGGAGCCGTTGGAAATGTCAAGGGTTCTGGCTTCTTTGATGCCAATTACTGGGATAATAACACTTTGCCATGATGTTTTCATTGCCTTCATATAGTCAATCATTATAGCTAATTACTATATAGTTGGTCAATCATTATTGTCCTGTTAGTGCCCACAACTCTCAAAAACCATTGATTCATTTTCTTGCTGATATAGAGTGCAGTCCAGTAAATTGTGTATGGGGGTATTCACACTATTTAATTATTTCTCTGGTAAGAAAAAGGTGGTCTTGAATTGAATTGATGCTACGATGTAATTTCTGGAGCAATATATTTTCTTCAGTAGTCACTTGATAGGGACATAAAATGTACTATGAAGTGGAAACTAAATAGTGTAAAGAAGAGTCTTCTGCTCTGTTCATTGCTTACATATGTTCACTGTCGAAGCAGATATCAGCTTATTGGTAATGTTACTAGTGCCGAACCCCATTGATCTAACAAACATCAATATATAGGTCCCAAACAATCCTTTTAAAGGTGTTGTTTGAACTGAATCCATAAGTTTTCAGTCACTGCAGACTTATAAATCGAATTTATTGTCCTTAATTTTTGGTGATCGCTCCTTTCTGACATGCCTCTCTTTCTTTATTTATTTCCAGTTTATTGGCATGTTGGAGCTGATCCCAACCTACCAATTTGTGGTGCCCTCAGGTTCATCTCAGAATTATAAATCCACAAATCGCATGCACTGTGTGCTGTGCGGACGCCTTGGTTTCAGAGCCAGAAACAGTGCTCACAGGGATGCGAGTATGTGATATACATGTTTCTGGCCCCATCACAATTAGATGAGTGCGGTCTCACTCAATGCAAGTGTAGTGAGCAAGGCCATTCACCTCTACTCAGAATGTGGCCAGAAGCATGCATATCGCATACTGGCATTTAGCTCTGAAACCTGTGAATCCTCAAAGCACACAGGAAGTAGTGACTGCAGACTTATTGATTTAGACAGGACAACTCCTTTTAGTACCTGTCATTTGCATAAAAGGAACAAGGTTTCCTTCAGCCACCAGCCTAAAAATGGAAGTGTTCAGTTGAAGATTAATCTCTGTGTTCTCTGCTGCATTTCTACAAGACTTGGTTTCCGGATCATGCAGCAAATCCAGAAGGCTAACAGTGAAGGCCAAGTATAATTCTTTTTTAATGTAATCATTTATTTCTAGGGTTAGTGAACCTTTAATGGAACAAGGTTTTACAAGTGTAAACGTGCACTGGCAAGTAAGCTCAAACGATGAAAAGTAGTGATGCTAGATTTTATGTTAACCATTACATGGCACGTGTTGGCATGGGTAGCTATTCTTACTGTGTGTTATATTGCTAAATCAAGCCTTGTACGTAATGTATATTTGACATAATTAAATTGCACATAAAAACAGCTGTATTCAGTACTAATCAATGCATCACTAAAATGTAATGTGACTGACATATAGACGAAGTAACAACGGTCTCAACTGAGCTCTGCAATGAGTAAACCACACACAGAAAGGAATCACAGGCTGCACATTACAGATCTTGGCTCAGCAGCGTGTCTCACCTTTAAAATTAATAAGAATAAATTACTCCATATAATTAAAGGGCTCAGAAGGAGTTCCTAATTCACAGAATGAGTTCCTTGCACTGCATGCTCATCAAATGCAAAATAATTTAGTAACTAGCTAATTAATTTGTAATTGACAACACTGTCCTAATGCAAAGGACTTCATTTAATTTGGCGCTCTCTCAGAAGCTCGTGGCCTTGATGCTCTGTAGACTTATCACATTACCAAAGCATAGAGCCGTTTTCCATGCATAAGTTTAGGTGAACGCTATGTAATTTTCTAACATACATATCGTATGTAGAATAAAGGAGGATATTTTTTTTCTAAAAACTACTTAGGAAATAAAAATATTTTACTTTTGCCAGTTTTACATGAGCGTAAGACATCTACGTTTTGTAACTATTCATGACCCAACCTGATGGCAGGTCTAATTATGTAAACTTACTGAACATTACTGAAACTTACATCATTTGGATGCTTATCATTAACATCTTCATGACTTGTTTTTTTTATCTTTGATATATGACAATGTTTTAGAACTGAAAATGATTAGTTTATTTTTGTTTCAGTTTCACTTTCATCCTTTAAGTTTATGCAACACATCGTTTCATAGATCAAAAGCCTCCAAATGTAGAAAATCAATTAAGGGGGGATCCCCTCTCACCTGTCCCTTAGTGCAGAAAATCCCAGATATAGTCCACAAGTTAAGGAGATGTTACGGCACCAGCTGGTTGATTCCAAAATCTTTATTCCACAATTTTATAATCACAGGGAAACGAGGTAAAACAATTCAGACATATGGTGGGGTTACCGGGCACTGGTTTACGCATTTTGAGGTGTAAATTACCTCTTAATCATATTAATTAAGAGGTAATTTACACCTTGAAGCGCGTAAACCAGTGCCCGGTCACCCCACCATATGCCTGAATTGTTTTGACTTGTTTCCCTGTGATTTTAAAATTGTGAAATAAAGATTTTGGAATCAACCAGCTGGTGCCGAAAAATCTCCTTAACTTGTCAAATGTAGAAAATGTTTACTGAAGGGGCAACATTTTATAGGGCCGGGGCAGAACCAAATAAAGAACTGGCAAGTAGTACAGAGCTTAACTATTTCATGCTTGGTATACCATTCATGTTGTGGACAGAAACATATAGGATCCCCAGCACCTGATGCCCATAAATCCTATGTTTAGTTATTTTATTTATTTAAAATATTTACTTCATATATTACACCTTCATGAACTATGACATACCTAAACATCATTGGTCGTGTCCCATCCTTTGATCTGGGTTCATGCACTGAGCCTGCATTTTACCCCACACATGTAAGCTGATCTGATCAGCCAACATGTGCCTTTAACAGCTGCGGGTAGAGTGGAGATCTGTCTGCAGCTGTTAATCCATTAGATTGTGCTGTCAAACTCTGACAGCACAATCTAACAAGCACCAGTAAAGATTGCACCATTCCCCACGCCCATCGGCAGACATGTGATGTGATTGTGCAGTGCAGATGGGTTGGCATGATAGCCGAGGGTCACTTGATGACCTCTGTAACTGTCATGACTCACTTCCTGTGAAAAATAATAAAGTTATGACTCTTGGAAGAAAGGGAGGAGAAAACGAAAATAGAAATCACCGCCTGGTGAAGGAGTAAATTATTGTTTTATTTTTACTAGGGGGCCCAGAATAGCAGGGCAATATTTGTGTGTGTATGGTTTCATCTATTTCAAAATACACTATGCCACAAAATGGAACAATGTGTCCATGATTTCACTGCAACAAGAGATTTGCAAACAATCTTTGCACAATTATCTGTAGATCCAAGAACTGTACTGCCCAGCTCTGCTTCATCATATAGCAGGGCAGGGACTGTACTAAAATGTTTTCTCTCCACGAAGTCCCCCTTTAACACTAGAAGTCCCAGAGAGGGGTCATTTAACTTTTCTACCTTTGGAACCCAGAGACGGGTCGAATGACCTGAAGGATTTTAGACCACGTTTACAAATGAAAGGATGCTAATTTGAACCATCAGAGTTGTCAGTTTGGACTAAGGGTCATTTGACCCTCTTTCGGGACTTCAGGGGGGAGCTTGAAATTCCTGGGACTTCTAGTGTTAATTCCTTTGTGGCTATTGGTAATGGTTATGAAAATAAAATCCAAATTGGACATAATTTCACTAGTGATGAGTGGACCCGTGGATGTTTGGGTTTGTCCAGGCTTTGAAAAAAAGTTTGGTTCAGGACCTGGACTTGACTATAACTTGATCCCCAACACTAAACCCATTTAAGTCAATGGGGACCTGAACTTCTGTGTTGTAAAATTGTCATAGTAATGGCTAGGTGGCTGTAAAAGGGATAAAAATAAGGGCAATTGTCCTGCAGACATGTAAATATGGAATAAATAATAAAATAATATGGTGTGGGCTTCCATCTATTTTTGATAACCAGTACAAGTAAAACTGTAAGAAACAAAAAATGATAGTGTTGGCCCCTTCCAAATAATCTGGGTAAAATGGTTTTAGGTGGTAACAGATGACATGATCAAGGTTGCCATAAATTCTCCATTAAATGTCACCAGTAGGGATGAACTAGTATACTCGTTACTATTCGGTACTCCCCGAATAGTACGGTACTCGGGCTACTCGTTATTCTGCAAGTTTCCTTGCGATTACTCGCTAAGTAACGAGTACAATATTAGTCAATGAGAAATGCGAGTAATTCCTCAGCTGCTGGACCCTATAAAGAGGTCTGGCGGCAGAGGAAAAGGCTGCAATGGCCCACATGATTGTTTAAAAGCCGGCGGTTTTTAAAGAACCATTAAGCCTCCTAATCACTTCCCCGCCACCTGACAGCCCAATCTTCCACTACCCCCGCCTCCTCCCCACCCGATCCTGAGTTAGGAGCAGGCGGGGAGCAAGCAGCAGGGAGCGAAGGACCCGGGCGGGGAAGCCGGCAGTGAGAAGACTTTAATGAGGTTGCCAACTACTGGACCCAACTGGACATCATCTTCTTAATTTCCAGGATTTGCACCATAAAATAAATCTATGAAAACTTACTTCCATGTCAGTGTTATTCGTCAAAACTATGTGCTGTGTTTCCAAGCAGTTACATGGCATAACAATGTCATGTGATCTCTACATCCATTCAAATGCCACTGATCGGGTGCAGCCTGCATTATTCCCTCACAGTGACTTTAAAGTAGTTCATTGGCTGGTTTGGGATTGAGACAAGTGATGTAGGAGTTGGGGAGTAAAATGAGCCTGGCTGCATTGATCAGGGTGGTTTGATAAGAATAAGATTGATTACTAGTGAATTAGAGTATTGAAAGAAGTTCAATTGCTACCACTTAGTAAACAAATGTTTGAATAATGTTTTTCTCTACATTCTCTAACATCTCACAAGAAGCACAGAAGTTCAATTTCTGAACATTACTATAAAAGCATGTTATTGTATTTGCTATACTGAATCCACTAAGTGCATTTGCATGAGTTGACTTGAAGAAAATCGAAAATTAAGCGAGTTGATGTGTCATACTAAAAAAAAAGCGCAAAGCAATAACATTTACAAGCCGTGTCCTTCTGCAACTAGTTTTTATTTTTGATTTTTGCTGAATGAGTGTAAAATTAAAATAGTGATGACATTTTGCAAATGGCCTTGATTTAAATCCTGTGATTTTTTTATTTAGAGCTTTTAGGCAGACCTATTTATACCTAGTTGAAGGAACTTCTCTATATTTACAGACCGTAAGCAAACTACAATATACAATTTTTCAGTCATTATTCCTTCATTCCTTGGTATCTGTATGCCCCAGAGAAAACTGCCAAGTTGCATTTTCTCACATGGATAACTCTTTTTGCATCTATGTAAGTACAGGAAGAGGTTAATGAGTAGAGATGAGCAAACTTTTCAAGGTACTGTTCCGTTTGGGTCGCCAATCTTTCCAACGTTGAGCAGACCTGTTTGGATTAATAGTTTGGGTGCTTTACATTTGCAAAGCACTGGAGGGAGCATTGCTGTGGTCGGGTATAGTTGGTGCTTGGCCTAGTGTGAGTCATGTGCAGTGTTTTGTTGGCTTGTACTGGGCTTAAAAGCACAGTTTTTGGGTGTAGTGTGTCTTCAAAATTATTTGAAAAAAATAAATAAATAAACATCACTCTCCAACCCTCAAAGGTGTTTACGTATGGCTGGCTGTATGTGAGCGAAGAGTTGAACTGCCCAATCAGTAAATTCCATTAAAGTTCAGGTCAAGTGTCGGGTAATGAACAGTGCACCAAAATGTTTGACTGCACCACTCGAACCCAAACTTCAAAGGGTTTGCTCAAATCTACTAATGTGTAGGAATACATCCTAGAGTAAGAAGAAAAGGAGGAGAAACAGGCAGAACATGATATTATTCACTTGGGATGCCCACTGAGCTCTGAGCCTGCAGCTTAATAAGTGGATACAGAAGAGAAAGCTGGCATAATAAATAAGAAACTGTTGTGAAACACAAAAAACACATAAAAACACATTTTATCATTACACAAACACAAGAAAATATTTATTTTGTGACACAAGTGAAAAACAAGGAAGAATTGGCAATTAATACTTAAAGAAGTTGTCTAGGACTGATTTTTTATTGATCTATAAAGAGAATAGATCAATATAAGATCAACTTCTTCCCTACTTTTCCAGCTCTATACAATGTCTGGCCAATACAAATGAAAGAACAGATGATCAGTGGGGATGCCCGTTGTAGGACCCCCACTGACCTCACATGGGTAGCCCATCAATATGTTAGTCCTAGACAGGGCCTTTAATTGAATTACAATTCAAAAACAAAATGACTTTCTTACAATTCACTTCTGTTTAGTAGAGGAGAAACAAAATTCCAGTTCTGTGAAAATCAAACTAACAGTCAGACATTTTGCGCAGCATTGTAAAATATGTAATAGGACAAGAAGCACACTTGGTAAAATAATAATAGCCCATTATGCCGCTTTGCAGCTGCTGACTAATGAAGTGAAAAGTATCCTTTAGCTTTAACATTTCCACATATTGATCATGATTATTCAGACAGCAGGCATGTTCTAGCAATGCTTATTTGTTTCAAAAGTCAAACTCTGTGTGATACGTGTATTCATGATTTGTACTTTTCAGCTTTATTTTTTGTCTTGGTTATTTCCTAGCTTGGATTTTTCTTATTGCATTGTAATATAACATGCACATGATTCTTTGTTACTTGGCTGCAAAAGTAGCTGAGATTTCCCAGGTGGCCTCACAAAAAAAGTGTTGTAGGTAAAGCAATGTAAATGTCCTAAAAATTAGTAAAGGTAACAGTAAAGTATAGATATTTATTTACTATATGGAACAACTACAGTGACTGTATCTTGACAAACAATGTATCAAGTGGATATCTCTGTTATCCAGTTCTCTGTCTCTTTGGAGAGGTCTACCACCCAATAAGGTGAGCACAACTCTTTAGAATTAGCTATAGGTTAAATACTTATCCAAACAACAGTTATCCTTCCTAACTTCTTTATATACAAAACTAATTATTCTTTTAGAGTGTTGGAAACTTCCCTCAAGTTGTTTATACTGCACTAATATGGGTTGGTGCCTTTTCCGACTGGATCTATGCCCAATATGGACCTGGATACATAGCCATGTTTGTTTCCTTTAGTAAATCCAGGCCCTTTTCCAAATGCACCATGGTCTGCAACGTTAGGTAAATCAAATTTGAACATTTTCTTCATTGATCATATAAACTGTGTTAAACAAGCAAACTGAACCAGATGCTCTGGGACTGTCTGGAGCAGAGTGTCTAAAACGTTGTGACATAAAATTGTGAGCTGCTGGAAGTGAGTCATGTAACTATCTGATTAAGAATATAAAAAATAATTGTACAGCCATCAGACAAAGCGTACTGGATATGAAAGGTGACGAATAGTATCCTAAAGAAAAAGGAAAAACTATCTGTGAAATCATGTTGAAGTAGAGTTAGTGAAGGCCCTATTGCACTTCCTTGGCAGTGTAGAACAGTAGGAGAAGCAATTTGTAGGTCTCAATAATGAAATTTGGTAAAGTTATGGACAAAGTACTAACTGTTAGGGTACCTTTACACACCACCACTGCAAGGTAGCAACTGCCTGGCATTGGGGATAGTTGTGCCTGTTGCTATGAAATTGCTATGAAATGGCGGCGTGTAAATAGGGAAATTCCTTCCTGTGTCCTGACACAGGAAGGAATTTCCCTATTTACACGCCGCCATTTCGTAGCAATAAATAATAATAATAAAACTTTATTTGTATAGCGCCAACATATTCCGCAGCGCTTTACAGTACAACGGTACATATAAGAAAAATATACGGTACAGAAACGTAATGCAGAACAGTAGTTACATACAAGAAACATAGAATCAACTTAGGAAATACAATGAAAAAGGCAGAGAATGAAGGTGACCCTGCTCGAAGGAGCTTACAATCTAAGACGGGATGGGAACACAAAGTACAGGGGCTTATAACAATGAATATCTTACGTCTAAGTGACTACTGTTAGGGAGAAGGATAGGCTGCCCTGAAGAGGTGTGTTTTTAGGGAGCGTCTGAAGCTATGCAAGTTGTGGATGGTCCTAATTTCTTGGGGTAGAGCATTCCAGAGTTTTGGTGCAGCTCGAGAGAAGTCGGGAATGGGAGGTTCGGATTAATGCCGATGTTAGTCTGAGGTCATGTTCAGAGCGAAGGGGACGGGTGGGGTGGTAGACAGAGATGAGGGTGGAGAGGTAAGGAGGTGCCGCACCATGAATAGCTTTGTGGGTGACAACGAGCAATTTGAATTGGATTCTATAGTGTACGGGCAGCCAATGTATTGACTGGCACAGAGCAGAAACATCTGAGTAACGGTTTGCTAGATAGGTGATCCTGGCTGCTGCATTGAGGATAGACTGGAGAGGGGAAAGTTTACTGTGGGGGAGGCCAGCTAATAAAGAATTACAGTAGTCAAGGCGGGAATGAATTAGGGCCACGGTGAGGGTTTTAGTTGTTTCCGTGGTGAGGAAAGGGCGAATTCTGGAGATATTTTTCAGGTGCAAGCGACAGGAGCGGGTGAGAGATTGTATGTATGGGGTGAAGGAGAGATCAGTGTCCATCAAAACACCGAGACAGCGAGCCTGCTGACTGGGCGTTATCGTGGTGCCGCACACCGAGAGAGAGATGTCAGATTTAACAGGCATAAATATCCCCAATGCCAGGCAGTTGCTACCTTTCAGTGGTGGCATGTAAAGGTACCCTAATGGAGACAACTAGTACTGAGTTTTGAAAAGGAGAACCAAATACTTGGCTTAAATTAGGTAGTAGACCAAAATCTCAGAGAGAACAGTTCTATAACTGAGTGACAGATGGACAAGAACAGGTTGGACAGCTTGTTGAATCTTAACAATCTGTAATTGACACACCATTAGTAGTAAGTTCTGCTTGCCATTTTCAGCAGTTATAAATTGACTGCAAGTGCACAATTTGCATACTTGGGGTCATGTTCTATCTAGGCTCAGCAGCCTAGATGTTCTATTCATAGAAGCAGCTGAGACTTTAGACTCCAGTTCCTTGCGGAGTCTCCAGGGCTAGGTCCTTCACTGGAGGGATATCTGGTTAGTCCCGTGTTTGAGACTCTTAATCGAGGCTCCACAGACGTCATTTAGACTCCAGTTGGCACCTAAATTGGAACTAATATATATCCAAAAATCTGAATTTCATAAACTTTAGTTAAGGGTACATGTAAGGTTTCCTGCGATGAAGAACCATCAGTAGGTCTGTGCACATACATATAAACTCTGCCAAACAGTCCCTTCGGATAGTATCATACATAAGCAAATCTTTAGAAAAAAGTATTTCTAAAAATCGTTTAGGAGATGCTAATTAGGGTTTTGACAAGTTGAGAGGGTGTCAGTTCCCCGACTAATCCGTCCACTTGACATGTTATCATGTATGTTATTGTAGAGTAAGGCTGGTTTCACACAGAAGTTTTTTCCCTGATCAGGTTCGATCAGGTTTGGGTGTCAAAACCAGGAGTGTCTACAAAACTCAGAACAGGTGTCAATCTTTCAATTATAGTTTTTCTCTGCAAGTTCCTCTCCTGGTTCCTCTCCTGGTTTTGGCACACAAATCTGATCGAACCTGATCAGGGAAAAAACTGCAGTGTGAAACCAGCCTAATACTTATGATGCTGCCTGTGTAAAGCATGTTGTCATGCCCACAGGGGTGTGGTAACATGCTGAGTGGGCCCACTAATTGGGGGAACTAACACCTTCTTGTCAAGTCAAAGCTCTAATTAGAAGCTCATAAATGGTCTTTAGGAATAATTTTTCAAAAGATCAGTTTATGTATTCTACTACAAAAAGGCACTGTTATTCAGGGATTCTAGGTATGTGTACAAAACTGCTGGTGGTTCTGCATGCACAGGGGACCTGAAGGGTTCCATTTAAAAATACAATAAAAAGTACCCCCTTGAAAACAAGAAAACACAGTGTGGTTATTGGTGTATCAAATTATAGAATAACAAGTACTTTGAAAATACTTTAATATTGTAGCAACTATCGCAGTGGTAGGGAGACCAACATTCGTGGCATACTCAACATGCCGGTGGGCCCACGGCATCTGCTCAGTCCCTGTTACACATTTTCTGCTCCCATGGCTTGTCTCACTGCAAAGGTTTCCTGGGAGCACAGTTAGGTGGCACATGCTGCAATCTTGCTTATTATAAAGGGCCAGTGCGCCCTGACCTGGAAATGCTTCTCAGCTTATAATTAGGAAGCACAGTGTATTTAATGTGCTTGTGAGGTACCTGGGCAATGCAGTCTAAATATTAGAGACCCGTTGCTAGTTCTCAGGTCCCCGTCCTGTCGTTAAACCTTTGTCTATATAACTGTGTCTATACTTGCTAACCTGTGTTCTAGAGCCTGTGCCTACCTTCACCTGCTGTTCCGCCATTCAGGCCTACATGTACCATGTGTTAAGTTCCCTGGCACCGCTCTCCAGCTGACCTCTCCCGGGTCGGCATCCTCTGCCCCTCTGCCGACCGGGCATCCGGCGTCCAGGTGTACTGTGTCTCGGAACCGTCACCGTGTTCCCTTCCTGTCAGCTGACCACCGGGCTCACATATGAGCACATTACACTGGTCATATTTATGTGACCAATCAGCGGCGCACTAGGTCCACTCATCCCCTGTGACTCTAGGGGCCGGCATGGTCCAACCTGACACTCCCCTTGACCAATAGCTGCTCTTCCTCTGGTATATCAGGCCACTTCCACTGATGGGAGGTGCCTGATTATTAAGTCAGTTTGCTTCTGCTTTGCTGACTGTTAGTCACGCCTTCCTTGTACTCTGTTTCCTGGAATCCTAGCTGTGCTCTTCCCCGGTAGCACCCTTCCTGTTCTTCCAGCCTTGTACTCTGTTTCCTGGAACCCTTGCCGTGCTCTTCCCCGGTAGCACCATTCCTGTTTCCCTAGCTTTGTACCCTGTTATCCCGGAATCATTAGCTGCGCCGTAGCATAGGCTAACCTTACGAGCCGCCCCTATGGTACTAGCGGCTGTGGTATTTAGACCCCCTGGGCTTGCCCCTGACAATCCCTGTATAGGGGTTGTTTAGACTAGGACCAGCTCACCCAGGGGAGTTTGGTACCACGACCCAGTGGGTCCACTCTAGGGCACCTTCCCCCGGAAGCGTGACAGAATGCCTCATTCTTGCTTACACATGCAGTGCAAAGCACCTGTCTACACCTGCTGACCGTGCCAAGCACCTGCCTGCACCTGCCATGCCAAACACCTGTCTGCACTTGATTGATTCAATCCTTCAGCTGCCCCTGCCTACGCCAGAGACCATCCAAGTCCTTACCCCTTACGTGTTTCATCTGGTTTCTACCTGCACTGCAACAGCTTTGCCATTCGAGGCATGAAACCATGGTCAAGCCACCCCAAGATGGCTTGGTGTTGAAGCACAGTGGATATACACCCCCACACACTTATCCCTGTGAGCGTTATAATAACTTCACGGGTTATACTGCACAAGAAGGGGTTAATAACTTGCACTAGTAGAACATCCAAATAACTGTATAGTCATAAGTTCGCAATCAACAATAAATTGGCTACTGGATCAGTGGCAAAACAATAATGGCGGGACTTCAATCGAAAGGGTAATTATTAGCCACATTAGATAAAGTGCAACAACAACAGAACTAAATCTCAAAAAGTAATGAATAGGAATGTATAAGACTTCATTGTCAAATGTCAAATGTTATGTTGTAATTCATGTCTATGTTCTGCTCCTGTGATACTGTGATTTACCTCGGGATCAATAAAGTGTATCTTATCTTATCTTAAATATAAGTCATGTCTGATAAACTGCACTACCAAATTTACTCACCAGTGCACACCATAGTAAATTGATAGACCGCACTGCCTAGTGCCCCGACGCGCACTTTACTAATATGACGACAATGATTGCTGTTTTTTTGTATATTTTCATCTTTCTCTCAATATATATATATATTTTTTTTATTTATATTTTCTACTATATGATTGATTCGCATTTTCTTCATTGAAATTAAATTGCAAATGTATTACTCTAAGGGAATATAATTCACCTTAAACATGGTTGAAGCATTCAATTGTGAACACTGAAATCAATGGGCCATAATGCTCTCTCCTTAGTTATGGCACATATTCCCTGCATTTTCAGACTACAAAGTATAACAGTATCCCTATATGCATTACATGTGCATAAATCTTAAGTAGTCACATTTCTTCTTAGAATACGGTATATTTATTTTTCATTTTACATTTTTGCTTAGTAAAAGAAAAGCAAAGAATAGAAATGAAAACTCAAACTTTAGCATTTTCACATTAGTAATGTTTGCTTCATTTAATTCAGTTGCTTTTACTCTACAGGGATCTTTTGGGTCAACATAAAATACGCTTGTACTGTGTATAAAGCTCAATGAGACAGCAGTTCTAAATAACTAAATCCCTTTTTCTCCTCTACTTACCTCGCCGAAGCTGCTGCTCTTCCGTAAACTCCAGGTCAAGCATGAGATCATCTTCATCCAATTCACAGGAGCCCAAATTATTTAACACATCCTGGTAAGGAAACAAGAAGATGTTAAAGCAGCCAAAGAAGCACAAGCTGGCCTCACACATTTTAGGCATAAGCAGATTTTTGCATTATCGCTGCCACTAGGGCTCCATCAAAGTGATAAAGGAATTCTCTTCCTGGATGCAGAAGCAACACATTGTATTATCTACGCAGGAATGGGATCAGCATAACATACAATTACACAGCATGTATTTAGGACCACATAGGGTAATAGGACTTATCTATCACACAGCTGAATTCATCTGTCATTGTAGCATGTTGTAGAGGTAAAAATTAAATTCCCAGTTGCTGACCATTTTATAAACACTACAAATTCTACAAACTGCAACACCGCTCTCTCCAAGTCATGCGGTTGTCCTGCATAACATTTGATTAAAGTAGGAATAACATTACATTTGTGGCATATTTATAAATATGTAGTTTATTTAATTAAAAATAAGATGCATTATATGGGCCAAATATAACATTTATTTATTTTTATATATATTTTTAAATATTTTTATATATTTTTCAGGCTAGAATTTATTTTGTGGGGTTGCTTTTGTGGGTTCTTTGACAGTGGTTTGCTTAGGTTCAGTATAAGTATTTTTTTATAAAAAAAAATTATCCCAAAACACATGGTCATTTTTAACAGTTTTGTGCAAGTTAGCTAAATGTTTGTAGTTTGTAAGTTGAACTCAACAGAAAAATGTATAAAACCCTTTATGATTAGTTTAAATAAAGCTGGGTTTACAACGTACCGTCATCGTTGACGATGTCGCTGCAACTAGTCATGTTGCAGCGACCTCGTAGCGATGTTGCTATGTGTGACATCCTGCAACGATCAGCGATCAGTGAGCTGATCGCTGATCGTTGCTTTAATGGCCAGGGCCATGTTTCAATCATTGGTCTCCTGCTGGGCGGCCAGCATCGGCATGTGTGATAGCGGGAGACCAACGATCAATGATCTCCCAGGGCCGCACAGTAGACGCGGGGAGCTGGTAACCAAGGTAAACATCAGGTAACTAAGCGCAGCGCTGTGCTTAGTTACTCGATGTTTATCCTAGATACCATCGTTCTCGCTGGTTGCTGATTGCTGGTTAGTCTGCCTGTGTGACAGCTCACCAGTGATCAGATAACGATGTCCCAGCGACCCCCATCATTTGTGGGGTCGCTTGGACTTCGTTATGTGTAACTCGGGCTTAATACTTTCTTCCATGCTTCTAGATGTATCATCAAAAACATAATTTCTACACATACACACAATGGGCTCAGGTCATACTGTGTCTGTGATCAACTATGGAGTTATCTCATTGTGTCAACTCATCACTTCAAAGAATATGTGATAACTTGTTGATGGCTACCCCATTGAAATCCATGAGGCATAGTGCTCTCTCCTCAGTGAGGATATATATTACTTGTATTTTAAGATGACCAAACATAACAGTATCCTTATATGAATTACATGTGCATAAAACTAAGATCAACTATACAAAGGCAGCCAGATTTCTTCCTAGAATATACAAAATTGTCACTTCATTGAGGAATTGGATGAACTCTAGTGCCACCCAATAAGGGTAACAATCCTCAATGTCATAATCAACTCTTTAACAAACCATTTAATATGACTTAGGAATTGTGCCAGATGAGAACCCCAAACTGCAGATGTTGCATTTTGAGGTGACTGCCCCTCAGTGCAGTGTGTGGGATATTCTGATCTGGCTGTATGAGAGGCTAAGATGAGATCTGGGGGGACTAGCTATTCTCCTCATGGAGAGGAATCTGCCTGCAGTTCCTAGAATATATTAATTCCTTTATTTTACATTTTTGCTAAGTATCTAGAAATGAAAACTCAAACTTGAGCATTTTAGTAATTCATTTAATTCAGTTGCTTTTACTTTACAGGGATCTTTTGGGTCAATATAAAATACACTTGCACTGAATAAGCCCCTTCCACCCTGGCAATCATACCAACTTCAAAAACAAGTGCCCTATTTCAATAAGTGATGGCCACATATGTATGCCACAGCTCTGATTACTACTTGGGATTCATGGCGAGACCCTTGAATAGCAGTCGGCTCTCTCCAGCAGTTGGCTCTCTCCTACAGTCGGCTCGTTCTAACAGTACCATAAATATTGAGTGGAGCAGTTGCACTCATGCACAATTAACAATTCATTTAAATGGGGTATATGTCTGAGACATTGTGAGAACTTACCATCAAGATTTTATACCCTAACTTAGGGCATGTGAATAAAAGTGCTTTAACTCTCTGGTATTTGACTGACAGTGACTTGTCTCATTGACCAATCAGATAGAAAGCAAGAAGCGGGTGGGAAACAGGGAGAGACGGAGGTGTGTTTGCGAGTACAGAGTCCAACTTCACTCCACTCGCAAACCTTTAGCATACAATTTCAACTATGGATTTCTCCAAAATAGCAAACCGGATATTCAAGAGCGTGAAGGATTTAATCAACAGTAATCCGCCTTCGCATAAATTCCATCAATTTGGGGTATAAAATCTTGATGTCAAGTTGTCTTTAATGGAAGGACTCTTTACAATTAATAAGGACCCTTAAAAATAATGTTTCTCATTTGTAATGAAATAAAAATATATTTGGAAGTGTTATAGCTAAGATTTTATCTTCATCCCAGGCTACATAAGAAGTGCTGTGTAAACGATTTCTAGCTGTCAGAAAAAGTAGTACAAAACATAATATAAAGTAATTACAGGATGTACATGACTTCTACATTTGCTGACTGAGTATTGCATTAATGATTGTTGTTAGAGTTTGAACCTGTTCGATTATACTTTATATTATACAACAAGAAAATAGAAGTAGAGCAAAGGCAATACTTTAAGTAACTATTTTTTTTTAAGTAGCGATAATTCTAATTGATAAGAATGTAAAATAAGGTCTCATTGCTCTGAAGACTCTTGGCTATACAGTATGTCAGCAAGTTTTAGGCTATTTAATGCCTTTCTCTATGAATTTTTTAAAACAGCTTGGAAAAAAAGCTTGCTAACAATATTCATTCATGGTATATCCAAAAGAAAATGACTCTCACTAATACCATCATAAAAAACAGTATTTCTTTAATCACTTATGATAGAAAAAAAATATAAGAAGGCAACAAGCTTAATAAAATTCAGGGAAAGCATATGATATGAAATACACTTCTAGTGATATAATGCTGTACAGAGAAACAACATCAGATCAGTTATCAATAATGATATAATTGATATTAAAATCCCAAGAGTCTCATAAATCAACATGAAAGACAAGGTCAATAAGATCTCAAGGTGCATACAGTTCTCATATAGGGATTACAATTGTAGATTGTTAACAGTGGTAGTTGTCTGCCGAATCCTGGCACGCTACATGAAGAATCTCTTTCAATAGATCATGCCATTGTGGTTCTTGGTCTCCTGCCTCTTCCTCAGGATACTCATGTTATGTGACACCACAAAAACTCAGACCCACATCTGCACTAGTCAAATGATGGGCCCTCTCTCATCTCCTTTGGGGAAACCTTCACTTTCCTTTTCACTAGCTTCTCTCATTATGGGCTAGTCCAAACTGTTAATTGTTGTTCCCCTAATGTTAGCATAACAAAACACTACTAGGCATCACAATTTACATTAAATTACCATCACAATAATACACATTATACAGGTTGGGCCATTTATAGGGATGCGTAATAAACCAGTCAACAGAGGGTTAATAACCGGGCACCACAATCCCTGTGAGGGGTATCCCAAGCTCCTTTAATCCTATGATAGCATTTATGAGTCCATCTGACTATGGTATTGCACGCTCAATAGCCATACATAATTGCTTTCTCCAAGAAAGAAAGGAAGCTGCGCTCACCATTTGAAGGAATATTCCATTTATTTGATTAAAGCTGCCAGTGTCACAGCGAGATGATCATTGCGAAGAGAGGAATTGAGGAGTCAGCGGACGACGGCTCGCCATTTACTGCTTCAACGGGTCCTATTCACAGAAATTGATGGTATGGTGTGGTATATGGGATACAAAGATAGTGGGGCCATTCTTCATCAATGGAAACCTCAATGTCACTGGATATCTGAATCATGTAGCAATTTCAGATATCTAGTGCCATTGAAGTTCCCATTGATAAAGCATGGCCCCTCTATCTTTGTACTCCCATATACCACACCAAACCATCAAATTTTGTGTTCCAACAGTTTTGGAGGGTTCTATCCACTGTGGGTTAGTGTTAGACCAATAGCGGTGGTTTTGTTTGTTACCTTCACCATTCACAAAAACGTTTGGCTCATCACTCATCTGAAGACAATTGTCTATGCTGTGAAGATATGAGATGTGCAGCATCTGAAACAATGGATACTGGAATCTTTTGTTAGCATTTCTTCTGCGGTGTTGCTATCATTGTGTCAAGAGTAGGAGAAGAGGGTTGCATTGACAATCCAACACAAAAGAAAATAGGGAGGGGGACAAGAGGCGCAATAGTGCCTTTTCACTAGTGACACTTGTGTATGCTGGTGGTGCTATGAAGCTGCTCACCTGGTCCAGTTGTGATCCCCACAACTGGTTTGAAGGCGTTTTTGGAATCTATGTTCCAGCTGCTGCAGGACCTCCACCTACCACTGGATAGTGGTTTGAATCCAAGAAAATGATGGGAGTGCTGGTGTGTCACGGTCCGCGCTGCTGTGGTATGGATAAACTCACCAAAGAGCCAAAAGTATTTTCATCCTTTATTTCCTCCTCTCTCCTACGCGTTTCAGCGCCACACCTGGCGCCTTCCTCAGGGACATGGGGAAACGCGTAGGAGAGAGGAGGAAATAAAGGATGAAAATACTTTTGGCTCTTTGGTGAGTTTATCCATACCACAGCAGCACGGACCGTGACACACCAGCACTCCCATCATTTTCTTGAATCCAACACAAACACTTTCACCATGCTTACCTATGCCCCAACTGTAATTTCTTCGCTAATCTTTTCCCTTTTCCACTACCCCCAAACTCCATCGCTCCCAACACAAATATTTATCTCACCATCGCTCCTACCTCCCCACGTGAGCTCCTCTGCAGACCCGCTCCTCAATCTCACAACTCTTCTGCAGAAACACAAAACAAGCCAACCACTTTCATTCTCCCACCTGCTTGCTCTCTCTGTGCTTCTCTTATCAGCCAGCGCCATATCTCCCAACCCAGGACCTCCACAGCTAACATTCCCCACTATTCCTTCCTCCTTTCACCCCACACCTGCAAGAAACAACCACAATCTTTTAAATATAAAACCCATTTCCTTCAACCCCTCTGAACCCCTCTCCACCGCCCCCTCTCTCTGGAGCGCTCTGGAATGCCCGTTCCATCTGTAATAAACTCCATTCACGACCTCTTTACCTTTTGCAGATTCTCCTTCCTGGACCTCACAGAAACATGGCTGACACACTACGACCACCCTATAGCAGGCCTCCCCTGCTGCGCTGTGCTATGGCGGACTTAATTTCTCCCACACACCGTGAACTGGCAACAAACATGGTGAAGGAATGGGTCTTCTCCTTTCTAGCAACTGCACCTTCAACCCAATTCCTTCTCCTCCCTCCCTTATCCTCTCATCCGTTGACTATAATTTTCTGTATCTACTCTCCGTCAAACTTCCAAGTGGCCAACATATATAGACCACCAGGCTCTACCACTGCGTTCTTTGACCAATTCTCCATTTGGCTCCTTCACTTTCCCTCTGTTGACATTCCCACCATCATTTTGGGTGACTTCAACATCCCCATTGATACCAACCAGCCAACAGCCTCCAAACTTCTGTCATTTGCTTCATCCTTTGGCCTCTCTCAATGGTCCTCCACAGCCACACACAGGCGGACATACACTAGACCTCATCTTCACCCTCCTCTGCCCCCTAACTAATCCCACAACCTCCCCTCTTCCCTTATATGACCACCATCTATTTACCTTCTCATCCTTGTCCTCCTTATCTGCCACCCATGTCCTCCAACTTGCACACCCTCACAGAAACCTCACACACGTTGACACTCACATACTCTCTGACACTACTCTACCACTATCCTCAATGTCTTCATTCCATGACACAGATAATGCCACATCTTTCAACAACTTTACACTAACAGCAGCGATTGATGCAGTTACCCCTCTCGTTCACAACAGAACACGATGAAGCAACAGACAACCCTGGCACACAGACACCACTAGAAAGCAGCAGCGAGAGTCTAGGATTGCTGAGCGGCGCTGGAAAAAAACACATTCGCAAGAAGACTACATAGCATTCAAACAAGCACTTCTCACATTCAAGTCAGCACTCACCACCACTAAACAGGATTACTTCATTACCCTTATATCCTCTTTGTCCCAAAACCCCAGGCAGTTATTCAACACATTTAACTCCCTCCTTCGCCCCCCACTGCCCCCCTACTTCTCGTATCTCTGCAGAAGACTTCGCAACACACTTCACCAGCAAGATCGATCAGATCAGTCAAGTCTTTGCTACCCAACCATCACAACCCCTTTGTATATCAGACCACTCCCCTCCCCCACTAATTCTCCTCCCCTCCATCACTGAAGGACAACTTGCCCACCTCCTCTCAAAATCGCACCTCACCACTTGTGCATCGGACCCCATCCCATCTCACTTCCTCCCCAACCTCACCACCACGCTTACCCCTGCCCTAACCTACCTCAATCTATCACTAACCTCTGATACCTTTCCTTCTGCTTTCAAACAAGCAACTATTACACCTGTCTTGAAGAAGCCATCTCTCAACCGGACCGCCACATCCAGCTACCGCCCCATATTGCTGCTCCCATTCGCCTCCAAACGTCTTGAAAAGCATGTCCACACTGTACTCTCATCCCACCTCTCATCCAACTCTATCCTTGACAACCTTCAATCTGGCTTCCGCTCCCACCACTAAACAAAACTGCTTTAACTAAAATTACTAATGACCTACTTACCGCCAAAGCTAACGGACACTTCTCCATCCTCCTCCTTCCTGACCTGTCATCTGCAGTCGACCATTGCCTCCTATTACAGATCCTCTCTTCCATTGGTATCACTGACCTTGCCCTCTCCTGGATGTCCACCTACCTTTCCATCTGCACATATAGTGTTTCCCACTCCAACACTACCTCCTCACCCCATCCCCTCTCTGTTGGGGTCCCTCAGGGCTCTGTCATTGGACCCCTTCTTTTTTCTATCGATACCCTTGGCCTAGGACAACTCATAAACTCCCATGGATTCCACTACCACCTGTACACTGATGACACTCAGATCTACCTCTCTGACCCAGATGTCACCTCTCTGCTGTCCAGAATCCCAGAGTGTCTATCAGCTATATCCTTCTTCTTCTCCTCTAGCTTCCTTAAACTAAATGTAGAGAAAACTGAACTCATCATCTTTCACCCATCTCGCACACCTCCCTTACCTGATCTATCTATAATAATAAAGGCCCAGTTACACAGTACAAGATTGTGAACGATATCGCTCAAACGTCACAGGTTTGGAGTCGTTGAAACAACATCATTAGGACGTCATTTTGTGTAACACCAAGATACGACTACGATAAATCGTTGGATCGTTGATCGCAGATTTGAGAACATGTTCTCAAATCAAACGATCCTCAATCAGCCAACCTGCTGCATCATGCTGTATGACACCATGATAACGATGTCAGTAATGACTTTGCCTATTCACAGCAGTGAGCAAGTATTGTTCGCTGGGTTGTGCGAACGACAGCTGCTTGCTACATCGTTAGTGCATCATCCACGATATCTATACGTGTGACATCTCACCAACAATGTCAAAAAGATGTCCTAACGACCGAGACCGTTGGTGATATCTTAACGACATTGCAGCGTGTAATGGTACCTTAAATGATATCACACTTTGCCCTGTACCTAAAGTCTGCTGCCTCAGAGTGAGCCTTATCCTTCAGACCACACATTCAAGTTCTCACCACCTCCTGCCACCGCCAACTGAAAAATATTTTCAGAATCAGTCCCTTCTTCAACCCTCAATCTACAAAACTACTAGTGGATGCCCTCATCATCTCTCGTCTCGACTATTGCAACCTCCTCCTCTGTGGCCTCCCTGCTAACACTCTCCAATCTGTCCTTAACTGTGGTGCCCGAATAATCCACTTCTCTCCTCGCTGCTCCTCCACTTCTCCCCTCTGCAAATCCCTCCACTTGCTCCCACTTCCCCAGCATATCCAATTCAAACTACTAACATTGACTTACAAAGCCGTCCACAATCTATCCCCCCATATATCTCTGAAATAATCTCCCGATATCATCCATCTCATAATCTTCGATCCTCCCAAGACCTCCTCCTTTCCTCCACACTTGTATGTTCCTCATCTAACTGCCTGCAAGATTTCGCCCAAGCATCCCCATCCTCTGGAATTTAGCGCCTCAAAATGACCGACTGTCCCCTAAACTCTGAACCTTTTGAACCTGAAAACCCATCTCTTCAGAACAGCCTACAGCCTGCAGACCACGGTGCCACCTCACCACTAGACCCAGCGCTCCACCACCACTGGACCCAGCACCCCACCACCCGAGCGACCCATCCTACTGTTTCCCTCCCCAATGCCCTGTAGAATGTAAGCCTGCAAGGGCAGGGTCCTCTATCCCCTCTGTACCAGTCTGTCACTGTTAGTTTGTTCATTGTATTTTTTTACTTGTTTGTATGTATCCCTTTCTCATGTACAGCACCATGGAATCAATGGCGCTCTATCAATAAATAATAATAATAATAATAATAGGCAGCACTTTGAACACATTTTATAAGTGATCATAAACTTGTAAATAACTCATGAAAGAATAAAGTTATAATAAAACCAAGCACACCATTGTTTTTCTTATGAAATTCTCAATAAGTTTGATGTGCCACGTCACCGTCTTCCCATTGAAAAAAATAAAGTTGGATCCAAAGTAGCCGACTTCAAAATGGCCGCCATGGTTACTACCCATCTGAAAAGGTTTTCCCCTCCTATATATTAATGTACCGCAAACAGGAAGTTGATATCACCAACCATTCCAAATTTATTTAGGTGCATCCATATAAGTGGCCCACCCTGTACAACAACATGACAACTTGTCTTCTGGAACAAACATGACAACCAGCCCAAGTAAAGCAAGTATAGCAAAGTGCTAAGTGCAAATATACCTGTAAAGGAAAAGAACTGTCACTAATATCTAATAAGGGAAGTGTAGAGATTCTACTAAGTATGTAACAGATATCCAGATATTGGTCTCAGAGAGACATCTAATACATGAAGCAGTAAGAAATCAAGTCCAAGATCAGGGAGATATTCTATAGAGTCTGTTGCCCAAAATTCCAAAGTAGAGTGTAAAAAACCCACATTAATACACTCTCCAGTCACAGTTTCACTAATGAAGACATGGCAAATATAGTGACTGTTGCATGGAGAATGTCAATCAGCATGCACCCACATATTCTTTGGAGGCACTGTAGACAATGACCCACTAAGAATAAATGTTACCATCCAGTACATGTCACCAGGAGACCCCAGATATTTGTTTCATAAAGCTACCTCAGAAGAGGTTCAGAAAAAAGGGAAAGATGGGTGTTTGTAAGTCTCCCATAATGATACTTGTTATACTAAAACTAAGCGAACACATGGCACCAGAAAGGCCTCAGTTTTTCACTTGCATTCTATCTGAATTCATGACTTTTAACCCAGGAAGGAATAAAGTTAGAATTGTTATGCATTTACCGAGTGATTATGCTGCATGGAATCTTTAGTTTTTGTTTTTTTTTTTACTGAGAAAATATAGTCAGATGTTATGAGATCAAATATGTTTGGAGGCCTTTAACACCATAACAACAGAGGATGGATGGCTTGGGACACAATATGAGGAGTGAGGAGGTATGTGTGTTATCACAGAATGAGGAGTGAGGGGGGTGGGTGTGGACACAGCATGAGGAGTGGGGGGAATGGGTGCGGCACAGTATGAGAAGTGAAGGGGATAGGTGTGGACACAGTATGAAGAGGTATTGATGGGGACACAGCATGAGAAGTGAGGGGGATGTGTGCAAACAAAGTATGAGGAGTGAGGGGGGATGTGTATGGACACAGTATGAGGAGGTATTGATGTGGACACAGTATGAGATGTGAGTTGGGATGTGTGCAGACATAGTATGATAAAACAGGTAGGATGGCTGCAGACACAGTGTAAGAAGTGAGGGGGATAAGTACAGAGGAAGTGAGGAATCAGTATGGGATGAGAAAAATGTGGGGGTACATAACAGACAGTAGTAAGAGGGTATGGAGAGGTGGCAGCATGTGGGGACTGTGTGCCAAGGAGAGTGTGATATGTGGGCTCAATATATAGGCTGGGCAGTATACAGAGACAGTTCAAGAGGTCAGTGTAAAGAGGGGGCCCAGTTTGGAGAAGAATATCTATAAGATACCTGAATGTGAATAATTTTTTGTGATGCTTATTCTTATCAGTGTTGTGGTTCCTGTGAGGTCAACAGTCTGATGATGACTAATAACATGTCCCAGTTTTTCCTAAATATTGTTAAGGATGTTACTGTCTGATAAGAAAGAAAGAGCAGCACCGTGAAATTCTTATTGAAAAGGATCAGACAACATGCAGGCGTTTTAGCAGATGTTGGCAATGTTCAGAGGGTCCTCTGAATGTAGCCCGCTTCTGCTTGAACACCTGCATATTATCTGATCCTTTGCAATAAACACCTCAAGAATTCCACAGTGACAGTATAAGACAGTACAATTTTTATGTGTTTTTTTGCACCCAAAAATGGATGGTGTGTACTCTGGATTGTAGCTGTTGGTCTGTAAAAGTCCCCACACTCCTGAGGAGTGGTGAAGGTTTTCTTTGTATATGGATGCTATTGTTAAGGATGTAATGGAAGTTGAATTTTCATGAGATACTATTGTATAAGGGTCTAATCTGACATTGCAATTGATGTACTATGTACTGAAGGTGGTTTTTCTGATCTTTTCCTGTGCTGATGGTGGTTTTGATGTTGTTTCTGTGCTAATGGGGGTTATAATGTTGTATTTCTGTTCTGCTGATAGTATTGATGATACATTTCCGGACTCCTGGTAGCTCTGATGAAACATTTCTGTGCTGCTAATGGTCCTTAGATGAATATCTGTACTTATGGTGGTAATGATGATACATTTCTGTACTCCTTCTGGTTCTGATGATGAATTTATGTACTGATGAGGGTTGTGATGCTGTATTTCTGTAGTTCTGGTCATGTATTATTTTGCTGTTATTGGTTCTAATCCTGTACACATGTAACAACCTATAACTTGTAAGATTACGTTATGCATGGCTATGTTAATAAAGTGTTGTGCCATCTGACAATTTAAGGGTAACTATTTGTTTACTTGTTAGGAGGATTAAAAGGATTGTCCCAATTTTGTGATGAAAGTCTGCAGTCACTAGTGTGGAGTTTCCACTGTTTAGGCACATCAGGGCTCTGCATACATTACTGACTCCATATGATTTTGTTTTCCAAAAGTCAAATGGTGCTCCTTCTATACCAAGCCCTGCTGTGCACCAAAACTGATTTTTTTCCATGACATGTGGGGTATGGGTATACTCAGGAGAAAGTGCACAACAAAATGTACTGTCCATTGTGTCTTCCTTGCGAAAGTACAAAAATGTTGAGGATACATTTTTTTTATTTTCACAGCTCAAAATTATGAAGTTCTGTAAAGCAGCATTCAAGGTGCTTACCACACATCTAGTTAAATAACTTAAGGAGTCTGGTTTCCAAAATTGCATCTCCTGTGGGGGATTCCACTGCTTAGGCAATTCAGGGGCTCAGGAAATGCGACATGGTGTCCGTTCTTGATTCCAGCTAATTTTGCTTACCAAAGTTCAAATAGTGCTTCTTCCCTGAGCCTTCTCACGTGCCCAAACAGCAGTTCTTAACCACATATGGGATATCAACATACTCAGTAGAAATTGCACAACACACTTTGGGGTTCAATTTTTTTCTGATACTATTGAAAAAAATGCAAAATTTAAGGCTAAAATGACATTTTTGTAACAAAAGGTAACATTTTCATTTTTTTTCTTCCACATTTCTAAAATTTCCATGAAACACTTAAAGGGTTATTAAATATGTTGACAGTGGCTTTGAGCGGGCAGTTTTTTAAATTGTATAATTTTGAGGGTATTGTTGGTCATATACATCCCTTAAAATCACTTCAAATGTGATGTGGTCGTAAAAACTTTTTATTTTTTAATTTTGTTTGAAAAATTACAAATGGCTGATAAACCTTTTACCCTTCTAATAAAACAAATGTTTCCAAATTGATGCTGATGTAAAGAAGACATGTTGGAAATGTTATTTATTAATAATTCTGGCGGACATAACTCTGGTTTTATGGCATAAAAATTAAAACTTTGAAAATTGCAAACTGTTGTTTTTGCCAAATTTCCAAGGTTTAAACACATTAATGTAAAAAATATTATCTTAAATTTACCATAATCATAAAGTTCAATGTGTCAAAATAAAAAAAACAGAATTACTGGGATCCCTTGAAGCATCAGAGTTATTACTCCATAATGTGACACTGTTTAGAATTGTAAAATGAAAAAAGGTGTTGAAATATTCAACCTAGAAAATATAAATGTATCAAGCAAAAAAACTTTTCAACTTACCAATTCTTTTAGTGACTCCTACATGAAAGCAGAGTAACAGATAGTAATCACAGTATATAAAAATAACACTATCAATAACCCGAACGCATCTGGAGCAGTGGACTTATTGATTTAGCTATTTATTGCACACCAAGGGAGACCAGGCTGACTCATGAAATCAAGAAAGAACAAAAAGGACGGAAGAAATTCTGAAGATCTCCTAATAAAACCCCATGCTGAGTTTCAACATCAAGTAACAGTTGATTACGCAAAATAACTCCGCAACAAGAAAAAAAAAAGTTAATGAACCCAGCGATATGGCTCTGGCAATTTTACAATCGCTTTACAGATTATATAGATGTCGAGTCTTGCTTTTTAATTAATATAAATATATGTTATTAATAAAGCAGAGGTATCTTCTTTGCCAGCTAAAAAGATATTTCGTTATTAACTCATATATTTTCTAAATGTTCCAGAAATTTGTTTTCTACTTAAGAGATTTTCATAATATTCTTGTAGATAGCGCATTCTACTGCAGAGGTTGAAATTCCCTTATTAACCAGGGCAAGTTTTTAATTCCATTTCAGAAATGAATATTTAAGTAGATACAATTTAATTTTATCTCCAGAATGCAAACCTCTAATTATGGTTTCAGCTATTTAGTACACAGCCACTCAATTTACTGTAAAGGGGAAAGGCGTAATCAAACCTAACCTTAGAATTTTTCATTCACACTTTAATGTTATTCAAAAATGCACAAATAATCTCAGCACCATTGTGTTAACAATAATATAGAGCTTAGGTCCATAAACTGTGGTGAGTATGTGAGTATGTGGTGAGTACTCAGGTACGAAGTTGTTAAAGGGTAGGGTCACATTGAAAACAAGAATTGCATCACCGCATCCGGATCCGGATGCGGTGAACGCAATGCCGGGCACACACATTTTTGTTCAAAAATGTGTGCAGAATACCGCACTGCGGTAACCGGATGGCTCAGGATGTGTAATCCTGAGCCATCCGGTAACTGCATAGTTTGCGGATCCCGGCTATTGCCGGGATCAGCAAACTGTCCTCTGCCTATTCAAGAGTTAACTTTAGTAAGTAAAGGACTGTTTGAGGTCTGTAGGGGGGGCTAAGACCCCCCTACAGACCAGCCGCCCACTCCGGTGGGCTTCTACTACAATTTCCTATGGCACGGGCTCATCCGAGCCCCGTGCATGTCTCCAAACCTCCCGCCCCCCCGTATCACTATACAGGGGTGCCTGTACCCCTCTTGTATAGCGATTCCTGCATGTGGCCCTAAAGTTTGAATACAGAACACATGTAAGCTCATACTTACATGTTATCGTCGGCAGTGTAGTGTGTAATCCCTGGGCGGGGCTGTTTGCTGCAGCCTCCGCCCCCTCATTCCTTAAATATGTTAGCCCCGCCCCTTTCATGATGCGGCCGCCCTCTAATCACTGGATGAGGCACAGAGGGGGCGGCCATAAGGAATGAGGGGGCGGAGGCTGCAGCAAACAGCCCCGCCCAGGGATTTCACACTACACTGCCGACGATAACATGTAAGTATGAGCTTACATGTGTTCTGTATTCAAACTTTAGGGCCACATGCAGGAATCGCTATACAAAAGGGGTGCAGGCACCCCTGTATAGTGATACGGGGGGGCGGGAGGTTTGGAGACATGCACGGGGCTCGAATGAGCCCGTGCCATAGGAAATTGTACTAGAAGCCCACCGGAGTGGGCGGCTGGTCTGTAGGGGGGTCTTAGCCCCCCCTACAGACCTCAAACAGTCCTTTACTTACTAAATTTAACTCTTGAATAGGCAGAGGACAGTTTGCTGATCCCGGCAATAGCCGGGATCCGCAAACTATGCAGTTACCGGATGGCTCAGGATTACACATCCTGAGCCATCCGGTTACCGCAGTGCGGTTCCCAGAAACGCTGCGAAAACTGCTGCCTGCATGATTTTAAACGCAGGCAGCAGTGCCGGATACGGCCACCGGATGGCTTGTGAAGCCATCCGGTGTTTTGCATAGGCTCCTATGAGGAGCGTTTCCTGGTCCGGTTTGGAGCTTTTTGAAAGCTCCAAACCGGATCAGGATTTATAAAAAAAAACGCAGATGTGACCCTAGCCAAAGTTAGAGTTTCTAGATGAATCATAAAGTCTAGGTTCTGAAACTATTGTAGTTGTATCACATTGGGTACACAAAATTGTGTAGCAAATGCCTATAATGTCCTCAAATAATTGTTTTCTATATTCAGGACAAAATATATTCGTAAACTTGGGCTTACCGGTACATTTAAAGGTGTTGTCCAGTCAAAAATGATGGTTCTGCAGCCACTCTATGTGACTGCCGACTTATCAATGCTCCCAGAGCAAGCACTATGTGCTGCGAGGATATGCAGTTTCTAAGATGGGAACAGACTGCAATTATGTGATATGCATGTTCCCGACCAGAACCTGATTAGCTGCGCCCACTAGACAGCCACATCTTCTAGTCAGACACATCCACAACATACACTTGTATTGAGCAAGGCTGTGCCCACTAGACTTGTTTATGTCAGGAACATGCATACCGCATAATTGCGGTCCGTTCCCTGCTTAGAAACTGGTGAATCCTCACAGTGACTGCAGAATTATCATATTAGACCAGACAAGTCCTCAAAAGGGGTTAACGTTTTCAAATGAGTTGTGCACTACTTGGATGACCTCTTCTCATTCCTCATGGTCGACCCCATAAAGATAAAAAGTTTATACTCACCTGTGGTAGTGTCGCAGTTCCAAAAATGTCGGAATTTATATTTCTGGGGCTCATTTGACATAGTTATGGCATGCAAGTCCCTCGACCAATCATTGTTTGCATCTTTCTCCTTCAGACAATTATGGGGACGTCACACACGTCAATATCGCTGCAACGTCATGTGCAGCAGCGATATTGCAAGCGATATTGACGTGTGTGACGTACACATAAGAGACCAGCCACTGCTAAACGTTATCATTTAAAAGCTTTCTGTTGTTGAGAAGACAGATTTTTTTATAAGTGAAATGAAAAGATGCCTATTTTTACCAACTCTTTGTAATTAAAACCATTTATGTAATAAAAAAAAGTTAATGATGTGAGTGGTTGTTGCTTTGCATTGCATCGGTTTGCTGAATACACTACAGGAGATTAAGGCTGCTTTCACACTGGCGTTTTCACCAAAATGTGGCAGAAGCGGCAGATTTACCGCATATGCCTCCTAATGGCTGCACTTTCGGCACACTTACGGCATGCCCCATGCATTGTCTATGGGGCTTGTGGTAAGGTGCGGCAGTTGTGGCAAGTGCGGTTGTGGAAGATGCAGCAGTTGCGGCCTCAAAAAAACCCATTGCTGACCGCATTTTTTTTCGCAGCCGCAACTGCCGCAACCACACTTGCCACACCTAGCGCACCTTACCACGGGACGGGCAAAAACGCCTATGTGAAAGGGGCCTTAGAAAGACAAAATATTCCTGAAAAACATTTAGCCAAAACCTTGTGGGTGGTATATATGCCAGTGTAACCAATGAGGGGATACATCACTCATGGCAGTCTGATAATGGGAGTAGAACGCCAAAAATAAGGACACATAGCACCCTTATTTCCTCATCTATTGTAAACTTTTTATATGCCCCTGCACATTTATTTGCACTTGTACCCTCTGAATTGTAAAGTGCTGCAGAATGTGGAGTCACAATATACAGTAAATTAAGTATATCTATAAATATTAGATCAGTGTGAACCCACATCTCAAAAATGTGGATAATGACAAGCACTACCTGCACTCTCTTCAATATTTCCATTGCTCCATCTACTTGTATATCAACCACTTACAAGAATTGCAGCCCCTTCAAACAGCTGATCAAGAGGGTCTGCAGAGACAGACAACCACCAATCTGATATTAATGGCCTAGCCTAAAAGGAAGACTATTAAAATTATGATTCTGAAAAAAAAACACCTTTATCACTATATGGCAAAATAATATGTTATGAGGGGGAGGAAATTTTGCATAGGAAATGTAGTGATTAGTTTACTTACCCGTATATTATATTTTGCTATTCACTGGTTGTGGCCATTTTAGCAAAAGCAACAACAGATCACAAGTGCAACCCATATTGGAATTCTCTCATGACACTGCTATTGTCATTTTAGCGAACATCAAATTGGGATGCGGCGACTAGGTTTGTTGACCCAAGGGGTACAGGGTAACAAAATTGGATATAACCTGCACTGCTGTATTATCAACAAATACACATTTAGATCTGTCCATGCAGTTCACAGCTGATTTAGTATGTCAACACGTTTCATAGTGACCATGAGCTCCTTCCTCAGGACAAATCATATAGGAGTACATGACTATGTTGTGTCTTTAAATAGATAAAACAATGAAAAAGGGGTAAGCCGCGAACCAGTATAATGGTCTTGATTATGGAAAGACATTTAATGTTTTGAAAGAAGAAATCTTTTTATGCAAATTTGTTTTCATAAATAATTTTATGCATTTTGAATTACTTTGACATGTGTATTGACCCACCCCAGGGCCGTGGGGTACCCGGTCCCGGGCGTTGTAGTTCACAGGGGATGTCACGGGGCCTGTTGCCATGGCCCTGGTGGTCACTAAAAAGGGTGTTTGAATCAATGGAATATAAAATAAAAAGTGTTTTGTGATGCCACCTACGGTTCCGGTAATGTTACCGGCGCTGTGAGACAGACCTCCGGGGTGATGGTGGAACAGTAGGATGGTTACACTCCCCATAAATGGAGCGGGAACCCCTGGACAGTAGGGAAGTTTATGGTTTCATACAGGGATGCAGCCACGCCAGGCCTTGTCACTGATCCTCCTCCCTGCTTCAGTCGGCAGCTCCTCAGGTGGAGATGGAAAAGGACTCCACACAGTCTTTTTACTCTGTACAAGTTTACTGGCAGTTCTTCAATAACACAGTCTTTTTGGGTCTGCCTGGCCTGGGTAGTCACTGAGAATTAGGATGCTTTACTCAGGACCCTCATTGGAATGCCTGCCGTTCCTGTCCGGTCCCTTCCTGCACTTTCTCTCGTCTCCCTAAGCGCTCCCGTACGCAGAACCTGAAGCTAGCTCCCACAGATCTCTCAGTGGAGGACTCGTCTCCGGGTCCCCCAGAACCTGTGCAGTGCCTTTTTCTGGATGCACCGAGGGTAGGCCGCGACTTCCTCTAGACGCTCGGGCCTCCAGTTAAACAGCTCGAGGATAGACACCCGCACCATGCTGAGAGCCGGTCCTCTTTCTCGGCACAGATTTTTCCGGTCGGTAGATGTACCAGGCCTGGATTCAGGTGCACCGCACTACCTGGTACCCTTAGGATCCCCTTCCTTCCTGACGGCCTCTCCTCCGTCCTGCACTCCTCACTCCCCAACGGAGCTCTCTATGTGGCACCCACACACATTTGAACCCTACCACTCCTCCCATGGGACTGGGTCCTCCCTGAAGCGGGTCCTCCCACAGTTCCCAACCTAGGGTGTGTGTGGATGTGTTTTATGAGGACCTCTTATGCAGAATCCCAATTCCTCAGTCACAGGAATACTACACACTCTTTTATGGGTAGAGTACCCCTCCGTGGCGTCTTGATCAGTGGGGTGCCACAGTATTGTAAATATTTGAATAATATGTTAGAGGGCATTTATGATTGTTCACAATACCGTTATACTGATTAACAGGCTTTTTGAAGGAGTGAAGCACCCTCCCCCTTTTTTCATTGTTTTATTTATTTAAAGACCCAACGTAGTCATGTGCTCCTATTTGATTTGTCCTGAGGAAGAACCCAGTGGGAGCTCTGAAACACGATGACATACTAAATCATCTGTGATCTGCATGGACTGATCTGAAAATGTATTTGTAGAAAATACAGCAGCATGGGTTATACCCAATATCGTTACCCTGTACAGATATATTTCTACGTGTGTCCGCAGCAGCTGTCATATGCATATATAGTGGATTTGTCTCTCACAGCCACCAAAGGTGAACCTCTCCAACACTAATATGGCATTTCTTTATAAAAGATAAGACCCCATTTGAGTTTTTCCTCTCTCCAAATTTATTTACACAATTCTGTCAATCACAGCAGTCTCAAGTAGTGTAGCATCCTATTGAAAGCACACTTGTATATCAAGATCTTACTATCAATATTAATGTTTACCTGTGCACATTGGATGTATTACATTGAATTTACTAGTTTGCCTTTATTTTTTTGACACAGTATTTATTGTGTATGACATTGCACCTGTCCTTAAATTATAAGTCTGTTGACATTATTGTGAATGGCAAATGCAAAGTGCAGCATTCTTTCTTGACTTGAAAAAAGGTATTCACCTATTAGTTACAATGAGTTAAAAAGTTTTCAGAGTGAGTTTTTGAACATTTGTGCTAGGGACAAACAAACACAGTCAAACGTATTTTAATGACTGCAACCAGGCACCACGACAGCTTAGAGAATCTCAGCAGTAGCTTCAATGACTTTAATGTTCTGGCTTCGCTCTCACTGTCTTTAGTTCATTCTGCTCTCCATTGCTTCTGGTATTTCCAGTTTTATCTGCACAGTCAAAACACCGCACCTTCATATTCCACCAGGATTTGCTTAGCAAACATTCAGAATACAAATGTATGTAAATACAAAGCTAGAACTGTTATTCACTCCGGAGGACACATTATGGATTTTGCAAATCAAAAATAATTCAGATATGCCACTTGAGCACAAAAGTGTACCAATCTATAAGAAGTTAATACATTTCCGAGAACCTTCTTACCGACACGGCATAAAACAAATACATTGTATGCATTGTCCTCAGCTTCAGGTTCTCATTACCAACATCAAAATGCAGGACCTTATTGTATCAAATTACAGTCCATTAGTACCTTCCCGATTGCCGAGTGAAACTAATAAAATATCTAGAGTTGCCTAATTCCTTATTGAACACCCAACAGACAACTTTAGAGGTCCTGATCATAGTAAAACTTTATTGCGTGTTACAGCCAAGTCCAATAAACCTAAAATGCAGTATAGATTTCCTTCTACTTCTAAGGAAGCAACCCTGCTGTTCAATAAGCCCTCCGCAGTGAACTGCTAAAGTCTACAGCACAATATGATGAATACCAGCTATGCAGAATGCATTACCTGATCATCATTCCTCACCACTGACTATATCAAGATGACCCTAAATTAAGTATTAGTAGCTTTTAAAATGAACCATCCCCGAAAAGTAATTCCATATCTTAAGATCTTCTTTGGCTATTAGAAACGGACTGCTGATTTCATATATTGGATGTAAAGAAAACATCACAGGCTTGAAGGGATTTTAACTTGGCCAGAGAGCATGCACTAATACTTTCCATTGTGACAGACCACTGTACCGTATTCCAATGTGTAAGGTCAGCTCTTCTATTATATTAAATCCATGAGCCAAATTCTTCCGGAAAATGGAGCTCTGGAGTTAATGGGATAGCTTGTTGTCTGGCAGGAATTATACCAATTATATTTTAAGTGCACACAGATTAATTGCTGTTTGCTTAAGTCTCCATTTCCTTTTGGAGGACAGTGGTGATGAGCATTGACCCAAGTTGTTAACAGTTTAGTAAAATCCCTACATTTGTACTGAAGGTGAACATAAATAATGCCACGAAAAAATACCTTCTTAATCTACTACCAGGCTAGGTTTAGCAGACAAATACAAAAGCCTTGCCAAATATTCCAGATCTTATGTATTAATTATTAAATCTTGTATTGGATTTTTATTCTGTTAGAATTTAGGCTTTAGTTCAAAAGATATTGATCTATTTATTTAGTATGTTGAGTTGTTATATTTTACAATTAAAGTTGCAATTGATTTAAATGTGTTGTCGAAGGAATATCAATTAATTCTGAAATTTTCCAGACTGTCTCATAAAGATAAGTAAAATAATGAATCTACCGTACTGATGGTCTTGTTCTCTGAGCTAACTCGGTCCCAGATACATTGCGCTAACTGATCCCATCCTTGTCGAACCAAAACTGGTCAGAGATGCCATCCAAACCATTTCCTGGCTGCAGCAGGGATCAACCTGAACCAATATATTGGCTGGAAGGCAATTTTGGGATCTTTTTAACACAGGGTCCAGGAAACACCATAACAGGACCTCGGCAGATTTTGCTTTATGCTATTTCTTAGATTCTTTTTTGAATGTGCAAATGGAGTCCGTGGAGCCTCGTTTAAGAGTCTCAAACACAGGACAAGCCAGATATATCCCTCCAGAGATAGATCCTTTCTTGACAGCATGTGACATTTTAGCAACACGTTATATTCACTGAAAAACATATCAGAGAGTGGATCAATACAGTTTATTTTTGTAATTCTTTTTACTTAGAGTTATGAAGGAAAGACGAGAGTAGGAATGAGGTGTAGTTACTGTGCTACCGTTTGGAATTCATTCAATAAATGCGATAAAATAATAAGTTATTATGTGATCTTTATTTCTACACGTTTTAGGGTCTAATTGCCCCTTCTTCAGGAATAATGCAAGATGTAACGGGGAGACTAGACCCTAAAATGTATACAAACAAAGATCACAATACAACTTATAATTTTATCGAATTTATTGAATGGATTTCAAATTATAGCGCGCCAACAACACCCCCTTCCTGCTCTTGTTTTTCCTGGATTTCTACTGATCGGTTGACTGCTGCAAGTCGTTGGTTACTGGATATCAAATTATATCACGTGCGATCATAGTGGTTGCGACTGTCTAACCACAACCCACTCAGGAAAGCGATACCATGCTTGATTGACAAGTTTCAGATCCACAGATAAACCCTACTGTGCATCATTTTTCCAGCTTTTTGTAAGTACTTATAGTTATAGTAAACAACACAAAAATTCTCCTATCCCAGACATCTGTTTTACTTTTTCTGCCTATTGTACGTAGTCATTTTTGGGCTTAGACAATGCTTGAATAACATTTTGCAAACTAGTGTTGAAATCTCCAATATAAGTGCAATAGTAAATATAGCACCCCAAAGTGAGAATATGCTTTAATCAATGTCAACAATTTAGCAGTTTGATTGAAAGTTTTCTTTCTCAAAATCACAATGTGGTTTTAAGGTATTACATATATACCGTATTTATTGGACCATAAGTCACACTTTTTTCCCCCCAGATTGTGGGAGAAAGTGCGTCTTATGGTCCTAATGTAACATGTTGTGGTGCTGTGTGGGCTCTGCTGCACTGTGCTGCAGCGGGGCTGCTCTGGAGCGGCTGGAGGAGGCTGGCAGAAGCAGCCCATGATAACGCGGGCCTGCTCATTAGTCTACTGTAATATTCACTGCATCCTGCTGTCCACCTCTTAGTGCTCAAGTTTGCGCTGAGCGGTGGAAGGAGACAGTGCATATCACAGTATACTAAGTGTAATGACCCCCACATCCTTGCATATTGCAGCCCCCATCAGTGGATATGGCCCACCTGCTGCAGCACACATTAAAATAATAAACAGTATGCATACATTCCTGCTGCTATCCTCTCTGTCTCTCACTACACACCCGTATCAATCTCCTCCTGTCTGTGAGCTCGCATCAGATCAAGTGACCAGGCACTGCACAATGATGTCATCTCTGCGTGTCCTGGTCACATGATGGATGCCGGATCGCACAGATAGGAAGAGATCAATGCGGCTGCAGAGGGAGGGATGGAGGGAACGGCGGACAGGTATGTATACTGTTTATTATTTTAATGTGTGCTGCAGTAGGGAGGCCATATCCACTGATGGGGAGCTGCAATATGCCAGGATGGGGGTCATATCCTCTGATGGGTGGCTACAATATGCCAGGATGTGGGCCATATCCTTTGATGGGGGCTGCATTTTTCCAGGATGTGGGCCATATCCTCTGATGGGGGGGCTGCAGTATGCCAGGATGGGGGTCATATCCACTGATGGGGGCTACAATATCCCAGGATGGGGCCATATGCAGTGATAGGGGGGTGCAATATCCCAGAATTGTGGGGTGTATTATCCCCGGCTGTGGGGTGCTATATCACAGGATGGGGGGCTATGTACCAGGATGGGGGCTATATACCAGGATGGAAGGCCATATACCAGGATGAGAGGCTATATACGAGGATGGGGGCTATATACCAGGATGGAAGGCTATATATCAGGATGAGAGGCTATATACCAGGATGTGGGGCTATATACCAGGATGGGAGGCTATATACCAGGATGTGGGGCTATATACCAGAATGGGAGGCTATGTGTTGGGATGGAAAGCTATATACCAGGATTGGAGACTATATCCAGGATGGGGGACATATATTACCTGAATGGGACCAGGGATGGGGACCACACCCCCATAACAGTGTGAGCAGCAGATGCCTCGCATAACACTCAATTCTTTTCCCCCTATTTTCCTCCTCTAAAATCCTGGTGCATCTTATAGTCCGATGGCGCCTTATAGTCAGGAAAATATGGTATATATATATATATATATATATATATATATATATTTTACACCAAAGTAACCCATTGTTAAATTGGCCCCATCTTGCATATACTATTCCCTTGCAGCAACCACTGGATCAATTCTGCTGCAGTTCAACACCACCTGGTTGAGCAAAAACAGAAAGCAAGTTCTCTCAGCTAGATTCAGTCATAGCGTTTGTTATGCCTACACCACTGTCATAGAGTGTTATTTATATTTAGAATACAATCTATTTTTTTGTGCACTGTATGGTCTTGTACAGTAGTCTATGAGACCAATTTTACCTTCTGCCATGTACATCAACATAACTGCATATGTAATTTTACAATATTGCTTTGTTAGCTTGTTTTCATCGGATCTCTTTTGCTGTGTTCTGTTTGCACAACCAATTTGTACCAACTGGGCACTGCAGAACTGAAATTAGTAGGTATGAGCTTTGTTTGATGCTAACTAGACACAGATCAGTAGTATTAAACTGCAAATCCCTTTGTGTTGATGCATAAGGCAGACGATTATCTTCAATTTCAAGACTATCACCAATTATACATTAATGATCCATCGCAAGGGGCTCTTAAGCACATTAGATTAACATTGGCTAAAACCATGGATATTTTCAGTCTTGGATGACAGTCTTATATATACAGGGACACTGCTATGGACAAAAGGATCATGGGCCCAAGACGGAAACCTTATGTTTTGCAGCCAACCAATGAAGTAGTTTTCACCTACAGTCTGATGAAATACATCTCTAAGTACAGACAGTGTATTAGACTTCACTTGCAGTCCTATGTAACACCTGTTACACAGAGTTTTGCACAAACTTTGCCAATTGTTATGGCATCTTTGGGCTCTGTTTAGATTGCAGATTCTGACACTTTAACCTATGATTTGTCTGGTGTCTTGGATCAACACATGCAGACTCGGGCGTCGACCGGCTATGTGCATTTACATAGCCAGGCTGGCAAGAGTTAATCTCTACTGGTCTGCTTACTCTTCTGATTACGTGTTGTGGGGGAGGTCTATCACAGCTGCTCCCCTTCTATTATGCTGGTTGAATCCTTCTACCCATACATAGTTTATCTTATGTTGGCTATGTTGGTCTGTTAGCTGTGGTGCCCTAAACTCTCTGGTAAAAGTTATACTATAAATTGTTGCAGCTATGGAAGTTCTCCCTGTTGTTCTGTGGCTCCCTTCCTCCTCTTGTTTTTCCTCCCTCTGCTTTTATTGTCTTTAGCTTTGTGTGTGTATGCTTTGTGACTGAGTTTAGTTTTCTCCATATATATCTTTGTCTGTGAGCTTTATTACTCCCCTTTCCCAGGGAGAGGGGGACTGGGGATCAGATCAGGAGTGGTCAGGAGCAGGGCCATTAAAGTAGACTCAACACTTTCCACCATTAGGAGTACCCCTGAGATAGGGATAGTATAGTGATCTCTAACTTGAGGGAAAGTGGAGAGGAGAAAACCAGAGTGCACTGAAGAGGACAGCAGAGTGTGGGAAAAATGAGACCATTGTGTAAGGAGGAGGAGACAAAAGTGCGCTAAGAGGACAACAGGGTGTGGGAAAAAGAGACAAGGGTGTGGGAGGAGTAAACAAGAGTGCACTGAAGAGAACAGCAGGGTGTGGGAAAAATGAGACTATTGTGTGAGGAGGAGGAGACCAAAGTGCACTAAGAGGACAGCAGGGTGTGGAATGGAGGAGACCATGGGATGAGGGAGGAGGAGCTACTGAGGTACTCACACAACTACACCATGCAGGGCTGTCTCAGGCAAATCCTGCATGTGTGTGGCTTCACAATAATGAAGTTTATCCAATTAAAAAAAGTAAACTAGAAATTGAAGGCAGTACCCTGGCCTCAGTTTTAAGTATCTAGCAATGCTACTGGGTATGATGGCCTCCTGTCTAGGTAGGAATTCAGAGAGAACCAACATTCAGCCATGAACCTCTTGTGTATCTTAGCCTAAGGGTAGGTCATCAATATCATAAACCTTCAATAAAGCTGACTTCTTAATCCAACGTCTGACATCAGCCCCAGCTCTCCAGACAAAACTATTTGTAAAAACCTTCTTTCTTCAGGAAGCATCTTCTTTCTCTGTTAACTTTATTTTTCTCACAGTCTGGTTTATTATTTTCCTTAGATGGAAAGGTTACACAAGGAGCAGATTTGCTATCTATCAGTGCAATGTTGTGTTTTTTAACACAGCAGATTAGTTTTAGTTACCATTAGGTAGGGTCTTGGTTTTCTGTTATTGGGTAATTGGTAGCAAGGCCATCAAGATCCCTGCTATATGTGTTGTCAAAGAAATAAGAAGAGATCAAAAAAGCTTTTTAGTATAACCATAAAGTGTCTTCCATCTGCAATGTAGAACAGTCTAGCTATGTTAATTTTTCTCTATGAAATAAAACATTCAGCTTATATTTTACTGCAATCATTTACCTGAGAACAGCACAACTCCCTCAGCAATTGGCAATTATCTTGAAACTGCCAACCTGCAAAAAAGTATTATGCCCGCGTTTTGTACTTTCAGCTAAGCGTTATGTTCTTTACAGGGTAACAAAAAAATTACGATGATTTTCTTAACTCTCAATGCTTATTTGTTATCTTAAAATCTGTGATAAAGTAACAAAAGACTGGACCTGCAAGGAACTGAAAAATATATTTAGCTTCATATTCTGACTCCTTGCTAAATGTTGCAAAGCAGGTCATCGTTTTTTATCTAGTAAGTTCACATCTGAATGTTAGACTACACAATAAAAAGTTTGACAGCAAATGGAAAATGTCTAAATAGAAAATGTCATTCATAAAAAGGAAGAACATGACAGGCAAGGGATAACCTTATAAGCAAGAACATTGACCAGATTTGTCATCAAGCACCTCTATGTATTGCAAGACAGACAAGGATTCAAATTTCCACTTATGAGTATATATACAAATTGCAATATATACATCTATATATATAATTGCCTTTGTGCTGTCGTCATGTGTCTGGTTGACCCCGTATTGCCCATATATGGTAATAGTACTCTGTGTCCCTCATAGTAATAGTGCCCACTGTGCCCATATATGGTAACTGTGTCCACATATGGTAATAGGACTGTGTCCCTCATGATAATAGTGCCCCCTGTGAAAGTTCCTTGTCTTATAAAATGGGGACAAAAACCAAAATTTTGTTTTTAGAAAGTGCTAAAAAAATAAATCATTAAATATAATAAAAAGTTAAGTTTGGTGTTTTCCTATTTATGCTACATAATTTTGTCAAAAAAGCCTCACCCACGGTTATTGGCCTGTCCCAGCCAAAAAATATCACCCCACAGCCACCCCAGAATTTGGCGCATTACATTGTCTTATCTTCTACTACTTAAATTCGGGTCTTCATTGACTCATATGGAGTTCGGGATTCGGGTTCAAGTTCGGATCAAGTCCAGGTCCTTTAATTAAAGTCTGGTCAAACCAAGCAAGCCCAAAAATTCACAGGTCTGCTCATCTCTACTTACATTATATCCTCAGTACCGCAGACCACCATGGTATATGTGTGCATAATGTATATATGCGTGTATACTGTCTACATGTGTATTGTATATGTTTCTGTATATATATGCATGATGTATGGTAGAAACCATTTGCCCACTGACAGTCATCTCTGTTGATGTAAAGAGACTCATCTGCACGGTGTCCAATGCACAGCAAGTACTGTGCTCGCAGCCTATTAGAATAGGACACATGCAGTATATTTGCTTGGACAAAGGACAGTTGCCCATATATGATGGAACATTGCTCACTTTGCTCAACTTCCTCATTGCTCCATTTTGGAGTTGCAAAGACTTAAAATATTATATTGTTTCCAAGGATCCACACAATAACCTCCTCACTGACGCAGACCACCTTATATATGACTTTAATATGATGACTGTCCTAGACTCTCATTGATCCCTAAATTTACTGTTTTACTGCTCTAAATCACCAATGATAACCCAAAACAAACCCTCTTACTGTGCTAGACCAGCAGATGTACCGTGTTAACTACTTCACTGCCCTAGACCATCAGATATATTGACTAAATCTCCTGCACTAGGTAACTTGGCATACTGACAGCAACCTTTGTATTAGCCAAAACCTATGACTTTAGTGGAAATAATCTAATTACTGAACTCTGCTACATGGTATAGTGACATTAGTTCTTGTACTGCCCTAAACTACCATGTATACTAACATTAACACCTTTAATGCCCTGGACTGCCAGAAATATTATCATTAACCTCTTCACTGCACATTGCACCAGGTATAATTATATTAACCTCGTCCTTTCCCAAGACCACTAGGGATCTGGGAATAAAATCTTTTACTGTGTAAGATCATAAGGATAGAATGATTAAGCCCCTAGTGGTTGTTCAAGACCATCTAGTGTATTAACCTTAACCCACTCATTGGCATAGACCACCTGGGATATTAAGCATAGCCTTTACTGTATGATTTCAATACAGTTTAAATTTGCCTGGATCTTATGTGGGTCTGTAAGTCTGGCTGCTACATGTTAAAGGGGTTATATTGGATTGTTATAACAAAAAAAAATGTGCCCAAGCACTAACAGGCAGGTAGTTGCCATCTACCTGCCTGTTGTGCCCGGCACTAGTCACTGCCTTCATTCACAGCATAGAGCGGTCACAGACCACTCCTGCCAGGGACAGCATGGATGGGTAAACAGAGCAGAGCAGAAGAGCGACAGCTTTTTTTCTGCTCTGCGGAAGTGAGCACATAGCCGACTTCTCGCTGATTGACAGCTGGCTCCGCACTACCTGATTGGGAGAGCCGACTGTCAATCAGCGTGATGTTGGCTATGCACCCTTCTACAGAGGGGAGAGGCAACCCCTCTGTAGTCGTGACATCACTGGAAGCATCAAAATCGCTGACAGGAGCAGTCTGTGACCGCTCTATGTCGGCGGTGAACGGCGTCAAGCACAACAGGCAGGTAGATGTGGCAGCTACCTGCCTGTTAGTGCTTAAGGCCCCGTCTCACATTACGATATCGTTAACAATATCGTTAGTACATCACGGATTTTCAGTCGTTCTATGACGTCGTTCAGTGTGACGTACATCCGATCAGCGATAATCGGGCAAATCATTGATGGGAGGTTTGTGAACCAGACCTTAAACCAAATGATGAGCGTTTGTTCAACCTGCGGCATGGGTGTGTGTGATACCTCGATAACGATGTCGTTAACGACCTCGCCTATCGAGAAGTGAAGGACATAGGTGAGCTAACGACTGCAAGTATGTTTGCTTGTCGTGGAATCGTTGCTGCATCGTTAACAAGATCTGTAAGTGTGACATTTGGTCGGTTTGCCGACACATTGAAGCGTGAGACGGAGACAATTTTTTTTTATCCTAGATATCTTCTTTAATAGACAGTATATTTAATGTGCTTCTGTATTTTTTTTCTCAGAGGGCACAAGGTCCAGGTTTTTAATTGTTTCCCATTATTGCTACAAAGGTTTGAAAAGAACATTTATGCAGCTAAAAGTCAAGGGCAACAGCAGAAGTTGTCCATGAAGAGAAGTTAGTGTACTGTAAGGATGAACATATCACAACAGCAACAAACTATTGAAAATTTTAGAATTTAATCCTCCAGGGTATGTTGTAGCCTTGGACAAATCTAATCATGTTTTTAGTTAGAAATTTGTAGAGTTTTGCCAACTTTATATGCCAGAGGATTTCTATTTCCCAAACAGAATGCATCACCTGCGAACATTTGTTACCTACAGATGGACAACTCAAGATCATCCTCAGGCTTCACTAATAAAAAATAAGTTCACACTTTGTAAAATGTAAGAATCAAGAAGTGAAGCAACTGGCAATGAGTAAATATACGGAGCAAGTGCCAAGAGACAAAGCCATATGGCAAAAAGCCAAGTGCTCAAAGGACAGCAAGGAATAGTGTCAAAATACATGGCAACACAATAACTCCTACACAATGTACTAGTTGTCTTAAAATGTAAAGTTTTGGTTACCTGTTATACCAATAATGTATACTACGTATGTATAATACCCATACAGTATATTGAATTATAGTGAAGTTGTTGTCTTTATATAATTTTATATCACTTTTGTTATTCCTCATTACTTTTAGTAGAAATCAATGGTATTCTGTATCTTTAACAGTTTCGGTGTCTGCATCTATTGAAGTAAGATATGGTGCAAGAGAAGGCTAGAGGAAAAATAACTTTCTCCAAAAATTGTAACAAAAGACAGTGTTACTACTGATTAAAGGAAACTTCGATCTGTGCTGCCATGAACAACATGATTTGAGCCTCTCTGCATAATTACTACCTGGTATGTTTTTTCTCCCAAACTCTCCAATTTCCAGAAAAAAACATAGTTTGAGTATTCGACAAAGAACCATAGGAATAAACAAGACCATTCAAGCAATGCAGCTGCTCTTCACATTACTCTAGTAGTTTGACAGTTCTATTTATGAGTGTGTGTACATAGTCGGAGATCTATCAATGTTCTGGTGCAGTAAGGTGACAAACTAACCAGGAGTGCAGCACGAAAATAATTTCATCTTTGGTCCCTGGTGAGATTTCTAAATTATGTGTTCTCTGAAATGCAGAGAACCTGAGCAGCCAGGCTTTGAATCATGTAGCTCGTGACTTGTGCAGCATGTGTCAACTGACAGGTTCCCTTTAAAAAAGTACTTAGGCTTGGAGATTGTGTCAAGGTCCCCTGTTTGAGCATGCCAAGCTCATTGAACCACCACCAATCCATACAACCTCTATAAAAGTTGCTTGCATTGCATTTGTTGGAAAATAATGGGTAAGGTTAAGGAATAGAGAAACAAAAATTCTTGTCTGATGTAAACTACCCCCTTGTTTATATTAGAAGTTTTTAACATTTCCTATGTATTATGTGAATGAGAACAACAGATCTAGTCTTGATCTCAGCTGAAAAGTGGTTACAATTGTATCCAGTCTAGACAAAGCTCTCTGGTCTAAGTACATCAGCAACAGCTGCATATATCTCTCTCCGGCAGTTTGCTACAATATATTGGTCTGGAATAAAGGTTGTTTTTCTTAGAGGGCATTGCAATGTTCAACTTCAAGATTCCGTCACAATTTAGGTGTGGATGTTACCTATAAATCCTGACAGAATCGCTACATTCTGCAGCTAGAGATAACATATTTTATATGCCCAGTAGAAAAACACAATGCAGAATAAGGAACACACTCGATTCTAATGGGGTTAACCACTTCTACACACAACTCCCTCCTAAATACTATATTTCCTCTGTAAATATATATTCATCTCCCATATTAGTGCCATTCCAGCAATATTGGCACAAGGTCTTCTAAGGCTGGCATGATATTGTTATGCCACGTGAGCTCTATGGCTAATTACTGGATACTATTGAGCTGTTCTGCTTACCTCCAACAGTTGAACCTTAAATATTTGGGGAGGTATGAGAACAGGAGACCATTAGTGACTGCTGATTGGCTGCAGGACTCACGTGGCATAACAAAGTCTAACAATCTTTGGGAAACCTGGTGATAACATGCCTGGAATGGCAGCAGTACAGAACGTCAGTATAAGGTGTTTTTATATTACAAAGAGGAATATCGTATTGAAGAAGGCATAAACCTAGTAATGGAAAAACTAATTAAAATCCACAGCCTGATCTATATTTGTGCAGATACCACACAGAAATGCTGTCCTAGATTTCAGCCTAACAAAATCTATTTTTAAGGCTTCTCTTTCTTTTTACCACTGGAATGGCTCTTTAAATATAAGCCCCCAGTCATATATTAAACTTCCAGCGACTTCACCTTTTACCAGTGCCACACAGGTCCTGCGGTGCAATTTTGTTGCCCCAAAATTCTGACTGGCTGAAAGTCAGGAATAGCATCATAGGAGCTCAATGCATGCAACGTTTTTGGATTCGGAAGAAAAATCCCACTTGTCTCGGCTTCATCCGGCGAGATAGCAGCCGGATGGCAGATAACTGCCATCCAGCTCCGTCCCGCCCGATAGTCTCCTATGGAGCAAAACTCCGGTCCAGGCTGTCACCCCGGACAGCCCCGGACCAGAGCACGCCGCAATGTGAACCCAGCCTTAGGCATGTTAAACTTCCTTGAGCAAGACAAAGTAGTCCTTTAATGGTAATCACTTGGTGATAAAGCCTTTAATTTATGTAAACGATATAACCCAGACTGATAAGACAAGCACAATTGACTTATGTTTCTTAATCACTGCAACATGCTGCCTTGAGCTTACATAGCAAAAACCTGCTGACCTTTAAATGATAATAGAGCTAAGGGTGCTTTCACACTGGCGGTTTTGAAAAAATGAGGCAGATTCCGTAAAAAAAAAAGCATCTGCCGCATTTTCCACCTAACGGCTGCACTTGCGGCAAGCCCCATGCATTGTCTATCGTGGCAGACACGGCAAGTGCAGTTTCAGCAGATGAGGCAGACGAGGTCAGCAGTGTTTTTTTTTGCGGCCGCATCTGCCGCAACTGCCTAAACCACACTTTCACGAATTTACATCTTATTTTTGTTGCAAAGTATCCAAACTTTATTGAAACAGTAAAAATAGCAACATGAAATCCATATCAAATCCGCACCAAAAGTGCATCAAAAATGCACCACGCGGACAAGGATGGTTTTGTTGCTTTTTTTCTGCCAATAGTTGCAGATTTTTGAAGTCCAAAATCTGCATCACAAACAGTGTGAACAAAGCCTAAACCTTCACCAATAGTGGTGAACATAATACAAAAAATGCTGGTAAAAAAATGTAAAGTAGACTTTGAGAAAGGTACAAATGAACAGATGAATCTAAGGCTAATAAAAAAAGGAGCAAAACACAAAAACAACAAACAAGGTGCAAAGTCAATAATGATTCTGGCCCTATTTACAAGTTTGATGCCTCTGAATGGCAATCAAAGGCATGACATCATTGATAAAAGTTTAATTTTTCTCAAGATCTTTATTATAAATCCTAAATTAAATCATTTTTTCTCTATTAGTTATAAATTGTTGTCATTTATTACCTTAAAGAGGACCTGTCACCCCCCTGCTGCATGGCAATCTAAATGCAGCACTGAATGCATCATGTCTGCTGCATTCAGGGAAGGGTCCCCATGTGTCTGTGTGCTTTGTACCTGTTAGAAGCCATGAGGGCAGTCCCTGTGGCTGGAGTTAGCTCTATTCATGGGGGCCATTCCCTCACCCTGCCTCTCTGTGCTGCTTCGGCTGTGCTGGCTCTGCCCTCCTCCTTTCTGTCACTCATCCTGCCGCACACAGCATGCAAATCATTTGTCCTGATGTCAGCTCCAGATTCCTGCCCTGCTGTCTGAACAAAGCATAAACAGCACAGAAGGAGGCAGCACAGCGAGGCAGAGGGGGAGGGAATGGCCCCTGTCAATCGAGCTGGCTCTTGCACCAGGGAATGCCCTCATGGCTTCTAACAGTGAGTTTTCCTAAGGCTATATCTTGGGTGACACAGCACACAGACACATGGAGGACCCCTTCACTGAATGCAGCAGGCATGCTGCATTTAGATTGCCATGCAGCAGGGGGTGACAGGTCCTCTTTAATACTGTGCTACAGACCAAGAAATCACAGTTTGGTGCTTTTAAGTGTCAGAACATGCATATACATGCCCAAATGTCTCTGGATGAAGCAATATACAAGGTGTGCGCTGATAACTGTGAGGAGTACACTTGTGACACAAGACATGAGACAGGCACAATATTCAGCTTTACATATAATGGCAAGACCTCCAATTGGAAAAATGGAGAACACCTATTAAGCAGAGTGTCACTGTTCGTGTATTATTTCCATGCATTCTGTTGCTATGACAACCAATGCATAGCTGTTTGCTTTCTACACCGCAGTGAATCACTCTTTGATAAAGGAAATTGGATTTTAATATATTTTCCCCCATTTTCCAGCATAATATCAGTTGGCTGACTGTAATGTTGCTTTAGTCACAAGAATAAAGGAGAATAATCTTGTTAAATAATGGGGTTTCAGAATTAGATTCTCGGCTCGTAAAGTTTCCGAGCATATCAAATGATTGAGACATGGCTCACAATCCTAAAATGAGACAATGTCCTGAGGTATTTTAGAAAAAAATAACTATATAGAAGTGTCAAACTATATTGAAGTGTCAAATAGTTTGCCGTTCGTTATGTGACGCCCTTGAAAACACTCCAGATTCAGTTTTCAGTGAAAAAAAAAATTAAAAAAAACATTATTTCTAAAATGGTGCTATAAAATAAACCTAAGCTTTAGTTTCCAAATTTTCAGGAGGTAAGAGAGATATAATGGTGACAAAAAACTGTATATGATCACATATGTTGTCAGAAGTAAAACAATAAAAAGATGTAGTCTTTTATGAAAATGCCTCAATAAGGACTTATTAATTTATTTACATCTGAAAAAAATTGGTTTGTTTCATCGTTAATCTGAATTACATTCATTTTTAGTGACTGTATTAGTGGCGCCCCTGCGGTTCGACCGCTGCTAATGGTATTGCATGCATTTCATATGAGTGGTATTATGCCCAGAAGTAAAAGGGGAAAGCTTTGCTGAGACCCTGTAATGCATTCAACTCATCCAAGGAGTTAGCAAAGGAGCTAGCTGCTGCAGGGATACTAGCCAATTCGGTTTGGGAAACTTTACGATCAACCAGGAAACTGGAGGTCACTAAACTTCATGTACAGTGACTAACTTTGTGAACCCTCCACAGGATCAAGGGGCTACATAGGGTTAGAAGACAAGCAAGATTGTTGCTCACAGGACCTGCAGCTACCTGCCTGTTGGGATTAATCCTCTGGACAAAGTACCTCAAGGTCCGCGCTGCTGACAAATGAATACAGAGGACACCAGAGACAACGGCATGCCTGGATCAAAGTGATGACTTGGTTTATTAGCCAACATGTTTCAGAGCCACATACCGAGCTCCTTCCTCAGGGAACACAGTAACCTGTGGAGATACGGTCCCAGCAGCAGCTGCATTTCTGAGCGATCAAGCTGGTTGTGTGTGACACAACCTTATCAGGTGAGCAATTCTGATTTTGGACCTTTTTATCTTATGTAAAAAAGATAAGACCCTATTGCGCATTCTCAACTTTTTTACATATTGCCTGTTGGGATTGGCAACCACGGGACACTTAGGAGAGGACAAGAGGTATCAAGTGTCAGAAGGAAAAGGCAGCAAAGAAGGCCAAATAGCCCTGTGTCTCAGCAAAGTGGACTCTAAATACTTCTGGGCTGGCCAGGCTGTAATCTTGTTGGACTATGTACCCTGGCTGGGTTGTCACTGCATTGAACCTTCAGTTAATGGCAAGAACCACAACAACTGTGTGTTGTCTAATCCTTCCTTTGCCTCTCTGAACCCAACTGCAGAGTCGTCACTTTGCACCACTACAACCCTCATCCTCCTCCAAGGGATCTCATCCCTAACTGGAGAAGGCTTAGCATCCGACTGCCATGCCATCCTCCCTTGGAAGTTCCCACAACAACCTCTGTGCACCTACAGGCCAGAACTCAAGTTAGCGTCACGACAAACTATAAACTTTTATTCCCTGTAAATATCCCCTTTAACAATGTCTGGTCGAACCACGAGCTCCAGGGACAGCAACCGTGACTACCCTGAATTGTTAACCTCTGGATGGCTAAGTATCCTGGCTCCATGACTGATGCATATCCATTTTTACCATTAGTGCACCATCCAATTCCTCATATCTGTTAAAAGTACAGAAAATGGAGGAGAGCACTTGGTTGAAACACAGACATCTTTTTTGCTGTCTGTTACGTTTTAGATTTAGGATGGTAAATTTGATCAGTACAAAGTTAAATGACTCAGGTTTTCTCTTTAGGGAGGGAGTAGGGTGTGGTGGAGGGGTGTGGACATTGTGAATATGTGAATAACATCATAGGCGATAACGAAAATGTGCTCTAGACTTTAAAAAACAGGGATAGAACAGGACTAAACCTGATAAAGATAGGGAAGGTACACAAATAGAAATTTCTGATTTGAATCCAAACTCCTGACCTTTTTTGTTCATTTTATTTAGGTGCATCCATATAAATGGCCCACCCTGTATATTGTACAAAACGACCCAGAAAACTCTGCATCATTCCTCTGATATAAACTTGGTACCATTCCCAATGTGAATAGATGTTCATCTTCATCTTTTTTTGTGCAATGAATTACTATAAAACCTGACAGTTTATGAACAATATGGCTTTCTGTATTCAGCACAGTTCACCACAGGTACTTGTAAAGGTATCATTATATACGGTATATACAGTGTGTGGATTGAATATATATATACAGTATATATATACAGTGTATATATATATATATATATATATATATATATATATATATATACACAAAACTTCCCTTCAGAGGATGAAAACTGGGAACTATCCGTGTTCGATAACTGGTGTTTTCCGAGTAATTACTCTTGACTGACAGTATACAGCATGATGGAGGTGCACGCTAACGTAAGGGCAATCATCTTCCAAATAGAAATAAGACAGTGGCACTCACCATTCAGTTTTAACTTCCTTTTATTCAGTCAAAGTGAATTGTTCACTTATATTGTGCAATGATGTAGCAGCGTCACAGAGCGAAACTTGCTCATACTACAGGTGTTGCAGCCAAAGCTGTTTTGTATTCCTAACCTAAGGGATACACTTGCTATTGAGCCTTTATATTGATTTGCTTTTGCTTAAGGATAAGCTGATTACTTCCATCTTTGCCTTTTAATGGTGAGTGGGATTTTCAGAACCCAGACCACCACCTGTCTAAACTAATACACAGGGGTTATGTATATATCAAAATATTTTAAAAATGTAGTTATTGTATTACTTTTCCAAGGGATCTGGCTATGGAAGAACAAATAATTGATTCCACAAATGAACTTACTTTATTGTATGTCTGTACAATAGTCACTATATTCAGCTAGTGACGATTTGGTAGAGTAATGAACAAAAGCACGGTACAAAAAAACAACTTAGGCCTATGAAAACATTTCTTTCATACTACCGTATATACTCGTGTATAAGCCGACCCGTGTATAAGCCGACCCCCCTAATTTTGCCCCCAAAACCTGGGAAAATCTATTGACTCGTGTATAAGCCGAGGGTGGACCCTAGCACAAGTATACAGCCCCCAGCAGTGTGGTATACACCAGTCCCAGAGGTAGATACAGCAGCCCCAGTGGTAGTATACACGCAGCCCCAGTAGTATATACAGTCCAGTGGTATATACAGCCCCAGTGGTAGTATAGACGCAGCACTAGTAGTATATACAGCCCCAGTGGTAGTATATACAGCCCCAGAGGTAGTATACAGGGCCCCAGCAGTATATACAGCCCCAGTGGTTTATACAGCCCCAGTGGTAGTATACAGGGCCCCAGAGGTATATACAGCCCCAGTGGTAGTATATACAGCCCCAGTGGTAGTATATACAGCCCCAGTGGTAGTATACAGGGCCCCAGCAGTATATACAGCCCCAGTGGTTTATACAGCCCCAGTGGTAGTATACAGGGCCCCAGAGGTATATACAGCCCCAGTGGTAGTATATACAGCCCCAGTGGTAGTATACAGGGCCCCAGAGGTATATACAGCCCCAGTGGTAGTATATACAGCCCCAGTGGTAGTATACAGGGCCCCAGAGGTATATACAGCCCCAGTGGTAGTATATACAGCCCCAGTGGTAGTATACAGGGCCCCAGAGGTATATACAGCCCCAGTGGTAGTATATACAGCCCCAGTGGTAGTATACAGGGCCCCAGAGGTATATACAGCCCCAGTGGTAGTATATACAGCCCCAGTGGTAGTATACAGGGCCCCAGAGGTATATACAGCCCCAGTGGTAGTATATACAGCCCCAGTGTTAGTATACAGGGCCCCAGAGGTATATAGCAGCCCCAGCGGTAGTATACAGGCAGCCCCAGTAATGCAGGGCCCCCCCAGCGTCTCTCCGGTCACCTGTAAAGCAAACTATACTTATCAGTGTCCCGCTGTCCGCGCCCGCCGCTGCCGACATCCCGATCCTCCATCTTCATGCGTCTTCTTCCTGTTTCCTGTGCTCGTCGCAGGGAATGACGTCATTGCCGGCGACGAGCACAGAAACAGGAAGAAGACGCATGAAGATGGAGGATCGCGATGTCGGCAGCGACGGGCGCGGACAGCGGGACACTGATAAGTATAGTTTGCTTTACAGGTGACCGGAGAGACCCTGGGGGGGCCCTGCATTACTGGGGATGCAGGGGCTGCTGTATACCGATGTATACATCGGTATGTACCGATGTATACATCGGTATACAGCACTGACTCGCGTATAAGCCGAGGGGGGTACTTTTCAGCCCAATTTTTGGGCTGAAAAACTCGGCTTATACGCGAGTATATACGGTAATTTGAATTTGTAACAAATGTCATGCCATACTCCGAACCGTCTCATATTTAATGAGGCTGACTTAAATTTAGGGGGCTGTTCCACTGTCCATGGAAGTCAGAGATACGGTATGTTCCAATTTCAACTGTATCTATTTCCTTAGGACACAGATTCAGTTGATTAGAATGGTGGAGCAGGGAACCATCAAATGTTATTTGGTCTACTTAAATGCTAAAGGCCCTGCAAGAACATTTAGGGCATGTGACATGAGTAACTGCAGAGATGAGGAGCAGGACACACAGGCAAAGTGTGTGTTTATTTGTCTGTCACAGATGTGTGTGATAAAGCAAACCTGTGTGTGATAAAGCAAACCTGTGTATTTTGATGTAGGGGAGCTATGTGAGGGTATCATACTGTGTGTGTGTGGGGGGGGGGGGGCTGTGGGAACTTCATACTATGTGGAAGATGGAGAAATCATACTATGTGGTGAGAACTTTGTGTTGCATCATGATGTGTGGACATCTTACTGGGGGATGTAAGGGCAATCATAATGTAAGGGGAATCTATGCATTTTGAGTAGTGGTGTTTCACTATTGGAGTCCTGTTTTGGTCAGTTTCCCACCAATAGATCAATGGGAAGTGAGAGTCAGCTGTTGCCGAAAGTATGACATTCATATCTGCTATCTAGAGCCTGGTTTTGGGATTCAAAGATACTGTTATCTCCATAAGTTCCTGAATCTGCATGGTGCATATATTATATGATGATATTATGAGTCAGGGAGGGTGACTATTGTGTCCTGATAATCTGTGTATGGTGATCTAAGGACATCATACTGTGTGTGGTAGAATACAGGAATTTACTGTGGTTGCACCATACTGTATGAGGAGACGGTCAATGTATCTTACTGAGTGTGCTGGTCAATATGACAGCCATCAAAGGGTACCATACAAGGAGCATTCATTAAAGATTTCCCCTGCCCCACTTCTATTTATCACACGATGCTGAAACTGCACATGTGTAATGATATACAGTACGTCTCTATAGGTTAGGTAGCAATTTACAACTCTTAACTGGTAATGGTCTTTCTTTTGCAGGTGTTGAAGTAGTGTGAGGTGTGATAATGGACCCAGTGGAATACAGAGTAGTCAGGTTCCTATACTTTAAAGGCTACAACCAAGGGAGACGCTCAGTAAGATGAAAGAGGTTTATGTGAGGATTCCCCATCATATGACGTAGTCAAGAACTGACATCATAGTTTGTGAGAACACTAATGAGCATCATCAACCCCTTAATGCCTGCTGTTGCATCATACCTTTTCAATTCATTTGCATGCATATGAAGATTTTAATTCAGGCAATAAGGGGTGAGGAAAATTGCATCCAGTAAGTGTCCCTCTTTCTTCTCTACTCAAATCTGCACATAGAATGGCCATTTAAAAAAATGCTACAAGGAATATTCTGGCTCCACTAGCTCCTCACAGTATACAAAACTTCCAAACAACAGATCCCAGCATTTAACCATCAAAAATAACATATATTCATGATCTTCACTTTCAAGCCTTCCTCTACTTTTTGAATGGCTCATTTTAACAATTTTCATTAAAAGAGTAGTACATAGATCATGTCTGTTCAACTTTATGATTAGTACAGAGCTAAATAGTCTTCAAACAAATGCAGATAGACCACAGCAAGAGTGCAGCAATAACAATTGTAGCAGTGCAGTACACAGTAGGTGTCCCTCTTAATTATCTTTTTAATTTGGAAGCTAAGCATACACAAACATTGAAATTGATTTTCCTTTCAGTTTTTTATACATGGAGAGTATATACATTAGTAGAACCTGTAGACTTTATGCGAGTCGTTCTTCATTTAGGAATGAGACAGAGCAGGTTTACCTTTTGCTGAGTCACCCTTAACTTGCAATAGTTGATCACCACTTAATTTACTCTCAAAATAACAACTGACCATACCAAAGAGGATTTTTTCTAGGGCAAAATCTTAGGGATGAGACTAGCCCTGACCAACAGTTGGATGTCACTCCTGTAAACAGCCATTTAATGTTGGAGTGTAGAACAGCTTCAGGTTTATTCTGAGTGAATTGTGCAAATAACACTATATGAACTGTTAGATTTTGTTTAGTCTGTACTGAAGTTGGTTCAAATCAGTTCACAGGATATTTATCAGAGCTCATATCACTAATCAGTGATGAGTAATCAGTAATTACTCATCCCTGACTCTTTATTTCTTTAGTTGGCCTGGAGCAATGTTATAATTGTGGCATGATGCACATGGAATGTTGTGAAAGGGTGCACTATCGAATTGTAGGAGGTCATAATAATCAACATTGTTGAAAAACATGAACAATGTCAGGGTCAAAAGTCCATCTCCAGAAGTTTGTAATGCATGGCACTATAGTTAATCTCCCTTGACCTGGACAGCTGAAAAAAAAACTGATGAAAGTTTGCAATTCAGCATGGTTTGGATTTTGGTTAAGAAGCTCCAATCAAATTTCGCAGAAATGTAAGATGTCCTGCAGACGCAGAGTGCATCAGAGTATGTGTGGACTATTAATATTGAAATGAAATGAAATGCTATGGCAGGAGACCCAGGAAATCCCCAGTGCTGACAAAGACATAAAAAAAAAGCTAGACTGCAGTTTGCTAAAGTGCTTGTGAGTAAGCCAAAATCATTCTGAAAAAACATCTTGTGGACAGATGAGACTAAGATAGAGCTTTTTGGTAAAGCACGTCATTCTAGTAAAAACGGAATGGGGTGTACAAATAAAAGAACACAGTACCTGCAGTCAAATATGTTAGGCTCAATGATGTTTTGGGGTTGTTTTGATGTCTCTGGCACTGGGTGCCTTGACTGTGCAAGGCATCATAAATCTTAAAATTACCAAAGGATTTTGGGCCGCAATGTAATGCCCACTGTCACAAAGTTGGGTTGGCATCCTAGCTAATGGGTCTTCCAGCAGGACAATTACCCCAAACATACTTCAAGAAGCCCCCAGAGATGGATGGAAACAAAGTGCTGGAGAGTTCTGAAGTGGACAGCAATGAGTCCAGATTTTATGTCCATTGAACATCTGTGGAAAGATCATAAAATTACAGTTAGGAGAAGGTGCCATTCAAATACACCTGGAGCCATTTACAAAAGAGGAGTGGTCTAAAATTGCAGTTGAGTGGTTGTAAGACGCTTGTGGGTGGTTATAGGAAGCAATTGATTGCAGTCATTTATTTGTGCAACCAAATATTAAGATGAGGGTGTCAACAGTCTTGTCTGGCCCATTTTTGGGGTTTTTGGTAAAAATGATGTCCAATTTACTTTTTGTTAGTACTTTTTTGTATTGTTCCAATATACACAAACGGAAATAAACATGTATATAACAAAACATGTGCAATTGCAATATTTTCTGGGAGAAATACTTCACTTTCTTGAACAATAGATAAGGGTGCCAACACTTTCGGCCATGATTGCATAAGAACGCCTTAGGGTTTTTTTCTCAGTCCTGCCTGATAAATACACACATCATCCTACAGTCAGTTCCACTGGGTCACTGAGTCACCTCTCCTAATGCCAATGTGTTAAGGGAGGAATTGTACATGTCAGGATAATTTACTTGTCAAGTAAAGCACTGTAGTACAGTGTCAAATGCTCCGGTAAGACACGGCTCCTTCATTATCACTGTAGGTGTACTGCTAGCCCTGACTCTAAAGCCAAATATAAAGAGGCAGACACAAGGAGCTTTGCAGACTGCCACAGGGAGGATTAATCTAAGGTTTCCTCTAGCTTTGACCTTGGTCATAAAGATTACTTGTTATAACAATGTGACCTGTACCAAAGGCTATGCAGGTTCTACAATGCATTCAGCATCTCAAATGCCAATGATTATTGAAGCTGTGGCTTCTGCATCCATTCTAATAATATTTTACCTCCATGAATGGTAGCACTGGTTAAAAGTATGAGATAAAATGTGAAAAGAGGTACTGATGAATATTTCTATTTATTCGTAGCCGTGAAATTTAGGACACCTAAAATAAAACAAAAGGCTTATAATAAATGCGAGCCAGAGAAATAATGTTTTGGCATTACTGCATGAGAATGAACATATATTGTAATCGGAAATAAGAAATTAGAGATTAATTTTACAATGTGGACAATGGCTGCCATCTAGTGTCTATCAGTAGGTAGTAAGTATAGGAAAAGGTTTACATTTACTATGTGTAGTGGGCTGATTAATGTCAAGATATTATGCCAGCCATGTGTAGGAATAACAGGACATCAATCCCTTTAGGACAGGAATGAGCAACCTTTGGCACGGGAGATGATACAAAGGCCTTGGATAGTATATTCACTCCGCTTATTGATACGAGTCCAGATCGGCGAGATTTCGGCCAAAGAGACTAATGTTCATTCATTTTTAAAGGATTAACCTGCAGCCATTAGCTAGCTGTGATACGACAACAATTGTCAGCAATAACGATCAGAACGAATACCAGAATAACAACCTTTATCAGTAGGATAATCGGGTGGATGTATTCCACTCAAAATGGTTAATAGTAGAAAATACCTGGGTATGTAAAGGTGTGTCATATCCATGCATGAAAGATTGCTGTGTCTTGCACCATGCCATACATATCATAACTATGTTTAGGGCCTAAATGCTATTGTTCTTCCATGATAACCAGATCGATTTAATACATTGTATTATATAAATCAAACACACAGGAAAAAGCAGCTATATAGGTCGTAACACAACTGCCCTCTAAACTACAACACAAGTAGATAGCTGGTCCAATATTGCAACATGACAGTCCCTTAAAGAAGAAAAAATGCTATTAACCTACAGACTTGAGGTTAAACTACAGGATAATAGCGTTCTGAGCCAGCCTGGTGCCTGTACTTAGAGCCCCGCTGCCAAGAGGAAATTCATTTACTCCACCCATTCATACAGGTGGAGCCCATGCGGATTAACCTCCCTGGCGGTATGATTATGTCAGGAATTTTGTGCTAAAAGTGGTACCATTTTTTTGCATGGAAATTTGGTGTTATGTACTGTCGGCCTGCAATTCTTAGTAATTACCTGATCAAAGAAGACTCTAGTAGACCTCTCAGATGTGATAAAGTTTGAAACATAAAATCATGAATTATAATTAAAGAAATAATATAATTTTATTCAATAATCAATAATCTTATACCTGGCGGTATGATTATGTCAGGAATTTTGTATTAAATGCGGTACCATTTTTTTTCGATAAAAATTTCTTTTATGGGCCCCAAATTTTATACCTTTTTTTTTCCCGCCCAGTTGCGCCTCCAATGAGCCACTGCGGCTCACAGAGACGGAACCAGGAAGTCATATGGAGGCATCCGAAGGGGCTCTCACCGGCGATCACAGCGGTGGATCACCAGGAGAAGGGAAGGAGACTCCGCTGCCATTTACCCCGAGCATCAGGGGCGAACCTACCATGGTGCAGCTGGTTCAGCTGCACCAGGGCCCCGACTGGGTAGGGGGCCCCTCAACCATCAGTAAGGGGCCCCTGTGACAGAGGAGAGGAGGGTAACTGAGGGAAGCATCCTGCTTCCCTTGGGTGTTCCCTCCCCTCCTCTCGTCTGCAGCCCAGGCCCTAACCCTAACCCTAGCCCTAGGAGAAGGGGGCGGCACCACATACCTATCATGGCGCCGGTGGCAAGGGGAGGTAAGACCTGCAGCAGGGGCTGTCAGAGCGCCTCCCCCCCCCCCTCTTCTGGACCTCACCCACAGCTACAGCAGGAGCATAGGACATAGACAGCACCCGCGGCTGGCGCAGGGACCGCAGGTGCTGGGCACAGATAGCACCCGCAGCTACAGCAGGAGCCGCTGGTGCTGGGCATAGACAGTACCCGCGGCTGGCGCAGGGACCGCAGGTGCTGGGCACAGATAGCACCCGCGGCTGGAGCAGGGACCGCGGGTGCTGGGCACAGATAGCACCCGCGGCTGGAGCAGGGGCCGCTGGTGCTGGGCATAGACAGCACCCGCGGCTGGCGCAGGGGCCGCAGGTGCTGGGCACAGATAGCACCCGCGGCTGGAGCAGGGGCCGCTGGTGCTGGGCGCAGATAGCACCCGCGGCTGGAGCAGGGGGCGGCTATAGTGTAGCAGGGGCGGCGGTGCTGGGCTCTGACAGCACTCCCCCCCCCGCCGCGGCCTCACAGTGAGCAGCAGCAGCAGCCGCGAGTATTCCCGAGTGTGACTCGGGGTTACCGCTTCTAGCAGTGAAAATTAACCCCGAGTTACACTCGGGAATACCGCTGGGAAGGTTAAGTCACTACTCAGTGTTCAGTGAGTGGCAGCTATACCCATGTACCTGTCACTTACTGACTGCCAGCACTAACGCAGGGACAGCTGAACGGTCAGTGCCGAGGGTGCAATTACAGCAGCTACTCACTACACACTGAGCGGTGACTGAACCCATGCAGATACCACCCCTATGACTAAGAGCTGAACACAGCCTGGATTAATCAAACTAATTCTCCTGGTAGTGGGGGTGCTGGGCACGTTCAATACTCTATTAACCTGCAAATTAACCCCATAGCTGCAGTTTAAGAGCATTTTTTCAAATGTCAGTCTCCTTTTACCATTTGCATTATATGATGACATATGTAGGATGCACTGGGCACTTCATTTTTGATTGTTGCTTAGCAAACATTGTCAATCCTTATTTTTAGGAATCAAATAGCAAGGAGACTAAGTTTGCGAGAAAATTAACCGATGAAGCCATATTTACTTCATTGTATATTGGTATTTCTCATAGGTAAAATAAATATTTGTTAAGCATATTGCTTTCTCTAAGGCAGGCAGCTTGTTCCAATACAGAGAACTGATGGAAATGAGTATAATAATAGAGATTTCACCAAACATCTCTCATAGAGCACAGAAATCCTGCTTTCATGGTGGAAAGATTGAAAACTGTCCAGCACAACTTTGTTTTACCTCTTTATTTTACTGATCTTAACTACCATGGAATAGAAGTTATAAATAGGTCAAATAATTGGCTAAAATTGCATATTTATCTGTACTTAAAAGAGGTTTTTCGACTAACAAAGTTAATTTTAAGGGTAATTTTAATCAATAGATCATGGAATAATAATATGAAGGTGTTTAAAAAAATGTTCCTGTGCTGAGATAGGCCAGGGTCACATTTGCGGTTGGACCCTGGCCTGCCGGATTCCGGTTTCAACTTAGCAATTTTTCCATCACCGCATAGCGTTTCCGCTATGCGGTGCTGGAAACCGCAGTCCCTAGTTACCCGGTGTTTACCTGCACGACCTGTCACACAGGCAGCGGCTCGGAGGGCGTTTTACAGCGCCGCACAGGAAACCGTTGCAGACACGATTTCCTGTGCGGCGCTGTAAAACGCCCTCCGAGCCGCTGCCTGTGTGACAGGTTGTGCAGGTAAACACCGGGTAACTAGGGACTGCGGTTTCCAGCACCGCATAGCGGAAACGCTATGCGGTGATGGAAAAATTGCTAAGTTGAAACCGGAATCCGGCAGGCCAGGGTCCAACCGCAAATGTGACCCTGGCCATAATCTTATATATGTGTCCCTGCTATGCACAGTATAATGGCTGTGTCTGACTGTACGGGACATAGTCTGATCATACCACATCTCCTGTGCTGAGATAATCTTATATATGGGTCCCTGCTATGTACTGTGTAATGGCTGTGTCTTACCATACAGGGGCATGGTCTGATCATACCACACCTCCTGCGCTGAGATAATCTTATATATGTGTCCCTGCTATGTACTGTGTAATGGTCATGTCTGACCATACAGGGACATGGTCTGATCATACCACAGCTCCTGTGATGAGATAATATTATATACGTGTCCCTGTTATATATTGTGTAATGGTTGTGTCTGACCATACAGGGACATGATCTGATCATACCACATCTCCAGGGCAGGGGATGACGCAAAAGATTTTAAAAACATTACAGCACTAGATCCCATGTGATTCTTTTTATGATGGAGAACACTTTCCTGCTTGTTTTTAAGCAATGTTTGACTTCAGAGAAAACAGTATTTGGGCTACCGAACTGAAATGTCTGTATACTTTCATGCCTCCTCCTCTGCCCAGGAGATGTGGTATGATCAGGCAATGTCCCTGTTCGGTCAGACACATCCATTACACAGTACATAGCAAGGACATATATATATAAGATTATCTCAGCACAGGAGATGTGATATGTTCAGACCATGTCCCTGTATGGTCAGACACAGCCATTACACAGCACATACCAGTGGCACATACATTAGATTATCTCAGTACATGGACAATTTCTAAAACATGTCCAATTGTCCAACTATTATTCAAAGGTTTATTTATTAATATTAATCTTAAAATTAACTTTGTTTATGGGAAAACCGCATTAAATCAGTATTTTTAAATAACCACAAATATGTTTCATAAACAGGGTTATATCATACTTGTTTCCATTGATCTATTGTCTATAAAATAGCCCAAAATTTGGAGCTGAAGTGCCTTTTCTTCTTCATATCAACTATACGGAAAAAAAATAAAAAAGAGCAATACTTTTTTTTCTCCCAATTGTCATGAGCTGAACTCCAAGATATAAAGGTACCGTCACACGCCGCAATATGGCTTCCATATCGCTGGCGATTTGACATGAGAGTGCACGTTTTGGGCACTTTTTTCTTATCGCTGTGGAACTGTCACACTTAGCGATCTCGCGTGCGATCTTCGGCAATCCTGCGTTCTGGAAATCGCCTTTAGGAGACCGGAAGCGATCTTCCCGTCACACGCCACAATCGTAGCAGCGATGTAGGCATACTGTTTCGATAGGGGTGTGCTAGAGTGGGTTTCACCGCGCCCTTGTCACTGCGATTGGTGGACGGAACTGCGTTCCCATTGGTCAGCCTTGCGTGAACACACGGGTCATCAAATGAGGTGCCTCAGACACGGCCAGCCAATCGGAACTCAGTATCACCCACCAATCGGCACAGATGCGGCGCAAAAAAAAAAACACACCCAAGTCAGCCTACGGGATTTATTTCAGGATCGCTGTGTACGTCGCTATCGCCCTGTCACACGGCACGACACGCTGAAATCGCCTGGTGGATATCGCCTGATTTCTCTGCAGTGCAGGGCAATCAGGCGACGCTCACCAGCGATTTCTCGCCGTAGAATCGCACAGTCACATGCCAGTACGCACATACGATGTGGTTTTCACATCACCAAATTCTGGAATTGCCAGCGATCTCGCAGGCGATATGGCAGCATTTGACTGTACCTTAAGACTTTTCTATGTACACAAAGGGCGTTTCTTTCTCAAATTTGTTGACAAATTTGTCTAAATCTGTGTTAGAGAGACAATTCTCCTTTGCCGAGATAATCCATTATAACCTCACAGATGTGGAATATCAATTTGCTGATTAGACAGCATTATTACACAGGTATGTCTTAGGTGTCTACGATAAAATATCATTCTAAAATGTGAAGTTTTACAGTATTATGGGGGTCGGGGGTTAGGGGGTGACAACCATTTGCCAGTCTACTATTTGCCCAGTACAGTGAAAACCAGATTCATCCGTGAAGAGAACATCTCTCATATGTGAGTATTTGCCCACTCAAGTTGGTTATGACGATGAACTGCAGTCAGGTTGAGACCCTAATTAGAACGACCAGCTGCAGATGAGGACAATTTGTGAAGAAATACTTTGGTTATGCAAAGTGATTGTTCCAGAAGCTGTCCAGGTGGTTGGTCTCAGACGATATTAGGAGATGAAGATGCTGGATGTGGAGGTTGTAATGTTGTTATATCTTCTGTAGTTTGCTTGTTGTCTTCCCTGTTTGTTTTTCTGCCTAGTAACAGTGATGTAAGATAGAGGAGGAGCTGTGGCAGGAAAAGGGGGAGCTGAGAAAGGGAAGAGGTTTCATTAAAGTATGGCCGCTTTACTGAGCAGTTCAGCGTATCTGTGTGTGCTTCTGGATTCATCCTCATCTGCACTACAACACTACAGAGGTCCTGGGCTGATGTGGTTACACATGGTCTGCGGTTGGCGGGCCGGTTACATGTACTGTCAATATCTCTGAAACACTTTTGCAGATGGCTTATTGTAGAAAAAATGAACATTCAATTCACGCCCAACAGTTCCAGTGGACTTCCTGCAGTCAGCATCCCAAACACATTCCCTCAAAGCTTGCGATGTCTGTGGCATAGTGCTGTGTGATAAACCTGCACATTTGAGTGGCCTTTTATTGTGGCCAGCAAAAGGCACACATGTGCAATAATCATGCTGTCTAATCAGCATCTTGATATTTCACATCTGTGAGGTGGATGGATTATCTCAGCTAAGGAGAACTGCTCACTAACTCAGATTTAGACAAATGTGTAAACAAGATTTAGGAGAAAAGGGCCTTTTGTGTACACAGTAAAAGTCTAAGGCCCCTTTCACAACACGTTTTTTGTGGATCCGTGTTCATTCCTTGCAAAACTGATAACCACAGATCCGATTTGGTCTCCTTGTATCCTTATGGGCATGGATGTGCACGGATTTGTCCTTATTGGCATCCAATTGTGTCAGTTTTGTGATGGATCTGTTTGTGTCAGCTTATTTCCCGTTCACAAAATCGAAGCCTGCTCCAATTTTGGTCTGCCTTGAAAAAATCGGACAGAAATGGATCCATTTTAAATAACATGGAGCTCAATGGTGACGGATCAAAATGATCCATCAAAAAAATCAGATCAGGAAAACATCTGATTTGCTGTTCTGCACATGCTCAGAAGCAAGGTACAGCCCTATCTCTGCTAACTGATGATGGATCAGTGGAAAAATGGATCTGTGGGCATCAGTGGCATCTGTCGCACAGATCAATGCCTGTCCGTGTGATCCTCGAAATTCAAGGATCACCATAAATGTGCAAAAATGTGATGTGAAGGGGGCCTTAGATCTTTGAGTTCAGCTAATGAAAAATGGAAGCAAAACTTTATGTATTGTTTATCTTTTTGTTCAGTATATAATAGATAGTGACTTTCCGAGGGCTCCTGGCAATTATTTTTATGCTTGAACATATTTTATTCACTTTCCCTTCCCTTCACCAAGAAAACACATTCACTAAGTCACAGCGACCCAGGGAAAGTTTGAATTTAGCTATATTCCCTTCATTTAAGATTTTTTGAGGCTTGAGTGTCATTACAAAAGCATTACCGTATATTTTTTTTTTTACAGAAAATGAAAAAAAAACATGTTTGCAGAAACCTGGCAGTAGCTGTTTAATTTCCCTATAGTGCCACCACAGAGAAAATTACAGTGGATTTTTAAGACAAATATGCTGCTTTATGTACAGGCAGTATAATAAAGCTGCAGATCTGTGTGACTAGTAGCCATTATAGCACAAAAATGTTTAGCCATTCAATGCTGAAATAAAGGCACTAGTAATATGGTTTATGAGTCTGATGCATTCATGAAGACAGTTCTTTCCCACCCTCCATTATTGTTTGCAGATACTAATAGGATGCAGTATATATCTCAATTAAAGACCCTTACATAGGGCTATATAATAAGTTGTTGGCTACGATTTAACTCTGGCATGTTGTCCATTGAAATCAACGAGTCTGTATAAAACAGGACAGTACAGGTCCCTTAGAACAGGGGCAGACACAGACTGCAGTGGGCAAGAAATGTTTTGGGGCCCCTCTTCATAGTGCAAACAAAGTTATGTAAATATATAGATTGTAATACTTATAAATGCTGTGTATTTTAGTGCAGGAAAATCTGCAGCATATCAATTCTTGCTGTGAGCTTTCCCACACTAAATGGGCTGTATATATAATATTGAGGCTACTGCTGAGCTGTATATATTATTTGGAGGCCAGTTGCAGCATCCAAATAATATATACAGCCCAGCACAGCTTCCAAATAATATATATAGCCCAGCACAGCCTCCATCCCCCTGCTCCCTCCATCCTCCATCCCTCTGATCTTTCCATACCCTTGTGCCCTCCATCCTCCAACCCCCTGCTCCCTCTATTCTCCATCCCCCTGCTCCCTCCATCCTCCATCCCTCTGCCCTCCTCTCCATCCCTGGCTTCCATCCTCCATCCTGTCTCTCTATCCTCCATCCCCTGGTCCTTCTCTCCCCTCATCCTCCATCCCCTGCTCCTCTTTCTCATCCCTGCTCCATCTCCATCCCACCCCTGCGCTACATCTCATCCCCTGCTCCTCCATTCTCCATCCCCTGGTCTCTCATCCTCCTGTCCCTCCTCCTCCATCCCCCTGGTCTCCATCTCCATCCCCCTGCTCTTTCTCATTCTCCACCCCTTGTCTCTCATCCTCCATCCCCCTGGTCTCTCCATCCCCCTGCTCCCCATCCTCATCCCCCTGCTCTCCTCCTCCATCCCTGCCTATCCTCCATCCCTGATCTTCTCCATCCCCCTGCTCCTTCCATCCTCCATCCCCTGCTCCTTCCATCCTCCATCCCCTATCTCTCCATCCCCCTGCTCCTTCCATCCTCCATCCCCCTGTCTCCTCCATCCTCCATCCCCTGATCTCTCCATCTCCATCTCCTCTCATCCTCCATCCCCCTGCTCCTCCATCCTCCATCCCCACTTCCTCCATCTCCTCATCCTCCATCCCCCTGTCCCTCTTCCATCCTCTCATCCCACCTGTTCCTCCATCCTCCATCCCCCTGTCTCTCCATCCTCCATCCCCCTGTCCCTCCATCCTCCATCCCCCTGTCTCTCCATCCTCCATCCCCCTTACTCATCTCCATCCCCCTGTCTCTCCATCCTCCATCCCCCTGCTCCCATCCTCCTTCCATCCCCCTGCCTCCCTCCATTCCTCCATCCCCTGCACCCTCTCCATCCTCCATCCCCTTGCTCTCTCCATCCCCCTGCTCCCTCCATCCTCTTGGTCTCTCAATCTTCCATCCCCCTGGTCTCTCCATCCTCCATCCCCCTGATCTCTCCATCCTCCATCTCCATCTCCATAGTCTCTTACATCCTCCATCCCCCTGCTCCCTCCATCCTCCATCCCCCACTCCCTCCATCCTCCTGGTCTCTTCATCCTCCTTCCCCCTGCTCCTTCCATCCTCTATCCCCCTGTTCCTTCTATCTTCCATCCCCCTGATCTCTCCATCCTCCATCCCCCTGCTCCTTAAATCCTCCATCCTCCTGCTCTCTCCATCCCACTGCTCCCTCCATCCTCCTGGTCTCTTCATCCTCCTGATCTCTCCATCCCCCTGCTCTTTCCATCCTGCATCCCCCTGATCTCTCCATCCTCCTGATCTTTCCATCCCCCTGCTCCTTCCATCCTCCATACCCCTGATCTCTCCATGCCCCTGCTCCCTCCATCCTCCATCCCCATGCTCCTTCCATCTGCCATCCCCCTGATCTCTCCATCCCCCTGCTCCTTCCATCCTCCATCCCCCTGCTCCTTCCATCCTCCATCCCCCTGATCTCTCCATCCTCTTGCACTCTCCATCCTCCATCCCCCTGATCTCTCTATCCTCCTGCACTCTCAATCCTCCATCCCCCTGATCTCTCCATCCTCCATTCCCCTGATCTCTCCATCCTCCTGCACTCTCCATCCTCCATCCCCCTGATCTCTCCATCCTCCATAACCCTGATCTCTCTATCCCCCTGCATCCTTCATCCCCCTTCACAGCCTGCCGCCCTCTGCATCCCTCTCTCACATACCCTGCACTCCTCTTGTCCATCTTATCCAGCTTCTTTCCCACTGGGCAAAACTCCATGTCTCCGCCCACCCGAGTCATGTGTACGTGACATCATTTAGATCCTGCACTCCAGTAGCTGCACAAAACGTCGGGGAAGAAAACGCACATGCGTTTTTACATGCATTTTTACATGCGTTTCCATTAAAATCAATGGGGGCAAAAGCGCTAGCGTTTTTATGCGTTTTTAGCGGTAAAAACGACTAGAAACGCAAATTAAGCAAAATGCACACCAACCTTAGATGTGAAAACACCCTACCTCTCCAGTGACTGTCCTGGGAAGACATCTGATGCTGCAAAGACCTTAAAAGCTGATTGGCTGGGAGCGATCAGCGATCAGCTAGTGTGTAATGTGACCGCTATCGGCCAATCAGCTGCTGATGAGCTGATTAAGTAGATCCTTGCTGCATCGGATGTGGACACCTCGCATTCAAGGACAGGTGACAATCTATATTTTGTTATTTTTAATACCCACTGCTTTCTTTTATTTCACTTTAGGAGTGTATGTTCATACACTCCTAAAGCGAAAGTACTGTACATGCCTGAGCTTTGCAGCTTGGCTACTCCCAGCTCTGTCCTTAACCGGACTGACCAGAAATGGCATCCGGAGGTACACATCCGGGCCTGTTCGTAACTGTCCGTGGGGTCCTGTTAAAACAGGATCAGCATGGACAGGAACAAAACCGTGATGTAAAGCCAGCCTAACTCTCTACCAGCAGCTCAACTTATTTGAACAGTCAGTGCAGCTCCAATGATCATATATTTATTTGCATAATTTTTTTTCTTTCTACATGTAAGAAAAATGGATCTCACTTTGATCAGACGCTGATCAAACTTTGCTTATTCAGACCAAAGTCTGATTAGCCTAATCGGATCACTTTTCTTGGATCAAGAAAATATGGTCGAGTGAATATCGCCTAGAATAGGTCTTCGATACAAAATTGGTGGGTTCCAGCTCCTCAAGTTTCCCCCGATCAGCTATTAATAAATACATCAGTGGCCAAATGTAAATAGCTGCAGAGTCAGTTGCTTAATGGCCACTGTGAATCAGCTACATATTCATTTCAATAGGAGTTGATGTGCAGTACCCAGAATTGTCCGCTACACAAATGGCGGAACTGTGCTCTTCGCCTCCATTACTTTTTATATCCAGCCCCCAAAGGAGCAAAAAACAGCTGATCGGTGAGCATGTTAAGAGTCAGACCCCGATCAATATTGGTGGTCTATCCAACAGAGTAAAACAATGAATACAAATAATGTACATTAACTACAAATGAGTGCAAAAAATTTACATTTCCAACAAAAGGAAAAGGAAAAACTTTTAAACTGACCTACAAATGAAACTTAGTGAATTATGTTGGTTTACAGCATAGAAATTAGCTGTAGGCTGAAAATGCCCCTGCATTTGGCACAGTAGACTGGTACGGACATAGAACCTTAAAGGCATATTACATATGTTAATGTCTATCACTGAAGTAAGCAATAAAGAAATAAAGTGAGGAGATACTTCCAATGTAATAACTGAACATTTGCTAGTTTACAAGCCTGGAACTGCCTTGGGGCATTGATTTCTTCCCTGTTGTCTGACTACTCCGGCTTGTACTAAGTTTATGCTAATGTTAAATGAATATGTATGCAGAACAGGATAAAATACAAAAATAAACAGATACAACGGTCTCTAAATTAAGCATAGACCAATAGGCAATTTATGATATTAGACTGCCAAAACAAGTAATTTTCCATGATTTCAGATTAGAATCCGGATTTTAGCAAATTGGGCAATTACAAAAAATGCATGAAAAATTATATTCCAGCTAATCCTCCCTTAACCATTTACTGTTCATGTTTATAAATGTTTACAGCACAGCATCAGTGACTTCTGATAATGGTTCACTATCATCTGTGTATATTAAATAGCTCGTCCAGAAAACTTGGCAAGATTCATGTGACAGTCATGCAAATGTTGATTGCTCTCAGTGGGAGAAATAAGATAAAAATCTTGTGGTTGTGATACGTTTTAATGGCTAACAAAAATAAAATAAGTGATGTTGCAAGGAAGCTTTCGAGATGACTCAGGTCTCTTCATCAGGCTTGGTATGACAAGAATTGAATGAAACTCATGGACATAACATTGATAATATGAAGGTTTTAATTTTGAGAGGTAATTTCAAATCCCAAAAACATCGAAGTGTCTGTGAATCCAAGCTAATTAGAAGTTTCAATTGTATACAGACCAGGACTGAACATCTCTGATGGTTTTATGGCTCATTACAACATGTTGTTCAAAGACATGTAAATCTTAAAGACACCAAGTTTTCTTATAAATTAGCGTCATAAAGACTTTATGACCACTAGGCCTGCCTGATTGAAGATCCTCTCCAAGGTGCTTTGTTTATTTAGCTAAATGTCCAGTCCCTGTAATGTTTATTTCAGTCCAATCATTTTAATTGTGCATGCATTATTTTGAGTTTCATTCAATATTTTGTCATACCATGCCTGATGTCGTCTTGAAAGCTCGCCTTATAACATCATTTATTTAATTTTTGTTAGGTATCACAACCACAAAATTTTTTCTTGCTTCTCACACTGAGAGCAATCAATATTTTCTCAACTGGCTAACACAGTATCAAAACGTTTTCTTCTAAGTCATGCAAATGTCATTCATGTATGATATGCGAGTGTGCAATTTCTTTTCTCGCTTATCATCCACATGACATGTGAGTACTATGCAAACGTGCGTTTTTCACCCTAGTCTAACATCCGTATAACAGCATACTCAATGTTTTTTAACATCATCTTTTACATCATCTAATCATAATAATATATTTTAAAGCTAAACTGTCATAAAACATGAAGAAATCATAAATAAACATATAGATAATAGAATAGGCATAGATAGAATAGAAAAATGAGATAGATAGATAGATAGATAGATAGATAGACAGATAGATATGACAGACATAGATAGATAGATAGATAGATAGATAGATAGATAGATAGATAAACCTGCTGATATATAATGTTACAATCTCACTACATATTATGAACTTGAACCCTTTTTGCCTTTTATGTAAACAACTAGTAAAAAGGCCCGATGCAATTGCATCGGGAGCGCGGTGAAATTGAATTGTGTGTATACAGGCGGGCGTGCGAGGGGAGCAGAGTATAGAGGTGGGCATGCGGGGGGAGCAGAGAATAGAGGAGGGCGTGGGGTGGAAGCAGAGTATAGAGGGCGCGTGCAGGGGGAGCAGAGTATACAGGCGGGTGAGCGGGGGAGCAGAGTATACAGGCGGGCGAGCGGGGGAGCAAGTATACAGGCGGTCGTAAGGGGGGAGCAGAGTATACAGGCGGGCGTGCGGGGGGAGCAGAGTATACAGGCGGGTGTGCGGAGGGAGCATAGTATACAGGCGGGCGTGCGGGGGGAGCAGAGTAAACAGGCGGGCGTGCGGGGGGAGCAGAGTAAACAGGCGGGCGTGCGGGGGGAGCAGAGTAAACAGGCGGGCGTGCGGGGGCAGCAGAGTATACAGGCGTGCGTGCGGGGGGAGCAGAGTATAGAGGCGGGAGTGCGGGGGGAACAGAGTATACAGGGGGCCGTGCGGGGGGAGCAGAGTATACAGGGGGCCGTGCGGGGGGAGCAGAGTATACAGGGGGCCGTGCGGGGGGAGCAGAGTATACAGGGGGCCGTGCGGGGGGAGCAGAGTATACGGGGGGGCCGTGCGGGGGGGAGCAGAGTATACGGGGGGCCGAGCGGGGGGGGAGCAGAGTATACGGCGGGCCGTGCGGGGGACAGCAGAGTATACGGTGAGCCGTGCGGGGGGGAGCAGAGTATACGGGGGGGCCGTGCGGGGGGGGGGAGCAGAGTATATGGGGGGCCGTGCGGGGGGGAGCAGAGTATACGGGGGGCCGTGCGGGGGGGGAGCAGGGTAGCAGAGTATACGGGGGCCGTGCGGGGAGGAGCAGAGTATACGGGGGGCCGTGCGGGGAGGAGCAGAGTATACGGGGGGCCGTGCGGGGGGGAGCAGAGTATACGGGGGGCCGTGCGGGGGGGAGCAGAGTATAGAGGCGGCAGGTGGCTTAGTTGAGGCGCGGGGAGGAGGGGGGGTGATAGCAGGCTGCAGCCCCGGCGTCCCTGGAGGCTACAATGGCAGAGTGGTGCCGCCATCTTACCTGGGGAGGCTGGGGCGGGCGGTGTCTCTGAGGAAGGCGGGTGCAGATGCTGGCGCCGGCCCCTTTTGTAATGGCGCTCCCCCGGCTGCTGGCGCTGGGGAGGCGGCGGAGGAGCGGGAAGATGCTGGGGGCATTGGTGGGGGTAGGTGGTGTGCGGCGGCAGCGTTTTGCGCTTCCGGGCTGTGTCGGCGGCTCGCGATGGCGCATGCGCGCCATCGCTCGCCGCGTGATACCGGCACAGTGGCCGGAAGTGCAAAACTGCAGATTATGTATATAGATTATATCAAAAACTTATGGTATTATCTGTATGTGCTGTGTTGTATTAACGGTTATTTTAGATCTGATGACACGGGCTGCTTCTAATAGCTTGTACCACGTTCCAGATTCTGTCTAGGCACCACAGACAGAATCTGAAACATGATACAAGCTATTAGAAGCAGCCCATGTCTGGTTCAGGGTAACAGCATAATACATGTCATTGGGTCACAAAGAGGCACCAGGGGGCTTATCTCCTTGCTGTATCGGGGATGGCTGGGGACTTTACTGGAAAGCCATCCACTGACAGCTAAATTGAAATGGTCTGAAGACCATCCGGAAGAATGTCACAATTATTTACCATACACTGAGTGTATAGGACCCTGGTATGGATGTGTAGAGCTGGATTGAGGAGGGACTCTGGTAATCCTCTGTGTGGGATGGAGGAAGCAGATACTATTCATATGCTTTCATCTTGCCCTCAACTACAAGCATTCTGGATTGTTGACCCATTGTCACGCGCTTAGTTTGCGCTGACATCACTGCATGCTGCTGTGTGTTGTTGTATGTTGTTTTGCTTTAAGGGCTGCATGAGGGATTGATGTGAAGGTCCTGACTCCTGTGTTGAGTGGTTGAAGTGTGACTCACCTGGAATCCCCTCTCCCTGGCATTAAATAGCCTTCCCTCTCCTCTATCAGATGCTGTTTATAGAGTTAGTTGGCTCTTGGTCATTGAGCTGAAAAGAAGTCTTGCTTCTGTGCTGAAGCCTCTTCTGGAGTTCCATTGCCATGGGAGAAGCTGTGATCCCTGACCCGTGGGTGGAGGTAGGGGCCCTCAGCCTAGGGCTAGTCAGGAGTTTATGGTACAGGGTGGCGGCTCGGAACTCCTCACCATCAGAGATCAGGGAAAGCCAGAAACCTCAGCATCAGGGCCAGATTAGGCTCTCCTGACCCCCTTTGCCCATCACACCATCAAGTTACCTGATTCCCTCACCTCCCAAGCGTGACACCTGTGACCCACTGATGTGCATCCTGCGGCATGTAGATGTGATGTCAGATGACTGGTGAAAGTTGGCAACTGCAAGGATGCTTTATATTGCGCGCAATGTAATAACTGTTTACTGGCTTGATGAGGATTTCCCGACGAGGAAACAATTTGTACATAAAGTCAACTATATCATTCTCATCTAGACTAAAAGGGGAAAACTGAGTCAGTATGAAAACATTTGGGGGGGTTGGTTAGATTACCCAGGCTGGCATTTTTTGACCTACTTGGAGACAGGGTGTTAACCTCTTAACGACAGCCGTACGTCTCTAGACGCCGGCTGTCATTACCCGGTGTTTGAAGTGAGCTCCGGTGTGGAGCTCACTTCAAACCTCCCACATCTCAGCTGATCTCACTAGCTGAGATGTGGGAGTAACAGCACCAATCGGTCCCGCCATCCGATCGGTGCTGTTAACCCCTTAGATCCCGCCATCAATCTCTGAGAGCGGGATCTAAGGGAGCCGGAGCGTGCAGCGCGCACTAACCGGGCTCCAGGGGAGATCTCGCGATAGTATCGCGGGATCTCCCGTGCTGACGTCACAGGCCAGGGTCCTGGCTTGACCCTGGAACCTGTCATGGAGCATTTCCTGCTTGTGGTTGGCAGGGGCTGCCAACCACAACAGGTCCACGATTCTGACAGATACAGAGGATCTGCAGCTCCTCTGTATCTGTCAGAAGTGATCGGACTGTGCAGCTGCATGCCTCTCACAGGGGCTGTGTAAAAGAAAGAATCAATAAGCAAATAAAGTTTTTACAAAGTTGAAAAAAAAATAAAAAACATAACAGTTCCAATCACCCCCTTTTCTCCCATCCACAATAAAAGTATTAAAAAAAAAAAAATACACATATTTGGTATCGCTGCATTCAGAATCGCCCGATCTATCAATATAAATAATCAAATAATGAGATCCGTTAACTGCGTAGCGCAAAAAAAGTTTCAAACGCCAAACTTACGTTTTTTTGGTCACTGCAACAATGCTAAAAAATGCAATAACGCGCGATCAAAACAGCGCATCCACCCAAATATAGTATCATTAAAAACGTCAGCTCGAGACGCAAAAAATAAGCCATCACCCAGCCCCAGATCCCGAAAAATGAGGACGCTACGGGTCGCAGAACATGGCGCAAAAAGTGCAATGGTTTTTTTTTTCATGTTTTTGAATTTTTTTCCACCACCTAGATACCAATAAAGGTATACATGTTTGGTATCTACAAACTCGTACTGACCCGAGGCATCACACGGTCATGTCGGTTTTACCATATAGTGAACACGGCGACTACAAAACCCAAAAAACAAATGTCTTAATAGACTTTTTTTGCAATTTCACTGCATTTAGAATTTTTTTGCAATTTCCCTGTACACTATATGGTAAAACAAATTATTGCATCTGAAAGTACAACTCGTCCCGCAAAAAACAAGCCATCATATGTCTGTGTCGAAAGAAAAATAAAAAAGTCATGGCTCTTGGAAGCTGAGGAGTGAAAAAATGAAAATGAAAAATAACTAATTTCTTCGTCACTAAGGGGTTAAGGCCCAGTTACACACACAGATAATTGTGCAGAGATTGTTTGCAGATCTCTGGTTGCAGTGAAATCATGGACACATTGTTCCATTTGAACACGGCCACAAAATGGAACAATGTGTCCATGATATCACTGCAACCAGAGATCTGTGAACAATATCTGCATAGATATCTGTGTGTGTAACTGGGCCTTTAGGATTGTAATCCAAAAGGAGTGAGTGGAAGGATGTTTTCTTTCCTCTTTTCTCTATGTATGGCAACTGTGATGATTTGGTTAGTCTGAATCCTTATATCTTAGAGATGACGTGTTGGGCTGGAGGAGGGTGGGTGGGGGGTTGGGATGTTGTATTTCTCTTGGGTTATCTTTGAAAACTGCGAATATCCAGCATTTTATATTAATATGTATGTTTGTTGTGTGATGAATCAAAAAAATACTTGATTAATAAAAAAAAAAAAAAAAAAAGGAGCAGCCCGTGTCATCAGAACCGAAATAACCATTAATGCAACACAGCACCTACAGATAATACCATACTTTTTTAAACATTTGTTTTTATCTTGGTTTTGTATGAATTTTATATTTTTAATTTTTTTAATTGATACAACAATAAATATCCTTGCATTGTACAGGTAAAATTGAAATAGAAGTGGAGGTAATTTATTCAAATAAAGAGGGTGTAGCACTAGGTCCCTATACTCAATTAAGCATGTATTTTAATCAAGATTTTTTTCCCATAATAAAGATTTAACAAAGAATACATTATTCCACATATGGGGATACCAAATTTTATGGATATGTTATAACAACATACTGTGACTGCAGGCATACGTAGACTATAGCCATTAGGAACCTTAGCGCCAATTTATCGACTGACATTTTATATACCAGTATTCATGAAGAAGTCTAATGTTATATGATGTATCGCATCCTTTAAAGAGGACCTGTCACCAAACCAGGCATGGTGATCTAGTTACAGCACTGGATGCAGCATGTCTGCTGCATCCAAGCAAGGGGTCCCCCAGCACTTGAGCCACCCTGTACCCCGAGTAAACACACTTAGAAAACTTACATCGTGCAGCCATAAAGGAGGTGGCTAGAGGCTGCAGCCAAAGGGCAGATTCACACCCCCTGCAGTTTTCTAAGTGTATTTACTCGGGGTACAGGGCGGCTCAAGTGCTGGGGGACCCTTGCCTGGATGCAGCAGACATGCTACAGCCAGAGCTGTAATTAGATCACCATGCCTGGTTTGGTGACAGGTCCTATTTAAAGTGATCCTAAACCCAGAAACTGACCCCCCCTTATCTTTAGACCTGTCCCTGCACCCCCTCTTATCATTCCTAGCCATCCCTTTTGCATAAAAAATCGCTTTTGTAAAGTAAGAGAAAAGTATATAAAAGTTTGACCTGTGTGAGTTCTCCGTTTCTGTTTGAAGCCGAGATAGGAGGCGCCTGTCTGCTGCTGCCTGGTAATTATTCACGCCCTTCTCTGCTTGCTGCCTTTGTGAGTGTGTGGTCTGCTACCACAGCTGGTGATGGGGGAGATGTTGGGACCAGAAGCTGTGGGTGGTAGAGGTTGTGTTCAGCCACTGAGACTGGGCTGGCTGGGACTTCTAGTGCTGTCTATTCTGGCAGTATGGGTGTGTGTACTGTCCAGCTGGAATGATCAGCTCTCTGTCTTGGCCAATTGGACAGCATCATGCCCTACTAATACTCCCAACGTACTGCTGTTGGCTGATATAATTTGGCCTTTTCTGGTGCAATCCTGTGTCTTCAGATCCTATCTTTTGTTTTCTTGTATCCCTGTTGTCTGATCATAGCCCATTTCCTAACCAGTTTCCCTATTGTGCTCTTGGTTCTGTCCCGGCAAACTGACCACTCCTGCAAACCTGTACCCTTGACCAGCAGCTGTGTGGTCCCAGGCAAAGGTAAGTCCCTATTAAATCCCTGTACAGGGTTTAAAGAGTGAAAGTAAGGGCAATCTCTGGAATCTGGTAAACAGAGCTGGTTGTGTGGCGCCCCACTGGTCAGTGCGCCACAGAAGGGGTACTGCACCCAAAACAGAGTGTGCGGTATCCCAGTCATTGGAGGGGATAATGACAAACTGAGGCTCTCATCCCAGCATCCCTACACCTATAATATGGGGACTAAAGGGTTAACCTGTTTGTCTGGGAGACCCAGCCCTGGTGGGAGGAGTGTTAGGGTAGAAGGAGCTGGAAAAACACAGACAGGAGCAGTCTAGTTTGAGGAGAGAAGCAAGGAACAAGTCCTAGAGGAACACCAGAGGGAGGGAGCCCAAAAGGAGCAGAGACCCTTACGGAAGGAGGAGACCCAGTGCCGGTCCTTATCCACAGTCCAGGGGAATCCTGGTCCACAACGGGGTACCAGCCCCGAGTCACGGTGCAGGCGAGTTTAACCCTGAGCCATCAATACCGGTGGGTCACAAGGTTTGCCCAGCAGCCCCAACCTCGTCCAGAACATGCAGCCCCACCTGGAGCACTAAACTGGGTTGAGCCCCTTAGAGAAGAAGGGTAACCTCATAGCACCCAACGGGCCTGGTAAACAAGTGGGTTGTGCAGGACAGGACAAGGATAGTAAGAAGGCGCAAGCAAAGACACAGAGGACAGTGAAGGTACTAAGGAAGGAACACTCTGGGAGCATTTACTCTCCCCATTGACTACCCGGCCAGCTACCCGCAAAGAAAGTGTAACTGTGTACCTGAACTGCTAAGAACTGTTGCCAGTAAAGTACCCGTACAGAGTCAGCAAGCCTCCGGTGTCTTATTCTATTAAGCTAATCCACAGAGCTGCTACCACGACAACCAGCACAGCAGCTACACTGCCCCGGGGATCCCACTCCGCCTGCAGGGAGCGTTATCAGCTGGCTACAATACCACCATCCCCGGCGGTCTGACAGCGGCGCTGGTGAGATCACCAGAAACTGCAGATGGCGTCACAAGACTTTATTATTTCCCATTTTTGGTTTTCCCCCTTTTACAAGTGACCCCAGAGTACGGGTCTGGGCAGGCCACCAGTGACATCCACTTACAGTAAACGCCTGGATACCGAGTTCCCATAGACCCCTGGGCGGGTCAGTTGCACCAAGCCTGTCCATGCTAGCCAAAGAGCCACTTTATTTTTGTACAGTGATTCTCAAAATGTCAAATAACTGAACTACAGGTAAATATATCTAGAGTGCACAGCTTTATATCTTTAAAAGGTGTTTTTCCATGAGTGGACTTTTTAATAGAATTAGAAAGTTTTTTTGGAAGCACAGAAGTCAAATATAATTTCTATGCATGTTAAACAGGTGTTAATAATTTTCAACTTTCATAAACATTACCGCAAATGCAAACACTCAAGAACATGTATTAAAAAGAAAGCCATGCTGTGCCTTATTCCACTGAATTCAATGCAATCTGAATACATGTATTTTTTTTGCAATAGTACAGCAAAATTGGATTACAAAACATCTGTCTGCCTAAGGCATAAACGAATCTAATGGCAGCTTAACTGCTATCTACTCATAGATTCATATAGCTCTCAACCTAATGGTGTTACACAGAGGTGAGGTTTACAGAAATGGTTTACATCAGAAGGGAAGGATGAGAACATTAAAATGTTTTAAATATGGTGTTGTTCAGAATTCTCACTATTATTCCCGTCTAGTTAAGGGTAAATTTACTATCTTGCAAATTTAGTGGGAGAATGGGGCATCATTTTAGTGTGTTGCATCAAAAACCTAAATCTCAGTTTAAAAAAATAAATACATAAAATCAAGAATAAATCGTTCAGCGTATTTTGGAATAAAGTGAAACAAATTGATTATAAGAATCATTCAACTTACTAAATTTGCCTGTTTAGAAGGAAATCTGCACCAGTAGTAGTATTAGGGTAGGGTCACATTGGCAACCTAAATTGCATTCACCGCATCCGGATCCGGATGCGGTGAACGCAATGCCGAGCACACACATTTTTTTACAAAAATGTGTGCAGAATACCGCACTGCGGTCACCGGATGGCTCAGGATGTGTAATCCTGAGCCATCCGGTAACTGCCGAGGTTGCGGATCCCGGCTATTGCCGGGATCAGCAAACCTAGTAAAGAGTTAAATTGATTGCTAAATGACTGTTTGAGGTCTGTAGGGGGCTTAGACCCCCCTACAGACCGGCCGCCCACTTCGGTGGCCTCCTACTACAATATTCCCGATGGCACGGGCTCATCCGAGCCCGTGCAAGTCCCCACACCCCCAGCCCCCCGAATTACTATACCGGGGTGCCTGCACCCCTCTGGTATAGTTATTCCTGTATGTGTGGTAAATGATATATTACAGTAATGTAGTTCATATTTACGGGTCTTCTCCTGCAGTGTTGTGCTAAATCCATGGGCGGGGCTGTTTGCGGCAGCCTCCGCCCCCTCATTTCTCATGGCCGCCCCCTCTTTGCCTCATCCATTGATGTGAGGCCGGACGCGTCATGAAAGGGGCGGGGCGCACGGTGTGACGCGATTCGCCCCGCCCCTTTCATGACGCGTCCGGCCTCACATCAATGGATGAGGCAAAGAGAGGCGGCCATGAGAAATGAGGGGGCGGAGGCTGCCGCAAACAGCCCCGCCCATGGATTTAGCACAACACTGCAGGAGAAGACCCGTAAATATGAACTACATTACTGTAATATATCATTTACCACACATACAGGAATAACTATACCAGAGGGGTGCAGGCACCCCGGTATAGTAATTCGGGGGGCTGGGGGTGTGGGGACTTGCACGGGCTCGGATGAGCCCGTGCCATCGGGAATATTGTAGTAGGAGGCCACCGAAGTGGGCGGCCGGTCTGTAGGGGGGTCTAAGCCCCCCTACAGACCTCAAACAGTCATTTAGCAATCAATTTAACTCTTTACTAGGTTTGCTGATCCCGGCAATAGCCGGGATCCGCAAACTCTGCAGTTACCGGATGGCTCAGGATTACACATCCTGAGCCATCCGGTAACCGCAGTGCGGCCCTGTAAACGCTGCGAAAACTGCTGCCTGCATGATTTTAAACGCAGGCAGCAGTGCCGGATCCGGCCACCGGATGGCTTGTGAAGCCATCCGGTGTTTTGCATAGGCTTCCATCAGGAGCCTTTCCTGGTCCGGTTTTGAGCTTTTTTAAAGCTCAAAACCGGATCAGGATTTTAAACAAAAAACGCCAATGTGACCCTACCCTTATTTATGCTAACTTTGATGAATCTGTTGGCCTCCCACTTACTGTTACCCAATCTTTAGAATAATGAAAAGAATATTGGAAAACAGCAAGACTTTTTACTGCCACAATTGTGCCACATTGCCCTTTATAAACCCTGTCATTGTATTCAAAATGTAACCTAAAATGACAATAATGAAGGGTGGGAGTAGTGTAGAGTCCATTGTATCCTTTTATATGCTACATCAAACAATTCTTTTTTTTGAAGATCTTAAACTTACATCAATAAATATTCATACTTAATGTCTAATGTAGATGGTGGAGGGGTGCAAGCGCGGTTCATCTCTCCTTCCATAGTCAGCATGTTGTCAGCACGTTTTACTGTGCGTCTTGGATAAGCGCACTGCCTGGGGATTCCTGTGAAGCTGTACTGTAGTAAACAGCGGGTTCATATGGAGCAGCGTTCATAGGAAACCCCTGACGTTAGCGGTGAGCATTACAGCAGGCTGGGCTTTGCAGTAACGTCATCCGGCTAACGTGAGTGACCTGTTAAGTGTGGCCCTAGCCTTAGAAATGTACATTATTTTTACTGATTAACTATGTCATTGATCTCATGTGCAGGGCATTGCAGCTTAGGTACTCATGGTTATGACCACTCATATAGTGACAGTTAGTTGCTTGTGGTAGCCATGGATTCCTAAGCTGTAATGTCCTGCACATGAGGTCAATGACATAGATAATCAGAACAACTATTCTACATTTCTAATTGGAGGTATTTGCTAATATTATTACTATTACACCTACTACATAGTGGGATAGGATCTTGGAAATGGGAATTACCCTTTAATAATAATGGAGGTAACTTTAGGCCATATTCGAAGTACTAAATTTAACATTTAGAATATCACATGCAAACAATCCTGATCCTCTTAAATGATATCTCTATAAATATGATAATTCACATAATTAGTAAATGTACCGTATATACTCGTGTATAAGCCGACCCGTGTATAAGCCGACCCCCCTACTTTTGCCCCCAAAACCTGGGAAAACCTATTGACTCGTGTATAAGCCAAGGGTGGACCCCAGCACAGGTATACAGCCCCCAGCAGTGTGGTATACAGGCCCCTCAGTGGTATACAGCAGCCTCCCCAGTGGTAGTATACAGCAGCCTCCCCAGTGGTAGTATACAGCAGTCTCCCCAGTGGTAGTATACAGCAGCCCCAGAGCTGTATACAGCAGCCCCAGAGGGGTATACAGCAGCCCCAGAGGGGTATACAGCAGCCCCAGAGGGGTATACAGCAGCCCCAGAGGTATACAGCAGCCCCAGAGGGGTATACAGCAGCCCCAGAGGGGTATACAGCAGCCCCAGCTGTATACAGCGGTACATAGTGGTATACAGCCCACCCCCCGTTGTATACAGGGCCCCCCTTGCTTGTGGCAACCTGTAAAAGAAGATATCATTATACTTATCGTGTCGCCGCCGCTCTGTCACCGTCACCGAGCTATTCCGAGTCTTCAAGCTTCCTTCTCCGGCGCACAGACAATGACGTCATTTCCTGTGCGTCGGTGAAGGAAGCATGAAGACCCGGAATAGCGCGGTGACGGTGACAGAGCGGCGGCGGCGACACGATAAGTATAATGATATCTTCTTTTACAGGTTGCCACAAGCAAGGGGGGGGCCCTGTATACAACGGGGGGGGGGGGCTGTATACCGTATATGACCCGTGTATAAGCCGAGGGAGGACTTTTCAGCACATTTTCTGTGCTGAAAAACTCAGCTTATACACGAGTATATACGGTAAATGCTTAGCTCATAAGAGTCAATAGCTAGCCAAATGGAAGAACTTCTTCCTTGTCAGTGGCATGGATCATCCTCATGGAAATTTACAATAGATACTTATTATTCATTAGGTTTATGCCATATAGCTGAGAATGAATTACACGGGAATGAATATCAGAGCACTGAAAGTAGCTGTGACAAACAGAGAAGTTTGGAGGAAAATGGTTTCCACGGTATCCAATAGTTAGAAAGGCTTAATGGATGAAATTGGAATTGGAATGTAGCTGAGATGTTAATATGAAAAGACTGTGCAGCACGATGGGTAAGAACAAGGACACCTATCATTATGATCATATATAATCAGGAAATATTCGGTAGAGGGAAGGGTCTCCTTGAGTTTACAGAGGCAATCCCACTCCAAACATTTGCTGTCACCTTTACTTCCCTATGACTAATTGGCATAAAACATGGAATGTTTGTATACTACAGAATCCCTTTAGCAATGACAGGTTAGATCACATTGGTCTCATGTACAAATGCATTGTCAACAGAAGCACATGTTGCAGTACATTAGTCCACACGAGATCGATGACATTCCTATCAAAGCTACACCTTGAATAAACAGTGGAATGTAAAATCACGTGTTAAAAGGGTTAAGGTAAAACTGATGTGAATCCCACCACTGGGAAATTAGTTAAAATATCAAAAGTCATGGCGTGAAGCACAAGGCAAGAATCAAGAATAGCTGGCTTCCAAAGAAGTATGCGTCATGTTAAATAGTTAGATTTCAATTCAATCAAGTGCTTTAATAATAATGCCTACAACTTGGTATTAACTCCTTCATCAATGCACCTTTCATAGCAGAAATTCAGATGCCTTATTTTGAAGAATTCTGTCAGGCTGTTGGTCAGACATGGAAAAGAATCTTCAAGAAAAGACAAAATTATGCATTTTTCTCTTTTTTTTTCCCAAGCATTATATACACAGTGTTTGTTTCATTGCAATATGCAAACAAATTTTAATCAATGAGGGTACCAGTAGTCCTATAAGTGTCGGGGCCTCTATAACCCCATCAAAGGGTTTTGACTCACAGTCAGGTGCTAAGCAGGAGATTTTAGCACAGCAAAATTAATTTTAGGATCTACTAATGTCAAACTGACAATAATCCCAAGCTCTATGTGATCACTGAATGATAATCTAAGTTTTTTTTGGCACTATTTTGAATGACATAAAGTTTTAAGCCCTTTCACATCTATGCTGCCTGTGTGCTTTCCTGCCCTGCCTACCCTGCGCTAGCACAATGCATGTGCTGGTGCATTAGAGGCAAGTGCAGGCAAGCGCATAGGCGCATGATGCACTGCTCTTGCACTGCCTGCGCTTGGTGCCCCATTACCTGCTATGGCCGAGCACAGCCGAGCGCAGGAGCCGAAAACCCGAAGCATGAGTGGGAATGAGCTGACGTCACCGCGCATGCGCTTCCCCAGACGCACCAGAAAAGTCACATTACGCGTTTCCAGGTGCGTCTGAAGAAGCGCATGCACGTGACATCAGCTTATTCTCACTTGCGGTTCTGGATTTCAGCTCCTGTGCTCGTCTGTGCTCGCCATAGCAGTAATGGGGCACTGAGCGCAGGCGAGAGCAAGAGCAAGCGTCCATGCGCCTATGTGTTTGCCTGCACTTGCCTCTAAATGCACCTGTGCTTGCATTTGCGCTAACGCAGGTGCATTTAGAGGCAACTGTGGAAGTGGAACGACATCTCTGTCACTACCAAATGACAATTGGTCACAGCCATTTCATTACCAATCGCATTGTATGGGTGCTAGATGTGAACCTTGACAAAGGGTTGTCAAAAAAAGATCAATTCCTTCGAACTGTGGTGATGGAGGAGACTCCTACAAATCCCTTGAACACCCAAGACCATAAATAAAGCTATGCTGGAATGTGTCAATCCACAGACATCCATGGTAGGAAAAGTCATAAAACAGAAACTGTCTTACTTTGACCATGTGATGAGAGCAAATCCCTAAAGAAGGACATGATGCTTGGTATGGTCAGTGACAATAGAGGTCGCGGAAGACAGGTCTTAGACCAGTTGGGTGACACCATAATGGCAGACATGGGAATGAACATCAGAGAACTGAAAGATGCTGTGACCAACAGAGATGCTTGGAGGTAAATTGTTTATCATCTGCTCTATGCCAGTCATTGCACTGGCTGCCTATACACTATAGGATCCAATTCAAACTGCTTGTTCTCACCCACAAACTCTTCACAGTGCAGCACCTTCCTACATTTCCTCCCTCATCTCTATGTATCACCCCACCCGTTCTCTTCGCTCTGGAAGGCAATTAGGCCAAATCCGATCCGATCCGTGGCCTTTAACATGGGGGCCTATGAGCGCGGGTCCAAGGAAACAGCTGATTGTTCCTCGGACCCGATTTTAATGTACTGAGCATGCTCAGTACACTAAAATTGCTCCTAACCATCTAATTTCACTTCTGCAATGCATAATATACATTGCAGAAGTGAAATTAAGTAAAATAAAGAGTTAAAAATAAAAAATCAGTATTCTCACCTATCCGCGATCCCGCACTGCCTCCAGCAAGGTCCGGGTTCTTACAGGATCTGTGGTGATGTTACAACCCGGTAGCATTATCAAGTCATATGACCGCAGTTACCGCGGTAACTGCGGTCATGTGACCCGATGAGCTGATCGGCTTGTGACATCACCGTAGGTCCTATAAGCACCCGGACGTTGCTGGAGCAGCAGTGGATCGCGGATAGGTGAGAATACTGATTTCTTATTTTTAACTCTTTCTTTTATGCTATATTTCACTTCCGCAATGTATATTATACTTTACAGAAGTGAAAGTGCCCCGCTGTGTCCGGATCCGTGATAATCACGGACCCGGACACACAATAGGTCACCCCCTGTGGTGTTCTTTCCTGTCTGTGGGGTCCTACAAAAAGTAGGATCCCACGGAAAGGAAAAAATACGCAATGTGGACCCAGCCTAAGTTCAATAGTGTAGACAAGACTGGAGACACAAAACATAATAGGTTCTCATCTGATATTTATTTATAATTTAATGGCTTTCAGCTTGCTAACGAGATATGGCGACTTGATTAATGAACGAAGAATAATCTTGTACAAGCATACATAGGTCCACCAGGGTCTTCTCTGCCATTATCTTGGCAGGGTCAAGCCATCAGGTTGCTCTTTTTTCTCTTCGCCTTGTACCTTCTATTCTTCCTACCATAATGTCCTTCTCTAGTATATTTTTCTCTTTGTATGATATGTCCAAAAAAGGCCAGCTTGTAGCTTGTTGATCCTTGCTTCAAGTGATGTGTCTGGCTTGATTTGTTCCAAAATTGATTTGCTTGTTCTTTATCCATGGTATTGATAACATCTCCAACAATAATTGGTAACAATGCAGTTTATTTAAGTATGCATTTTAAAGTCATCCAATTTGGTCAGAAAAAAAAACAGAAATTGTTTAACTTTGTTATACAGTGCTGTCAGAGGTTGCCATTAATGCCCATTCAGGCTGACTTCACACCACGGTTTTGTCCGGTCCGGGGCTGTCCGGTGTAAACTAGACAACCCCTGACCGGTTTTTGGCCCCATAGTAGCCTATGGGGCCGATGGAGCAGGATAGCAATCCGGCGCTCCCTAACATGGGAGCCTATGGGGCCGGATTGCCCTGTCCGGGAGGATCCGGGAACCGGACACTGTTGGCTGCACGCCGCTGTTGTTTCAGGACTCCATGCTAGCCGCGGTCTTGAATAATCAGCAGCTGCGGCTGCAATTACAGACATCCGGCTGCACACAGGACCGGAGGGCACATTTGCCCCTCTGGTTCTGTGTGCTGATCCAGTCCGGAGCTGTCAAGGTCATCCCGGACAGCCCCGGACCGGATCACACCGTGGTGTGAAGCCAGCCTAAGATGTGAAAATGAATGTGAATACTCATCTCATGCCATGTAATTTCCTCTTGAGAACAGCGAGTGTGGGAGAATATAGTACATATAGGTTTCATTAAAACATTTACCCCAGAAATTTTACATCATACATTTTTTAAAGTTAAAACACTTTTGCACAATTCAAAGTTGCACAAAATCTTAGCAACTTTTCAAGTTTGATACCAATTTTTACCAATTTAATCCACATGGGTGAAGCAGGGGTGGAATAAGGGCAGAACAAGGCATGGCGATTAAAGCTTGTCTTACCTATAATGAGCTGTGGCATGCCTTATGCCAAAAATCTTACTCCAGCCACTAGAGGCACATGCTACTTTTAAGATGCCCGTGATTGAGTAATTCCCTATAGCTTCAACATGTCTTCTCACAAGACTGGCATGAAAAAAGAGTCTTTATGAATTGGGGCCCATGCATTATCACCATTGAACAGTTGCCTCAGACTCTAGCCCTTGATTTCTGCTACTGAATAATATTGGTTACTTTTACTCAATTTATTCACTTGAAAAAGATAAACAGTGATCCCTAATGTTCTGTTGTAATATGAATGGAAAAAAAAAGCTGGAAATGTATCATATAAAGAAAATGAGGCTTATCATAGTGGTTACTGAAATCAAAGGGCTGCTAAAGTAATATATAGATACCTGGTACTTTAAAACTAAACACATGCTTTATAGCTTCTTAAATGAATGTCTGTAATGTGTGTCTCTCTGTTATTTTACCCTTGAGCACCTAACATCCAGAGAGCCGAACTTTGCCTCTTGACTGTAATGTGTCTCTGTCCGTGTTTGCCTGGCCGCACTAAAATGGCCACTATGGAAAGGCATGGCACAAGCCACTCTGTTTATCAGATCTCAAGGTTGCTCTGGCCTTAAACCTTTAACACTTGTATAGGGATCTATACTTACACAGGGCCCCCCAGGTTGGGGCAAGAGAGTTAGCTGCTTGCCACTGGTGCAGGCTAGCAGAAACAATAGCCTGGTAGTCAGGTCAGAACAAGGAGGTCAGTGCAGGGACAATCATAAAGAGGTAGAGTAGTCAAAAACAAACTAAGGTCACAGTTAGGAATGTCAATACAAGCAAAATACACAGCCTTTCACTAAGGCCCTGTCTCACATAACACGCATCAGCAATCCGCGATAACGATGTGTAGGGATCACTGGTGCGTCATTTTCACATCGCTGGTAAGATGTCAAACAGGTATCTCACCAGCGATGTGAAAAACAACTTTAGCAACGATCCAGAGTATACCAGATGTTGTGAATTTTCTCTCCATAGCGTTGCATTGAGATCGTTGCTCATTATCTCTGTCAAACAAAGAGCGGGAGCGCAACAACGCAGGAATGTCCCAGAGCAGTGTGTAATGATCAACGATCTCACAACAGGGGCCAGATCGTTGGTGCGTGTCACACAGAACAACATCGTTAGCGGGATCGCTGTTGCGTCACAAAATCTGTGACGTTACAACGATCTCGTTAGCGATCTCATTGTGTGAGAAAAGCTGCAAGTTATCACTGACAGTGGACAGCTGGATTTCAGGGGTTAAAAAGTTCACGGCCACACAACAAACTGCAAAAGCTGACAAAAGTTAACTCTTGACCTCTCAGCCCGATTGGAACTAAAATTCCCAGAGGATATAGGGCTATATTTATCACCTTGTATCACCTGCAAGGAGAGCAGAGACAGGAAGGGCAGGCACCAACACAGATGTCGCATTGTCCTGATCCAGTGAACCCCATTTTATTTAAACAGAACTCATAGAATATTAAACTATACATTTTATACATCTTGAAAACCAGATCATTTCAGTAATCTTTGTGCTTGCATGTTTTTACACTTTCACACAAGCTGCTCGATGAACATTGTTATCAATCAACACTCTATATCCACAAGTGTGTATTTAGCTCACACAATCATATCCAGATATACAAATAGAGATATGATTACCATGAAGCAAAACTTGAGGTGTTGGACCATGAATCTCTTGGTTCCTGAACAAATGAGAAACGTATACCAGTAGATCAGTACAACATGTGTCTATTTTCCTATGAAATTAATCGTATTCTCATAAAGTGGCAGTTTGACTAATAAGCAAAGGTATTTGCTGTAGGCAGCACATTTTTCCCATTAGTAATGCTTTTGCTCATCCCAATTATTCTCAGGAGCTCTGCGACATGCTATTTAATCATGTGAGGAGAGATAAAGAGAATATAAAATGAAGTAGAAAATGAAGAAATAATAAAGGTTCCTTAACTAAGCTATCTACGTTCGTAGGATTTTGAAGACCTTTCTCGCAGTCATAAGCTAATGCACTCAGTAGAGAATAATACGTTCCTTAAACTAGCTGAACTGCAAACAGCTTGACAAATTCACTGCTGCCGGACTTCAAAACTCTTCTATAAAATCATAGCCTCCTTACGCAGCAGTATTTTTATGTTTTGTCCTGTTTAAAACAATATAGTTTTCATTGTCATTTTCGCCAGCGGCATCTAGGGATGAAATTTTATGTGAAAATGTATTTCCTGCAGTGCTGACCAAACATTTGCTCACCTTGTTGTAAACCCAAAAAATCATTTTATGAAGGGTAAATAGGTTAGCATAACTTACAATAAGCAGGGTCAGAGGGGACTGTAATATTGTGCATACTGTAAAGGACCAAAAGATATCACGTGAATTTTGCTACTAATGCAATGTTGTAAGAGATTGCTGGATATTCACAGTTCCTGAAATATTAAGCCGCTGGCTCTTACAACTCTTAAAGGGAACCTGTTTGCAGTTTTCTAGACAGCAAAGTAACGTAATCTGTATAAGATTCCTGTAATGTTAATACATATTTTTGTTTTCTTAATCTGCTTATCCATTTTATAGAAATCCATCCCCAAATGAGATGCAAATGTAGGGAGCTGGTCCTACATTTACAGCTCTCTGGCCTTTCTCTATATTTTCCTCCCACCACCAGTCTCCTGTCACTCACTCACAGATCCCTCCTCTCTGTAAACTTTTCCAAAGCCCAAGTGCTATCATCCCAGAGGGCGGGCACTCGGATGAGAAAGTAGGTCAACATTTTATTGCCACATCGGTGTATCATATGACAGAAGACATCTGTCAGCCATATGTACTGCTCACAATACATACTATATACGTTTTCAAAAAAATTGATTAACACTGAGGAGGCTGGTTTATTTGTTTTAGAAACCCATTATAAAATTACTCTATAATTCTGATTTTCAAAAGATAATTTTATGAGTCCAGTTAAATAGTAAAAGAACTCCTGGCTCCAAGTATGACAGCTGCAGCTTGTAAAGAGCAGTGTGAGATCTCAGCAGCACTGACGAGAGACACTGAAGTGATATCAATAAGGCTAGATGAATGGACATTGAGTGTAATCTTTCAAAAAGGAGTATATGAGCATTTTGACATGTACAAATAAAGAAAGTACAGCTAAGTGAGTTATTTGATCATGTACGCAGTTTATTTTATGAAAACCCTGGACGTATTTTTAATATTTTTTTTATATGACAGGCAACATGAGTTTGTGTTGATTGGTATCATAATTTGTATAATTCAAAGTCAATTATTTATATTTTAACCAATGTGTTGGGGAGAATTTTTTGTGGCACTAATAATATAATATATAAACATTACAGGGTAATGGTATCAGCCACTGTTTGCATGTATCCAGAGTCATAGATCAATACATCTTCTAATAGGACAAAGTACCTCGTGGTCTCCGAGCTGCTGTGTTCGTATGATGTAAAAACCAGATACAGCGGTATGTCTGGGTATAGTAGTAGCTGTTTATTTTCTGACGCGTTTCGGAGTCATATCCCAAACTCCCTCAGGGAGAGATAGCACATGTTCAGTTTCAGACAACTGATCACGTTTTCTTGAAGAAAATTTGCCAGTCGACAAGTCAGTCGACAACTTTCTCAGCGAGAACATAGACATGCGTGGCCAAATAGGCATTCCTGTGTATGGGAGAGATGGCAAAGATGGCTGTCAGGCGAATGATTGGCTAAAACATTGCTTGGCCAACAGCCATCCCATATGTATGGTCGGCTTTAGTTCAATTAATGTACATATATTCTAATATGGAAAGGTAAGTTACAATTACAGACACAGAGGGTGGGGTCGCAGTCTGACTACAACCAATCACAGATGCTGTCACAAAGGTTGGAAGAGGGAAGCAGAGCCATTCATAAGGCTTAATGAGCGGACTTGGAACTAGTGTGACAGCAGTACGGAGAATGATACGTATAGTGTAACTGTTTTTAATTCCTATTTTGCTTCATTTTTCAGCCCCATAGCCCTTTATTCAGGCAGCTGAACCCAAACAGTAACATGGATATCCACACACAGAATCTAAGTGTTCAGTTTACAGTTTGGGTTCACCCATCACTAGTCAGCACCTTTTCGGAGACCGGTGGTCCCCTGACAGTAATGGTCTATAATGGAAAAATGACTTTACTTGTACTGTGCATTCTACACTGAAATCTAGGGCAGATATGGAAAGATGTGATCAAACAGCTCTACCAGCTCATAGGTTACAATAGAAAAAAGCAGCAGACGAACACGTACCTGTCTTTTGAGTCTCATAAAGCTGGTGACCTCTGTGTATAATAACATAGTGGTCATGAAAGCTACAAATCTTGACATCAAACTGTCTCCATTAACCACTTATATAGTCATTTTAATACTTTATACCCCACTTCTCCATTACAAACAGCTCAAAATTTACAGCCAAAATCAAATCTACTACATGTGTGTATAAAACTTATTTTTATCTAGGTACAGCCTGAAATTTATATCACATGGCAATGCAAAAAAAAAAAAATCACCAGGGCTTCTGGTAATATTACTTTGTTGCAATTTCTCCGCAAAATTGAAAAATACTGGAAAGATACTCCATGGAATACATAGTTGGATATAAAGTAAAGAGCAATTATTCTATAAATAGAAGGTAAAATGGAGACAGCTCAGTTTATCAGATCAAACTTTGCTGCCTTGGCGGGTGATATAATTGGAATTACAAATAGCATATGCCACTATTGATTTTGGTTAAGCCTTCCCATGGTCTATAATGCTGCCACTGTCCATCTTTTTCTTAAAGCTATCTGGTAGAGGAAGCCTGAATTATTTTCCTAGGCTACAGTAATTTCATCAAAGTACTTATTCTAAATAGACTACATCTCTTGAATGTTAACATCCCACCACTAAGACCAAAACTATTCAGCTGCCATATTTCTATTTGTTATTAGTATCAATACTGTACATTGTCTAAATCTCTGCTCTGAGTCAGACACAACAGAACAACTTTTTAGAGCTCGGATATTGACATAGACAGACATTTTGTATGTAATTAGTCTACCAGGTGTATGGAAATAATCTTTTAAAGCTATTTAAATAAATAAGTCTAAATCATACTCGATATTACTTGTTACAACCATTCAGTTGTTAACTTTTATTATTGGTGCACTTAAAATATCAGACTCCATTTGTACTGTTTTAGCTTCACATATTGGAGCTAATTTACTGTCCAAGAGTAATAAAGGGATCCTGTCAGTATGATTTTCTCTTTTAATCAATAATCAGGGCAGTATGTGACTCCTTGAAAGTCCTCCTAGTATGCCCTTAATACAGTAATCTTTTAAATCAATTTTGTAAAAAAAAATCACTTTTTAACTGTGTTGCACACGTTAAGCAAAATATTTCCACTGGTCACGAGGATAGCACCTTATTACAGAACAGTATTGGTATGATTAAGGTGCTCCAAAGAAAGATGTGCTGGGAAAAGGAGATCTGGCAGTTTGCGGCACAACAATGATGCCTCTTGTGGGCATTATTACAGCAGATTCACCTTTGGTGTACTCAAGGGCATCAATTAACTGCCCCCTCCATACCGATCTGACCCAATCTACCTTCATACTCAGAATCTCAGGTCCTCAAATAATCTCCTCCTTTGCTATCATTTTGTGGACACATCCAACATAGTTGACCTTGCCTTCAACCAAAATATCAAATTTAACTTATAAACTCGTCTTTGCAGGAAGCCTACAGACTCGAATAAAACTACCACCAACTATACTGCTTTAAACCTCTTCACCCCCTGACGATATTCCGTTTTTCGGTTTTCATTTTTCCCTCCGCTTCTCCCAAGAGCCATTTGTTTTTCATTTTTCTGTCAATATAGACATATTAGGCTGCCTTCAGATTTGCAGATGCCTCCACAGCGTTTGCGGAGGCATCTGCAAGCATCTGCATGCAGACTGCAGCCCCTATGTTTATGATGGAGCGCACGGCGGTCTGCAGATGTCGCTCCCTGGTGCGGACGAGAGTGTGTGATCTGTACGCAGGAATCCGCCTGCGCACAGATCACATATAGGAGTGAATGGGTGTGCACGGCGGTCTGCAAGCATCTGCAGACCGCCGTTCGCTCCATTATAAACATAGAGGCTGCCGTCTGCATGCAGATGCTTGCAGATGCCTCTGCAAAACGCTGCGGAGGCATCTGCAAATCTGAAGGCAGCCTTAGAGCTTGTTTTTTGCGGGACAAGTTGACAAATTTGCAACTGCAAAAAAGTGCAATTACACATTTCTTTTTTGAAGGGGGGGTGTTTTATTCACCATGTTCACTATATGGTAAAACTGACATGTCGTTATAATGACTCGGGTTGGTACTAGCTCGTAGATACTAAACATGTATACTTTTATTGTTATCTAAGAGGTGAAAAGAATTCAGAAGCTTTTAAAGAAAACTAATTGCACTTTTGCGCCATTTTCCGTGACCCGTATCATTCTCATTTTTCAGGATCTGGGGCTGTGTGCTTATTTTTTGAGGTTTGAGCTGAAGTTTCTAATGGTTTCTTTGGGTAGACTCAATGTTTTGATTACCCGTTATTGCATTTTATTGCAATGTTGCGGTGACCAAAAATATGTACTGTTGGAGTTTGAACTTTCTTTTTCAATTACGCAGTTTTCTGATCTGATTAAATGATTTTTATATTTTGATAGATCAGGAATTTCTGAATGTGGCGATACCAAATGTGGTTTTTTTTTTTTACATTTTTAATAGTTTTACTTTCAATAGAGCAAAAGGGGGGTGATTTGAACTTTTGTGTTTTTTTATACTTTTAAAAACTTTATTTTTTTTCCAATATTTTACTTGGCCCAATAGTGGGCTTCAGTGCTGCACAGTGTGATCGCTTCTCTTGTCTTCAGAGGAGCTGCTGCTCCTCTGAAGACAGGAAAATTATCACTTTCTTCTGTGATATCAGAGCCTTTACTACTCTGTAATAGTGCCACTTTGTTATTATCAAATGAAGGTAATCAGATCTAGCCAGTGGCATTCAGACATCAATGCAAAATGGGTATGCAAAGATGTGAAATATAGAGTATTAATGCCTATTGAGTAAAAACTAGTCCATTATACTGTCCTTCACCAAGGAAGGAGATTGAAGACCTGGGGTATTTATCCACTCCTTTCAGATTTTATAAAAATCTATGCAAGACATTTCTCTTTAAAGGACAACAACTAAGAAAAAAGGGGAGTTTAGCAGGTGAAATTTGGGACAGATGAATAATAAATAATGCTTTACTTACCAAGGCACTACGCATTTCTTTTGCAATTAGCCTCCTTCCTCAGGTACTGATTCGTGCAACAGAATGACAGCTCATATACAGACCACTCAACACATCAGCTCTACACTTGCAGACCATATACCTAGTGTGCGGCTCTGCAGGTCAAGGGCTGATGTGTTGTGTGCATTATATATGAGCTGTCATTTTGTTGCACAAATCAGCACCTAAAGAAGGAGTCACACTGCCACTGAAAAGTGTAGTGCCTTAGTAAATAAAGCATTATTTATTATTACTCATCTGTCTCAACTTTCACTGGCCTTTTTGCGTTTATTAGGCTTTCCTTTTTTCTTCCTGGTGGCCTTTGACTATTGCTCTCTCTGAGGGAGAAGTGTCCAGAGCTGAGGAGTGAGCTGTGGAGTTGCATACTGAGAAGACCTTGGGGAATCCCGCACACATCACGAGATAACGCAGGAGTTTAGCCAAGACTGGCAAATCTATCAGTGAATCTGCAGAGCTCCCTATCCTCAAGGTCACTGAAGTCCACATATGATAATTCAGAGTTCTGCAGGGATGCACAACCACACCAGGTTAGTGTACACCCACTACATTGTCCCCCACCACTTGAACCACCAGGTAGAACATAGGTGCGCTCCTTCTGTTTCTTCTAATAGACATTTCTCCATATGAAGAATATTACTGATTTTGATTTTAAGTCCACCAACCAATGAAGAAGTGGGGTCTAACTAAGCTAATAGCTTAGTTAGCTAAATAATAGCTAAATAGATAGCTAGATAGATAGCTAAATAAGCTAATGGTATCCTTGCTTGGTATAAAACTTGTAAAATACCCAAGGTGATTGGAGAATCCAGAGAATTCTCTCCCTGTAAAAGTGCCAAGACACAGGTATACAGATCTGGTTGTATTTGAATACCAAATATCTGCCATACAAAGTGCAACATATCTCCCCAGTATCCCTCAATGTTTTCACTTTCCCACATTATATGCATAAGGCTGGGGTCACACACACAGATATCTGGGCAGATATTGTTCACAGATCTCTGGTTGAAGTGAAATCATGGACAAATTGATCCATTTTGTGGCCATATACAAATAGACCAATTTGTCCATGATTTCACTTCAACCAGAGATCTGTGAACAATATCTGCACAGATATCTGTGTGTGTGACCCCAGCCTAAGATGTGAATCATCTTGACTGCACAAAGCACATCTGACCTAGCCCCATGTTACATAGGAAACTAGGTGTCATATAGACTCTATGCAGAAGGGATAACTGAGATAGCCTGTATGACATAGATAATCAGGGAGTTTGTTCTAACATTTTAGCCCATTGATTATCCATCATAGGACACAAGTCTCTTTGCCCTTTAGTTGTAATCTACAAGGGGGATTTACTTATGTATACTGATAAAAGTGATTTATACAACTTTCCTTAAACAGATTAAAGACGTTCTAGGAAAACTTTCTACTACAAGCCCTGGTTGTGGATTAAAGGGGAGAATACTACTGACAGTTTCCCTTTAAAGTCCTGATGAGTGAGGTAAGCATTCAGACACATTGGATTTTTTCTGAAATGTCAAGTCAATAGTAGTATAGTATAAATGTTGTAATATATCGGGATAAGATTCGATCAATCAACTGATGGTGATTTGTCCAAAGTAAATTTTTACTTGCTTCTCAAAATTATTATTATACATATACATCAGTTACACACAGCAAATAAGATCATTATGCTGGATTTTGTATTAAATCACTAGTCAGACACTTCCCAAGCGTCTAGGACTGCGTGATATATTGGCGAATGATGCATGCAGAGCCCAGTAGGGTGGCCTTTTGTAGCTGACATAATAATAATATAATAATAATAATAGTACTAATAATATAATATTTATTCATTTATGATAATATTGAATAATATTTATTCATTTATATAGCTGACAGATTGTTATTTTGTCAACTCCAATTGTTTTCAAGTGCTGACCAAGGTTTTTAGGCACAGCACCCAGTGTGCTGATTACCACTTGGACCACCGTCACTGGCTTGTGCCAGAGTCTTTGCAGTTTCATCTTTAAATACTCATATCATGTCAGTATTATTATATTATTATTATTTGTACCATATTTCGCAGGTTACAGGGTGCTCTGCATTATAAGACGCACCCCAAATTTAGAGGAAGAAAATAGGAAAAAATATTTTTTACAATTAAAAAAGGGGTCCATCTTAGAATCCTACAGTGCATTTTATAAGCCATGCATAGGTTACCCAGGGGGTGTGGTGGAGTGGGTCACAAGAGGCTGGTTCCTTACTAGCATCAGCAGCATTAGTGGGGCAATGCGGCGGGCCCAGAGGCTAGGAGGAGGTGTTGTCGTGGCAATGCTATTGATGTCTGGGCAGTGATGGACATACTGAAAATGGCTGCAAAGGCAGCGCACGGGAAGATTGAGATCTCAGAGGGGCAAGATCAATCTGTGCATGCGCCACTTCTGACGCAATGGAATTAAGGGAATTGATGTCCGATCAGTGGACACGATGGACTTCAGGAAAATGGCTGCAGAGGCGGAGCATACGCAAATTAGATTGTTGGCTCTCTGAGATCTTTATCTGCATGTGCGCTGCCTTCACAGCCACTGTCCCTATATCCATCACTGTCCGGACATCATGTCAGCACAGCCCCTACCCTGACTTGGTGCTCACAGCATTGCCTTATTCATGCAGCTGCTGCGGCAGATAAAAAGCCTTCCTCCTGTGACCTGCTCCACCACGTCCTCACTGGGTAAGCTTTATCAGCGGCGATCATGACCCGGCTCCACCACACCTATCTGGATTATAAAATGCATAAGGGAATTTTATGATCTGAAAAATATGGTATATTTCATAGAGTCATCATGGTTTTTTTTACACATTTTGTAAGTTACAGATCTGTCATTTATATATTAGTGTTTAGCATTTAGGACTACACTAACTTGCAAAAGTAATATTTTAAACAATATTTCACTGAATAAAATAAAAATTTCAAAAACGTTGTGAAGATTGCATTTTATACAACATTTTTTTAACCCATAACATGAAAGTAAAGTTAATATAACTTTCATTACAAAATCATTATATTGTACAACACAAAAATATATTATGGTACCTTGTAATCTGTAAAGTGTTTCTCACTTGTTTTATTGAACAATTCATTGTGATTTTCAATGAAATGCTATAAGTACAATGGAATGAAGGGAGCAAAAAGGACCTAAAAGATTTTCAAACATTTCTACATTTAATTAATTTCCATTATGAGTGCAAATAATACACATTTTATGTTTATCTCTGAAAGAATGTGACTAGTCATTGTTAACAAGAATTGTGCGTGCGGTGGAAAATTGAATCTACATTCAGACAGCAGAGTACCTTTTTACCACTTTGGATCAATCCATAACTTTGTATTGTGCAGCACAAGAATAGAAGATACCCAAATGTGCCAAACACAGATGTAATAAAAGTCAGAAAGTTATATTAATAACATTGCTTTCATGATGTAGACTGAAAAGTTATATACACACATTATATATATATATACATGTATATATTCACATATACTGGTGCATCTCAATGAATTAGAATATCATCAAAGACCAATATCATATTGCCATATTTCAGGGTGTTTGTGGGAGCCCTGAAACACTATGACTATTAAATCAATATATTTATCGTGGAATACAGTGGTTTTTAACCCTTCACCCTCCCTACTTTAATTTTCTGAAATAATGACCTCTGGGTTTTGATTGGCCGTAAGCCATAATCATCAACAATAACATAAAAAAACACTTGTAATAGATCACTCTGTAATGACTCTATATAGTATATTCATTTAACTTCTTGTATTGAATTACTAAAATAAATTAACTTTTTGATGATATTCTAATTCACTTAGGTGCACTCTTGTATGTATATATATATATATATATATATATATATATATATATATATATATAAAAGGTTTTGGCAAAAATTAGGAGACCACTGCAAAATGTTCAGTTTCTCTGATTTTTCTCTTTATAGGTATATTTTTGAATAAAATGTACATTATTCTTTCATTCTATAAACTGCTGACAACATGTCACTGGAATCCAAAGCTAAAAATGTTGTATTTATTTGGAGCAAATGATAAATCATCAAAATAATAAAAAAGAAACAGTGCTTTCAGACCTCAAATAATGCAAAGAAAACAAGTTCATATTTATTTAGAAATAACAATAGTAATGTTTTAACTCAGGAAGAGTTCACAAATCCATATTTGGTGGAGTAGCCATGATTTTTAATCACAGCTTTCATGCCTGTTGGCATGCTTTCCACCAATCATTCACACTTGCTTTTGGGTGAGCTTATGCCACTCCTGGCACAAAAATGTAAGCAGTGCTTCTTTGATGGCTTTTGACTATCCATATTCCTCTTGATTACATTCCAGAGGTTTTCAATGGGATTCAGGTCTGGAGATTGGGCTGGCCATGACAGGGTCTTGATGTGGTGCTTCTTGATCCACACATTAATTGACCTAGCTGTGTGGCATAGGGCATTGTCCTGCTGGAAAAACTAGTCCTCAGGGTTGGGAAACATTGCCTGAGCAGAAGGAAGCAAGTGTTTTTCAAAGATAACCTTGTATGCAGCTTGATTCATAAGCAGGATTAACCTGCTAATTCAAGCCTTGCTGAAGCATCCCCAGATCATCACTGATCCTCCACCAAATTTCACAGTGGGTGCAAGACACTGTGGCTAGTACGTCGCTCCCTGTCTCCGTTAACCATTAGACCACCAGGTGTTGGGCAAAGCTGAAAATTAGACTCATCAGAGAAGATTGCCTTACTTCAGTCCTTTATGGTCCAATCCTGATGGTGTTTGGCAAACTTCAGCCTGGCTCTCCTTTGCTTCTCATTGCTGAAAGGCTTTTCTCTAGCTTTACATGACTTGAGTCCTGCCTGTAGGAGCCTGTTATGAACTGTTCTTGCCTTGCACTTCATCACTGCTGCCATTTGCCATTCCATTTGTAGGTCACTTGATGTCATCATGCGGTTGCTGAGTGATATTCAAATAAGATGACAGTCATCCCGGTCAGTGGAGAGTCGCTTTTGCCCTCTGCCGGTCTGTAGATTTGTTGTCCTTAATGTCTACTGCTTGACCTTGTTGTAATGGACTGCCATCCTTAAAATTTTAAGGATGGAGGCAACATGACACTTACTGTATCCCTCTGCTAGTAAAGCCAGAATTGATCCCTTATTTTCCTGACTTTTCTTTTCAACTTTATGGCATGGTTAAAAGTTATTTTTTCATTCAAATTAGTTTTGGGCTATTACTAGCACTTGTTTTGCCATCCATCTTATTGCAAGAGGATTGTGAAGACCACAGAAGTGATTTTATACTTTCCCTCATTACGTAAGATCTGGTTTCGGTGACCACCTAATCAGAAGCACATGAAGTAAAACGAGGTGTACTTTGGTTTGAATTTAACGGACTCTGGAATGGAATGGCTGTCAGACATGTAGAGATGGTGATTTTTAGAAAACTGTGCAGTGGTCCCTTAATTTTTGCCAGACCTGTATATAAACCAATGTATATATATATAAATATATATATATATATGTCAGCGTAAACCTTTCCCGTTTTGGGTCAATTAGTGTTATTATTCTTATTCATATTTGCCAATGCCAGAATAATGAGAGAGAATATTTAAGGCATTGTTATTACTGTCTACAATGTCAAAAGTTTACATACGTTTCATTAGTATTTGGTACCATTGCCCTTTAAACTGGATGACTTGGGTCAAAAGATATCCGTCCACAAGCTTCTCACAATAGTTAGTAGGAATTTGGGTCCGTTCCTCCTTAAAGAACTGGTGTAGCTGATCCATGTTTGTAGGTCACCGTGCTTGCACTTGCCTTTTCAGCTTTGTCCAAGAATTTTCAATAGGATTGAGATCAGGGGTTTATGATGGCCACTCCAAAACATTGACTGCATTATCCTTAATCCATTTTTTCAACCAGTTTTGAAGTATGTTTTGGCCATTGTTCTTTTAGAAGACCCATTTCAACCCAAGCTTTACTTCCTGGCTTATGTCAAAATGAACAGTATAATTTTGGCTTTGTCAGACCAAAGGACATGTCTCCAAAAATGTAGGTCTTTGTTCCTGTGTGCATTTGAAAAGATTAATCTGTCTTTTTTGTGTTTCTTTAGGAGAAATGGCTTCTACCTAGTAGAGTGGCCTTTAAGTTCATATTGATACAGTACTCATTTCACTGTGAATAATGACACAATCTTACCAGCTTCCGCCATCATCTTCGCAAAGTTTTTTGCATTTGTTCTTGGCTTAATATGCACATGTCGGACCAAAGCACGTTCATTTCTGGGACAAAGAACCCATCTCCTTCCTGAGTGGTATGATGGCTGGCTTTCTCATCTTGTTTGTAATTGCATATAATTGTTTGTAAGGATGAACAAGGCACCTACAGGTATCTGGAAATCGCACCTAAGGGTGAACCAGACTTGTGCAAGTCCACAATTATTTTCCTGATGTCTTGGCTAATTTATTTAGACTTTCCCATGATGGCTACATAAGGAAGTAGCGTAATTCAGGTGTGCAATAAACTACATCCATAGATGTGTCTCGAATTAACTCAGATGTTGTCAATAAACCTATCAGAAGCTTCCAAACACATGACATCATCATATGGGCTGATGGGCTGTCCCAAATTGTATAAAGGCATATTAATATTAGTGTATTTACAGAAAATACTAAAAATGCCTTAAAACATCCTGTCCTTCATTAATCTGGCATTTGGTAAATATTAATAATTACGGCAATCCTAGTTGACCTAGGACATGAAAGCTATTTTCTGATTGCATGTATTTAGGGTCTAAAAATTGTAGCGTTTTGTAACATTTATAGAAAGGATATAAATATATATATATATATATATATATATACATATATAGTACAATTTTTAAGCTCTGAATACAATATATCATAGCGATACAGTAGCAAAATCTTTGACAGGCTGCATTTGGAGATAACCAGATATTTTTAAATTTGAATTCGACTACTTAGCCGAATTTCCCCCAAAAAATTATTTTGTTTTCACTAAATTCACAGAAATCTCATTATTGGAAAGCTTGTAATTACTTTTAAAATACATGTGGAGGAAAAAGAGTGAGAAAATATGTTACTAACCATAGACGCTTACATTTTACAGGCAAGATAGAGAAAGGACTATCCTGACTATTAGTGCTTATACTTTACAGAAGAGAAAAAGAGAAAAAGAGCCCTGCTGATAATGACAGTTTACACTCTACAGAGAGAGAGAGAGAGAGAGGACCCTGCTAACCATAAGAGCTTTCACTCTACAGAGAGAGAGAGAGAGAGAGAGAGGACCCTGCTAACCATAAGAGTTTACACTCTACAGAGAGAAAGAGAGAGAGGACACTGCTAACCATTCTCTACAAGTACAAGAGAGAGAGAAGGCCCAGCTGATCATAAAAGCTTACTCACTGAACTAGAGAGAGAAATGACTCTGCTGATCATAAGAGCTCACAGTCTACAGAGGAGATAGACTTACCCAGTGACTCTGGAGACAGAAAACAAGTGTACCATACAAATTGTGCTTCGGTTCTCCGTTGGAAATAAATGATCTGTAATGGTCCAGGTATTAACCACCACTGTACAAGGGCTGATAATCCATAAAATGTCATAGCTGCAGGGCATTATGGGTGGCCACACGCCAATGCAAAATGATATTAGCCTACTCTCTGATACTTGAGCACTGTGGCACAAGTTTTTTTTGAGATTCAAATCTCAAAATGCTCTAATTCATGCAAAACTGTACATTTCAGGAACTTGACTTAAACTTGATCCTGCATGAATTGATCAGCTCGTCTTTAAGTACAACTCACATTAAAGCTAGGGAATGATTATAAATGGACACTTAACATAAGCATCTTTAAATAAAGTAAATTCTAATTAAAGTTCTTTTAAAAGCTGATCATTCCATACCACTATATCAAGTATAGAAAATGTCGAACTAAGAAGAAAGATAAAGAAGTATGATGTATGATGCCATATGATATTGTAATAAATGATTCACTACAAAAATTTCAGAGGGGCCTTGATGCATTTCTTCGAAAATATAATATTACAGGCTATATATACTAGATTCTGTGATAGGACGTTGATCCAGGGAACTAGTCTGATTGCCATATCTGGAGTCAGGAAGGAATTATTTCCCCAATGTGGAGCTTAGTGTTGCCACATGGGGTTTTTTGCCTTCCTCTGGATCAACATGTTATTCTATGGGTTGAACTAGATGGATTTAAAGTCTTCCTTCAATCTTAAAAGCTATGAAACTATAAGGTGCACATCTGCATAACAATTTACCTTTGGTAAGTCAAATTTTTTCTTTAACATACAATATAGATGCCATGTATACACAGTAAGATAAATCTTAACAAGAAGTGTAATGTAATAGAAGGTAATACAGCAAAATTAACTCCAAATTCATACTGATAGGAATTTTACATTGAAAGCCCCAATGGAGACAGTGATGATAATCTCTGTACAGTGCTGTGACATATGATGGTGCTACATATGCAATGCATAATTAATGAATAAATAAATCTGAATAAAATAAAATATGTAATTGCTTGAAATGACTTCCTTATGTGCCATATTCTCAGATTTTGTGTATTCTGTAATGTGTTTCTCACTTGTTTTATTGAACAATGCATTGCAATTTCCATTGAAATGCTATAAGTATAATGAAAAGAAGGGAGCAAAAAGGATCTAAAAGATTTTTAGACATTTCTACATTTTATTAATTTCAATTGTGAGGGCAAATAATACACATTTCATATTATTCTCTGAAAGAATGTGAATAGTTATTGTTAACAAGGAATGTAAAAAAGTGGAAAATTGCATCTACTGCACAAAGGTTCAGGCAGCAGAGTATCTCTTTACCAATTGAGTCCCATCTATTGGTTGTGTACTATCTCAGGGTTGTCAGTACGGTTGATCTTCAAGATTAGACAAGAACAATGTCAGGAGAGATTGCTCCTCTGTAGAACAGAGGTAGTATCTTGTTAAGCCGGCCAACGTTAGCGCTGGAGAGAAGCAAAACAATCAATCATTTGCTTCATTCTATCTAGCCACTGTGAATGCTGATGCAGTTCTAGCTTACCAGCACAAGTGACTGCCATAGTAATAGTATGTAACCTTATCATCACAACAACATTTACCACGTATCATAAAAATAGTGTGTATCAAATCATCAAAAACAGCAGAACATTGACAATGCTTACAAGTACTTTTCTTTTGAGCTTGTAAGCACTGTTTTGAAGCTGGCCTGGATCTATGGAGCACATTGTTATCTTCTAATCCTGGCCAACTTTAGCACAGTGCTTGTCATCAGGGACTTTCAGAGATTTTTACTTTTGTTAGGCTGACTTCACAATACGGTATTGTTCCTGTTTGTTGGATCCTGTTTTTTGCAGGATCCAATGAACAGGAACGGACAGCACCGGACTGGCAATTCAAGTTGCCATTTCCGTGTCCGGTCCAACATCCGGACACAGAAAGAGTAGCGGGGAGCCGAGCCTGGGACCAGTGGTGTCAGCACTGTGTAATATCACTTTAGCAGTGTATCCATATGGCGGGGAGAACCAATCATATGACCGCATCAGCGCGATGTAAAGATTGATGTGACCATGATGCTGTCATGTGATCAGGTTGCCCCGCCCCTCCCGGTGACATCATGCAAGGTCCTCAAATTGCCGGGAGATGTATTCAGCGTGGGAACTCGGAGTCACCGGAAAGGTGAGGATTTATTATTTATTATTTTTAACCATCCCTTTATTTAATATGACTTTAGCAGTGTATATAGATGCACTGCTAAAGTGATATTACACACATGTACTATGGGCACAGAGCAGTGCTCCTGTTCTGCGCATGCTCTGCACCCTGGAACCGGATCTGGGAAACGATTCTCTTGTTTCCCGAATCCGGTGCCATAGGCCTTGAGTTGTGTGTGCCGGACCAGACAGGATTCGTTTCTGTCCTGTTTTGTCACCAGAGCCCAAAAATGATGCAGGCATCATTTTTGGGACCAGTGAAAAACAGGATAGAAACGAATCCTGCACCTGATACACAAAACCGGATGGCCAAATAGGGATGTATGGGGGGCAAAAACGATCCTGTTCTGTTTCAAAAACAAACAGAACAGGATGGTAAAATACGTAGTGTGAAGCCAACTCAATTTATAAAAAAAAAAAAGTTCATCATTTTAAAAAAATTAAATATTGCTCACTCTCACTTTACCCATATCCTGAAGGTCTTCCTCCATCACTTTCCAGGTCTCCTCAGATCTTTTGTGCTTTTATTCACTGCCACCTATGTATATGACCGGTACAGCAAATCACAGGCTGCAGCAATGGCTGGAGTGGTCAATGACTGGCTTATGTCGCATGTCTATATACAGAGCGTTATGAAAGTATTTGGCCCCCTTGAACTTTTCAACCTCTTTCACCACATTTCAGGCTTCAAACATAAAGATATAAATTCAATTTTTTTGTGAACAATCAACAACAAGTGGGACTCATTCGTGAAGTGGAACAAAATTTATTGGATATTTTAAACTTTTTTAACAAGTAAAAAACTGAAAATTGGGACATGCAATATTATTCAGACCCTTTACTTTCAGTGCAGCAAACTCACTCCAGAAGTTCAGTGAGGATCTCTGAATGATCCAATGTTGTCCTAAATGGCTGGTAATGATAAATAGAGTTTAGCTGTGTGTAATCAAGTCTCTGTATAAATGCACCTGCTCTGTGATAGTCTCAGAGTTCTGTTTCAAGTGCAGAGAGCATCATGAAGACCAAGGAACACACCAGGCAGGTCCGAGATACTAATAAGAGAAGTTCCTTCTGGAGCCATATCACGGTTAGCTAACCCCATTATGGGCATCTGTAATGCTTTTAATGAATTAACAATAAAGGATACTTCCGTGATATGGCTCCAGAGGAACTTCTCCTATTCGTATTACAACAATGAGCACACCTATCATTGCTCTGTGATGCCAAGGATATCCAGTGAGTATTGGATGGTCGAGCTTTTCATTCAATTCAGGTCCGAGATACTATTGTGGCGAAGTTTAAGGTCGGATTTGGATACAAAAAGATTTCACAAGTTTTAAACATCTCAAGGAGCACAGTGCAAGTGATCATATTGAAATGGAAGGAGTATCAGACCACTGCAAATCTATCAAGACCCAGCTGTCCCTCTAAACATTCATCTCATAGACTGTGAGCCCTTGTGGACAGGGTCCCCTCCCCTCCTGTACCTATATGTCCTGACTGTCTCGAGTTATTGTAATTGTGCTTGTCTCCCCATCCTCATGTAAAGCGCCATGGAACCTAATGGCTCTATATAAATAAATAATAATAATAATCTCGTACAAGCAGAAGACTGATCACAGATGCAGCCAAAAGGCCCATGATCACTCTGGATGAACTGCAGAGATCTACAGCTAAGATGGGAGAGTCTGTCCATAGGACAACAATCAGTCGTACACTGCACAAATCTGGCCTTTATGGAAGAGTGGCAAGAAGAAAGCCATTTCTCAAAGATATCTATAAAAAGTCTCGTTTGAAGTTTGCCACAAACCACCTGGGAGACACCAAACATGTGGAATAAGGTGCTCTGGTCAGGTGAAATCAAAATCGAACTTTTTGGTCACAAAGCAAAACGATATGTTTGGCGTACAAGAAACAGAGCTCATCACCCTCAAAACACCATCCCCACTGTCAAACATGATGGTGGCAGCATCATGGTTTGGGCCTGCTTTTCTTCAGCAGGGACAGGGAAGATGGTTAAAATTGATGGGCAGATGGACGGAGCCAAATATAGGACCATTCTGGAAGAAAACCTGTTGGAGTCTGCGAAAGACCTGAGACTGGGACGAGATTTTTCTTCCAACAAGACAATGATCTCAAACATAAAGCAAAATCTACAATGGAATGATTCAAGAATAAATGTATCCAGGTGTTAGAATGGCCAAGTCACAGTCCAGACCTGAATCCAATCGAGAATCTGTGAAAGAGCTGAAAACTGCTGTTCACAAACGCTCTCCATCCAACCTCACTGAGCTCGAGCTGTTTTGCAAAGAAGTATGGGCAAGAATTTCAGTCTGTCATGTGCAAAACTGATAGAGACATACCCCAAGTGACTTGCAGCTGTAATCGCAGCAAAAGGTGGCGCTACAAAGTATTAACTCAAGGGGGCCGATTAACATTGCATGCCCCAATTTTCAGTTTTTTTATGTGTTAAAAAAGTTTATAAATATCCAATTAAAATATCCAATAAATTTCGTTCCACTTTGATTGTGTCCATATCAACTTATCTGTCTCCTTATGGCTGCAGGGAAAACTCCTCTCCATAAGGTAGATAACTAGTTTCCCCAGACCTCGTCTTAGCCCACTCACCCAGTCAGATCAGAATATCCCACACACTACACTGATGAGGGGCAGTTACCCCGAAATGCAGCGTCTGTAGTTTGGGGTTCTGATCTGGCACAAATCCTTGGTCATATTAAAAGGCTTGTTAAAGAGTCGACTATGACTTTGAGGATTGCTACCTAAAGGTGGCACTAGAGTTCATCCACTTCATCATTGAAGTGACAATTTGTATAACAAAGTAGGCAGGTATATGTTAAATATCATGAATGCAGTTATAGATGAAAATGCTGCTATTCATGGTGGAGTTATGAAAATAAACACATGATATTACGATAATGTAACAACTTTTGGAAGAATTAAAAATATAAAATCTGTTGAATTCTATGAATTCTAAAGCAGCATGAACAATTTCCAGAAGGTGGTGAAATAATTGCTCCCATCGACACAAAAGCGAAAGAACTGTTTACACTCCTAATATTGTCCATGAAATTTGTGCTGTGTTCACTTTGGCCTCCGGATACTGTTGTCTGGTAAATATACTTTACCTTTATGGGAGCACTGTGTAAGCTTTCCATCAGAAGGGCTCTCTGCTCCAAAATTTTAAGATCGGCCATTGTGGCTTAAAAGGTTCATCACACCGCAGCTGTGTTCTGTCATTGTACTTTCATCATCTGTAACATTTTGTGCTTGAAATTGAAGTACATTTCTTACATATACCATGTGGTTGGCTTTACGACATATGTAGATTTGCCTGTTGTATTGCTGTCTCGGTGCTCTGTAGATATGACTTTCTGATTCACGATGATGTGGGTGTGATACTGCATCCTGTGACAGTTGCATTGATCTGGACTCTGGAGATTCATCATTACAGTACTGGTGGTGTGATGATGCATCCTATCTGATGGACCTGGATTGCAGAGATTCATTGTCACAGTGCTAGCAATGTAATGACTCATCATGCAACAGTTTCGTTGATCTTGAAAATGGAGATTCTTCCTCACATTTCTGCCATTGTGAAGCTGCATTATTGGTCAATCTCATAGACTTTGAGGTTGGAGACTCGCACGCACGGCGTGTTATTGTTGCAAAATGGCATCCTGAGACAATCTTATCGCTTTAGACCGGGATGTCATCAGCGATGTCATCAGCGATACACATGCCCTTTTGCGTAGTGGCTTGCTCTCTTTGACTATTTGATTTTTCTTTGACTGATCAACCAAACCTATATGCTTCTTAACATGTCTGTTTAATTGCCTTTTGTAATTTACACAATGTCCTATAGGTGGTGCTGTTTTTAAGACAAAATTACAGACAGACTGACTGAATAGGGCTTTTATATAGTAAATACATCTACTTTCTTTAAGTGCTGCAGGGTTTAATGATTCTATCTTTGTTGGCTGTTTCTTGTGGCCTTGAATCTCCCTTCCACTATATGTCACGTGTTTTATCACCTCATGCTGACTATAGACTCTTTTGATGCTGACATACTTTGGAAGGATCCAGTCTGTGAAAGAAGCTGCAGTGTCATAACAATTGCAGCTGCGGTGCTTTGATGCAATTGAGGAGTTTTGAGCTATATTGATTTGTGTTTATTTTCCCTCTATCTGTGTCCTTTACCTTCTGTTGTATTATTGTAGTGGTGAGTCTACTGTCCTCCCTGGTCTCCACACTAACCAGGGTGAGTCCAGGGCAAGCAATGGCCTAGGCACGTGACTGGGATGGGAGGAAGGACCTGTATAGGGATGTTAGGGAGAGTAGGGTTCAGCCTCGGTAAGTGTCAAGAGATGTCACCTCTCCCTATTATAATGGCCTTCCTACTATACTATCACCATTATAACATTATATTGTGTTGTGTCGCATATTAGGTAAGAATTTCTAGTAGTATCAGTCATTTCTGTTCTTCCCAGAATGCTGGAAACACTTTTTACATCAAGACGAACAACTCTACAACTTTAAATTAGAGGGCATCAGTGCAAAATCTATAACAATTCCCCACCATCCATGGTGTCTTATGTGGCAGAGAGGCTCTAGGGTGCAACTGCCACCTGGGTAGTGATGGGCGAATCCTAAATTACTCGGAATCGCTTGACTCTAGCGAGTCCGAGCCCAGGACTCGCTACTCGTTGCGAGTCTAGCGAGTCCAATGTTAATGAATGGGGAAGCGAGTAATAGCGAGTAGTGTGAGATTTACAAATCGCAGATGTGTCTCGGAAGCTTCAGCCTGAAGCAATCCTAGTTTTGTCATTTATTTGCATTGGACTCGTTTACTTTGTAAGTAATCGCTGGCTGGGAAACTCGCACAGATAAGAGTCCTGTCTGCTCTGTGCAGCTCCAGGGTCCTAGAGCCCGCCTGCTGCCTGATGTAGCAGTGCTGAGATTGTTCTCAGTCTGCTCATTCCCTGTGTACAGACATGAATGTCTGTGCACAGAGATGATGTAGCAGTGCTGAGATTGTTCTCAGTCTGCTTATTCCCTGTGCATAGACATCTATATCAATACACAGGGGATGTAGCAGAGAGGACATCGCGTTTTGGACTGCGTCGGACGGAAGAGGATTTTTTTAATTAAAGATGGAGTCCCTAATGGCTTTTTTTTTTATTTCTAATAAAAAAATTTCTCTGTGTTGTGTTTTTTTTAAAACAATTTAATAGAAATTCATGGCGGTCATGTCTAATATTGGCGTGACCGCCATAAATTTCGGGCTTAGGGCCAGCTGATAATACAAAGCTGGCCCTAACCTCTATTACCCAGCGTGCCACCGCCACCAGGGCCGCTGGAAGAGCGGGGTTCAGCGCCAGAGGATGGCGCTTCAATGAACGCGCCATCTTCTGGGGCGGCTGCGGGCTGCAATTTGCAGCGGGGGGTGCCCAGAAAGCTTGGGCATCCCTGCGCTGCGGATTCCAGCCCCCAGCTGCTTAGCTGTACCTGGCTAGACATAGAAATAGCGCGGAGCCCCACGCATTTTTTTTACTCCGACTCCGAGACGACTCCGACTCCGAGACGACTCCGACACGACTCCGACACGACTCCGAGACGACTCCGACTTCGACTCGACTCCGAGACGACTCCGACTCCGAGACGACTCCGACTCCGAGACGACTCCGAGACGACGACGACTCCGACTCCGAGACGACTCCGACTCCGAGACGACTCCGACTCCGAGACGACTCCGACTCCGAGACGTCTCCGACTCGACTCCGAGATGACTCCGACTCCGAGACGACTCCAACTCCGAGACGACTCCGACTCCGAGGCGACTCCGACTCTGAGGCGACTCCGACTCTGAGACTCCGACTCTGAGACTCCGACTCTGAGACTCCGACTCTGAGGAGACTCCGACTCCGAGACTCTGACTCTGAGCCTCTGACTCTGAAATTCATTAAATAATAAAAAAAAAAATGCGTGGGGCTCCGCGCAATTTCTATGTCTAGCCAGGTACAGCTAAGCAGCTGGGGGCTGGAATCCGCAGCGCAGGGATGCCCAAGCTTTCTGGGCACCCCCCGCTGCAAATTGCAGCCCACAGCCGCCCCAGAAGATGGCGCGTTCATTGAAGCGCCATCCTCTGGCGCTGAACCCCGCTCTTTCAGCGGCCCTGGTGGCGGTGGCACGCTGGGTAATAAAGGGGTTAATACCAGCTTTGTTATACAAGCTGGTATTAAGCCCGAGATTCTTAATGTCAGGCCACGTTTGACCCAGCCACTAAGAATCTCCAATAAAGGGTTAAAAAAACACAACACAGAGAAAATTTTTTATTTGAAATAAAAAAAAAAAGCCATTAGGGACTCCATCTTTAATTAAAAAAATCCACTTCCGTCCGACGCAGTCCAAAACGCGATGTCCTCTCTGCTACATCCCCTGTGCATAAATATAGATGTCTGTACACAGGGAATGAGCAGACTGAGAACAATCTCAGCACTGCTACATCAGGCAGCAGGCGGGCTCTAGGACCCTGGAGCTGCACAGAGAAGACAGCTGGACTCGGCTCGCAAAGAAACAGCAGTTACTTTGCGAGTTTCCCTGCTATCACTGGCACAGTAGCCGAGTCTAATGCAAACAATGGCAATCCTAGTTTTGTCAGCGTTTCTGACAAAACTAGGATTGATATTGATTTGCATTGGACTCATGCGAGTAATCACTGGGAAACTCGCAGAGTACCGAGTCCTGCGAGTCCCTTACTACTCGCCGAGTAACGAGTCCTAGCGAGTAGATTCGCCCATCCCTACACCTGGGTACACAGCTGGTAAAAATACAGTAGAAGTAGAAAAGGTAAGGAGATGAGAATAAATGTAAGGAGCGTAATACTTAAAACATGTTCTGTGCAAAGAAGACTGAACATCAGCATCAAACAGACTATTGAAAGTTCCAGGGGTGAAGTAAGAAGACAATTGTGATTTTATGTTCTCATCATCTGTATTAGACACAAAATATAAAGCTTACAAAAAGTGTCTCCTGTGGATCTGAGAACCATAGGGAGTTGAAGATTTAATTGCCACATACTGATTATTAGCTAGTTTCATCAGATTGTGTGATTCTTACAAAAAAGAAGAATAATTCGTCTAGGCTGTTATCTAGAGATAAGCTGAAACAAGTATACCTGCTGTACTTCACGATCACTGAGGAAAAAAACATGCAAATGTCATATTGATTTTAAAGTCAAGACAACTGTATAGAATACAAAGACTTCCTGTGCTCGCACCATGAAAGTATGCAAATCTAGGGAAAAGTTTGTAAAATGCCTTGTTAAAACGCAAAGACAGTCGTCTGGATATTCTCATGAATAACTGTCCTAATTTTACAGTCTACTTTATTATATGTTGCTGACTATCGGATTCACGAATTAAGTTATTTTATAAAAGAGAAATGTTCTTCGGCCATTGTAAGAGGGTAGAATCTGCTTCTCCTTGCTTAATAACACAGTTAAGGCTGTGCTATAGTACGTTATTGGGACGTGCAATTGTTTGATTTTCAGAACATATACAACATACATACTCACGTCACCTCTCCAGAGTCAGAGTAAGCATAGCATATAAAAGTGCTAACAGATTCCACTTCAATTTATCCACAAAGCTTACATTACTTCCTCTTTTTTAGGGCCCTTTCACATAAGTGGTTTTCGCTGATGTGCAGCAGATACAGCAGGTGTGCGTCCCATCTGCCGGATCTGCCGCCTAATGGCCGACTTGCAGCCTGGATCCGGCAAGCCCATGCATTGTCTATGGGGTTTGCGGTCAGGTGCGGTAAGGGCGGTTACGCCAGATCGGCCGGATCTGGCACTTGCGGCCGCGAAAAAAAAGCTGCAAGCAGCGTTGTTTATCACGTTCGCAAATGCCAGATCTGCCGCATCCAGCAGAACCGCACTTGCCGCACCGGACCTCAAGCCCCATAGACAATGCATGGGCTTGCCGGATCCGGGCCACCAGTCGGCCATTAGGCGGCAGATCCGGCAGATGCATCGCCACCTTCCGGATCTGCCGCACATCAGTGAAAGCTGCTAATGTGAAAGCAGCCTTAGTTATATATCTAGATAAAAAAGTCTCAATAGATTTACTAATTCTAATGAGTTAAAAGGTGATTTCTATCTTCATAAACGGGTATTATCATATAATGCTTGTAAAAATAAGCAATTTTGCAATTTACTACTTGTTAAAATTTTCATCTGTTTCTGATTTTTTAAAGAGAGGATTTCACATCTCAAATTATTTACAGGAGCATGAGCTCTTTCAAAGACGAGTCCAGCAATATTTTTATTCAAACAGTTCATTCCTCCTTAAGTAAGAAACCAGCAAGCGAATATATATGCAAAAAAGATTCCGGTTCTGAATCCTCAGTCACTCCAGGTCTATTCCTGCCCAGCGCCAATTCCTCCTACATAAATGGGCTCCATTAGCTGAAGTTACACAGCATAGAGGCTGTCAGTCAAGCAGGAGGCCTAGCAGGAAATAGAGCAGGAGTGACAGAGGCTTCAGATTTACAGCTTCATTTACATATTGCTTACATGCTAGTTTTTATTGAGTTTATAAATGTTGCTTTGAAGCTCAGGAGCTGTTGGAGCATGCTGTTACTAGGTATGGGCAAACTGCTCTGCTTTACACTGGTTTGTGATCGGGGTTGCTCTGTTAAAGCAAGTAAACGGTTAATAAACATACTGATTTTTCTTACCGGGTCCACGTTATCTCTTTTAGCTGTGCCGCGGCGCTGTGTGACTTCCAGGTTTCCGAGGGGAATAGTCATGTGACTATCCCCCCTCCAATAGTCAATCACATACGCCAAGAAGATAAGGGGCGACCCGTAAGTGATGCAGCGACGTGTCACACCAGAAAGAGAGAACGTGGACCAGGTAAGCATATTAAGAGTGTTAACTATTGGCTTACTTTAACAGATCAACCCCAGTCATGAACCTGAATAGTTCGACCATCCCAAGCTGTTACCTCCTAAGTTTTAGTGCAATGCTTACCAGCTAGAACGCAGCTGTGGTCAATCTCCTAGGTAAAGTGCTGAGAGCAAAAAGAAAGTGATAATGTCTCAAGCATTAATTCAAATTATTATATGTAGTAAAGTGTAAAATCGCTTGTTTTTATGACCATTATCTGACAATGTCAATCTATGATGATAGGTTTTTTGTTTTGGTATTAATTTTTCCCACAGAAGTGTGTGGTACATTTCTCATCTGTCAGGCTAGGGTCAGATTAACGTTTTTAGCTGTGCCCCGGGGGTCGCGCTAAAAACATAGGATTTGGCAGCAATAACGTGTTGTTAACGCCATGTTAGCACAGCGATAACGCTGCTAATGTTAACCTATGGGGAGGTGGGCCTTACCGCGGTTTCAACGCCGCATCTGATGGAAATCTCGCGTTATTTCTGAAAGTGAGCAATGACACTGCAGAGGCGTCTTTTTTTTGGTAAAAAAATATAAAAGATGAATATATTTTTTTTTGCCTAAAATACAAAGGAAATATGCATCTATATCCTTATTCCTTATGCCTTTTAGAGATCACTTTGTCTTCAATTTACTTAACTGTTCACAATAACAGTCATTAACCAGCGGTATCCAAACTTTTACATGCCACTGTATATGAGTGGCAGCTGCTCTACTTGCTGTTCTGGAACACAGGAGAGGGCTAATAAGGGAGACTCCCCTGCCCTCCATTCCCAATTAAACCCCTCACTCAAAGACTAAAACAGGGTTACGTGGGGAGAAAGGTATTTTAGAACCTAAGATCACCACATAGATGTAGCACAGATTATTTTCTCTCTCCACTACAATCTATTGTTCTTGGTTTACACACTGTGTGTCTCATAAAGATGCTTATGAAATCGCAAACATAAAATGTCTTCGGTAAGGTTTGTGTGACATTTCATAAGTTCAGCCGGGGATCTATGAGGCATCAGACAAGAGCTTCTCGCAGCTTTCAGTAAATCCCTATCCTACTGATGATAAATTCCTCTGCTTTGGTAAGGGAACAACATTCCCTCAGATAAAACCTAAACATTAACAGCAGTTATATATATTTTACCGTTGGTCAAAATGTCTATCATGCCCGGGATGAAGACAGATTAATACTGTTGGGATTAATTTTACTGAATTGATATTAATAGAAATAATGGTGGCACAGAATATCTAGAAAGATTCAATGTGATCATTTTGTTGCTTTATTCCCCGGAACGTTTATGTCCTGTCGGCTTTAATGCTTTTTGTCTTACTTCAATGGTAACAAGGAATTTTACACATCTCTCTACAGGCAGAGACATCTACAAAAACATATAATCAGCTGGAAAGAGCATTGTGCCATTTCTTTTTTTAACAATAAGACTGTAGTTCAAAGCGTAGTAAGAAAATTCGGTATTTTAATTGACATTTTTTCACAAAAACCAAGTCTTTTTTCATATAAAGGAATATAGATCTCATAATGGGGGTCTCCTGCTCACTCGCCAAATATTAGAACAGGAACAAGTGACAAGTGTTTAGGTGCCTGTAGCATTTAGAGGTTTTTGTTATCCATTTGTCCTCTACTGTTCTTTCCAACAGCAAACTGAGACTATAAAAAGTTTTAAACTGTCAACAAATCAATAATACACGTTAATATTTGGCAGAAGGTTGGAGTTCTATTTTTCTACCTGTGCCACAAACTAGAAGAAATGTGGTTGGCCACTAGAGATCAGAGGATCGATTTGCAGAGGAGTGACTTTGAGTTGAACATCCTGAAATTAGCAGCTTCCCGCTAATTCAAAATCTCGGTGATTTGATAACAAAAAAGAAAGAATGCCCATTTCACACACTGCTGAAGACTAAGGCTGGCTTCACACTATGGTTTTGTTCCTGTCCGTGGGATCCTGTTTTTTGCAGGACCCCATGGACAGGAACGGACAGGCCCCGGATTGTAAACTCCAGATGCCATTTCTGTGTCCGGATCCGGGATTTTAAGGGATCAAATTACGGGAACAGAGCAGTTTTAGTGTATTGAGTATGCTTAGTACACTAAAACGGGATCTGGGAAACAATTCGATCCCATGCTATGAGTGCCGGATCGTCCCAGATTCATTTCTGTCCGGTTTGGTCCGATTTGTTCACCGGAGCCCAAAATTGGAGCAGTCTTCGATTCTGAGTCCTGGAAAAAACAGGACAGAAACAAATCCAGGACTGAAATCCCAAAACTAGATGGCCATATATGACCAATCCGGTACCATAGGAATGCATGGGAGGCTAAAAACTATCCTGTTCTGTTCTTTTAAAAACCAACAGAACAGGATAGCAAAAACGGTAGTGTGAAGCCAGCCATAGTGGGCGGGTAATAACATCAGACACTCCTACAACTCAGAGTGTTATACACCTATTTTCTTGTCAGTTATAGGTTTTTCAGGATTGGGATTTACAGCAAATACATTCATCACAAACTGAATCTTTGACATTGACAATCTGGTAACTTTTGGTCAACCGTGATCGTTTCCAAGATGCCAAATCTTGTGTCCCTGAAAGGGTGATCACACAGGCTAAGCAGAAGTACTCAAAGTCAAGCAGTAGCTACTAAAGCAAGCAAGATTTTAGGGTGTATAAAAAGAGAGATAAAATTCCATGATCTAAATGTTGGACTTGTTTAGCTTAGAAAAAAGACACCAAATAGGAGATTTCATTTATATGTACAAATACATGTGTGGTCTATACAAAGGACTGAAACATGACTAAAGGTGCCATCACACACAGCAATGTTCCAGCTATCCCGACAACGACCAGGATCACTGGAACATCGCTGTGTGGTCGCTGGGGAGCCGTCAAACAGGCAGATCTCCTCAGCGACCAGGGAGCCACATCCACATTGCTGGTAACATTGATAAACAGCGGTATCTAGGCAGCACGCGCTGCCTAGATATTTATCATGGTTACCAGTGTCCTCCCGCTTATAGGCTGCGCTAAGCGGGAGGACGCTGGTAACCATGATAAACAGTGGGTATTTAGGCAGTGCACGCTGCTTAATTACCCAGTGTTTATCATGGTTGCCAGCATCCTTCCACTTAGCGCAGTCTGTAAGTGGGAGGATGCTGGTAACCATGATAAACACTGGGTATCTAGGCTGCGCGCGCTGCCTAGATACCCGCTGTTTATCATGGTTACCAGCATCCTCCCGCTTAGTGCTGGTAACCATGATAAACACCAGGTATCTAGGCAGCGTGCTGCTTATTTACCTGGCGTTTATCATGGTTACTAGCCTGTGAGGTCGCTGATCGCTGGTCTATTGCTATCACACGCAGCGATGCGTGCTGACTAGCAGGAGACCAAGGACCAAAAAATGGTCCTGAAGGATGTGCAGTGATCAGCGACCTCACAGCAGGAGCCAGATCGCTGCTACATGTCACAAACAGCGATATCGCTGGCGAGGTCGCTTATTTCAGCAATATCACTAGCGATATCGCTGTGTGTGACGTACCCCGTATTCCTTTCAAAGACCTTTCAAAGGATCAGGGAGCACTCATTACGTGTGGAGAAAGGGTACAGTTAGAGCAGTCAGGCAAATTTCATCTCTTTACTGTAAATGTTTATAGAAAAAGGAGGGGATGGATCTTGCAAAAAACAAAGCAAACTGATGAGGTTTACAGAGACCAAAGCTTTTCTAGGTAAATTGATAAAAAAAAGTGTTACAACGGCCAACAAGGTGTTATTCCTAATATACAACCATTACAGCTTATTCTGGAAAGGGACTTTGAATTGCACTTCTACTTTAATAGGAAATTTCCTGTAAAACTACTCTTTCAGACTTTCATTATGTTGACATCAGGGGAATCTGCTATCTATTATCTGATGTTTTTCCTGTTATCTAATGTTCTTCCCATTTGTCCAGGGTTCTTCACTAACATACCTCTGCCCTCATTAGGACAACTTTCACCCTGGTGGAGCCTCCTCATCAATGATCTGTATTTAAATCAATGGTCAGCATTTTGTTGATGCTGATGGTGAACACCACTGTATAAAATACCATTATATTTTGGGTTCGAAATACAGTGAAAATTGTGATCAGTTCATTTAAAACCTAATAACCTAGGTATTCTATACTGAAATGAAAAAGTGTGCTATTTGATAGTTTTACAACTGCAATTTTAGTCACCAAATGTGATGGTGTACATGTACTTACCGGTTACAGACACCATCTGCTATTTATTCCTATTGATTTCTATGTGTTTGCAGGCAAATTCAATTTTTAATGTGAGGAACTCATCCTGATATTTCATAAAGATGCATTACATGCACTTTAATTATGCAAACATATATACACGGTGGGCTTCATCTCCCAAAAATAATTCATTGCAGTACTGAGTCTTCTCCTCAAGGGTGTTTAAAGGCCCCGTTACATGGGGAAACATCGCCGGCAACTCAGGGAGTGGCGAAGTTGCAGCAACATCGCCAGTGCGCTGCCCCGTATAACAGGGTGATATCAACGGCAATAGATGCTTGAGCAACATCGCCTGGTTTCAGGACAATGTCCTGAAACCTGGCAATGTTGCTCAGGTGATCTGGCAGAATCGCCCAGTGTGACACCGCAACTGCGATGTTGAAAGCAACTTCCCACATTGAGTCCAATGTTAATGATCCCTGCCAGGGTTGAATTTAACTGTGGCAGCGATAGTTGCTTTCAACATTGCTGCTGCGTTGATGGCGATATCTGCCTGTGTAACAGCAGCACAGCAATCTTGGCCAGCGGCCAAAAACGTGAGCTGCCGACGATGTTCGCAGAGATGTTTCCCCGTGTAACGGGGCATTTAGGTATATATAATGGTACCTTTACATGCCGCCACCGAAAGGTAGAAACCGGCAGGTATCGGATACAATTGTACCTGATACCTTGAAAACACCGCGAAGTGGCGGCGTGTAATTCAGGAAGTTACTACCTGTGTCTTTGGATACCTGTGTTTCAGCCGTGCTCAAAAACAAGCAGGCATAATCCCTATGGTGGCGGCGTGTAATCGGGGCACAGGCATGGTATTTGAGTTCCCTGGGGCGTGCCACAGCATCATGTATACCACACCCCATCAGCTATCATTGGTGGGAGCTACTGTGCACCCATTGGCTGACCCTGCGCAGGGCGGCATATTTAACGAGCTGACCAGTCACAATACACATTTGCAATAGCGTCATGTATTAGCCAGCCTCCCTGCGCTGTCCGGCCAATCATGATGTTATTGCATTGTCCAATCACCGTACGAGCGTCGCGTAATACACAACTCTATCACGCCTATGTAGTTACGGCGCACAATATGTACGCCCATATTCCCTTGTGGTAGCGGCGTGTAAATCAGGGAAGGTGCTATACAGAAGTAACCTGCGGCACCCGTCGGCACTTCCGGGGAACGAAAATACCTTCTGTGGAGCACCTTGTGGTGGAGTGTATTTGCGGCATCAGGCACCGTTAGCAACCGTTGCAAACGCGCGCGTGCACGTGCGGTGCCTACCTGTTGCTACCCTCTGTGGCGGCGTGTAAAGGTACCATAAGAGATATCGATTGGTTGTATGTAAGTCTCATGTTCTGCGCCAGTCAGCACTTAATTTGTGAAGCGGCCTCTACATTACTATTGTGAGCAGTCTCTACATGGCTGTGATTGCTGTATGGTATGTTCACACAGCCGAACTGAGAAAAAATCCAATATGTATTTGCAGTACAATTTGTAGCAGAGATCCAATAATGTCCCTTTGATTCCTCTGGTAGATTTGCAGCTCCAATACAGAATGGATCTATTAAATGTGTGGTTACCGGGAATAAAATCCAGACAGAATCCACTTAAATAGCTGACATCTCAATCATTAAAGCTGTTTTTAAATCTGAGACCGGAAAACACAAGCAGTTGCAAAAATCTATGTGAATTAAGAACAGAATGTTTCGGCACACAACTTGCCAATAGTATTTGGCTCCTTCTGAAGGAGGCACTTTGTATATTCCAAAAATGACACTGGATAGAAGAAGAATGTTTATCTCTGTAGCATAAGAGGGATGGAGCCCTAAGTGAGTATACGTGAATATAAGGTAGTTGCTCCCAACAACAGTAAAGAAAAAAAGGGTCAGAATGTAGAGTTATAAAGGTAATCTTTGTAGAACGTGTCCTATTCTGCATTACACAGGAAGCCATATATTCTCTGTGGTAACATGACTCTTATAACAAGTAGGGATTGCCTAAATTTACCTGCAACTTGAAGTTACAAAACCAAATCCTTAGTCTGCTGTGATGACCTCATAATATTCCCAATTCTGATGTCTTTCATGCCTTGAGCTGTCATGAATTCAGTATATTGGACATGAAATAGGGGAAGAATAAGTGTCAATACTGCAATCCAGAACATTTTCTTACACCATTTGTTTTATACACAAGGTCATTCTGTGGGTACAAAATACTGTTTGGATCAATGTACACATGTTTACACTCCTATAGATGGAGCAGTTACCAACATATCATCTGTGGCGCTACAACTTGGTGCACTGAAGTGCTGTACATTATTGGAGCAGAGAAGTCATCACACTTTTGAGGTAGTGTGCCACAGACATCATTAAGTACAGCCTCATACCCTGCAGATATCTAGCAATCATTGAACTTGGTAACAGTTGACAGTGCTGCTTGTCAAATCCCATCAATTGGGTTTTGATGACCTACCCTGTGTGCAGAATTATTAGGCAAATGAGTATTTTGATCACATGATACTTTTTATACATGTTGACCCTACTCCAGCTGTATAGGCTTGAGAGCCAACTACCAATTAAGTAAATCAGGTGATGTGCATCTCTGTAATGAGGAGGGGTGTGGTGTAACGACATGCAACACGCTATATAAGGGGTGCTTAATTATTAGGCAAATGCCTTTCCTTAGGCAAAATGGGTCAGAAGAGTTTTTTGACGGGCTCTGAAAAGTCCAAAATTGTGAGATGTCTTGCAGAGGGATGCAGAAGTCTTGAAATTGCCAAACTTTTCCAGCGTGATCACCGAACAATCAAGTGCTTCATGGCAAATAGCCAACAGGGTCGCAAGAAGCGTGTTTGGCAAAAAAGGCACACAATAACTGCCCATGAATTGAGGAAAATCAAGTGTGAAGCTGCTAAGATGCCATTTGCCACCAGTTTGCCATATATCAGAGCTGCAACATTACTGGAGTATCAAAAATCACAAGGTGTGCTATACTCAGGAACATGGCCAAGGTAAGGAAGGCTGAAAAACGACCACCTTGAACAAGAAACATAGGATAAAACGTCAAGAGTGGGCCAAGAAATATCTTAACCCTGATTCTTCAAGAGGTTTTATGGACTGATGAAATGAGAGTGACTCTTGATAGGCCAGAGGTTGGATCGGTAAAGGGCAGAGAGCTCCACTCCGACTCAGATGCCAACAAGGTGGAGGTGGGGTACTGGTATAGGCTGGTATCATCAAAGATGAACTTGTGGGACCTTTTTGGGGTTGAGGATGGAGTGAAGCTCAACTCCCAGACCTACTGCCAGTTTTTGATAGACAACTTCTTCAAGTAGTGGTACAGAAGTCGGTATTGTTCAAAAAAAAACTGATTTTCATGCAGGACAATGCTCCATCACATGGTATCCAACTACTCTACAACTTGGCTGGCCAGTAAAGGTCTAAAAGAAAATAAATAATGACATGGTCCCTTGTTCACCTGATCTGAACCCCATAGAGAACCTGTGGTCCCTCATAAAATGTGAGATCTACAGGGAGGGAAAACAGTACACCACTCGGAACAGTGTCTGGGAGGCTGTGGTGGCTGCTGCATGAAATGTTGATCGTAAACAGATCAAGCAACTGACAGGTTCTATGGATGGAAGGCTGTTGAGTGTCATCATAAAGAAAGGTGGCTATATTGGTCTCTCATTTTTTTGTGTTTTGTTTTTGCATGTTAGAAGTGTTTTTTTTTCTAAATTTTGTGCATGTTATATTACCGTATATACTCGTGTATAAGCCGAGTTTTTTGGGCTGAAATCCCCCCCTCAGCTTATACACGGGTCATATACAGGGGGGCTGTGTCCCGGGGGCTGTGGAGGCTGGAGAGGCGTGGGGGGGCTGCTGTATGAGCGGCCCCGTCACGTGGGCCGCTCATTATATATGCACTGCTTCCCCCTGTCAATCAGCGGCAGGGGGAAGCAGTTCATATGCCCCCCAAAAGCTGGCACTGTCCCCCCTTGTAAGGCCCCCCCCCGGTGCTTATACATTACCATCCCGGTGTTCTGATCAGCGCCGCTCTCGGTGCTTTTTCATCCTCCCGTCCTGCTGGCTCCATCGTGATCTCAGGCTGTCGCAGCGATGTGACGTCATGCGCGCGACCGCCGGAGAACCCGGATGCAGCCAGCGCGGGAGGATGAAGACGCAGCACAGAGGAGCGGCGCCGATCAGAAAAACCGGGATTGGTAATGTATAAGTAGCGGGGGGAGGCACTTACAAGGGGGACAGTTGCCGCTTGTGGGGGCTGTTGTTACCCCCTGGGGGCTTTGTTTACCCCCAGGGGGCTGCTGGTACCCTCTGGGGCTGTTGGTAACCCAGGGGGCTGTTGGTACCCCCATGGGGGGCTGCTGGGTACCCCCTGGGGGCTGCTGGGTACCCCCTGGGGGCTGTTGGTACCCCCAGGGGGCTGTTGGTACCCCCAGGGGGCTGCTGGGTATCCCCTGGAGGCTGTTGGTACCCCCAGGGGCTGTGGTAAACCCCCATGGGGCTGCTGGGTAACCCCCAGGGGCCGCTGTAATAACCCACTGGGGGTGCTTGTATAACCCCTGTGGGGTGCTGTATAACCCCTGGGGGCTGCTGTATAATACTGCTGAGGCCTGTATACCACTGGGCTGCTGTATATACCACTGGGGCTGCTGTATATACCACTGGGGCTGCTGTATATACCACTGGTGCTGCTGGGGCTCCTGTATACTACCACTGGGGCTGCTGGGGCTCCCGTAACTACCACTGGGGCTGCTGTATACTACCACTGGGGCTGCTGGGGCTGCTATATACTACCACTGGGGCTGCTATATACTACACATGGGGACTGCTATATACTACCACTGGGGCTTTCTGGGGCTGCTATATACTACCACTGGGGCTGCTATATACTACCACTGGGGCTGCTATATACTACCACTGGGGCTGCTGTAATACTACACTGGGGCTGCTATATACTACCACTGGGGCTGCTGTATACTACACACTGGGGCGGCTGTGGATGCTATAATACTACCACTGTGGCTGCTATATACAACCACTGGGGCTGCTGGGGCATGCTATAATACTACCACTGGGCGCTATAACTACCACTGCGGCTGCTGTATACTACCACTGGGGCTGCTATATACTACCACTGGGGCTGCTGTATACTACCACTGGGGCTGCTGGGGATGCTATATACTACCACTGGGGCTGCTATATACTACCACTGGGGCTGCTGGGGCTGCTATATACTACCACTGGGGCTGCTATATACTACCACTGGGGCTGCTGTATACTACTGCTGGGGCTGCTATATACTACCACTGGGGCTGCTGGGGCTGCTATATAACTACCCACTGCGGCTGCTGTATACTACCACTGGGGCTGCTGGGGATGCTATATACTACCATTGGGGCTGCTGTATACTACCACTAGGGCTGCTGTATACTACCACTGGGGAGGCCTGTATACCACTGGGGGGGGGCCTGTATACCACACTGCTGGGGCTGTATACCTGTGCTGGGGTCCACCCTCGGCTTATACACGAGTCAATAGGTTTTTCCAGATTTTGGGGCAAAAGTAGGGGGTCGGCTTATACACGGGTCGGCTTATACACGAGTATATACGGTAGTTTACCTGGTGAAAATAAACAAGTGAGATGGGAATATATATTTGGTTTTTATCAAGTTGTCTAATAATTCTACACAGTAATAGTTACCTGCACAAACAGATATCCTCCTAAATAGCCAAATCTAAAAAAAAAAAACACTCCAACTTCCAAAAACATTAAGCTTTGATATTTATGAGTCTTTTGGGTTTATTGAGAACAGTTGTTGATCAATAATAAAAATAATCCTCTAAAATACAACTTGCCTAATAATTCTGCACACAGTGTATACTGAGGACAAAGGTCCTGGACTATTCTTTTAAATCCTTTAAGTTTGAAATTTTCATTTAGCTTGAGGTTTAGAAAATATTTGTCATAAAAAATTACCATAGGTAAGGTGGATACAGTATCTGTGATCATACACATAATGATTGCTGTCTTCTTCCAATATCCACAGAATTCTGTCTTTTTCTGCACAACGTGACCAGAGCATTAGTTTCTTTTTAGTGTAAACCTATGAGAATCACATCATGGCTGGTATAGCAATACACTGAGAGAAGGACATCCGACAGCTCAAAAGTTGCCCTGCCATCTGGCTAGTTTAAATTGGAATCAAAGGGTGGCAATGAAATGATGAACATAATTGGCGAAGACAAGGTTTGGTAAGATGAACCCAAGCATTGTATACACTATACCTATCATAAGGAGACTAAAAGATACACATATTGTTTGGAGTTCTTTTTTAACCCCATTCTGGATTTAAACCCTCTTTTGATACCTCCCAAAGGAGGGCATCTAAAATTTTATTTCTACCAGTCATATTTGTAAGGGACTGTGGTAATGAGTTTTGCAATTATTGGCAGATTGAAGAAGATAGAGGAATGGGGAGGGTTTCTAGATTGAGCAATCAGAGAGCAAGTGTCACGCTGGACAAAGGGGTATCTGGCTACCGTGCATTACAGAGGACGTACGGACCAACGATGTTTGGCGCAGTACATAAAACAACAGATGGAGAAACACATCCTACAGGGGGGCCTGTAAAGAGGCCTGTAAAGAGGTAACTTCCTGCACTCAACTGCAGAACAAGTTAAAGATGTGCTAAATGTCGGCTCTGGAGACACGAAACATCTCTGAAGCCTCGACCTGTGAAAGACGTTATGGGTAGCAAGCACTGTGGGCAGCTCCAGCCAGACGGCCAAAGCGTTAACAATGAGCGTCACTCAATACGGACCGACAAACCCAGAGCACCCAAAGCACACTACCATTTGATGGCATTAGTAGACACCCATACACAGTTATTCACACGCAGGTACGTACCTGCACGTTTATTACGAAGCGTGCATCTTTTGGAACGTGATCACCCCCTTGAAGGACCGACAACCGAGGTGTCACCCCGAAACTCTTAACCTCAGAATGAGGAACTTCAATAGAGGTAAACCACCCCCCCTTCACCAACTTTCCTGAGGGGGACACATAGGTCCAGAAACAACCTGGGCAGAGGGAGAAATCGTGCATCTGCTCTCCGGTTGCACCATATTCACATTAACCAGAAGAGAGTTAATGTATAAACCCAGGTTACCTTCCCCAAAATGACCTGGGGAGGGCAGATCTTGAGAAAGAGTATTGGGAGTAGATACCACTGATAGAACCAACTTAAGAACCGTATATTGAGGAGCAAGGTCCCCAGTATGGATGACTCCTCTTATGGAACTCTGGAGGAGAGACCGAGGCCTAGCAAATTTCCGAAGAGTGGGAATGATATCCCCTCTTTGTCTCAGAGGGATAACAGCTGAAAAGAGGGAAAAATGAAAGAAACATACACGCCCAGGTTGCCACCCTCACCTGCGGGGGAGACGGCTTTTGAGATGTTTGTCTGGGTATGGATGAACAAACCCCAATGAGGTGACCCTTAAGCCCACAGTAAAAGCACGCCCACATCCCATGGTGAACTACAGACGACCTAACACATGGGAACATACCCCTATCTGCATAGGTTCATCCACCTGCACCTGTGGAACCTCCTCCATGAAGAGAGCAGGGGGTTGGGTTCGGGTGGATCTTTCCCTGAAGCATCAATCGATTCTTATGGCAAGGGACCTAACGGCCTCCATAAACTTTGGAGTAGAATACTGAGTCATGGAGTCTTGGAGCCTACTAGACAACCCATGACAGAACTGACTCCTAAGAGCTTGGCAATTCCATTGGGTGTCTGTAGCCCACCTCTGGAACTCCAAACAGTGCTCCTCAGCCATCCGTGTTCCCTGCCAGAGTCTACGGAGATTTGACTCTGCCAGAGAGATGCAATCAGGGTCCCCATAAACAAGGGTCAAAGCCATAAAAAACTAATCTGCCGACCGCATAGATGGAGAGTCGATCGGTAGAGAGAAATCCCAGGACTGGGGAATCTCCTTGCAACAGGGAGATAACGATCCCCACTCTCTGTTCTTCACTCCCCAAAGAATGTGGGTAGAGCCTGAAGTATAACTTGCAGGTCTTATCATGAACCCCTCAAAAATCTATCAGGGAGGGGACTGATGGGTTCTGGCTGCGTCTGAGTCTAAATCGAGAACAGGGGACCCACAATATATCTCAGATGCTGAACCACCTGTTCCCACAGATCGGTAACCTCTTGTGAAAGAGTCTGCTTGAATTGTGCAAACACTGCCGCAGGATCCATAATGGATCCAAGAAAAAAATGGTATCGGGCTGAGATTATATCATGCTGGATTAAGGGGGTGTCTGGCTACCGTGCATGACAGAGGATACACGGACCAACAATGTCTAGCGCACTACACAAAACAACAGATGAGAAAACTCCACGGTGGGGGGAACAAATGCTACATTGGGGCCCTGCTAATAGGGAATGGGGAAAAGATGACCTCCTGCACTCACCTGAAGCTGTGCCTTAATCTCCCTACCATCCCTATATGGGTTCTTTCAACCAATCACTGTAAAGGATACGTAGTCCTTCGCTGGCCCTGATGTTAGCCCTCAATAGTGAAATGGCTGAAGGGAGCACAGGTCCTAACCACTGCAATAATAACAAAAGGTAATGGGAGACTGACAGGGGAACAACAAGGCAACTTCACGCCTGCTACCACGTTTCTTGGTAGCAGATGGCTCGGCAGTAGTCAGCTCTCCCAGAGAACCTCCTTCACCTAAGGAAACTTGGCCGAGAATCAGTTCAATTAACAGCAAAGGATACTGGAACCATGTGACCATATAAAGGGAGTATTTACAGAGTAGTCTCACCTGGACAAAGAACTAGCTAGCTTGCTAGCAACAGAAACTGACATTAACTTCTAAACTGCCAAAGGAAAGAAACATGTTTAATATGAAATCTCAATACAAGAGTGAGACACAGTTCCCCAAACTGTCACAAGTCTCCAAAGTAAAAGAGACCATCGTGACACCAAGAGACTCGTATACTGTTCGATCATAGGGGCCCTATGCATCCACAGAATGATTCCCAATCAATTAGTATAGATAATATTTTATTTCTATGGTTTACAAAAAACATAAAAGTGGCCATGTTCACTACTGCAGGTGTCCTCGCAATGAGGTTATTATCTTGCTCTTATTACTCCTGCAATAGCTACGACAGTAGTCTGAGACATCAAAGTAGAGTTCTGCAGAAAGGATGAGAATATGAGAGCCCTGTTTTCTATTATCTTCGTATGCCTTATTAGAATGTCTGCAGCACAAATACTTACGTTGCTGGGAATTTAACAATTAAATGGATGTGACCTTTTCTTTTCCCTGAAGCACTCCCACTCCTTCCCTTAACCTTTAAAGTGTTTATGGTGAATGGCAAATTTTAGAACTGATTTCTACAATATTGCAGTGTTTTCTATAGAAATGTTTTATATCCAGTCAGTAATGAATGGAATACAAGAGTTGTGAGGTTGTCATGCCAGGAGCATCTAAACAAATCTCAATTCAATGGTATGTGCCAATCAAGAAGATACAATACATGTTTCTCAGTAAAAGGGCTAAAATCGCAGCCTACCACATTACATAGCTTCCCGACAGTAAGTAGTATGGCAAATAGAAGTGACTCATGCACAAATTGTAAGGACAAGAAAAGACAACATTATACAACAGATATTTTACTTTCTAAACAATACTCTCCTAAACATGATTGTCAGTTATGGAGAACATACAGAGAATTTACAGTAGCGAGTGTTTTACCATTATCTAATATTCTGCATGACCTCTATCTGTATTAAGATCTGTCACTCGATTGAAATGAAAATGTGGAATAAAAAGTTCAGAACAAAATACTTAAGGGACCCAAAAGCCTTACAGAGCAGACAGATGGATGTTTATTGGGCTGACGGCAATCTCTCACGATGTCCCTGTACTCATTTTTAATGTAGAAAGAGGAGTAATCAGACACCTCCGGCAGTGTCTTATCTCCAGAAAGAAAAATGGAATGTTCGTTTACATACAAGCTGCCCAATCCTTCTCCCAACAATGAGGGGGCACCTCCCTCGCGGGACCCTTATTTTTAGAAGCACTGTAGTATTGAAAAGAAATTTCAACTGTTTATGGTATCTAGAGATTATTTTTTGCCCTTTTCGTCTTTTGTTTGGAAATTTAAAACAAACGAAAAAGAACCCTTTTATTTGTAAAGTAATAGATTGTCTTTAGTTTAACATATAAAACATTTATGAGTACAAAGAGGTTTAAAAAATGATAGAAAAAAACACACACATATATATATATATATATATATAAGCTGAGATATGCAATACAAGTTAAAGGGAAATGTTGTCAAGTGTGATATTCCCTAGCATGGGGATAAAGTATAACTTTCCAAATTCACACCTGGCTTATTATTTCCAAGAATAAAGACTGAGAAGGGTGCCCAGAAATCACTCCGATACAGTGCTCGGCAATCTCCCGTGGTCTCATTAAAGGGAACCTGTCATATCCTTTTTTGTTATTAAACCACCCACAATGTTATTTAGATCATTTACTGTTCATTAGTATCCTTTTATTGTTTTAATCATTGTATTCCCAAAAAAGCATTTTAGATACTTACATATTTTTATTAGCGAGCTGGGCAAACAGTTAAGTAGTCATCTGGCTGGTTAAAGGGTAACAGACACATCCCTGAATTTGTAACAATGCCGAATGATCTGTATAAAGGACTTCCGTGATTTCATAACCATGTGACCATAATGGGCGGCGCTAAGTGAGCTAAATGCTTAAGATTTATGTAGGCTTAGCTCCGCCTATCAGAGTCAGATGGTCATGACATCATGCAGGTCCTTTCAGCATTTTCTGAATTTTGCTACAAGTTCAGTTAACAGAACTATTGACTATTACCCAAATGGATGACTGCTTGACTGTTTGCTCAGCTAGCTAATGAACATATGTAAGTATCTAAAATGCTTTGTTAGGATGACTACAATGAAAGAACTATTAAAGGTTATTGATGAACACTACATGATCTAAAAAACTTTGGGGTGATTTAATAATGAAAAAGGACATGACAGGTTCCCTTTAGGGTGTGTGCACGCGATCAGTGTAAGCAGCGTATTGGACGCGTCTTGTCGCTGCGTCTAAAACGCTGTGTAGTACAGTATAAGCATAGAGGATGGGATTTCAAGAAATCCCATCCTCACTATGCTTAACCCGCTCGCAGCGTCTTTGGAGCTGCGGTGTGAGTTGCCGGGAGTGAACATGCTGAAGATGCTGCGGAGTCGGAAGCGGCTTCTATCGGGTGACTGCAGGGAGAAGCCGCCCTGCACCCACCGCACATGATGAGTAGAGGGTGGCTGCGGTCTCCCTGCAGCCACCCGCAGCTTCACTCAGGTCCGAAGAGCTCGTCCAACACTCAGCTCCTCCGGATCGTGTGCACACACCCTTAAGTATGAATATCGTGGCAGTGCACATTATCATCCACTGATTAGTGGGTGCTATAATGGTTCGACTCCCAGTTCATAAGGGATAACATTTACACCTTAATCTTATCAGATAATGACATTTGTTTCAATTGAAAATAAAATCATTTTGAGAGTGAACTTTCTCTTTGTAAGAGTAAGTATATTTTTCCCTGAAATATTCATCTAAAGCCCCATTTTCTGTCATTATGTTTATGCATCTTTTCTATATGATTTTCTGCTTTTCAAGCTCAGTCATAACACAATCAAGCATAGTGCAGTACATGTAATTTGCTTGTCAACCAACCACTGATAAAGTCATACCAGGAATATATGGTAACACAATTGCATACTATTACTATACAATACAGAATCACAGCTTCATGTGACTTTGGGCAGAAATAAAAATTTCTCTACTCTTTATTCTACTAATTCATTTTCTCTAGATTTAGTTTTTTATGTTTATTTTAAGGGCTACCTTAAATATCCAAGTAGATAAAATAGAGAGCTGTCAGCCAGTGACTTTCTCTCCCTTTGCCCAATAACAATATGTTAAAGCTCGATGCTTTAAATTAATTTCAAGACAGGTTCTTACAATGACTTAAAGGGGTTGTCAGGTCTTAATCTACAAGTCTGCAGTCACATAGAGTGAGGGGAGGGAAGGGAAAGGAGCACCATTTGACTTTTGGAGCTAATTTTCTATTCAAAAAGTCAAATAGCACTCCTTCACTTCCGAGCTCTGCAGTGCGCCCAAACAGTGGTTTATGACCACATATGAGGTATCGGTGAACTCAGGAGAAATTGCCCGACAAATTTTAGGATCCATTTTATCCTGTTGCCCATGTGAAAGTGAAAAATGTGTTGCCCATGTGAAAATGCGGCTAAAAGAACATTTTTGTAAAGAGAAAAGTACTTTTTCATTTTTACAGATCAATTTGTGAAGCACCTGGGGGTTCAAAGTGCTTACTATGCATCTACATAAGTTCCATGGGGGGGTTTAGTTTCCAAAATGGGGTCACTTGCTCTTGATATGCGACATGGTGTCTGCTAACAATTGGAGCTAAATTTCCATTTAAATTGCTAGCGGACACCATGTCGCGTTTGGAGAGCCCCTGTGTGCCTAAACATTGGAGCTCCCCCACAAGTGACCCCATTTTGGAAACTAGACCCACCAAGGAACTTATCTAGATGCATAGTGAGCACTTTGAACCCCATGTGCTTCACAAATTGTTTCGTAAAAATGAAAAAGTACTTTTTTTTCACAAAACTTTTCTTTTTTCATTGTTACGGATTAATTTGTGAAGCACCGGGGGGGTTCAAAGTGTTCACCGCCCATCTGGATAAGTTTCATGGGGGGTCTAGTTTCCAAAATGGGGTCACTTGTGGGGGAGCTCCAATTTTTATGCACACAGGGGCTCTCCATTTGACATGGTGTCCACTGACGATTTGAATGGAAGATTTACTCCAGTTGTTAGTGGACACCATGTCGCTTTCAACTGCCAATCAGAGTGATTTTAGCCACTGGGAGGGAAAGCTACCCCCCCAGGATACAGTACCGGGATACAGTTCTCGCAGCAACGGTGACCCCGATCCCGCCATGAAGTAGCACAGTGTCATGGGTCAGAAAGGCACTGAAACTCATAACGTTTGTGTAACGTTATGGGTCAGGAAGGGTCAGGAAGGGATTAATGGAGTTGTCCCATGAACAAAGCTCATTTCAATCAGTAGATCGTGAAATAATAATAAGGTCCACAATTTGATGCGTGATATAATCTTATACATATGTCCCTGCTATGTATTGCTATATGGCCGTGTCTGACTGTACAGGGACATGGTCTGATCATACCACATTTTCTGTGCAGAGGAGGATGTATAAAGTATACAAACATTACACACTGGAAAAAATACTTATAAACAGAGAGCTTTTTGTGTGATTCCTGTGCGGATTTTTTGCACTGATTTTTTGCAGATTTTCTGGTGGTGGATGAATGCGGTTACTAATCGCATTCATCAGTGTTGGACTACTCATTATTGTTTGGTGAATGTATTTCTCCTGTTCGCAGGAAAGGGAAGTGACCCACCCTTCCCCTATGAATAGTCCACACACAAGCTGTTTCACAGGTAAAAAGCCCACAGAGTGGAGTCCTGGCTGGAGCCTGGATGGAGGTATGTTCACACACTCAGGTTTTAAATGCACACATCAGCTAGCGACTGCCTCGTTAGGGCAACCGTGGCGAGGTGAGGCAGCTTGCATATATTTTTTGCAAAAAACGTACAGACCAATAGCCCTGTTTTTGATACTTTTTTGATAGCACTTGCTACAAACTGGAAAAAATACTTATTATAAACAGAGAGCTTTTTGTGTGATTCCTGTGCGGATTTTTTGCACTGATTTTTTGCAGATTTTCTGGTGGTGGATGAATGCGGTTATTAATCGCATTCATCTGTGTTGGACTACTCATTATTGTTTGGTGAATATATTTCTCCTGTTCGCAGGAAAGGGAAGTGACCCACCCTTCCCCTATGCTTTTTAACATACCTCCATCCAGGCACCAGCCAGGACTCCACTCTGTGGGCTTTTTACCAGTGCCTAAACAGGAGGACGTGCTGGCACACCAGACACCGCAACACCAGAAACTATATAGCCCTACTGGGTAGCACTAACAATGGAGAGCAGACCATAAAGGATTCCACCTTGGGGATTTCACTAGAAGACAGAATCTTGGGACAACTTATTTTCCTCAGCAAGCCACATCGCCTTACTGGTTTAGCACTAGACTACAGTGCCTTGAACTAACCACCACTATAACGGATGTATCCCTATGCAAAATAAGTTTGGAGATTACCTTCTCCAGTCTTAAGGCAATATATGGTATATCTCACAAAGGAAACTACTCCCCCTTGTGGTGGCAATCCTATGTTGAAATACTAGCAGTGACTTTGTGAACAAGGCCATAGTGTCCTGCATGTCACCTGATACATCTGCATAAACTGTAAATAAATTCACCTTGAGCAAAAGAAAAACTACATGAGTCCTGGGATTCTTGTTCATTAGCTACTACGGATCACTTGATCCTTTCCCGATAGCACCATAAAACCTCAAACGCTCTGAGTGCTGGTCATCTATGACTAATCTGTATGGTCAGATACATCCATTACACAGTACATAGCAGGGACACATACAAGTGTAGCTCAATAAACTAGAATAGCATCAAAAAGTTAATTTATTTCAGTAATTCAATACAAAAAGTGAAATGCATATATTACATAGAGTCATTACATACAGAGTTTATTTCAATTGTTTATATCTGTTAATGTTGATGATTATGGTTCACAACCAATGAAAATCCAAAAGTCATTACTTCAGAAAATTAAAATAATTAACACACCTGCAAATGCTTACAAAGCATTTAAAATGGTCACTTTGTCTGGTTCAGTAGGCTACACAATGATGGGGAAGATTGCTGACTTGACAGATGTCGAGAAAGCAGCCATTGACACACTCAACAAGGAGGGTAAACCACAAAAGGTCATTGCTAAAGAAGTTGGTTGTACAGAGTGCTGTATCAAAGCATATTAATAGAGAGTTGAGTGGAAGGAAAAGGTGTGGTAAAAAAAGGTGTACAAGCAACTGGGATAATCGCAGCCTTGAAAATATTGTTAATAAAAGGACATTCAAAAATTTGGGGAGATTCACAAGGAGTGGACTGCTGCTGGAGTCAGTGCCTCAAGAGCCATCAGATGTATCCAGGACATGGGCTACAGCTGTCACATTCCTTGTGTCAAGCCACTCATGACCAACAGACAACACAAGAAGCGTCTTACCTGGGCCAAGGAGAAAAATAACTGGACTGTTGCTCAGTGGAACCAAGGTGTTGTTTTCAGATGAAAGTAAATTTTGCATTTCATTTGGAAATCAAGATCCCAGAGTCTGGAGGAAGAGTAGAGAAGCAACAACCCAAGCTGCTTGCGGTCTAGTGTGAAGTTTCCACAATAAGTGATGGTTTGGGGAGCCATGTCATCTATGGTGTAGGTCCACTGTGTTTTATCAAGACTAAAGCCAGCACTGCCGTCTACCAGGAAATTTTATGCTTCCCTCTGCCAACAAGTATTTTGGAGACGGAAATGTAGTTGTGGAGCCAGCTGGGATGCGGTACTCGGTACCGGACAAGGGTATCACGAGGGTTATCACGGCAGTCTTGGTCCGGACCATGTCCCGAGCCCACAAGTAAAGCTTGGGGGTTATTTACAGGGGATAGAGTCGTGAAGCCACCTGTGGTATGTGGTCAGGGTGACCACCGCTGCTGCAGAACCTCCGGGGATGATGGATTGCAGTATGTGATGTAATGGCTCTCCACGGGCAGAGCCTGGTCCCCGGGGCAGTAGACTAAACCCCCGGAATGACAAATTTGATTTGAACTTTTTGGACTCTTTTTGAGTTTCTGTGGTTTTTGTATATTTTTATTTTTAAGACTCTGTAAATATTAATTGATATGTTAATTTTTTGTTTGTTTTTCCACAGTCCTGTCTTTTACTAAGGGGGAATGTGGCACCCCAGGGTTAATGTGCCACAGTAACACCACAAAGGGTTAACTCCCCACACAACACCACAACAATACACTAGCGCCTTCAGGCCAGAAGGGGGAGATAAAGGAGAGAGAGGAACACACCTGGGAGACTGAGTTCCCTGAGACTCACCCCAGAGAAGCGCATAGAACGGATACCGGATCCGATGCTGTTCCTGACACAAACAAACAGCACAGTGAACACCGGATTAGTGAAGGTCCCACATCTTCAATGTACCACAGCGAAGCAACACGGCGGGGTCAGGAACACGGAATAAGACTCAAGTTGCCTAGCAAGTTGGTACCCGTGAGGGAAAAAAGGGCTGGCAGCTTAGCTAAAGCGGCAGCAGGGCCACACACACAGCGAAGGAACAGGGAGCCAAAGGACCTGGCCAGGGTGGGAGCAACCCAGCCCTTGTACAGACTCCGTGGACAGTACTCAGCTGAATTACCATCTGCTTCAGAAAAGACTTGGAAAACTACAAAACCGTGAGTCTGTGTAATCCTTGTGAACCCTGTCTGCCTCACAAACTGTTATCATCACTACCGCCCCGTGGACCAGGCTCTGCCCATGGAGAGCCATTACATCACAGGCTGCCATCCATCATCCCCGGAGGTTCTGCAGCAGCGGTGGTCACCCTGACCACATACCACGGGTGGCGCCACGACTTTCTCCCCTGTAAAAAAAACCCTTTACTTGTGGGCTCGGGACACGGTCCGGACCAAGACTGCCGTGATCCCTGTGATACCCTGGTCCGGTACTGAGTACCACGTCCCAGTAGGCTCCACATTATTTTCCAGCAGGAATTGGCACATGTCCACACTGCCAAAAGTACCAATACCTGGTTTAATAACCACAATATCACTGTGTTTTATTGACCTGCAAACTTGCCTGGCCTAAAACCCCATAAAGAATCTATGGGGTATTGTCAAGAGGAAGATAACAGACAGCAGATAGCCTCTATGCCACTCCGCATAGATCCAGTGATTCATGCAAAAGTAGACCCAACCAAGTATTGAGTGCATTTACTGTACATAGCTTTCATTAGGCTAACATTTGTGGCTCAGTGGTTAGCACTGCAGCCTTGCAGTGCTGAGGTCCTGGATTCAAATCCCACCAAGGACAACATCTGCAACGAGTTTGTATGTTCTCCCCATGGTTGCGTGGGTTTCCTCCAGTCACTCCGGTTTCCTCCCACATTGCAAAGAGCTATCGATAGGATTTTAGATTGTGAGCCTCAAGGGGGATAGCATTACTGATGTATGTAAAGTGCTATGGAATTAATAGAGCTATATAAATGAATAAATATTATATTATTATTTTTTCAGTTGGTCTTATATAATATTCTAATTTTCTGAGATAATGACTTTTGGGTTTTAACTGGCTGTAATCCATAATCATCAACATTAACATAAATAAACACTTGAAAAGGCTCTGTTTGTAATGACTCTATATAATATCTGTTTCACTTTTTGTATTGAATTACTGAAATAAATTCACTTTTTGATGATATCCTAAGTCATTGAGATGCACCTGTATATAAGATTATCTCAGAACCGGAACATTTTTTTTAATCACATCCAGTTTATGAACTTATTTTTATTTTAATATCTATTGATTGAAATTAAGTTTGTTTCTGGGAAAATGATTCCCTTATAATGCACAAATATATTTTGCAGCTGCTTGAAGCTGAAGAATGCGAAAATGTGAGAAAAAAGAGAAGCTCATGCAACTTTGCTGCTACTATAACTTACTACCTTCAAACCTGAACAGAAAATTCTTGACATATATGCTTCATGTGAACATACCCCCACACGTCCTGCCTGACGACACACGTTTTTCATATGTCAGATTACTTTCCATTATGATTATGATCGGATTGATCATATATTCTAAATATAATAACTATGGGTCATTGTGCTATCAAGGCTTAATTGTGCCATAATTGTTCTATTCAGATTTGTTAATCTGTGATACGTGTTTTAGAATGTTGAAAGTTATGTAAAGCTCATGGTATGAATTGATATATACTGTATTGTTGTGAGCAATTACTATATCACCTAAGTGGTAATTAGAGAAACCAGAATGTGGCTTTTGCAAATGTCTTGAAGAGATCTTGTACTTACTAATTTCACTGAGTGAGTGGGTGGCCTCCTAGCTCTTAATACTAATATCTGGCTCATGTTTAGCCCAATTCATTTAATACAAAATAAATTATTATCATTTTCATTAGCATTTAACCATATGTAATTACTGCTTAACTCCATGAAGCATTGAAAGAACTCGAATAATACCTTCTCCCACTGATCTTACACTCGGTCATCAATCCTGATAAATCTTTAAATAAAACGAAGCCATGTTACTGTTCAAGGACTAAAAGAATGCAAGTCAATATGTATGCTATAAAATAGAACCATAGACATACATCTACTGTACTGGTCAGATTAAAATACTTGCAGGGTTATTCCTAATATGGTATTATCTCCCTCAATGGGAGAGGATAAATTACTCTTTGTTGGGGATTGACTACTAGGACTGCATGATACAGTAGATAGTACTCTTATGCAAGACCATATTGTAATTTAAATGGTTACTCCAAATAAAACAAGTTATCCATTATCCTTATGAACTTGTTAATAGCTGGTGGTCCGACCTCAGGGACTCCCAACAATCCTGAGATTGGGGCTTCGGAACCTTTAAATGTGAGCTCTGTATCCCCATCCTGAATAAGCCGGACATTTTTTAAAGTCTGGGTTTTGGACTGGACATGACACAAATTTGAGATTTAAAAGCTATGAAATGGTGGCAGATGTCTACTCTCTGTGACAGCGTCTATGATCGGCTATTGTGCCCCTCACCCATTGTACCGATGTCAGTGATTGGTTGCCATAGGCAATGAATCAGATGTCATAGTAGTGCAAGAATAATTCATTTCTAAAAATGTTGTAGATAGGGCTTGCTGTATTTTTAATTTTCAGCACTGATAACATGGATAGCTATGGGCTGCCACCCTGAGCTGCCTGGCGTTACTTTGCCTGGCAATCAAAAATACAGAGGAAGCAATATTTTTTTTTTATTATTTAAATAAATAAGAAAAAATAAATGTGTGGTCTTTACCTTGTAATGCACATGGTGATACACACCACGAGGTATTGCAGCCTAGCATAAGGTAATTCCCTGGTACAGTACAGACCAAAAGTTTGGAAACACCTTCTGATTCAAAGTGTTTTCCTTATTTTGATGGCTATGAAAATTGTAGATTCACACTGAAGGCATCAAAACTATGAATTAACACATGTGGAATTAAACACTTAACAAAAAAGTGTGAAACAACTGAAAATATGTCTTATATTCTAGGTTCTTCAAAGTAGCCATCTTTTGCTTTGATTACTGCTTTGCACACTCTTGGCATTCTCTTGATGAGCTTCATAGCAGGGACACATATATAAGATTATCTCAGTACAGGAGATGTGGTATGATCAGACCATGTCCCTGTACGTCAGACACATTCATTACACAGTACATAGCAGGGACACATATATAAGATTATCTCAGTACAGGAGATGTGGTATGATCAGACCATGTCCCTGTATGCAGAAAGATGATGGGAGTGTAGGTGTGCAACGGTCCGCGCTGCTCCAGGGCTTAAAAAAACTCACCAAAGAGACAGTCAGATTTCCATCCTTTATTCTCCTCCTCCCACGCGTTTCGGCGCCTAGCCTGGCACCTTCATCAGGGATATTCCTGATGAAGGTGCCAGGCTAGGCGCCGAAACGCATAGGAGGAGAGTACATATATTATCACTAATTAACATCTCTTAATGTGTTGCCACAGTATGACATACATCAATCCATAATCTTATTCACACATAGGCAGGATTCAAATGGACACAACCTATATTTAGGCAGGAATGTGTTAAGACCAATATGATACAACCTGTGACTACAACCCCATTAAGTCCACAGGTGTAATTACCCCAATAGATGACACATCCTAACACAACCACTTCCCTGATAGTGTTATAAGGTCCAGATCCCTAGACTAGATGTTAACTCAGTACCTGATTCTGCTGCTGGACTGCACACACGATCCCTCCTCTCCCCTACGATCGTTTCGCACCACGCTTGTCCCTCTACTGTCAGACACGGCCATTACACAGTACACAGCAGGGACACATCTAATATAATAATTGCCTAAGCCAGCTTCCGTCCGTTTCTGCTCGAAATGACATCAGATCCGGACCGGACTGAAGCTGGCTTAGGCAAGTATACACACACACACACAACACACACACATAACACACACAAACACACACACACACTTATACTTGCCAGCGGCCCTGCGTCCGCCGCCTGGATCTTCAGTCGACATGTCGCCGCCCCCGAACGACTGGATCCAATATGGCATCCGGGAAGTCTCGCGAGACTTCCCGGACGCCATATTGGATCCAGTCGTCCAGGCGCGGCGACATGTCGATGTCGATGGTAAGTATAGCGGTGTGTGTGTATATGTGTGCGTATGTGTGTGTATATGTGTGTATATATGTGTGTATATGTGTGTATGTGTGTGTGTGTGTGCCTCTTGCTCCACCCATCACACCTCTCCTCTGCCCGCTCCTTCCCCATCCTCTCCTTCATCTCCCCGCTGCTCCCCCCCTGGTGCGGTCCCCTGGTGCTCTCCCCCTTGTTGTCCCCCATGCTTTCCCCCGTGCTCTTCCCCGTGCTCTCCCCCGTACGCTGCCGTGTAGTCCCCGTCATCTCCCCTGTACGGTTCCATCCGGTTCCCTGTGCTCTCCCCCCGTCGCGTCCCCCGTGCGGTCCCCCTTATCTCCCCTGTACCGTTTTGTCGGGTTCCCCGTTCTCTCCCCCGTCCCGGTGCTCCGCTCTCCCCCTCCTGTGCTCCCGACTGCAGGGGTTAAAAATAAGAAACATCTTATATTCTCACCTGTCCAGGCTCCACCGGCGATCCAGCTACCGTATATCTTCAGATGCTGTGTACAGGACCTCGCGTCATCTCACAGTCACATGACCGCTCACATGACTGTGACATCACGCGAGGTCCTGTACACAGCATCTGAAGATATAGCTGGATCGCCGGTGGAGCCTGGACCAGTGAGAATATAGGATGTTTCTTATTTTTAACCCCTGCAGTCCGGAGCACAGGAGGGGGAGAGGGAAGCACCGGGGACCGCAAAGGCATCGAGACGGGGGAGAGCACGGGGAACTAGATGGAACGGTACAGGGGAGATGAGGGGGACCGCATGGAGGAGAGCACAGAGGCCTGCATTTTGGACCTTACGGGCAAGAGCATGGGGGCCAAATTTACCACTGTCACCGGTGTGTATTGTTCCTGCTGCACTGTCACTTGTGTGTATTGTACCAGCAGCACTGTCACCTGTGTGTATTGTACCAGCAGCAGCAGCAGTGTCACCTCTGTGTATTGTACCAGCAGCACTGTCAACTCTGTGTATTGTACCAGCAGCACTTTCACCTCTGTGTATTGTACCAGCAGCACTGTCACCTCTGTGTATTGTACCAGCAACACTGTCACCTGTCTGTATTGTACCAGCAGCACTGTCACCTCTGTGTATTGTACCAGCAGCACTGTCACCTCTGTGTATTGTACCAGCAGCACGCTGTATACTCTGCTAAGCACTCTACTCACAATTATTCTATAAATCAACTATACTTATGGAGTATTAAGAATTTTTGCTTTTATGCTCTATAGATGTGAACAGCTAACAATCGCTCTACATTTATACTGATTAAAGATGGGTCAAAAGTGCTGCAAAAATACAACCACAGCAACTCACTTAACTCATTGTCTTGTCAAATGCACAGTTTACTTCTATTATATCCACTATTAAGATAGCAGAACACATTTTGCATTACATAAAAATCCTTTTATACCTCACAATAAATCACACCCACAGAGAATATGCGAGGTTTCATGTCTCATTGTAAAACTACAGTAGATGCTTCTCGGAAAAGATTATTTGGCCAAGAATCTTGTGAATAGACAGTCTGCTAGCATTATGCCCGGCATCAATTTCTGACAGGGCTAATTTCAAGATGTAGACTGCTTCATTTGAAAAATAAAATGTTCCTGTTTTGACGCTAAGGCAATCAGGATTTCCAGATAAAGACTTACTCTGTTTCCCTAATCATGACTGATATAGTTGTGATTAGCCGAGAATCTTGCAATCAAGCTAGATAGATTGCCTAGCTGCTCCTTTGTTCTAAGCTGTCCACCTTTCTTAGAAGAAATTGACCTAGAAGACGTGATCTATGAGAAATTGCATATCACGCAGTTGCTTATACAGTGATCAACCTAAGAGATACAAAACACGGCTAATTAAAATACAATCAAAGTGTCCATGCTGGTCTTAAAGCTTCAGCTATGCGCAAATGAGATTCTCCCTCTATGAAGTCCTTCCATTAGCTGATGTCACCTCTCGTTGCAACCCTTGTGCAAATGTTACAAGAACACTTCACAGGTTGACAGCTTTACTTAGCAGCTGTGCTCAAAGGTCCGGGGCAAAAGTGGAACCTTCACTGACGTCTCGTATGTGATGAGTTTACGAAGAGCCCACTAGCTGACAATGATCACCTATGTATGTTAGCAGCTAAAATATGACTGAAATTTTTTAATTGGGTCATAGATTAAAACCTATGCTTCAAAAGCGATGCTGTTATCAATTGTGCTGTATTTAATAATGCACAATTAAAACTGGCGTCTAGAAACTGCTGCAAATGAAATATGTTCAGTTAAAGAGTAACCGTTATTTTAACTCCTTCTCGACCTATGTCGTACTTGTACGTGATAGGTTGTATTCCCTGTTATCAAGTGACTGTAAAGAGAGGAGAGAAAGCGCAATAGGGTTTTATCTCAACAACAATTATGTCATGTGAACAATTGTCACTGGTCACCTGGGACGGTTGCGTCACCCACAACTGGTATGAAGGTACGTAATGGCTGCCGCAGAATCCACACTCCACTTGCAATAATAGTGGCCAAAAGCGAATGGAGGAACTCAACAGTGTTTCCTGGGTCCCCGCTGCTCACACAATGAAACAGGATAATACCACGGTTATCGTGCAATGACGGTTTTTATGCCAATCCTTCCAAAGCGTTTCAGAGTTATATCCCAACTCTTTCCTCAGGGAGTCAACATAGTACCTTGGTATTATGTTGGCTCCCTGAGGAAGGAGTTGGGATATAACTCTGAAACGCGTCAGAAGGATTGGCATAAAAACCATCATTGCACGATAATCATGGTATTATTCTGTTTCATTGTGTGAGCAGCGCGGATCCAGGAAACACTGGTTCCTCTGTTATCAAGCGGGCTCACACGCTAGCTAGTCATCAATCGCTGCACATGTCAGCTAATCTGGTCAGCCAATATATGCCTCTAACAGGCATGGATGGATTGGATATCAGCAGGGCAGGGAGTGCAGAATTCCCCTATCCCATTGTCGTCCATATGATATGATCGCGGGGCGCCGATGGATTGTCATGACAGCCAGGGGTCTGCTTATAACTCCTTGATGATGAATTCCTGTAGATGCCGACTGAGCGCCGGCATTCATTGGAAGACAGCATTTGTGCAGCACAGAGTGGTACTAATGCACCACTCTGTACAGCACAAGTTATCAGATGATCGCAGCTTCAAGTCACCTAAGGGGGCTAGTAAAAAAAACAATAAAAAGTAAACAAAATTCAAAAATATGAAAAATAAAAAATAAAAAAGTTCAAATCATCCCCTTTTGCCCCATTGAAAATAAAACAATAAAACAAAAATCATATTTGGTATAACTGCTTTCATAAATGCCTGATCTATGGAAATATAAACTAAATTATTCAGATCGGCAAAAAGCATAATGAGAAAAAAAAAAATAAGACTAGAATTACACTTTTTTTTGGTTGCCACAAAATTGCAATAAAATGCATAAGGAGGCAATCAAAACATCGAATATAGACAAAATAGCATAATTTAAAATGTCAGCTCAGGACAAAAAATTGGCCATGACACATCCTGAGATCCCGGAAAGTGAGAGTGTTAGGGTATGTGCCCACAGGGCTTTTTGCCGCGGTTTTCCTGCGGTTTCCGCATGCAGAAAACCATTGGTTTTATGTTAATGTATGCTAATCTGTTCCTGCGGTTGGGCTTCCCAGCAAAACCAATGTGTTTACAAAAACGCTGTGCCCACACATTGGTTTTGACAAGTGTCAAGAACTGTCAAATACCTGCGTTTTTGGTGCGGATAGCAAAGAATTGACATGTTCATCTCTTTCTGCGTTTTTGGTGCAGTGAATGGGAAAAACGCTGGAAAAACGCAGCATCAAAAACGCAGGAAAAACGCAAAAAAAAAAAACGCGCAAAAACGCGCAAAAAACGCAGACAAGATCTTAGCATTTCTCCTGTCAAGGACTCTAGGATCTCAGGTTTTCCTGCGTTCATGACTGCACAAAAAACGTCCTGTGGGCACATACCCTTACAGGTCTTGGAAAATAGCGGTTTATTCTTTTTTACAAATTTCACGTTTTTTTTCATCATTTAAATAAAATAAAAACTATTCTTTTTGGTATCTACAAACTAGTAATGACCTGGGGAATCATATTGTCAGGTCAGATTTACCATATAGTGAACATGGTAAATAAAAAAAAAAAAAAAAAATATTGTGCAATTGCAACTTTATCACACTTGGAACTTATTTCTTGTTTTCCAGTACAATATGTGTCAAAATGAATAGTGTTATACAAAAGCAAGACTCATTACGAAAAAAAAAAAATAAATAAGCCTTAATGTGGCTATATTGACTGAAAACAACTAAAAACAATATGGCTCTTGGAAGAAGGGGAGGAAAAAATCAAAAAGGAAAAATGGAAAATCGCTGCGTGATGTAGGGTTTATTTTTTATTTCATAAATAAACAGTACACATGATAGTATGGGATACAATGTATAATATAAGGTTTGTAATAAGCTCTATATGTCGTACGAAAAAGGAATTGCTTGAGGACTGCACTAAACAGAAAGGGACAAAGAATATAATGCACTTGAGAAATCTTAAAGAGAACTTGTCAGCAGGATTTAGTGCTATAAAGTAAGGGTACCGTCACACTTGATGACGCTCCAGCAATCCTGACAATGATACGACCTGGTAAGGATCGCTGGAGGGTTCCTACGTGGTCGCTGGTGAGATGTCAAACAGTCAAATCTCACCAACTATGCAGCAATGATACGGCGGTCATTGGGACCCTGTCACTCTAGGGCAGGGGTCCCCAATTCCAGGCCTCGAGGGCCACCGACAGTGCATGTTTTCCAGGATCTCATTAGTATTGCACAGGGGTTGGAATCATTACCTGTGCATTTGATCACATTAACACCTGTGCAATACTAAGAGAAATCCTGCACTGTTGGCGGCCCTCGAGGCCTGGAGTTGGGGACCTCTGCTCTAGGGTATAGTATTGAGGTCGTTGGTCCTTGTCCAAGTCAAACACACCGATGCATGCTGCCCAGCGGGGCCCCAACGATCAAAAAATGGTCCAGGCCATTCGACATGATCAGCGATCTCACAGCGGGGGCCTGGTTGCTGCTGTGCATCACACTGAGTGAGATCGCTGGTGAGGTCGCTGTTGCGTCACAAAACCTGTGACGTAACAGCGGTCTCGCTAGCGATCTCGCTCAGTGTGACAGGGGCTTAAAACCATGGGCTCATGGACATTGTGATGCTGATTAAATAGATACTTGCAGAGAAGGAATCAGATCTGTGTTGTTGAATAATCATCCTCTAAAAATTTCATCTAATGATGTCTTCTGTGCATTGGTGTGCATCAGGGTGGTTCTTGGGGGTAAGATTTTCTTCTAATTTTTTTTGCCTTCCACCTGCCTCTTCTGTTTTTTTTAAAGGTCACTGATTATTCAGTTACCTGCCTTCCTTTTCGAAACTCTGCACTGCCACTGACATTGGGTGGGCGGCACATGTGTTGTGTGATTCCACAAACGGTTTTCAATAAAATTATGTCAGAAGCAGTGCGTGTATAGATCAAGATCTCAGCTTAATGACAAGTCATTGAGCTAAAATTATGATCTGGTTATGCACTGCTTCTTGTGCCATTTTATTGAAGAACTTAAGACCAGTCATAGAATCTCTCTGCACACATAACGCCCACCCCAATGACAGTGGCACATAATTAAAAAAAAAAGGCAAGTCACTTAAAATTAGTGATCTGAAAAAGAAACAGAGGAGGTAGGTAGAGTGATGAAGACGCAGAGGACCATATCCAAGTCTTGCCCCAATGCACACCAATGCACAGCAGATTAATCTTTAAATTGCATACAATGTTGTAAGATACATTGTTACAGGAAATTTCACCTACTGGACATGTTCAATTTCATTTATTGTATTGTGTCTGGGTAATTCTCTGCATTATGATATTTTTCTATTATTTACTATAAAAAGCTCATTGATGTTAGATTAAGAACTACTTATATCTGCTTAACCAAATTACTAAGACCTACTTACCGCCAAAGCTAACCAATATTTCTCTGTACTCCTCCTTTAGACATGTCCTCTGCATTTGAGAAAGTCAACCACTCTCTCCTACTACACTCCCTCCTCTCTTTCATTGGTATCACTGACCTTGCACTATCGGGATCTTCTCGTACCTTTCCAACCAAACATTTAGTGTCTGCCACTCCCACTCTACCTCCTCACTCCAACCCCTCTATATAGTTCCAACTATGTCAGGCTATTTCTCATCTATCCTGGGACAACTCATAAAGTTCCATGGCTTCCATTACTACCTGTAAGCTGATGAAACTCAGATATAAATCTCTGGTCTGGAAATCACCTCTCTGCTGTCCAGAATCCTAGAGTGTTTATCAGCCATATAATCCTTTTTGTCCTCTTGCTTCCTAAAACTAAAGGTAGACATAACTGAACTCAACACCTGTCCTCATCTCACAAATTTTTCTTACCCGATCTATCTATCACAATAAATTACATCACACTTTGCCCTTTACTGAAGTTGACTGCCTCGGAATAACCCTTCACTCTGCCTTGTCCTTCAAACCGCATATCCAAGCTCTCACTACCTTCCTGCCATTTCAAACTCAAAAATATTTCCAGAATTCATTCCTTCCTCAACCCTCAACTACTAAAATACTAGTGCATGCCCTCATCATCTCCTGCCTCAAATACTACAACATCCTCTCCTGTGGCTTTCCTGCTAACTTCTCGCATCTCTCCAGTCTGTTCTTAACTCTGCGCTGACTAATCCACTTCTCGCCTCGCTATTCCTGCACTTCTCCTCTCTGCAAATCCTTAAATGGCTCCCAATTCCCCAGCATATTCAATTCAAACTAATAAAATTGATTTTTTTTATTGCATAATGGCATTTTTCTTCCTATTTCATATTGTATAGTGAAGCATATTGTCTGACAATATTATAGCTCATAAAGGTGAATATATAAATAGTAGATGGTGGCTCGATTCTAGCGCATGGGTATTCTAGAATATGTATGCACCAGCAATCAGTAAGGTACCATCACACTTGGGGACGCTCAAGCGATACCTACAGGTTGTATCGTTGTCGGGATCGCTGGAGCGTCGCCAAGTGTGACGGTACCTTACTGATCGCCATGATCAGCATCTCACAGTGGGGGCCTGGTCACTGCTACGTGTCACACTGAGCAACTTCACTAGCGCCGGCCAGGGTACTTCCGTTGTGAGCGCCGGTCCATCTCCCGGCTGCATCACCGCTGACCTCTGTACGGCAGGAGATGACCCGCAGCTACCATCGGGAGATCAGCGACTAGCGCCACTGATCATGTACAGACACACATGTATACAGACACACATGTACACACATACAAACACATGTATACACATTTGTACAGTCACACACAAACATGACAAACACACCCGTATACACACATATATACAAACACATACTTACATGCAGAATATATACAGACACACACACATGTATACAGTCACACATGTAGATACACTCATGTATACAGACACACATGTACACACACGTATACAGACACACATGTACAGAAACACACACAGATATACACACATATATACACATATGTACACAGACACACATGTATACAGACAGACCCACATGTACACACAGGTATACGCACACATGTATACAGACACATACACCCAGGTATAAATGCACATGTATACAGACACACATGTACACATGTACACATACATGTATAGACACACATATGAACACACATATACAGACACACATGTATACAGACAGACATGTACACACAAGTATATGCACACATGTACACACACTCATGTACACACATACAGACACACACACATGTAGACAGAGACACATGTAGACACAGACATACACACATACAGACACACACGTATACAGACACACAAACATGTACACACAGGTATACACACACATGTATACAGACACAACCACACATGTATACAAACACACATACATGTATACACACATACATGTATACTCACCCATGCATACACACAGACACACATGTATACACACATGTGTAGAGGCACACACATGTAAACACACATACATATAGAAACACAAACATATACATACATAAATATATATACATACACACACACACGTGTTGGCCCCCCTCCTCGCCGCTGTCTTCTCACCTGCACCCGGTGGTCCCATTGAGGGTGAAAGCTCCAGGAAGACAATCAGCGGGTCATGTGACTGGGTGGCCTGAAGTGACATCACACAGAGTCTGTCACATGATCTGCTGGTTCTGTTCCTGGAGCTCTCAGCGACAATGGGACCACCGGGTGCGGGTGAGAAGACAGAAGCGAGGAGGGGGGAGGATGGAGAGGGAAGGGGGGAGCACAGAGCAGGGGGGAGGTGGACAGAGCGGCAGGGGGGAGAACAGAGGATGAAGTGGAGGACGGAGCGGTGGGGTGGGGGAGGACGGAGCGGCACAGACAGGGGAAGGAGGACGGAGGACGAAGAGGCGGGGTGTGGGAGGATGGAGCAGCAAAGGCACGGGGATGATGACCATGAATTGCGCCTGTCGCTGTTTGTCTGTAACGGAAATCCGCGTCGCTGATTGGTCGCATGCTGGTGGCGCGACCAATCAGCGACGCGGGATTTCCGTTACAGACAGACAGACAGAATTAGACAATTATATGGTAGATTTATGAGGGACATAGATAAAATAAATGGCACTTTCCTTTAGTCGCAGCTTCCATGTACTATGTCAGGAACACCATGGGTCACATTAAAAAGACAGCTATATGTAACCAAAGAGCCCTACTAATCCTCCTCCCTATAATGATGTAAAGTTGCACTCTAATAAGCAGCTCTAACATGTGCAATAACCAATAGTCATCCCAATAATTTATCCTGTGTTCTTTGATGTATATATAAAACTACATACCTTACCTCTGATCAGAACTAATTAAAAAAATTTACAAAACTATGATGATTCCTGAAATTTCGAGAACATGACTAGGGATGAGTGGATGCGTGAAAGTTCAAGTTCTGGGTGTTCAGTTGTATTTATTAAATTTCTATTCTGGACCGAAACTTGACTCGAACCTCATTGGAAGTCTCTGATTGGGCAGTTTGACTCTCCACTCCCATACAGCCAGCCATAAGCAAAGCACTCAAACACTGCAAACCGTTCACACTGGTCCTGGTACCAAGTGTACCTGAGAACAGTGATACTAACTTCTCGTGTATGTAAAGTGCCCAAACTCCTACCCCAAATACAACATTTTTGGAAAGTCCGTGTTCGGTTCGACCTTAAAAGTCCGGTTCGATCTTTCGTTAATATGACAGCACAGAAATAACCTAGAAAGATATTATAGCTAGGAAAGCAGCTACTCTGCTCATCTTTTGTGCAATGCAATAAAAAGCATCTTTTTATCTTTGTTGTCATGCAGGCCTACTTTCGGGCTAGAGGACTGCCAGCTGGGGCAGGGAGTGGGCACCTTTATTACACACATCCATTTTCGGTTATTACACAGCTTGTCTTCTTCTGTTTATTGTCCTCGGCCTCTTGGTGCTTTACTTAAAATCTTGTAAATCCCTTTATCATTAGCTGAAATCATTTTGAAATCTTCACTTGAAGCAATTTTCATATAAAATAGTCTTTGTAGGAGACGTCAATAACAGAACTAATACAGATGTCTTTTTACAGATAACTTTTTGGCCCCTTTAGCTTCACATCTCGAACCTGTAAACTTTTCACATTACATAACATGAATCAAATGAAAATCTTTTTGCCACTGTATAGTAAATCCATAGTGGCTAATGTTTATTCCAGTCTATATTTTTTAACCCACCTTTGTATTTTCCTCATCTTCTTCCAAGATCTTCTTAGTATTTGGCTGTGTAATAGAGCCAGCACTGGCCATGCTAGGAGCAGGTTCAGGTCCTGAGCCCAACGCATACACAAGAACCTGATAAGCAGCTTGAATTGGGACTTTACTCAAAGTGGAGGAAATTATTAACAGTTTCAAACATCAGTAAATTTTGCATCAAAGCTTTCTGGCCTATGCTAAAAAGCTGAATATGAAAAGGCATTACACCTTTCAGCGTGACAATGACCCTAAGTACACCTCCAAATCAACAAAAGAATGACTTCATCAGGAATCAAAGTTTGGAGGAGGCCAGCTAGAACACAGTCCTGAATCCAGTTGAAGATTTGTGGGTTAATCTGAAGATAGTTGTACACAGGAGACGTCTTTGAAATCTGACTGATTTGGTGTGTTATGGCAAGGAAGTTGGACAAAGCTTGCTAAATCTAAATGTGCCAAAAAGACTGAATCTGTCATAAAATCAAAGGGTGTGCATATTTATGTAACCACACTATTTTAGGCCCCTTTCACATCAGCAATAATCACTGATCGCGGCAGTTGTGGTGAAAAAAACGCAACTGCCGCAATTACCGCATAATGGCCGCACTTGCGGTTCAACTGCGCCAAGCCCCATGCAATGTCTATGGAGCTTGCGGCAGGTGCGGCAAGTGCGGTACAGTTGCGGTTTTGGCACTTGCAGCCGCGAAAAAACTGCAGTCAGCCATATCTGTCGCAAGTGCCGAAAATGCACTTGCCGCACCTACCATACACTTACCGCAAGCCTCATAGGCATTGCATGGGGCTTGCCGCAAGTGAACCGCAAGTGCGGCCGTTATGTGGTAATCGCGGAAGTTTTGTTTTTTTCACCGCAACTGCCGCGATCAGCGATTACCACTGATGTGAAAGGGGCCTTACAGCTTTATTCTCCTTTTTCACTCCTTTTTCAGTTTGCCGCCTTCTTCTTTCTTTATAGATAAAAATATTTCAAGTGCTTATTTCTGTAAATGTTGATGATTATGGCTTACAGCCAATGAAAATACAAAGGTCATTATCTCAGAAAATTAAAGTAGGGGGATGAAGGGTTAAAAACCATGCTGCCATAGTCCATGAGACATCAAAGGGTGAATATAATATTGATTTATCAGTCAACGCGTTTCAGATCTCCCAGAAACGCCCTGAAACATGGCAATATTACATTTATCTTTGATGATATCGTAATTCATTGAAATGCTCTAGTATGTCTAAAATGCTGAAAACAAAGAACAGTCTCATAAGGAAAAAAGGAGAATAAATAGTGATATAACAGTTCATGAGGGAATAAGAGTCTGTGCATCCACATGCTGGGATGAGAGGTCTGAACATGCTGAACATATTACTTCTCGTAGTGTATTTTTGCTCCATGTGCCAGCAGGATAGTCATATACATTTTGTTATTACAATTCATGGCTTTCCAGGAGGTGAAACAGTTATCCTGTACATTGGCTGTATTCATATCATATTCACCTGATGCCCACTGAAAAAAATGGTTTTCTTTCAAGCAATATCTGATAGCACAAGCTTTGAAATGTCACCGGGTTACGGAGGATGATAAAATGTCACAGCTCGGATAGGGTCTATTCACAGCAAAATGCATCTCCACGTGTTATCAGGACTTCAAAATCTGCTGTAACTCATATACACGGCTCCTTCTCTATTCTGAGGCAACAAATGCATAATTTATAAACTGGCATCGTGAAAAAAGACTCTTTGCTAAAAGTAGTTGTATGTTCCGCTAAATATCAAATGCGACAGAGGTACCATCTCTCAAAGAGCGCTTTGTATAATCTATCAAACTGAAACTTGCTTATCTTATATTCTGTCAGGTTAAATCAGGAGAAATAGCAGAATGTTACTGATATGAAATGTAGATGTTTGCCTAGTACTAACTGCATAAGGAATAAATGGACTATGTTATGTATTATTTGAATCAGTTTTCTCAATTATGTAGCTGAACAATTTAAAAAACTAATTCATCATATGAAATATTACTATCAATCCTTTTCTATCTTTTGAGGGTCATAAAATCCTACCAAGTGGCTGGGTATCAAAACCTTTGGAAGGTATGAGCAACCAACCCACTGAAGCCAACATCTGCAAATAAACACTGGAGCTCTTGATTTGAATTGTTGACTATGAAGTTGTTACATCAAAATAGATTTTGATATGCCCCTGTATCGATATTCTTGTCTGGAATACTGCAATTCTCTATTAATCAATTTCCCTCTTACTAAACACTTCCTTCTCCAATCCATTCTGAATGCAGCAGCCAGGATCATATTCCTCTCCAACCATTTCACCGATGTCTCTATCCTGTGCCAGTCATTGCACTGGTTACCTATCCACTACAGAGTACAATATAAAATTATCACTCTCACCCACAAAGCCCTCCACAGCTCTGCACCGCCCACATCTCCTCCCTCTATCGTCCTCTGTTCCGCAAGTGACCTAAAACTGACATCAGCTACAATCCGAACCTCCCACTCCCATCTCCAAGACTTCTCACGAGCTGCACCAATTCTCTGGAACAGATAACCAAAAACAATTCAATTAATTCCCAATACCAATAGTTTTAAGCGAGCGTTAAAAACGCATCACTTTAGACTGGCCAATCACTTCACCTCACTTGTCTAACTATCTTCCCTTTTCCAAATCTGGCCTCTTGTGTCATCTGTTTGCACCCCCCATGCATAATTTAGCACTTTATCTGTACTTGTACAGGATCCTGACCAGTGACTGGTTCATGCAGCGTTACGTGAATGCCCTACTTATTATATGATGGCTGGACCATATATAACAGAACCTTTTACCATTACCTTTTGTGCCTGCCCTATTTCCTCATAGACTGTAAGCTTGCGAGCAGGCACCTCACTCCTTATGGTTTTTGAATTTTTGTTACTTTGTACTGTCTCATATTATTTTTACATGTCCCCTCTGAATTGTCATGTGCAGCGTAATATGTTGGCGCTATATAAATACAATTATTATTATTATATAAAGTTAGTATTCACCTCCATCACATTGGGATCCTCTTTAGACTGTTTACTTTTGTCACTAGATTTTTGCTACTTTATCTAAGAGCAACATAATATAGGAAAAGAGACTCTTATGTGCAGAGATGTATCACTTACTTTGTGCGTCTGTTGTGACACAATCAGAGTTCTTAAAGTAGCATATGGCGTAGAAAGCTAACCCTGACTACTCCAGAGCTCTCTGTACATTGTATATTGACAGTGTGCTGCTTATCAGAGGAGGGGGTATACTCAGTTGACTTAGCATGAGGCAGCTAGCAACAGCACTGATAATGTCCTAGTGATAAAACCATCATTATGAATATTCAACAGTACGTAGCTTAATAAATGAAACAGCTGAAATCTGTGTTTCAGCCCCTATCTCCTGCTGTCTTCTGAATCATAGCAAAACATGTTTGATAGACTGACTTTAAATATGCACGTCCCTCTATTCTATGGTGTTGCAAATATCATTACAAATTTTCCACTAGACTGATCATCCTCTTTCAAAAATTGCGTAATTCTGTCATCAGGGAGGGATCAAATCACACCAATCTATAACTCTATGGAAAGGGTAGTGAAAGAACTGGTAGGAAACAAGGCAGGCACACAAATAGACATTTCCAAAGCCCTTACTGCAGGGGAGAACTGATAGTGCAGCATATAAAATTTGATAATTGCCAAAAAATAGTGTTATTACTCATACACGCATATTCATTTTGTCATCTTATTTTGAAACATTAAATTAAAGTGCAGTTACACCTTAAGTTACTCTTCCTACCATTTGGAACCCATATTTTTTTAGTAAAGCAGATAGCTACTACATAGATCAACTCCCATAGTGCATGACTAAATGCCCCATATATTGATAGGATATGTAATCTACATGTCCGTTCAGCTTCCCACAGCATTTACAGTTAAAGAGAATCTATCAGCAAGTTGCTACCTCATCTGACAGGTACATAATGTGGGCAGAGAATCCCTGAATCCAATGATGTATCATAAGATACACAATCAAAGCATTTAGATTCATGAACACAGAACAGATGAGATAGCTGCCTGCGCCCACACCTGGCTCTCAATAGAGATTGTACATTAGCAGTGAGGTGTCAATCACAGCAGGGGGTGTGTTTGTACTGGCAGTGTGCGTGACTTTGTAGTTCTGTAATGGTAATCATAGGGTAAAAAAGCATTTAGATTATGTAAACAATATCACAGACCCTGATAAGCGAGGGAAGGTTGACGTATGTTTTTTAACTTTTACAGCCTGCTGACCTCTGCTTTCATAGCAAAAACCTGCTGAAAGATTTGTTTTAAACATCAGTTATAGAAAACTTTATGTATCTTTATGTAAATAATTACATGTTTGCAAGGGTAAAATTGTTTGAAAAGTGAGAGGAGTAGACTTCTTTTCATATACATTCTGCAATGTGTGTACAAGGCGCACTACAGGGACGTATATTGGAGAAACAATGCAAAAGCTACAAACAAGGATGAATCTACATAGATATACGATAAAAAATGAGCTGGACACACCTGTAGGAATACACATCTCTAGACCTGGACACAACATGGCAGACCTAAAAGTCCTAATACTGAAAGGTCATTTTAAGAATAGAGAACGAAAAATCTGGGAACTCAAACTGATAAGAAAGTTCCAATGTCTAACAAAAGGTCTCAATCTGACACCTGGATTCATGAGTCATTACATCAACACAGTTCACACCTCCACCAGAAGACCTTCAGATCTGTAAAAGAACACTTCCACCTCATCTGCATCAGTAACAAAAGACCTTAACTTAATTTCCTTAGACCATCTCTACTTAGCATTATCTCATGTCCTGTTGTAATACCTATTTAAATGTCTCAGTAATTCATTTGTAGCATTGTCTGATGAAGGGGCCATTGAGCCCTGAAAGCTTAGGCTGGCTTTACACCACGGTGTGATTCGGTCTGGGGCTGTCCGGGAGGACCCTGACAGCCCTGGACCGGATCAGCACACAGAATCGGAGGGCCAAATGTGCCCTCCGGTCCTGTGTGCAGCCGGATGCTGCTAATTGCAGCCGCAGCTGCTGATTTTTCAAGACCGCGGCAAGCATGGAGCTAGCCGCGGTCCTGAAACAACAGCGGCGTGCAGCTGCCAGTGTCCGGATCCTCCCGGCTCCGGGAGAATCCGTCCGAATCCGGGATCTGGCAAATTGGGGAGATTTTTCTCCCCGGACAAAAAAATGATGCAAGCATCATTTTTGTGTCTGGAGAGAATAATCCGTATTCCCCCAGATTGTCCCGGGAGTGATGAAACCAGATGGCAGAGAGCTGCCATCCGGCTCCATCCAGCCCCATAGGCTACTATGGGGCCAAAAACCGTCCGGGGCTGCCTGGTTTACACCGGACAGCCCCGGATCAAAAAAAACCATGGTGTGAAGCCAGACCTTACAAACATAATGTTTCTGGTTAGGTATCACTCCCAGAATATTTTTCTTAACTTTTTTGGGGACTTAAGTATTTACATGCACTTTAAGGAAAAACTGTTGACTAACAGCAAATACGGTGATAAAAATATATTGACGATTTGTGTTTTGAATATTTTGAGTAGTTTTTCCAAACACTAACTCCATAAACTTTTTTTTCTTGCCCCATACTTTGATCCCTTTGCAGACATTTGGTGGATAATTTTGGTTTCATTAGATTTGTTGGAAATTAATACAAATACCAAGAATACCTGTCCCTTCACCTCTAGAGAAACTTGAAGATACACTTGATTCAGAAAATTTAGAATATCAAGAGCAAGATTCTGAAGAAGACTTTCATGCTAGTCACAGCCACTGCTTTTTCCACAAATTAGATGGTTTAGCCAGGTACTTGGAGCTTCTTAGACATTTTGAAGAACTTTTATGCTATAGACTAAAGGAAAATAACCTTTTAGCTCCTGGTACCTGTTTTTCATGGTACAGAAGCAAAGAAAATTAATTCCTTACATATGTTTCTCAAGACACTAATTCATGTATTGCAATGATGTAATGTGCTGATGCAAAATTCTACATTGGTACAATGAACTCTATTGATTTATGCAATAAAAAGTCTTAAGGCTATGCTACTGCCGGAGACTCTTTAAGTGTTGAAACTGGAAATTACTTTTCACAGTAATTACTAAAGGATCAATGTGGCGCATGGAGATACATGAAGTATCAGGATGGAAGACTTATATTGGTAGAAAAGGGCTGTTATAGAAAATGACATCTCAAGAGTCATGATGAATTCTTGTAAAAATAACATTGTGGTTATTGAAATTTTGTGAAAAATGTATACTTGAGAAGTTGAACTTGATTATCTAAGTCTTTTTTTTAAACCTATGTATTAACTATGTAAGTATTACACTTTTTGTATGAATGGGACAGCTGGGGTAGGACACATACTGAAGCCAAAAATGTTGGCCAACAAGAACATCTTTGCAATCTTTGACTCAAGAACATTGTTGCAGAAAGTTTACTTGATCCAATTTGGTATGAGAAAAAAATTACAGCATTCTGGGGATTGGCAGCGTATATCGAATCACGCACACACATTTATTAAGACTATGGGTATGTTTAAAACATCGGACTGCTCTATGTTGTAGGCTGAGTGTCATTTTATTTACAAGTACACAGACAATGGAGAAGATGAAGAGAAATTAAGTTCTCCGTCATCTCCATATTTGTAATACAATTCTTTCATGTGAGTGAATCGGATCACAGTAAACTGACACTCGGCTCAAACTCTTATCAGTGTTTGAGCAGAGTGCATTACCATAATCGGCCTGACTCTACTGGAAGAGAATTTTCAATCAATTGAGACCAGCATTAAGGGTAACTTCGGAAAGTAATACATTTTGTACTGTCCCTGCCCTCCGACATGATGAAACTGACCTATTTTCTGCAGTTCTAGGATGTTTAGATCATTTAAAGATCAATAAAAGTCATATCTTCGTCTCAGCACTCATCCCTCCCTTAAGGAGCCAATAAATTACGGAGCAGATTAAGCAAGATCCGTGGTGGTTGTGTGTCCGCCAGCTCAGATGCTCACCCTCCTTTCCAGCCCCTATTGTATGCTACCCACACTCTATATGGCTGCTGTTTGTATTGCTGTACTCTCCTGAACTGACAGTGATAGCTGCACAAACATACACACTGTCACTCAGTTCAGGAGAGTCATGCGAGACATACAACAGGATTATAGAGTGGGGGCTGGCATGTGCTGAGAGGAATGGGACGGAGGCCATGCCCCTGCTATGCCCCTTGTTCATACACTGGCTAGACGTTTAGGGGGTTGGAATGTAGGATGAGCGTGGAGCCCCAGAGGCCATGTCCACACCATACCTCCCTGCTCTTGGCAGCAACCTGAAGCTAAATCTGTTCTGTGATGTATTGGCCGTTAAGGAAGGGGTAAGGCTGAGGAGCAGATATCATTATATTGATTTATAAATTATATAAACCTCCTAGAATTGTAGTGGACAGCTCAGCTTCATCATGTAAGAGGACAGGGACAGTACAAAAAACCCTCTCTCCCAGAGATCCCCTTTAAGTCAATGAGTCGTATTCTTATGTCAAGATTTCTTCTATAGCACAAGTCATGAAAAACAAAGGTATTTTGAGAAAGAAACATAGGGAATAAACAGGTTTCTATATTTTCTCTGTTACATCAATGTTATTTGAAGGGGATTAGTATAGTTGGGTAGTTGAAGATGTGTAAAAATTTAGTAAGTATTATGGGGGGATGAAAGTATATGAAGACTCATGACACTAAGCAGCAGCTTAAAAGGCAAGTTACCTTCATCTGCTATGCTAAAGGACTAAAGGAAGAAAAGAAAACCCCACAGTGCAAAAGTGTTCACTATGATTAACCTGCATCTATATTAGAAAATATGTTCATGTGTATGATGTTCTTATAGGCAGATATGGCGAATAAAGTTCATATACAGAGTACTAAGAAAAGTTCAGATGCATAGTATTGCCACATTTATGTAGTATATGTTTATGTACTGTTGTTTTCACAAAGTTTTTCTTAGGCAGCGAGGATGGATACTGGACAGTTAAAATGGGCAAAAAAAGTATATACTGAATAAAAAAAGAGAATTGAACAAGAGTCATGAGGACAGGAAGATGAGTCAGTGATCTTCTGTGAGTTTTAGGTTTCCAGAGTTCACTCAATGAGATGCAAATAGTTCCCAAAATAACAGTGTGGGTAATTAGCCGCTTTCTGTGTTTCCAGCAGGAGCCAGATGCTATAGAGACTGCAGTCAGGAAAATCACTAGACTAGAATACAGGAAAGCACAGCTGAAAATACATACTTCACGTTACATTACAGCCAAGCATCACACTGGCTTGCTTCATATTAAATTTGATAATTCATTGACAAATTAGTCATATTTTTGGCATTATTTAGTGCTTTGTTATGCTTCTTTATCTATAATAAATAGAACAAGAAGATATAATTGAGTGATGGAAACTGATAATATAGTAATCTGTTATTTTACATTTACCCAGGCACATTTCCAACTTTACCAAACATCGATCTGTGATATTGCAAGTCAATCAACTTTTATCTAAATAAACTGTCACCAGATTGTTGTTCATATTGTATGGCCAATGCCTTCCCTCTGAGTATTTCATTATTTGTTTTTTCTTAAATCCACCATACGGGTGCAGAGATATTCAGTGTTAATTTTAAGGTCTTTACTAATGATGAGCGAGTAGCAAATAAAATGTTCTTAATCCCTATGCTCATAACGAATACTCTGTAATGCTCGGGTATTCCTCCGAATAGCGAGTCCAATGTTAGTCAATTAGTGATAGGCTCAGTGCACCCACATCTGGCCTTAAAATGAGCTTTTCCGGGACAGGGCAGAAGAGTTTACGTTTTTTTGCATTTTCACTGCATAAAACGCCCTGCTTTACCCCCCAGTTAGACCCTATCATTCAAGCTGCACTCACTGGGGTGCCGACTCTCTTTGTGTACTGAATGGAGCTGGCAATATGTGTCAGATCGCTCACAATTAACACATCACTCACGAGCACCAGTGATACTCGCTGAGTAACGAGTATTGTGAATAGCATACTATTCGTGCGAATAGTAACGATTACCCCCACTCATCACTAGTCTTTGCCAATGGGGCATTGCTCACAAGGAAACAACAGAGAAGTTAAAAGAAATGCCCACAAGAATAATGTGAACAATGCCCAACTGGTAAGGACCATATAAAGAACCCCATCATAAAAATGCAGAATACAACAAGTGAATAAGTAATCTTCACTTCTGTGCTCTACATAGGCAGTAACCAGATGCTAAAGCTCACAACATTATCCTAAGACCTTTGCTATGTTGATCACTGCCTATGCAAAGTGTAACAGCCAATGACAAAGTCATCTGACTACTGGTCTCTGCACAGTCAATTTCAAGCAAGGAATCCCTATGCTGCTCCGAGGAGAGTTGGCACTTGAAGGTGCCCATCATGTAATAGTCAAGGTGAGTGCAAAACTTTCAACCCATATAGATTTTAGTGTTTGGGGCAATTTTATTTGTAAACCTTCCCCCATGCTATAACACAGCACCTACTACCACTACTGGATTAAATAAAATGGACACAGAACTTGAAATTTGTCACAATATTACTGTCATAGGGCTCAAGTGGTGGGAACTTCCATCTTGTTGGACTCGTGGGTTGGTAAATGTGTATGTACAAACAGCAATGTGGATTCTCGTATTGCTCACAGCCTCACTATGGCTGTATACATTTGTTATCTGTACACTAAATGTTTGTCGTGCCGACAGTCCCAAAGGTTGATGTTGCCCCCCATGATTCACAGTAGGTATGGTGTTCTTTGGATGAAACTCAGCATTCTTTTTCTTTCAAATTGACAAATATTTATATTGAATAAAAAAGAAACTGCACTCACCAGTTTTCAGTGCTGGCTTTATTTATTCAGAACAGGGTTACATTGGTGCAGGGAGAGGGGGTGCGGGAGCCGTACTACGGCTTGCCATTTCGTAAAAACTTGTACTTCCACAGGTCCTAATTCAGGACCCGTGAAAGTACAAGTTTGTAGGACCCGTGGAAGTACAAGTTTGTACGAAACGGAAAGCTGTAGTCCAGCACCCGCACCCCCTCCCCGCACCGATGTAACCCTGTTCTAAATAAATACAACGAGCATTCAAAAATGGTGAGTGCAGTTTCTTTTTTATTCAATATACATAGACTTTCTGCTTTTTTGAGATGCATCACGGTTAAACCGGCTACCCCAGGGAGATATTAGGTGACTGTAATTTCACCACGGACGGTTGTGTGGTGCATGGCTTTCTTTGCACATGACAAATGTGCTGCTTATTATGTAAAATAATATGAGGAGAGGGAGATAAGCCAGCAGTCAGGATAAAATCTTGGAATTATCACTTTGATTTAAAAACATATATCACATGGTTCCAGAAACAGTAGAATATAGATTTAGTTTATGTGATTTAGGCTGTGGTCACAGTACCATTTTTCACATGCATTTTTGGAGACCTGCGTTTTCAAAAACGCATGTAAAAAACGCACCCATAGGCCCCCATGTTAAAAAACGCATGCCCTAATAGCCAAAAAGCATGTGTGACTGTCCCATGCGTTTTTGGAGCATATCCAAAAACGCATGCGTTTTTGTAGAAAACGCATGCGTTTTTTGTAGAAAACGCATGCGTTTTTATAACATGGGTTCCTATGGAAAACGCATGCAAAAACGCATGTACAGTTAGTACCTTTTAGTGCCATTCAAAAACGCATGCGTTTCCCATAGGAGCCCATGTTAAAAAAACGCATGCGTTTCCGGAAAAACGCATGCGTTTTTTTAACATGGGCTCCTATGGGAAACGCATGCGTTTTTGAATGGCACTAAAAGGTACTAACTGTACATGCGTTTTTGCATGCGTTTTCCATAGGAACCCATGTTATAAAAACGCATGCGTTTTCTACAAAAACGCATGCGTTTTTGGATGTGCTCCAAAAACGCATGGGACAGTCACACATGCTTTTTGGCTATTAGGGCATGCGTTTTTTAACATGGGGGCCTATGGGTGCGTTTTTTACATGCGTTTTTGAAAACGCAGGTCTCCAAAAATGCATGTGAAAAATGGTACTGTGACCCCAGCCTAAGATACAACTGATTCTTAACTCTTAATGCTCAAGTGAGGGCTCAAGTGTTCTTAGGTAGGGAAAACAAATTAGGCCACTACCATGTCTGGAAGCTACAGTGGGGAAAAAAGTATTTTGCCAGCCACCAATTGTGCAAGTTCTCCCACTTAAAAAGATGAGAGAGGCCTGTAATTGGTATCATAGGTAGACCTTAACTATGAGAGACAAAATGAGAAAACAAATCCTGAAAATCACATTGCCTGATTTGGAAAGAATTTTTTTTCAAATTTTGGTGGAAAATAAGTATTTGATCAATAACAAAAGTTCATCTCAATACTTTGTTATATATCCCTTGTTGGCAATGACAGAGGTCAAACGTTTTCTGTAAGTCTTCACAAGGTTTGAACACACTGTTGCTGGTATGTTGGCCCATTCCTCCATGTAGATCTCCTCTAGAGCAGTGATGTTTTGGGGCTGTCACTGGGCAACATGAACTTCCAACTCCCTTCAAAGGTTTTCTATACGGTTTAGATCTGGAGACTGGCTAGGTCACTCAAGGACCTTGAAATGTTTCTTACAAAGCCACTACTTCATTGTCCTGGCAGTTTGATGGGATCATTGTCATGCTGAAAGACCCAGCCATGTTTCATCTTCAATGTCCTTGCAGGTTTGCACTCAAAATCTCACGATACATGACCCCATTCATTCTTTCATGTACACAAATCAGTCATCCTGGTCCCAATGCAGAGAAACAGCTCCAAAGCATGATGTTGCCCCCCTGATTAACACTATGTATGGTGTTCTTTGGATGTAACTCAGCATTCTTTTTCCTACAAATACGATGAGTTGTGTTTCTACCAAACAGTTCTACTTTGGTTTCATCTGACCATATGACATTCTCCCAATACTCTTCTGGATTAACCAAATGCTCTTTAGCAAACTTCAGACGGTCCCGGACATGTAATGGCTTACACAAGGGGACATGTCTGGCACTGCAGGATCTGAGTCCCTGTTAGCCTGTGTAATGTGGGTCCCAGCTCTCTGCAGTTCATTCACTAGGTCTCCCGTGTGGTTCTGGGATTTTTGCTCACTGTTCTTGAGATCATTTTTACCCTATGAGGTGAGATCTTGCATGGAGTCCCAGATCGAGGGGGATTATCAGTGGTCTTGTATGTCTTCCATTTTCTAATTATTGCTCCCACAGTTCATACCGAGCTGCCTGCCTATTGCAGATTCAGTGTTCCCAGCCTGGTACAAGGCTACAATTTTGTTTCTGGTGTCCTTCGACAGCTCTTTGGTCTTCACCATAGTGGAGTTTGGAGTGTGACTGTTTGAGGTTGCGCACAGGTGTCTTTTATACTGATAACAAGTTCAAACAGGTGCCAGGTGCCAGTACTACAGGTAATGAGTGGAGGACAGAGGAGTCTCTTAAAGAATAAGTTACAGGTCTGTGGGAGCCAGAAATATTGCTTGTTTGTAGGTGGCCAAATACTAATTTTCCACCAAAATTTGAACAAAATTTCTTTCCAAGTCAGGCAATGTGATTTTCAGGATTTGTTTTCTTATTGTGTCTCTCACAGTTGAGGTCTACCTATGATACCAATTACAGGCCTCTCTCATCTTTTTAATTGGGAGAACTTGCACAATTGGTGGCTGACTAAATACTTTTTACCAACTGTATTTAGGCAGCTGTAGAACAAAAGATTCAGGTGCTTACATTTCAATTGTCCAATCCTTCTTTCTCTAACCATCATCTGTTAGTTACTATTTTAACCTAATGACGATAGAGGCATCTTAACAATAGAGAAAATGGATAAGGTTGACAATTATGATCACTGATGTACGAGAGGAAGCAAAAGTAAAAAAAAAACATCTTCATGTTTATGTGGCAAGAATAAAAAGAATCTGTATTTAAAGCTCCCTCAGAGGTGCATCTAAATTTTTACCTGAAACACAATGTTTGATGATACTATCATCCCTCATGTGAAAGTGAAGCAATGGATTGTATAACTGCAAAATGGTTGACCCTTGCAATGTGAAGGGTGCTTCGAAGGTAAACATTTAACCTTGCCTCATGGTCAATGCTTCTCCTTAGCAAAGTGAAGGATGGACCTCAAACACCCAGTTGACAGCAAGCTATTTTTTCCATTAAAAGACAGATATTACTACAATTAAACATATCTTCTGAGTGAAGGAGTAGGAGTACCCACATAATAGTGTAAGACATTTCAAGTGTTGTCTTGTCCAGAAAATAACATTGTTCTGCATCTAAATAGGTTTCCATAACTCCTATAACTTCTGTAGCTTTAGTCATGTACATGATAAACCTACTCCAGGCTGTCAAGTTTTCTTTATTGACTCCATCATACACACTCCCGCTTACCTTGGCTGAACTTGTCATTTCTATCTATAAGCTGCTCGAGATAAACTGATTAAATCCTTATCTGTCTGATTTCTGTTGACCCCAATAGTTACCACTGATATAAATTATCGGGATTCATAAAGCATAATTCAATAACTCACCATTCCCCTACAGATTCTACAAATAGAGATAAGCGAAATAAATTTGATGCAAATCAAATTTGCATTGAATTTTATGATTTCTGCAAGTGCTGGTGATGGCGAATTCCAACAATTTCTAATTCAATCTTCAGGAATTGCCTAAAAAATGCACAGTGCTGTCTTACACATCGCGGAAGGTTCACATGACTTTGAAGTGACATTAGGCAGCCTGGAAACAGGTGATGCCACAATGTAAGCACATGATCCCAGCTGCTGATTGGCTGCAGATCTTGTGAGCTATGATTCCAGAGTTAAATACGATTCCAGACAAGTATAGTTTTTGTTTATTTAAGGTGACAAAAAAATTCAAAATTTAAAAAAAAAAATGATTTCACCATTTTTCCAAGATCCATTACATTTTACATTTTTTGGAGCATGAAGGTGCATGAGGGCTTGATGTTTGTGCCTGAGCAGACATTTCACTAATACCAGTGTATTACAGTTATAGATTGGACTCCTACAAGCTCAGGCATACCAAATATGTACATTTTTATTGGCTTCATTTTTAATGGGTAAAGAGGGGTCATTTAAACTTTTTTTCACATTTTTTTAAACTTTTTTTTAAGTTTTTTATTCTATTTGTTAGGCTGGTTTCACATTAGGGATTGCATCTTCATGCGCCTGGCATGCAGACACAAAGGCTAGTATCTGACTTGTGTCTGCCCTGAGCCTGCCAGATGAGCTTAAAACGTAGAAATGCTATGCGTCGCCTGTGTATAATATCCCTATAGCAACCTGCAGAATCACGCACCCGTTGTCGCCACTCACAGCTCCCGGATATGCACTTTTGATGAGCGCACAGGAAAACGCTGCAAACCGCGTTTTCTGTGTGTTCATCAAAAGCGCATATCCGGGAGCTGTGAGTGGAGCCAACGGGTGCGTGACTCTGCAGGTTGCCATAGGGATACTATACACAGGAGGCGCATAGCATTTCTAAGTTTTAAGCGCATCTGGCAGGCTCAGGGCAGATGCAGGTCTGACCCTAGCCAAACACAGTGCGAATGCAGACATTCTGATGTGAACGCATTGGTGATTGACTGCATGCATTCACATAGTATGTCATTCTAAATGTGCCCGGTCATCGAATCAGCGGTGTCAGCACCCAGGAGGCGGAGATCAGCGGCAGTGGCAAAAAAAAGATCTCCTCTCAGGCGCCACCGATGATCTCCCTCTTCTCCACTGCTGATCTCCTGCTTCGCCGCCGCTGATCTACTTCTCCCGGCTGCCGCTGTTGGAGATCAGCGGCGTCAAAGAACAAGAGATCAACGGCAGCAGCCAGGAGGAGGAGATCAGCTACAGCATCCTGGACGAAGAAGAGGAAGAAAGAAGAAGAAAGAAGAAGAAAGAAGAAGAAAGAAGGAGAGAGAGAACGGCCACTTACTAGAGAGATTTCGGTGTGATCCGCAGCATACACCAGCGCTGTCATGCGGATGACACTGCGGATCCATTGAGCTCCTTTCATTTTTTGTGCGCATGAGGACGCTTACGTATGAAGCGAGCGCTCTCAGACGCACGAAAAATTCAACATGTTGCATTCGGAGGGCGCTTATAAAAAAAGCATTTTAATGCAAACGCATTCGAACGCAGCCAAATGCAGGTATCATGCGTTCCCATGTTAAACATAAGAACGCAGTACGCATGTGTTTGGCTGCATTCGCATATGCTGCGTTCAGAACGCAGATGTGAAAATGGCCTTAGGTTCCATTCACACGATGCATTTTTGGTCTGTTTTTGCTCATCAGTTTTTGTAGCCAAAACCAGTAGTGGGTGATAAATATAGAAGTGGTGACATGTTTCTATTATACTTTTCTTCTGACTATTCCACTCCTGGTTTTTGGTTACAAAAACTGATGAGCAAAAACAGACCAAAAACGCACAGTGTGAATGGAGCCTTAGTATTCTTAAGGGACTTGAAGCTGCTATCACCCAGTCGCTTGCACTATACATAAAAAGGCATCGGCACTGCTGTATATAGGAGATATCATCATCTAATATATAATTACCCTAAGGCCACGTCCGTCATATTCGGCAGTGTTTCCATAAACGTATGCGTGGCTGCCACACTCGCAATGCCTTTGCGAGTCCTTGCTGAGTCTCTCTCTCTCTCCTGCCACACTCGCAATGCCTTTGCGAGTCCTTCCAGAGTCTCTCCTCACTCGCAATGCCTTTGCGAGTCCATGCACAGTCTCTCACTCTCAGGACCTGAGATGATGTCACTGGTATGGGCGGGGCTATATCACATGACTGCGACATCATCACAGGCACTTTCATTGCTTCAGTCAGCACAGGAGACATCATGCCGCTGTCTCACATCAGACGTGTCCTCATCACTGATTCTCTGCCTCTGACATCCTGCGATCACAAGGGAACATACAGCTGACAGAGGACCTCGGACTGAGCCCCCAAGAGCTGATCTCCAGGATACAGGTGAGAGGAGGCTGCACAGGAGCAACGCTCTGCAGTGAGCAGCCTGCACAGGAGCAATGCTCTGCAGAGGGGAGGCTGCACAGGAGCAATGCTCTGCAGAGATGAGGCTGCTCAGGAGCAATGTTCTGCAGAGAGGAGGCTGCACAGGAGCAATGTTCTGCAGAGAGGAGGCTGCACAGGAGCATTGCTCTGCAGAGAGGAGGCTACACAGGAGCAATGTTATGCAGAGAGGAGGCTGCACAGGAGCAATGTTCTGCAGAGAGGAGGCTGCACAGGAGCATTGCTCTGCAGAGAGGAGGCTACACAGGAGCAATGCTCTGCAGAGAGGAGGCTGCACAGGAGCAATGCTCTGCAGAGAGGAGGCTGCACAGGAGCGATGCTCTGCAGGGAGGAGGCTGCACAGGAGCATTGCTCTGCAGAGAGGAGGCTGCACAGGAGCATTGCTCTGCAGAGAGGAGGCTACACAGGAGCAATGCTCTGCAGAGAGGAGGCTGCACAGGAGCAATGCTCTGCAGAGAGGAGGCTGCACAGGAGTGATGCTCTGCAGGGAGGAGGCTGCACAGGAGCAATGCTCTGCAGAGAGGAGGCTGCACAGGAGCATTGCTCTGCAGAAAGGAGGCTACACAGGAGCAATGCTCTGCAGAGGGGAGGCGGCACAGGAGTAATGCTCTGCAGAGAGGAGGCTGCACAGGAGCAATGCTCTGCAGAGAGGAGGCTGCACAGGAGCAATTCTCTGCAGAGAGGAGGCTGCACAGGAGCATTGCTCTGCAGAGAGGAGGCTGCACAGGAGCATTGCTCTGCAGAGAAGAGGCTGCACAGGAGCAATGCTCTGCAGAGAGGAGGCTGCACAGGAGCATTGCTCTGCACAGAGGAGGCTGCACAGGAGCAATGCTCTGCAGAGAGGAGGCTGCACAGGAGCAATGCTCTGCAGAGAGTAGGCTGCACAGGAGCATTGCTCTGCAGAGAGGAGGCTGCACAGGAGCAATGCTCTGCAGAGAGGAGGCTGCACAGGAGCAATACTCTGCAGAGAGGAGGAGGCTGCACAGGAGCAATGCTCTGCAGAGATGAGGCTGCACAGGAGCAATACTCAGCAGAGAGGAGCCTGCACAAGAGCAATGCTCTGCATGAGTGGAGCCAACATGCTGGCGACGGCGGAGTGAAAATGCCGTGGCGGAGAACACGATGACCCGCTGGTAAGTATGACAGTCAGAGTGCCTCTGCAATACTCTGCAGAGAGGAGGCTGCACAGGAGCAATGCTCTGCAGAGAGGAGGCTGCACAGGAGCAATGTCTGCACAGAGGAGGTTGCACAGGAGCATTGCTCTGCATGAGGGGAGGCTGCACAGGAGCAATGCTCTGCAGAGAGGAGGAGGCTGCACAGGAGCAATGCTCTGCAGAGAGGAGGCTGCACAGGAGCAATACTCAGCAGAGAGGAGCCTGCACAGGAGCAATGCTCTGCATGAATGGAGCCAACATGCTGGCGACGGCGGAGTGAAAATGCCGTGGCGGGGAAGACGATGACCCGCTGGTAAGTATGACAGGCAGAGTGCCTCTGTCCTCTGCTGACCACTCTGCCCGCCGCACTGCGCTGACCACTCTGCCCACCCCACTCACTGCTAACCACTGAGCCACCATACTCCTGCTAACCACTGAGCCACCGCGGACTACTAACCACTGAGCCACCGCGCAGTGCTAAAGTGCTAACCACTGAGCCACCGCACAGTGCTAAAGTGCTAACCACTGAGCCACCGTGCAGTGCTAACCACTGAGCCACCGCCCAGTGCTAACCACTGAGCCACCGCGCAGTGCTAACCACTGAGCCACCGCGCAGTGCTAACCACTGAGCCACTGTGCAGTGCTAATCACTGAGCCACCGCGCAGTGCTAACCACTGAGCCACCGCGCAGTGCTAACCACTGAGCCACCGCGCAGTGCTAACCACTGAGCCACTGCGCAGTGCTAACCACTGAGCCACCGCGCAGTGCTAACCAGTGAGCCACCGCACAGTGCTAACCACTGAGCCACCGCGCAGTGCTAACCACTGAGCCACCATATACAGTGCTAACCACTCAGCCACCGTATACAGTGCTAACCACTGAGCCACCGTATACACTGCTAACCAATGAGCCACCATATACAGTGCTAACCACTGAGCCACCATATACGATGCTTACCACTGAGCCACCGTATACAGTGCTAACCACTGAGCCACCGTATACAGTGCTAACCACTGAGCCACCATATACAGTGCTAACCACTGAGCCACCGTATACAGTGCTAACCACTCAGCCACCGTATACTCTGCTACCCACTGAGCCGCCATATACATTGCTAACCACTGAGCCACCATATACAGTGCTAACCACTGAGCCACCGTATACAGTGCTAACCACTGAGCCACCATATACAGTGCTAACCACTGAGCCACCGTATACAGTGCTAACCACTCAGCCACCGTATACTCTGCTACCCACTGAGCCGCCATATACAGTGCTAACCACTGAGCCACCATATACAGTGCTAACCACTGAGCCACCTGTATACACACAATTAATTTCACCGCACTCCCCTAAATATTAGTAAATAAACTATATATGCATTCTAGACTACCCGATTCTTTAGAATCGGGCTCACAGCTAGTCTACTATAAATGCCATCTTAAGGCTGGTTTTAACAGGAATACTGTAATGACCAGTAGACCCCTGCATGTCATGGCAACTCATCTGAGCAGATGGGTGCTTGAAATTATGTACTCCCCTACTGGCGAATGTTAAATGCTGTCAGAGATTGACTGCGACATTTAACATGGTAACAGCTGCGGGCAGAGATCCACTCCAATCACGGGCAGATGATGGCTGAATAACAAAGTCATGATCCGCCAGGAAAGATCCATCCATGTCAGTTACATGAAATATGACATAACTATACTTCGTATATCGTGTAGGGGTTGGTCAATTGCATACCATTTACATGTCTACATGGGCTATGACTTCCATAACTCCACAACTTTTCCTTCTTGGTGTTGCAATGTCAGTGCTAAGCAGTGTATATTCAATCTGTGTAGGTAAGCAGGGCTGAAAACAGGCAAGGACTCTTTAACCTAGAGCATCTCTGACGTTAGTTCTTTAGATGTATCCCATCTATTACCTTGACAGTGTTTCTTTATTATTAGGAAGCCTGTTCATGGGGCAATGTAATCAGAAGACTCTATTGGGCTGGTGAAACGACCATAATTTTTCACGCCCTGAGTCTACGTGTGCTATCCACTTACGGTACATGCCATGGAGCCGGGTTGTATCAGTGGAACAGACAACTAGTTTCATTTCATGTGATTTGTCTTCCATTAGTTCCATGCCCACACACAGTCACAAAGTTGAGTGAAAATGGATAATTTTCTTTGGGCTCTTAGCCAGGCTGCCTTGAAATTGATGCTGTCAGGTTTATTTCATGTGAAACACGAACTGTGAAACTGAACTTTTAAAAGAGAGGTGCCAGGGGACATTTACTAAGAGAGCCGAGCATTGTTAGTGCGGTGGAAATCATGCCAGCCGAGCTAAAATGCTTTAGAAGCAGACTGCCAATGTCTACGGGCAAGGAGGCAAGTTTTACATCTAAGCATTAAATAGACGTACAGTAAGAAAATCTTTAAGGGGAGGAAAAGAAAGCATACATTGCAAATTATGTGAGTAAATAATCAAGAATTCTGCAATTTGATGAAAACTGCATATTTGACAGCTGCATGTGAAAGGAATGCTGGTTTAAAAAATCAATATAAACATCAGACTCGGATCCAAACAAACTGTTCCTAAACAAAACAGAATCTGCTCTCATTTATTTTCACAAGGTATTTGCTTTGACAGTGGAAAAACAAAGGAAACAAAGATTACGTAAAATTGCAGGGGTCTGGTGACACCCAGTGGTGGTTATTGTGTACTGCAGGCAGAGATTAATGAATCATATTGCGTGTATGAAAGAAACTCTTACAGATGGTAAAATGGATTTGACAGATACTGTCTTAAACGTAACTACATAATACATCCTATACACAGTATGTTTTGTAAATGCTTTCAGAAAAGTGCTAACTGACAAGAATAGTCATGTGAAAAGTTGTGCCATCTTAATATTGTCTTCCTGCAAGGCAGCTAGCATTATACCTAGATGAAGATGTCATCTGACAACAGTCGGAGAAGTGACAGTAGAAGGGCTCATTCGTTTTCATGACATTGATTACTAATCATTTGGCATGAACCTGACCACTTGCAAAAGTAATGAAGTTTCTTTCCTGGACATCAAATTTCTATGCACATGTATGTGAATTCATCCCCCTACTGTCATATCAGCATCATTGATTACTGGAAATCCTAAGTCATATTAAAAGGCTTGTTAAAGAGTCAATTTGAACTTTTAGTATTGCTACTTTCAATAAGTGGCACTAGAGTTCATCTACCTCCCTGAAGAGACAATCTGGAAATCCTAGAGACATCATGTGAATTTTCTTTTTAAAAGAGAAAGGTTATTGATATGAAACAACAACTGTACTGTATGCCTATTCGGAGAGTAAACTTCAAATGGAGTACATCTCTATACATACAGATTTCACGGGCTGAGTCATAGATGAATAATGTAAGAATTGGAATGAAAAACGTTGCTTGTTGATATAAAATGAATCTGTCAGCAGGTTTTTGCTATATAAACAGAAGACAGCATATTGCAGGGGTTAAAAAACAAAAATCAACTGTGTCTCTCTTATCAGTCTGTGTGCTATTGTTCATGTAAACTAAAGGCTTTATTACCTGGTGATTATCATTACTGGACTACTTTGTTACTGGCAAGGCAGTCCAACACGCCCCCCCATAAATCAAGGTGAAAGGCCAAAGAAGTCTGATAATGTCTTCAGTGGCCACTGTTGAGTACTGCACATAATGTTCTATTCAAATGGACAAATATGCTGACTTGTAAAGGGAATCTGTCGACAGGTGTTTGCTATGTAAGTTGGGGAAAGCATGCTGCAGAGTTTAAAAAGAAAAATCAACTGTACCTCTTTTATCAGTCTGTGTGCTATTGTTTATGTAAACCAAAGGTTTTATCACCTGGTGATTATCATTACTGGACTACTTTGTTATTGGCAAGGCAGTCCAACAAGCCGTCTACTATGGTTGACACCTCACTGTTAATGGACAACCTCTGTTGAGAGCGTAGTGTGGGCGGTGGGAGTTCTTCCAGCTATGCTGTATGGCTAAAACGAAATGCTTTGATTTTGTCACAAGGCTGCACCGAGTCATCTATATTAAACATTGTTGGACTCAGAGTGTCTTTGCCTACAACGTGCTGCTTTCAGGTAGAAAAAACCTGCTGTCAGATTCCCTTTAAGTTATGCTTGTGTTTTAATAGATAGAATCCAGGAAGCCATAGCAGCAAAGTGGTGAAAGGCCAGCAATGCATGTGCACATATAACAGAACATTCCCTTTGTCAGGCTGCTTAGATACAGGGATAACTCAATGTTTGTCCTTGATGAAAGAATTCTGAGTTATACAAAGCAGATACAACAATCAGTTATAAATAATGTGTTGTTGAGTGCACATAATAATTTTTCTTCTTCCTAATAAAATACACCGCTGTTATTAGGTCAATGCTGTGCTTTCCATAACTGTCATAATATTCAATGGGAATAACAGGATTTGGAAGGTTCTATATAATACAGTAGGTCCCTTTTACAGGAAGTCTGTCATCAAAAAATGATTGCTGAAACCAAGCATGTCAAGGGTATCTGCGCTTAGCTTAAATAGTCATTTTGTGCTTAAAGACTTCTTTTGAAGGACGTCTGTCAGCAGGATTTCCCACCCTAAACTATTTATATGTGCAAGAAGCTATCTCAAAAATAAGTCCAGTAATACTTTACATGGTTCCTCTGTTACTGAGAAAAGCAAAACAAATGAGGCTGAAGCATCTGTCACTCCAGCTCTACTTCCTGCCCAGTGCTGCCTCCTCTTGTTTGACTGTAAGCCTCTATTATGTGTGACTTCAGGCAAAGGAATTATTAGTTAAGCAAGAAGAGGAAGCTGGGAGGGGAAAAAGCTGGAGTGACAGAGGCTTCCCATCTATTAGGCCACGTGCACACGCTGAGTATTTGATTGTTTTTACCTCAGGATTTGTAGACAATACACGAGTGGAGCAATCAGGAGAAAAGTCTAATAGAAACACTGCACCACTTCTGTATTTGGGGAGGTTTTTACCTCAGGATTTGTAGAGCAATACCGGAGTGGAGCAATCAGAGAAAAGTCTAATAGAAACACTGACCCTTCTGTATTGGAATTTTTCCTCAGATTTGTAGACAAACCAGGAGTGAGCAATCAGAGAAGTCTATAAACACGGACACTTCTGTATTTGAGTTTTTTACCTCAGGATTTGTAGACAAAACCAGGAGTGGAGCAATCAGGAGAAAAGTCTAATAGAAACACCTGCACCACTTCTGTATTTATCACCACCCTGGTTTTGGCTACAAATCCTGAGGTAAAAAACTCATCAAATACTCAGTGTGTGCACATGGCCTTATAGTTCTTCAGATTTGTTGTCTCTATACTGTGTAACTGCAGACAAAGGAACTATTAGTAAAGCAAAAGGAGGAAGTACTTGGAGGGGAGTGACAGACGCTTCGGATCTTTAGATTTATTGTTTTTGATATCAAAATGTTGATTCCTCAGTAACGGAGGACCTGACCATCCATGTAAAAGTTTTGTTGAATTTATTTTTTAAAGAGTTGCATGTGTGTAATGTATTATAGTTTTGGTTAGTTAGTACAAGAATAGCCATAGTCCAAAATATCCTACTGTTAGAGTCTGAGTAAAAAAATACCCACAATGCTACAAGGGCTTGTTCATGGCACATTGTCATCTAAGGCTGCCTTCAGACTTGCAGATGCATCTGCAGCGTTTTGCAGATGCATCTGCAAGCATCTGCATGCAGACCACGGCCCCTATGTTTATAATGGAGCGCACGGCGGTCTGCAGATGCTTGCAGATCGCCGTGCGCTCTCATTGCCCGCCATTAGTGATCTGTGCGCATGCGGATGCATGCGTACAGATCCACACACTCTCGCCCGCACCAGAGACGCGACATGCTGCGTCCTGGGTGCGGACGCGGGACACCGGAAGGAGCAGATATGGTCCGCATCCACACCCGAACGCAGCAAACGCTGCCAAACGCAGGCACTATGCGTTCCTATGTTAAACATAGGAACGCAGTGCGCATGCGTTTGACTGCGTATGGGAACGCAGCATACGCTGCGGCGCCAAACGCTAATGTGAAGGCAGCCTAAGAGCAGCGTCTAGACAAGGCGCTATCAATAAACATCTCAGATTCATTTGACCGCAGATCATTTATCCATCCAGTAATCATGGTGGTCCGATCAGAAGAAATTGATATTTTGATAGTTCTCTTATGTACTGTTGTATGTACACCAAGGTCATTCTACAGCATAATGTATATACAAATGTGAGGCTCTACCAAATGGTATGCAGGTTGTGTGGAATAAAATAGGGTTTTCTTAGGAACAGTACCACTACGAAAACTCAAGTGAATGGGGCTGGGATACAAATCCAGATGAAGCCTATGGACAAGTGGCACTTACTCTGGAAGAAACATAGACCCTTATATCTTATACCAAGCAGGTGATGGATACTAGGCTGCATTAATCTTCTATTAAACAGCTGATCTGCCAATACATGTATAGGATCCTGCACAATCTTATCAATAGTCACAGGTGCAATCATAAGCTGTACAGATCGCAGTCTGAATACATGAGCTGTAAATTCTACAAAAAGCCTTCAAGCAATAACAAAGACATTTGGTCTTCCAAGTGATAAATCAATAATAAAGACTTAATTGCATATTGATTAGCATCTAGCTATATCTCAATCCATTAGAGATGCAGGCAGCGTGAGTTACTGTAGATGCCAATGCGGGACGTGTACTTACACTCTCAAATATTTATTACCAGCTTGAGGGTGATATTAGGCATTCTTCTGCCTCTGGCAAGCATCGTATGTAAATTCCAGAAGAGGTCACAAAGTGGCTGCTATGACTCAATGAAAAGTCTGTAAGTGGTAGTCAAACATTAATGAATATGAATGGCAGCTATAAATAATACGCTGGCAGAGAGGACTTCAGTTTATCAACAAGCAAGGAAATACAGCTCTGCCAGTGCACGTGCCAACATGTGGGAGGTTGTTTTTACAGGAAAAAGATATCAAAATTATTTAACTTTTCCCTCTTTAATTCTAAGAAACAAAAACAATAATGTATCTCTATCTATCTATCTATCTATCTATCTATTCTATCTATCTATCTATCTATCTATCTATCTATCTATCTATATCTATCTATCTATCTATCTATCCTACTATATCTATGTATTGACAGACCACAGTTAGGTTGGAGTTACACTACCATATAACTCGGTGTGTGGATTGCATCACACTGCCCGGACTAGTCGAGGGCTTTCTATGCAGCTGTTATGCTTGGGTCACAAGAGCCGCCACTGGGCATGTAGATGCAATTTAGATGCAATACCAGCGCGAAGAATACAGCAACTCCATGCTAGCATAAATATCCTTGTCTGGCTCTCGAGAACAGTCATTCCAGGAGCTTCTGGTGATTGCTAGCTTTGGATGACGTCCTAGAGCCCTATGCATTGGATCCTTATGAATTATTTGAGCCCCAAACAGTAATATTTGAGGCCCCTTGAGCACCTTTCTAAAACACACAACCTCTGTCTTGGACACGCTTTTTTATTTTCAGAGTACACTTCAGAGTTAACATCAAAATGTCATATTCTAATATAAAGATTGTTGTGATCTTTCTTATCCCACATGTAAGTTAAGAGAGAGCTCAGAGAATATTGGATCATGGAAAAGTGGACTGTGGGAGAAGGATAAGGGTAGTGTACAGGCAAATCCTTGTCTTGCAGTGAAAATAAATGTGCAATCAACATTTCAGAAATTGACAGCTCTGGAAGTGAATGTGAAAAACTGGATGTAAGGTGAAAGGGAACCTGGCAAGTCCTCCATTTTCCCAGAAGCGCCAGCAGTTGTGTGGACATATCAAAATTACCGTATATACTCGTGTATAAGCCGACCCGTGTATAAGCCGACCCCCCTACTTTTGCCCCCAAAACCTGGGAAAACCTATTGACTCATGTATAAGCCGAGGGTGGACCCCAGCACAGGTATACAGCCCCCAGCGTGTGGTATACAGGCCCCCCCAGTGGTATACAGGCCTCCCCAGTGGTAGTAGACAGCAGCCTCCCCAGTGGTATATACAGGTCCCAGCAGTATATACAGCAGCCCCAGTGGTATACAGCAGCCCCAGTGGTGTGGTATACAGCAGCCTCAGTGGTATATAGCAGCCCCAGTGGTATACAGCAGCCCCAGTGGTGTATAGCAGCCCCAGTGGTATACAGCAGCCCCAGTGGTATATAGCAGCCCCAGTGATATACAGCAGACCCAGTGGTATACAGCAGCCCCAGTAGTGTGGTATACAGCAGCCCCAGTGGTATACAGCAGCCCCAGTGGTATACAGCAGCCCCAGTGGTAGTAGACAGCAGCCTCCCCAGTGGTATATACAGGTCCCAGCAGTATATACAGCAGCCCCAGTGGTATACAGCAGCCCCAGTGGTGTGGTATACAGCAGCCCCAGTGGTGTATAGCAGCCCCAGTGGTATACAGCAGCCTCAGTGGTGTATAGCAGCCCCAGTGGTGTACAAGCCTCCAAATGCTGGCACTCGCCCCCCCTCTGTTGTAAGGCCCCCCCCCCCCCCTCCCGCTGCTTAACTTACCATCCCCGGTCTTCTGCACCGCCGGTCTTCTGTGCTCCGTCCTCCATGCTCCCGTCCGGCTGCATCCGGGATCCCTGGACGTCGCAGTAACGATGCGCAACATTGCGCGACGGCCGGGGATCCCGGATGCAGCCGGACGGGAGCATGGACGACGGAGCACAAGAAGACCGGTGGTGCAGAAGACCGGGGATGGTAAGTTAAGCAGCGGGGGGGGCCCTTACAACAGAGGGGGGGCGAGTGCCAGCATTTGGGGGCGACCAAGATTTATATTACCGTATTGACCCGTGTATAAGCCGATGGGGGGACTTTTCAGCCCAATTTTTGGGCTGAAAAACTCGGTTTATACACGAGTATATACGGTACTTGCCCAACAGTTACTTCATTTCTTTGCACACATTGCAGAAGTATTGAGCTCTTGAAGATGGGCGTATGCGTCCTGGTTTTAGAGAGGCGCACTGTCCTTGATCGGAAGTTGTCTGCACTACCAGCCATGTGCACTATGCGTTTTTGCAGTAAAGACGCATACACCTGGCTTCAGAAGCTCAATGCTATGAGGGACAAAGCTGCGCTCACGCTAATGGCAGATGTTGTAATTTATGTTATCATGCCCAAAGGGCATGATAACATGCTAAGTGGGCCAACTAGCATGAGGAACTAACGATCCCTCTGTTTATGTGTGCAAACAAATGAAGGAACTGTTAGGCTGAGAAATTTGATGGTGATTCTGGGGACACAGAGGACCTGACAGGTTTCCTTTAGACCAGGGGTCTCAAACTCAGCTGGGTTGGTGGGCCGCACATAGAAAAACATTTATAGCGGGGGGCCGCATCTCTTGTAGGACTAAGTGATATTTTTAGAAACACCAGAATTTTTTGCTCAATGTAGTAAAGTACAAATCCTGATCCCTTTCTTGTAGTAATGTCCCCATCCTGTAATAATGTCCTTTTCTACTGATATCCCCCATCCTGATCCCTTTTTCTAGTGATGTCCCCCATCCTGATCCCTTTTTCTAGTGATGATCCCTATCCTGATCCCTTTTTCTAGTGATGTCCACCATCCTGATCCCTTTTTCTAGTGATGTCCCCCATCGATCATGGTCCCGTTTTGTACTGATGTCCCCAACAATGATCTCCTTTTGTAGTGCTGTCCACCATCCCATCCTGATCCCCTTTTCTAGTGATGTCCCCCTTCCTGATCTCCTTTTCTAGTGATGTCCCCAATCCCATTCCCCTTTAGTAGTGATGTCCCCATCTTGATCCCACTATCACACTCACACACAAACCTCCACACACACACTCTCACACACACTCACACATCCTCATACACACTCTTACACTCACACTGAAACTCGCACACACTTTCTTATACACACATCCTCACTCACACACACCCTCACACACACACACCTTCTCACACACACTCACACTCACTCACTTTAATGATGCATTACTCCAGTGCAGGGGGCCGCTGCGGTCCCCACTGTACTGACTTCCGACCTCCGCTGTGCTATGACTTCCTCCAGCTGCCGCTCAGACAAGCTCCGTTGCTCATCAAGATCAATGCAATCTGCCAGCCAGAGGCCCGCAGGTGAAGCCATATTCTGCCGTCAGCTGCGGGCCTCTCATTGGCTGACAGCTTGCATTGATCTTGCTGAGAGCAGAGCTTGTTAATGCCATGGACGGAAGTCATCACACAGCGGGGACTTCAGAGGCCCCCTGCACTGGGGTTATGCATCATTAACTTGTCTAAGGTGCCGCGGGCCGCATAGTGAAGCCCCAGGGGCCGCATGCGGCCCTCAGGCCGTGAGTTTGAGACCCCTGCTTTAGACTGTGTGCCGGCAGTGATTTTGGAAATTTTTATTTTCAGTGTTTTCGTGCCACCTTTTGTCTGGCCAAGTCTAAGACAACTCTGAAGTGTTGTACCCACGATGCTTATTTTTTCATAGCAGTTTAGGTGCAGATTGTAGTCAAGACAAAACAATGAGGATGTCAATTGTTTGCTCCCTTCCATCCATTGACTATAGTAAAAGAACACTTGACCACAATCTGCACCAAAAACACTGCTAGAAAGCTGCAAAAATGCACCAATAATGCACCAAAAATGTATGCGGCTTGTGATGCGTTTTCCTGCCACAAGGTGCAGTTTTGCAGGCTTTTTGCTAGAGAAAAAAAGCAGCATCGGCACATATCCTTAAAGTGTATGTTCACAAATACCAGGAGCCTAGCATACAAAATGGAAGAGTCTGAGACGTTGCAACTGGAGGAAGATATAGATGTTTTTAGCGTTATTGAGACTTGGTTGGACCCTTGAAATTATTAGTTCTAAATCTTCCTTTTGGAAATATAAGGCAAGTAGGAAAAGAGGGTAAGTATGAAAATATGTTGTGAGTGAAATGAAAGCAAATATGAAGAAAGTAATACAAAGGGGAATTGGGAGAAAAGAAGATGAAACTTTGTGGGTGGAATTACAATAAGAGGTAAAGACAAATTATTTATTGATGTAATCTATAGACTCATCTAACATTAGTGAGGAGATAGAAAATTTGCTACGTAATCAGTTCATGTGGGCTATAAAGGTTGGTAGAGTAGTGATTATTGGGGATTTTATTTACCTAGGGGATTTTATTTGATTGATATTGATCCATTAATATGATCACTGTACCCCTCATATGAATTCATAGAGATGTGTCATTTGTAAAATGAGGTCACTTTTGGAGGGGTTCTCCTGTTATGGCACCTCCTGGGCTCTGCCAATGTGACATGGTACCCACAAATCATAACAGCAAAATCGACATTATAATGGCTTCACGATGGAGGTGCTTGTATGCTGTCTTTTCCCTCTTGTGCGCTGTCTTTTCCCCTATGTATGCTGTCTCTGTTCCCCTTTGTACACTGTCTCTCTGCCTCTTGTGCACTCCTTTCCCCCTTGTGGGCTGTCTCTTTCCCCTTGTGTGTACTGTCTTAGTCTCTCTCCCCCTTTGTGTGTGCTGTCTCTTCCCTCCTTGTGTGTGCTGTCTCTTTCTCCCTTTGTGTGTGCTATCTCAGTCTTTTTCCCCCTTGTGCACTCTATATCCTTCCTTGTGGGCTGTCTCTTCCCTCCTTGTGTGTGCTGTCTCTTTCCCCTTGTGTGTGCTGTCTCTTTCTCCCTTTGTGTGTGCTATCTCAGTCTTTTTCCCCCTTGTGCGCTCTATATCCCCCTTGTGGGCTGTCTTTTCCCCTTGTGTGTGCTGTCTCTTTTCCCCTTGTGTGTGCAGTCTCTTTCCCCCTTGTGTGTGCTGTCTCTGTCCCCCCTTGTATGCTGTCTCTTCTCCCTATGTGTGCTGTCTCTTCCCCCCTTGTGTGCTGTCTCTTCCCCCCTTGTGAGTGCTATCTCTTTCCACCTTGTGTGCTGTCTCTTGCCCCCTTGTGTGTGCTGTGTTTGTGCACCCTCGTTTGGTCCGTCCTCCCCCGCTCTGACCTCCCTGCCACTCCATTCCTACCCCAGTCCTGAACGGCCTGAAAGCTGAGGATCTCCATGGACCGGTCATGTGACAGGGAGGGCTCACATGACTTCGAGCGTCACACAGGCCCTGTCACATGATCCACTCCACAGAGATCCTCACTATTTAGGCCACAGTGGTATCATGGGGCAGGAACAAAGCAGTGGGGGGGGGGTCAGAGCGGGGAAGAATGGAGCGGCACAGGGAGAGGATGGAGAGGCACAGGGGGGAGGACGGAGGGGGTCAGAGCAGCAAGGAGGGGGAGGAAGGAAGCCGTACAGCGTGTAGAGCGGCCAGCAGCACTGCCGGTCTATTGTCATATAATGTCTGCACATCCACTGCCATATTGGAATACCCATCACTTGGGTGTTCCAATATGGTGGTTGGGATACTTCTGGCACGGTGCATTGTGGGATTCGTACACATCTGGACAAACCGGATGTGCAGACACTATTGGGTAATTATATATTACATGATCCTTTTCTTCTGCGCTTTCCACTGTGCCTGAAAACTAGTTCTCAATTGCTTGTAGGGTATTGGCGCACTGAGGAGAAATAACACAACAAAATGTGTCCAATAAATAAAGAGAAGAAGGACCAGGCACCGGTGCTTTCCGACACCTAGTATTCCTATCTAACTGTTGATTACAGCAATACATTAAACCTGTTAACATTGCTCGTTCTACAAAGCTTGTCAAAAAGTATAATCCACTCACTGGCTAATGTCAAATCTTCACTTTAGTATATCCAAAAAGTTGTTTTTCACAACATATGGGGTGTGTACTCAGGAGAAATTACACGACAAATTGTAAGGTCTATTTTATCCTTTTCCTCTTATGAAAATCAAAATCTAAAATCTATTTTATTCACTTTCACAGCTCAACATTGTAAAATTCTATGAAGAAACTGTGGATTCAAGGCGCTCACCACACCTCTAAATAATTTCCTTGATGGGTGCTGCTTCCAAAATGCAGTCATTTGTGGGTGATTTCCAATGTTTAGGCATGTCAGGGGCTTGGCAAATGTGATATGGCATCCGCTATCTATTTCAGCTACTTTTGCACTCCAATAGTCAGAAGATGCTCTTTCTATTTTCAGCTCTACGATGCACATTTACCATAGTTTTCTACCACCTATTGGATATCAGTGTACTCAAGAAAAATTGAACACAAACTGTATGGTCAATTTCCTCTTGTTATACTTATGAAAATTGAGAATTTAGAAGCTAAAGCAATATTTTAAATGATGCTTTAAATGCAGCGCTGATTTAAAGTTGATATGTGTGAAATGTTATTTATTAATATTTTGTGTGTGTAATTGTTTGGTTTAAGGTCATAAACATTAAAAGCTAATTTTTTTTAATTTCTTTTGTCAAATTTTCAGTATTTCTTAAATAAATGCAAATCATTTTGACAAAAATTTACCATGATCATGAAGTGTACTTAGTCATGAAAGAAGCTATCTCATAGTTTGATTCAGAATTTAGGAAAAAATAAAAATGGCCTGGACGGGAGGTGAAATAGGCCGGGGGTGAAGGGGTTAACAACTTCTGTGAGAAATCTGCTAAAGTCAATAAATATAATAAATAAGATACTTTTAAATATTAAACATTTTCTAAATAACTTTATTCAACAAAAAGTATGCTTTATCTAGTGCACTCTGTCAGGATTTAAAGGTGGCAATATAAAGAGGAGCAAGTTCAGACAAGAGCGACAAGAGTACTGACCGGTGTGCAAACCATGTTTTATGAGGAACGGTTACAGGATTTTGAAATGTTTAACTTCCAAAACAAAAAGGAAATTGGTAGATTGATAGGAGACTTTATAGCGGTCTACAAATATCTCAAGGGCTGTCACACTGTAGAGGGATCAGCTTTATTCTCATTTGCACAAGGAAAGACTAGAAGCAATGGATGAAACTGAATGGGAGGAGACACAGATTAGATATTAGAAAAAATGTTTTACAGTGAGGGTGGTCAACAAGTGGAACAGGCTGCTACCAGATGTGGCAAGTTCCCCTTCAATGGAAGTCTTCAAATAGAGGCTGGACACACATCCGTCTGGGGTGATTTAGTGAATCCTGCTTTAAACAGGTGGTTGGACCAGATGACCCAGGAAGTCTCTTCCAACTCTAAGATTCTATGATTCCATCTATACCAAAAATTAATGTGGCCCAATCCTTGTCACCTGACATCAACTGTAGAGGGAAAGTTATAAAACACCCATGGTGGGACAATCAACCAACTTTTATCTAATGTGTAGGAGGCCTTAAGGCTAACCTGCCTCAAGTGGTCATCATAAACCGATGCAAAATGTTACTGCCAACATACAGGTAGTCTGTACGTAGATATATATTTAGCCAATGGATGTAGTAGTAAAAGGTTAATTTAAGCATTTTTAAAGAACAAAGCTTCTTTGTATTCCATCTCCGATCCAGATTTGTAATCAAAACAGTGACCTGTGGTGTAAATGCGACAGCAGACATCTGCACTGTGAGCGACTGGTAAACATGGCTAATTATTTACACAAATGGCTGAACATCCAGTTTACCATAGGCTCAAGCCAGGTTTTCCGCTGTTTATAGGAGATCGTGAAGGTGTTTTGCCAAATTATGCTGCCAAATGATGTTATTTTGTTAATACCAGTACATATTACTAGATTTAGAAAATACTAATAGGCTATGTATTTAGGGATATGATGGCTGAGATCTCTGGCTGCACAATGAAGGTTAATACGCTATGCAATTGGGGAAAAAGACACAGCTGTGACTTGAAATGTTTTCACACATGTCTGCCAAAGAATTATACAGATCTAATGCAAGAATAAACCAGTAAAGAAGAGAAAACCAGTCATTTACCCACAGTATATAATTTATCTATTAACGGTCAGTGCCATTAAGTGTCCTCCTACAAGCTACTAAATGAAGATAAATGAAATTGTCCCTCTGGCTATTTAACATTGCAGGCCACAATACACACTGCTAGTTTTCTCATATGCTTTGAAATCCTTGGTGCCCATTTCAATGAAATGGAACTGAAGTTTATCCAATTCACCGTGTACTAGAAATGATTTAAACAAAGCTCATATTAAGACGGAGGTTAATCATGGAGACATCTGGGTGCAGCTCATATATCAGCTCGACAGACATGAAGTCTCAGTGGTCATTTCCCAGGCACATTTGTAATTAATATGTAAAGCTGTTTCCACTTCAAAATTGCACCTTATCAAAATAAATGGAGCTCAAATCCACAATGAAAATATTGTTATACAACAGTGGTGTACAAAATAGGAATCATCGGGTCAAATCACTTAATTCTGCATCCAAAGGAATGGGCACTCAGGACATGTACCGTATATCCCAGTTTGTATGCCTAAAACAGCCATGCCAGCTGTCATCAATCAGTAAATATAGTATATACACAGCACCACTTAATATTCTTTAACACAATCTACAGTGTAGAACTGTGTGTATAATTGACTATAACATATACAGTGGAACTTTGTAAACTTCTCCTGTAAATAATGCTCAGTATCTGCTGTTCTTATGTAGTGTGGAACATTACAAACTGCAAAGTACCAGTTCTCCTGTTCTGTATCCCGGGTGTAACCTTCAGCATCTTTATTATTCTGTATATATACACTGGAAAGTACCAGTTCTCCTGTTCTGTATCCCGGGTGTAACTTCAGCATCTGTTATTATTCTGTATATATACACTGAACAGTAGCCAGTTCTCCTGTTCTGTATCGGGTGTAATCTCAGTATCTGTATTATTGTGTATATATACACTGCACAGTGCCACTTCTCCTGTCCTGTATACTGGGTGTAATCCTCAGTATCTGTATATACACTGCACACTACCACTTCTCCTTCCTGTATACTGGGTGTAATATCAGTATCTGTATTATTCTGTATATATTACACTCACAGTACCACTTCTCCTGCCTGTATACTGGGTGTAATACTCAGTATCTGTATTATTCTGTATATATACACTGCACAGTCCTACTTCTCCTGTCCTGTATACTGGGTGTAATCCTCAGTATCTGTATTATTCTGTATATATACACTGCACATTACCACTTCTCCTGTCCTGTATATTGGGTGTAATCCTCAGTATCTGTATTATTCTGTATGTATACACTGCACAGTACCACTTCTCCTGTCCTGTATATTGGTGTAATTCTCAGTATCTGTATTATTCTCAGTATTGGTATTATTCTGTATGTATAAAACTGCACAGTATCACTTCCCCTGTCCTGTAATACTTAGTGTAATTCTCAGTTCCTGTATTATTCTGTATATGTATAAACTGTAGAGTACTACTTCTTCTCTGTTTTTTACTGGTGTAATCCTCAGTATCTGTATTATTGTGTATATATACACTGCATAGTACTACCTCCCCTGTCCTGTATACTGGGTGTAATCCTCAGTATCTGTATTATTCTGTATATATACATTGCATTGTGCCACCTCCCCTGTCCTGTATACTGGGTGTAATCCTCAGTACCTGTATTAGTCTGTACATATATACTTTACAGTATCACTTTTCCTGCCCTGTATACTGAGTGTAATTCTCAGTATCTGTATTATTCTGTATAAATAAACTGCAGAGTACCACTTTTTCTTTGTTTTATACTTGGTGTAATCCTCAGTATCTGTATTACTCTGTATATATACACTTTACAGTACCATTTCTCCTGTCCTGTATACTGGGTGTAATCCTCAGCATCTGTATTATTCTGTATATATAAACTGCAAAGTACTAGTTCTTCCGTTCTGTATCCCAAGTGTAACCGTCAGTATACGTATTATTCTGTATACACTGCACATCTCCTGTCCTGTTGTTGGGGAGGTGGCATTAAACTTTGGGAGGGCCATTATTGTTCAATACCTTCTACATTTCTATAGATCTTGAAAAACCTGTTTAAATGGGTTATCACAAGTTTGGAAGTTATCCTCTATTATCTAGATAAGAGATAAGATTCTACTCCCTGGCCATCTGACTGCTGGGACCCCCACAATCCCATAAAATGCTGCAATGTGTGAATGAAGCATCCAGGCAGGGGGTCACCCAGCACTTGAGCAGCCCTGTACTCCGAGATAATACACTTAGAAAACTTACATGCTCCAGCCATGAAGGAGGTGGCTAGAGGCGGCAGCCAAAGGGCAGATTCACACCCCCTGCATGTGTAATCTGCCCACCGCTGCCAATCATTCTCTCCCTCTTCTGCAGCATACCGCAACTGCCGCGATCAGCGAAAACCGCTGATGTGAAAGCAGCCTTAGATCTGCTGTGCTGTGTACAGAGGCCTTTACTTTATAACATAGGATTTCACGCTATTCACCTCACAGTTTTTTTGTTTGTGGATCAATCACTGTACATGTGCTATAACAATACAATGGACAATATGAGTTTTACTTTGATAACCTGAAACATGTAGATGACTGGCAAAATATTGCATCTCATAAGTAGATTGGTTTATTTGAGGACGTTTCTGACATGATTTAGTCAAAAATGATAATCTTATAACTTTAACATCAAATAATCACTTACCATGCTATTCATTTTGGAGGAGGTTGAGATTGTTCTCTGTTTTCGGAAATGAGACAATTCATCTGGGTGTCCCTCCTTTGGTTTGAATGCCATCCTGCTGCCCCCTGCTGTGCCCTCCGAGGATGAACGCAAACGTCTCTCTGAATACCGCCCGTCACGGTGTGGGCTGAAACTACTGGCATAGTTAACTGGGAACACACAGATGGTAGTTCTGATAAGTGTTTGTTAATACAAAATACATTTTGTTCTGTTGTAACAGAATAAAAACATTTCTATCTCTAGAAATATATCACTTAAGTGACATTACCATATATGTAATAATAATAATACTGTATTGAGAATAAGAAAGACAAGGCCAACAATTGTGACACTGATGCTTAACTCCTGGGTCAAAACCATATAACAGGCTTTTGGCTCTATGGTCAATACAGTCAACAGTATTTAAAGGGAACCAACCACCTCAGATGACGTGTATAAGCTGTTAATACATGTCCCTGGACCCTACCTACACCATTGCAGCTATCTTTTTGCTAAGAATATTGATAACAGCAAACCGAAATAAACAGTTTATAAACTTACATGGCTTTAGTACATGAGGGCGTCTCCCTTGGGCTCCAGTACGAGAGGGCTGTGTCTCCAGCAGCTTGAGTGGCTTTCCTCCCCCTCCCTCTCTGTTTGCAGGACGTCACTGAAGGACGTGATATTATCTTATTGTGGGCGGGCACGCAAGCCAGCTCCCGTCCGTGCCCGCCCACAGAAAGATAATATCACGTCCTTCAGTGACGTCCTGCAAACAGAGAGGGAGGGGAGGAAAGCCACTCAAGCTGCTGGAGACACAGCCCTCTCGTACTGGAGCCCAAGGGAGACGCCCTCATGTACTAAAGCCATGTAAGTTTATAAACTGTTTATTTCGGTTTGCTGTTATCAATATTCTTAGCAAAAAGATAGCTGCAATGGTGTAGGTAGGGTCCAGGGACATGTATTAACAGCTTATACACGTCATCTGAGGTGGTTGGTTCCCTTTAATTTATACTCCTTGCTTATAATATACTGTCCTAAAATATGCCACATTTATTGAAGTATTTGATAATGCTTCACATATTTTATACAGCTTTAAGCTGAGCTGACATGTTCAGTTAGAATCTGTTAGAATGTATCCTGCAGAGATCCCTTAGAAAAAAAGTTGGGCACAACTTTTTGTTCGTTGGTAAACAACTAATGTCTACCGGATACGCTTTTTTTAACATGGGAGTCTTTGAAGAACAGATCGATTAACGGATTGCTGTTTGGTCATCCATTATTTTAGCATTAGCAAAGGATCCATTTTTTCTTACAGGATCCATTGTAATGGAAGATAAATAGCAATCCATTAATGGATCCATACTCCATCATAGACTCCCATTTTGAAATGACGAATCTGGCAGATATCAGTTGTCCAATGGATCTCTACATAATTCATGCTAACAAATGGAACTCAGAGTTAGGCCCTTTTCACATCAGCCCTTATCTGTGTTTGGCTGCATTGCGTTTGCACTGCATTAGCACATACAAATGCAATGCAAATGCAATTCAAGCACATGCGCTAACCCACCCATTGTTTCCTATAGGCGAACGCCGTCAAATGCAATGCCAAACACAATTACAATCTGCGGTTGCGTTTGAACGCATGCGTTTGCCCCAGTGCACAGGAAACGTTGCTAGCAACGTTTCTTGTGCGCTGAGCCAAACGCATGCATTCAAACACAACTGCAGTTGGAATTGTGTTTGGCATTGCGTTTGACTGTGTTCGCCCATAGGAAACAATGGGTGCATTAGCGCATGTGCTTGAATTGCGTTTGCATAGCATTAGCATTGTGTTTCAATGCGCTAATGCAATGCAAGTGCAATGCAAGGCAAACGCAGACCCCCCTAGATGTGAACTTAGTCTCAGACTGTTTTGTCTTTATTTACACCACTGTTAAGTTGGCTTAATTTGAGGCAAAAAATCTAATTTCTGGCATACAGTGTTACATTTTGACCTAGTCCCTTTTCAACCACGCCATATTCCTTTATTGAACAAGGCACAGAATGTGTTTAAAGCATAGGAATTGTGGTCTTAGAGCCTTTACTGTACAGGGTGGGCCATTTATATGGATACACCTAAATAAAATGGGAATAGTTGGTGATATCAACTTCCTGTTTGCAGCACATTAGTATACGGAAGGGGGAAAACTTTTCCAGATAGGTGGTGACCATGGCAGCTATTTTGAAGTCGGCCATTATGGATCCAACTGTACTTTTTTCAGTGGGAAGAGGGTCATGTGACACATCAAACATATTGAGAATTTCATAAGAAAAACAATGGTGTGCTTGGTTTTAACATAACTTTATTCATTCATGAGTTATTTACAAGTTTATGACCACTTATAAAATGTGTTCAAAGTGCTGCCCATTGTGTTTGATTGTAAATGCAACCCTCTTCTCCCACTCTTAATACACTGATAGCAACACCGCAGAAGAAATGCTGGCACAGGCTTCCAGTATCCATTGTTTCAGATGCTGCACATCTAGTATCTTCACAGCATTGACAATTGCCTTCAGATGCCCTTCAGGGGGTCAGATCAGGAGACTTTGGTGGCCATACACCTGGCCCACGATGACCAATCCACTTTTCAGGAAACTGTTCATGTAGGAATTTTTGGACCTGACACCCATAATGTGGTGGTGCACCATCTTGTTGGAAAAACTCAGGGAACATGCCATCTTCAGTGCATAAAGAGGGCAACAGATCATCATGTAGCAATTTCAGATATCCAGTGGCACTGAGGTTTCCATTGATGAAGAATGGCCCCACGATCTTTGTACCCCATATACCACACCATGCCATCAATTTTTGTGTTCCAACAGTCTTGGAGGGATCTATCCACTGTGGGTTAGTGTCAGACCAATAGCGGTGGTTTAGTTTGTTAACTTCACCATTCACAAAAAAGTTTGCCTCATCACTGAACATAATGTTCTGTGTAATCTGAGGGTCCTGTTCCAATTTTTGTTTTGCCCGTTCTGCAAATTCAGTGCGCCGATCTGGGTCATCCTCGTCGAGATGCTGCAGCAGCTGGAATTTGTAAGGGTGCCATTTGTGAGTAGCTAATATCCGCCAAAGGGATGTTCGACAGATGCCACTCTCCATTGACATGCGGCGAGTGCTATACTGTGGGCTCTTGCTAAATGAAGATAGGACAGCCACTGATGTTTCTTCATTAATGACAGTTTTCTTGCGTCCACATGTTGGCAAATCCAACACTGAACCTGTTTCACAAAATTTGGCAAGCAGTTTTCTAAGTGTAGCATGGGAGATGGGTTGTCTCGTAGGGTGTCTTGCATTGAAATCAGTTGCAATGACCCGGGAACTGCGTTCACCAGACATAAACACAATTTGTGTCCACTCCTCACATGTTAACCTCTGTAACATATCAATGGCTGTAAACAAAGAGAAACTTGAAAATAGCTAATGAAAGAATAAAGTTACTATATAACCAACCACACCATTGTTTTCTTATGAAACTTAACATAAGTTTGATGTGTCACATGACCCATTGAAAAAAATTAAGTTGGATCCAAAATGGCCGACTTCAAAATGGCCACCATGGTCAACACCCATCTGGAAAGGTTTCCCCCTCCATATACTAATGTACCACAAACAGGAAGTTGATATCACCAACCATTCCCATTTTATTTAGGTGTATCCATATAAATGGCCCACCCTGTAGTTTAGGCTTTCACAGAATTTTTTTCAGTATCATATAGACAAATATGATCATTCCAATGAGCACCCTGTATATATTGCATCCTCCACATTGTTTGGAGAACACTTCAAAAGATAAAATAACCCTTTTGAAATATAAAGATTAAGTCATCCATGTATCAATGTGTCCTTGCATACCCATCATTATGGCTCAGCATATCCCGAGACCTTTGATGTGAAAAAAAGCTTAGAAAAAAAAATTAGCAATTCTTCGTTGAGATGGGCGAAACTGCAGATGTTCGGATGGACTTTTTAAAAGCCATGGTTCAAGGACCCTGACTTGACCTGAACTTGAGCCCACACCCCAAACCTCATATAATTCTATGAGGACCCAAACTTTACAGTTACAAAATGGTGGCAGTAAGGGCTTGAGGATGCAAAAAGAAGCAAAATGGTGATTAAAGCAGGAAAATTATACCTACCAGTCTCCCACGCTTCGGTCACACCACTTCCAGGTCTGCTCATTAACCTCATGTTTATTCACTAGACTCTACCTCCAACAGCCACAGAGGCCCACTCTCTGTGACATTACCCATGATTAGCTGTTGCTCCCCCACCTATTGTGCCATCATCTGTAATTGGTTGCCATATACATTAGTGTATTGACAAAAAACCTGCTTCATAAGTGTGTAAAATACATAAAATAATTAAAACAAATTTATAGGGTCCCCCATATTTTTGATTTTTAGTGCAGATAAAGCAGCCAGCTAAGGGCTGCCACCCCCTGCTGCCTGGGTTTACTTTTGCTGGCATCAAAAATACAGTGGAGGCCGTCATTATTTTTTAAATAAGCATTTAAAAAAATGTGTGGGCTCTGCCCTACTTTCATTTTGCTATTTATGCAGCCCCTCCAGCGAAACCCAAAAAGTAACACAGACCTCAAGGGATGTCGTATTTGGGGCTTGTGCTCAAACACTAGGTGTTTGGTACGAACTCTGAACTTTACAGCTCGGTTTCTCATCACTAGTCGGTAGTTTTATGCTTCATTAGCCTTACTTTGTAAGGTGTTTGTGCCAGAGTAATGGCATAGGACACTTTAAACGTTGGAAATTATTGCACAACTTGGAAGCAGCATGAAAAAATTGTGCATTTTCATGTCCATTATTGGCCAACTTTGCCAAAATTCGTGGATACCTGTCCATCCACCGGTCTAATACAAGAAAAATTATGAAAATTTAGTGACATAACTTATTACAGAAATGTAGTCCAGTACTAAAATTTCTCAAAGAGGCACATTGTAATTGTAAGATTCATTAAAGTGCATTTGTATCTTAAGAATTGGATGCATTTTACTCCACTATGCCCTTCATTGAGACTGGCGTGTACAATGCTGATTGGAGTCCTTAGCAAAACTAGTGGTAAAGCTAGTAGAGGTCACATCTATTCAATAACCAATGTGCTTGTGAGGTTCATACCTGCTATCTTACGGTCCCTGAAGGGAAACAGAAAATGAAATGGGGATTTTACTGTGTCACAAGAAGAAATGGGCCATTTTGCAGCTCTTACAATAAATTCTTATACATTGCGAAAAAAAATCGAATCTCAAGAAACTATGCTAAAGTTAACTTTTGATATATGAATTTGCTAGGCATCAATTGAGCGCCTTTTGATAGGTTGATAAACTATCTTGGCATATAATCTATTAAACTAAATATCAAATAATTCACCTGGTTTATAGTTAATTAGGGCTGAAAACACGTTTGGTATTCTAATTACAGACAATAGTGGTAGTTTATGACAATTTTAGATTGCCACGGGGTAGAAATCATTAGTGGGTAATATGAATGTGAAAATCTAATTAAAATAGATGCTTCTACTCAAGATGAAAGAACTGTGATGCTGCTCAGACATAATAGTTTGGGAAGGACAGAACTTTGAACCGTCTGTTCTATGTATATTTTATTAGCTTGGTGTATTCCTTATTTACATAAAGGATTTATTACTTGGAAGAAGGCAGTCATTGCCTTTGCCACTTGAATCTATTTTAACTAACTTTAGATAAAAGCATGCTAATGAAAGAGTGTATTTAAGCTAAAGTGATTATTAAACTGCCTTTAGTGTCCTAATAAAGAGATGTCAGAGCTCATGTATTGCTAATTAACACTTAAAGTAGCACAATTATACCTTAAAAGAGTTTTATATCATTTTCAAATAGAACTAAATAAGAACCAATCACCTCCCATGATATTGGTGTTTTCTTAAATACTAGATGGTGGCCGATTCTAACGCATCAGGTATTCTAGAATATGCATGTAGTTTATTTATGAAGATTTAAGAATAATGCAATGAGCGATCAGTAAGGTGCCGTCACACTTGGGCGATCCCGACAACGATAGGACCTGGTAGGGATCGCTGGAGCGTCACTATGCTGGTGAGATGTCAAAATCAGATCTCACCAGCGATGCAGCAACGATATGGCAGTCATTGGGACCCTGTCACTCTAGGGCGTAGTATGAGGTCGTTGGTCATTGTCCCCATGAAACACACCGATCATGCTGCCCAGCGGGGTCCCAATGATCAAAAAATGGTCAAGGCAATTCTGACATGATAAGCAATCTCACAGCAGGGGCCTGAATGCTGCTGTGTGTCACACTGAGCAAGCTCGCTAGCGCCGGTCGGGGTACTCCGCTGGCGCTGTCATCTCCCGGCTGCTCACCGCTGACCTCCGTGCAGCAGGAGATGACCCGCGGCTACCGTAGGAGATTAGCGGCTAGCACCGCTGATCTCCCGATGGTAGGTGGCATGCGTGGTTGAAATCCCACGCCAATTCGCGGCCGAACTGCTCCTGTCGCTGATAGGTAGCGACCGGCCGGGCGCGATCAATCAGTGACGGGATTTCCGTTACAGACAGACAGAATTATACGATTATATTGTAGCTTTTTCTCCTCTATAACATTAATGACCTTGGGCACCTGGCACTTCTGCTATTTCCACTTGGTACCAAATCTATAGATAGACGGGAGCTTTTTTCGCTTCTTTATTCATTCAGCCTGCGGCCAACATTTAGGCACCTGCCTGGTAATGTTATTTGGGCACATTACAACAATTTTACTGTTACACTGTATGATTGTAATATTTGGACAGTCAAAAGTGAGACTCTGGCAATGCAAGTTTGCTTAGGGCACCTTCTAATCTTTGGTTATGATCACGCAATGTAAAATCACTAGCTTTTCCTGGCATCCAGTTACTTAATTATCTTATGGATTGAGGATAAATCCCCAATCTTAAAACACCACTCCAGCATTTTTTTTTAACAACTGGAGGGATGTTTTAAATGTAAGTCCTTTGCTCCTACTGTTATACTCACCATCCGCCACCTTCATCTTCTATAACTGTCGCTTCTGTCGGTCTTCTCCATTTATGACCTGTCAACTGCTCCAGTTTTTCATGAAGCATACCAGAGGTCACAACTCAATACAAATACAAGTCTATTGAATTCTCATTCTGGCTCTCATAGACTTGCATTCAGAGCTTGTGATGTAACTTCTGACTTCCAAAGTGGCACCAAAAAAAGGGTAAAATGCAAGAGGGTGAATAAAAGATCGCAGGCTAGGACCTTAGCTTACAAGCACCACTCCAGTACTGAAAAAACAACAAAACACTTTAGTGGTTCTTTAACTGGTTCACGACCTTTAATGTACCCGCACATCATGGTATGAAAGTGATTGTCTGGAAGTATAGGTAAGTCATGGCAACCATGGTGCTGTGCCTGCACAATGGCAGCTGGAAGCTTGGCCGAATTGATAGCTGGGCTCTGTTTGTCACTGCTAGAGACAATAACTGAACTGGCCCTGACTGTTCAACCCCCTAAATTAAGCAATCAGCGATTGCAACATTTAGGAGGCAGAGAAAGAGAGGGAGTGCACTTCCTCTCCCCCCAATCAGGACCCCAACAACATGAACAGTCCCAGTTTGTTGGCTATGTTAGCCTGTTAGACTAAGAATAATATAAAATTCTGTGAGGCACATGTGGTGTCAATGTGCTCACTACACCCCTGGATGAATTCATTGAGGGCTGTAGTTTGTATAGTGGGGTAACTTAAGGCACTTTTTGTTTTTCTGGCCTGTCAGGGGCTCTGCCAATGTGACATGGCATCTTCAAACCATTCCAGCAAAATCTGCACTCTAATATGTTGCTCCATGCCTTTTTTGATTTGCAATGTGCCTCAAAAGACGTTTTTAAGCAAATATGAAGTATTGGCATTCTAAAGAGAAATAGCATATGAAAGTGTACTATTATATTTAGCCCAATTCTGGGAATCGTCTGTGGATTAAAATTGTTGATGAATTGCTTGAAGGTACCTTTACACACAGTGATATATTGCTTGCAATTCACTGGTTGCAGTGAAATCATGGACACATTGTTCCACTTGTACATGGCAACAAAATGGAATAATGTGTCCATGAATTGCCAGCAATATATCTCTGTGTGTAAAGGTACCTTGAGAGGTGTAGCTTCCAAAATGAGATTATTTCTTGAGATTTCCACTATTTAGGCACATCATGGGCTTTGCAAACGTGATATGACGTCTGTTATCTATCACAGCCGATTTTGCGCTCCAACAGTTAAATGGTCCTCCTTACCTTCCAAATAGGGATGAGCGAGTCTACTCGTTACTACTCGGTACTCGCCGAATAGTACGGTACTCGCTCTACTCGTTACTCTGCGAGTTTCCTAGCGATTATTCGCAGAGTAACGAGTCCAATGTAAATCAAGGGAAATGCAATTCCTCTGCTGCTGGAAAGACCTATAAAGTGGTCTTGCAGCAGAGGAAAAACCTGCAATTCCCCATTTCATTGTTTAAAAGCCAGCGGTAAAAAGCCGCTGGCTTTTAAACAATGCTGACAGCCGCTGACAGCTTCCCCGCCGCCTAACTTAGGATTGGGTGGGGAGGCTGTGGGGGGAGCAATGGATCCTGCTGTCAGGCAGCGGGGAGCATAGAACTGACCACGGCCAGCAGGGAGCTGGCCGCGGTCATGCATTAAGTGAAAACCGGATTCTCCTGGATTGCCCCGGTCTGGAGCAATCCGGGACCATAGAGCCTCATGTTATGGGGCGCCGGAGTGCACCGGACCGGTACAATCCTGGAGAATCCAGCTTTGAAAACCGGATTCTCCCAGATTGTACCCATCCGGTGCAATCCGGCGCCTCATAACATGGGGCTCTATGGTCCCGGATTGCACCGGACCGGGGCAATCTGGGAGAATCCTGTTTTCACTTTGTTTTCACCGGCTCCCTGCTGGCCGCGGTCAGTTCTGCGGTTCCCGCTGCCTGACAGCTGGATCCATCGCTCCCCCCACAGCCTCCCCACCCGATCTTAAGTTAGGATAGGGTGGGGAGGTGGTGGGGGGAGCGGAGGATCCCGCTGTCAGGCGGTGGGGAAGCTGTCAGCAGGTGTCAGCATTGTTTAAAAGCTGGTGGCTTTTTACCGTTGGCTTTTAAACAATGAAATGGGGAATTGCAGGTTTTTCCTCTGCTGCAAGACCTCTTTATAGGGTCCAACAGCAGAGGAATTACTCGCAATACTCGCTTCCCCATTGACTTACATTGGACTCGCTAGACTCGCAACGAGTAACGAGTATCGGGACCTACTTGTTACGAGTCTAGAGAGTCCGAGTATTTTAGTACTCGCTCATCCCTACTTCCAAACCCTGCTGTGCACTTACATAGTAGTTGTCCACCACTTATGGGTATCGGTGTACTTTGAAATTGCAATACAAATTGTATGGTCCGTTTTCTCCTGTTACCTTTGTGAAATTCAAGAAATAGGGCTAAAGGAACAATTTTGTGCAAAACTTTAATTTACAGGGCTCAATTTTATAAAATTCTGTGAAGCATATTAAGTTTTAAGTGAGGTACTACAAGGCTTTGTCTTGGCCCCAGTATTTTGAACATTTTTATACATTATCTAGATAAGTGAACTGTGGTAAACTAATCAATTTATAGATGTTGCAAAACTAGGAGGGATAGCTAACTCTAGAGAATACAGAGAAAGGATTCAGAAAGGATCTAGATAAGATGAACAATGAGCAGCGACTAATAGAATGGTATTTAACAGGAAGAATGCAAAATTCTACATGAACACAAGAAAAATAAAAATAACATCTACAGAATGGGAGGAATAGAACTAAGCAATAACAAGTGTGATACAACAGCAAAAAAGGCAAACACAGTTCTGGGATCTATAGAGAGAAACATAGAATCATGTGAAGTAATTATCCCCTCTACTCCTCTTTGGTCAGACTTCATCTGGAATACTGTGTCCAGTCCTGGGCACCACATTTTAAAAAGACATAGACACCTGGAGCAAGTCATAGGAGCGCTGCCAGGATGGAGATTGGACTGCAAATTACAGTATTAGGGGGAAAATGAGGTTGTGTCTTTTAATCCAAATCTTAAAAAAAACTTACTGGGGGGTTTAGTTGGTGGAGTGGGGGTGCAGGAGGTGGTCTTACAGGTCCATGGAGTGTGGGGGCAAAGCTGTGGGCCCAGAGCTGTGGGGGTGTCACTTTGGTGTGTGGTGGGGACCACTATTTTCCTTTTGCCTGCCTGCATTGTCAAGCTACAATTCGGCCACTAGTATCCAGACTTCCAGAAAATGGCCACGGATCTTGATCTATGCATGCGCTGCCTCCAACGCCAGTTTCTGGAAGTCTGGACACTAGAGGCTGAATTGCACCCTGACAATGCTGGCAGGCAAAAGGGATATCAGACGGACCACACCCCATAGCACTGGGCCTGCTGCTTTGCCCTCACTCTCCATGAACCCGTGAAACCTCCCTCCTGTACCCCCACTTCACCATCGCAACCCCCCCGGTAAGCTATGGTGGGTCCAGGAAGGGGGGGCATGTACCAGGATGGTGATATGTATACTAGTATGGGAGGCCCATGTACCAAGATGGGGGGCATGTACCAGGATGGGGGGTATGTACCAGGATGGGGGGTATGTACCAGGATGGGGAGTCCATGAGGTATGTACCAGGATGAGGGCCATGTACCAGGATGAAGGGCCATGTACCAGGATGAAGGGGCCATGTACCAGGATGAGGGACATAAATACTGTTTGTAAGATAAACACTGGCATTATAAGACAGACCCCTTTTAACAATAAAATTGTTTTTTCTCTTTTCCTTCACCAAATTTGGGGTGGTCTTATAATCCAGTGCATCTTTAAAGTAAAAAAAAATATGGTATGTCCTATGAGGAATGTTTAAAGCATCTGGAAATTTTAGCTTGCAAAAAAGAAGGCTTGAGAGGAGACTTAATAGTTGTCTACAAATATCTGAAGGGATGTCACAGTATGGAGAGATCATTCTTATTTTCATTGGCACATGTAAACATGAGAAGCAATAGAATGAAATTGAAAGGGAGAAGATACAGTTTAGATATTAAAATAAACTTTTTCACAGTCAGGGTGATCAAATGAGTGGAAGAGGCTGCCGCAAGAGGTGATGAGTTCTCCTCTAATGGAAGTTGTCAAACAGAGGCTGGACAGACATCTCTCGGAGGTGGTTTATTGAGTTCTAGAGAGAACAGTGGAACAGTGGGTAGACCCAATGACGCTGAAGGTCTATTCCAACTCGAACATTCCATGATTTTACAAACTATCTGTTTTAAGAGCAGAAAAATTCAAAGTTCAAAAATGTCACATTGCATAACTTTTTATCAAATTTTTGATATTTTCATAACACAAAATAATATCAACCAAAATTTACAACTAAGATGAATTACAATATAAATAGAGTTATAGAGTTACTGGCCCCAACCTAATAAATAATGGAGGAGCTGCTGGCAAAAAATTAGTTATCATCTCTGGCAAACCTCTATTGGTTAATTTTTACTCCTCCTACTTTTAGCCCCAAACTAGAATAAAGTAATGAAGAATGCCTACCTCTAGTATGACCATGCTGAATCATTGCAGACTGTGTCTCAAAAGAAGCAATTCCATTTGTTTCTTGTAATGAATGATGATTTGGCATAGTAGAAATTGCATGACGTTTATGATATACCGCTGGCTCGGATCTCTTTGGAAAAGTTTGTGTAGAGTAAGAGTGCTCTCCGTTTTGAAACACTGGCTTATCTATAAGTTGTTCCCCAGTACCATTTTTTACATTATAAGCATTGCTTGAAGACAGTTCACAAATAGGTAAAAGGGGTTTAGAACATACAAGAGATGGATTTGACTCAGATCTTTCCACAAGTGCCTCAACTTTGGGCTTTGTAAAAGCCAAACCATCGCATTGGGAGTTGTCTTCTGCTAAACCTTTATCATTTTGTTTTGTAGTAATCGAGAGAGGGCTGGCAACATTTTGTGAGGTAGGAACTACATGGCAATGCTGTTTGCTGGAATGCTGATGTGTACTGTTTGGCAAAGAAGTCCGCTTCGGAGGCCGAGTCATCCATAAACGTGAAGTCTGATGGCGTTTGTGGAGCAGTTGTATGATCAGTTGATATAAGTGGTGACTGCAATGAGTGTTCTATACAATCAGTTACTTCAGTGGTGCTAATTTGTACTATCTTATTAAGTAAAGAATTAGTTTCAGCATGTGAGTGAACGTCTTCTTTACACCCAGATGTTTGTGATGGTGAGGGTGTTGTACACTGAGATCCATGTTTGGAGAACCTGTAATGGGATGAAAATGACCTAGGAAGAAGTTTCCTTGAGGAATGTTTAAGAGAGTGCCTGGTCTGATCCTCTATAAATCCTGAGTCATCTTCACTTTTACCCAAGCAGTTTGTGAACACGTTTTTATGACTTGACTGTTCCTTCTTTCCTTCAAAGTTTTCTGTAAAAGATCTTGTGATTTTCTTTCTACTTGATCCAGAAATACATGTAGAGCTTTTCAATTTGATCTTAGACTGCTCTTCCAAGTCAAGATTCTTAAGTGCATTTTGGTCTGCTACAGAATTACTTCTACCTTGACTACATTCATATCTTTGATCACTTTCTTTTTTATGCTGAAAACTTAAAGATGGAGTGCGAAATATACTTCGGCGTTTTCCGGTGCTACCTGAGCTAGAGTTAGTACTAGAAGGGGAAGAACTGTGCAGTCCGCCTGTATTGTTAGAAGAAGGTGAGGAAGGCAACGAGTCTTGTTTACGGCTTAAAGTGCGTCTAAATATTGGCAGCCTGGAGACAAGTGTTGAGCGCTTCGTTCCTACGTCCCCCATCAGAACTGAGGTTTGTGCCTGTAGAAACACAATACATATAGAATATTGTTTAGTATAGACTCCTAACAACCGATACATACATCTAAATGCTGGTATAGAAGAGCTGGATTAGATGCACTTGTGAATACTCGGTGCAAAGCAGTTTTAAAAAAAACCATAGATATCACATTACAATATCATACCAAATAGTAAACTCTGCTCTGCTGCATTATTAAGAGGAACTTTTATCTTATTTATTTCAAAATTCTTGTGAATAAAGAGAAAGTAAAAAAAAGTCCTTTTTTGCAGAACAAGTAAAACATGGTTCTCCTTTATTTGATACAATGGTCAATTTTCACTTCTTGTGTGGCCATTGTTCCATTTGGCATTATAGGATATGTGCCTACGCAGTGTATTTAGTGCAGACATTTTCAGCAGCAAAACTGCAACTTGTGGCAGAAAACGCACCACAAAATGCAGACATTTTTTGGTGCAGATTATTGCCATGCATTTTTCTTATTATAGTCAGTGGTTGGGAGGGCTACAAAATACAGCAATCAACTGATATGCTCATTCCTTTGTCTTGACCACAATCTGCACCTAAAGGCCCAGTCACACATAACGATATCATTAGAAAGATCGTTGTAACTGTGAAGTTACAACCATCTCTCCAGCGATGTCGCTGTATGTGACATCTAGTAACGATTAGGCCCCTGCTGTGAAGTCGCTGATCGTTACATTCTGCTCTGGGTCATTTTTTGATCGTTGGTTTCCCGCTGGTCAGCACACATCACTGCGTGTGACTGAGAGAAACCAGCGATCAGTGACCTCACAGAGCTGGTAACCTTGGTAAACATCGGGTATCCAGGCAGCGCTAAGCAGGGAGAGCGCTGGTAACTATGATAAACACCGGTATAAAGGCAGCGCGTGCTGCCTAGATACCCACTGTTTATCATAGCTACCAGCGTTCTCCCTGCTTACAGGCAGCACTAAGCAGGGAGGACGCTGACATCGCCTTCAGCGATGTGGGAGGTGGCTCCCAGGTCCCTGATCGCTGGGGAGACCTGCCTGTTTGACAGCTCCCCAGCGATCAGGCACTCATTATTGATGATCATTCATGTAGCAGCTAAGATGATACTTTTAAGTGCAATATGATTTAATTTCTCACATTTTTCTATACTCTTTTAAAAACTGCATTTTATGGCTGTGTGGGAGTGGCCAGCATCTGCCAGCACTGTGTGTATATTTCGACATCCTCTGAGAGCAGGTTGATAGTGAGCTGTGTGATGTGCCAGCAGAGAAAGAGTTAACAGATATTGCGACTGAGCTATGGGGAGCCAGATGGCAGATCTTTCCTTGTCACAAGCTTCTAAGGAGTTTTCAGTGATGCTGACATTCTGACATTGCTCAGCTGAGCTAATGTGATACATTGTTTCCTCACCAGCTGCAGTCAGCAGTTTGGACGCTGTGTAGGCCACACCGCTTTACCTTAAATGTGACTGATAATGAACATATGTCTGCTTCACACACAGTGCAGTGGGGATATTTTTGTGGAAGGTTTATGAATGGTTTTCAACCAAAATTTTCAAATGAAGTATATTTAAAGGTTTATCAAAATCACTTGCTGTACATATTAAATAAAAATTTAAATGGCAGTTACACTTTAAATGATTACTAAATTGATAACTTGCCACTGCCATTTCCTTTTAACAATATGGTCCTTGCATAATCTAAAATTTCCCCCATAGATGATAGTGTCACCTTTTATATGTGAAATGTATATAGGAAATACTGATATATCAATGTATTAATATATTCTTAGGCTAGGTCCACATCAGGATCAGCTCTACGTTCGTGTTACATATTGACTGCCTTGTAGTATGGAAGTGCTGCTGCTGTGGTTTAAATGAAGCCTTTTTTTTTCCTGCTCTCAGTGTGAAAGAGGAAGCTAATGAGTGGGAGCTGAGAGTGCAGGTGTGTGTAATGAATATGACTCATGCTTAGGTAGCTGAGGGGCATGTCTGGGCTGGCTGCTCCCCACCCGTTGGCCATAAATGGGTCAGCTCACATCCATCCGATGTCGCTGATTCAGTTCACTTCTGGACTGTGACCTCTTGTGAGCAGACGCTGATCTCAAGCTGCTGTTTCTTTCTCCATTGGAAGCTGCTGGGTTCCATGGTCCATGGGTGGTGGTAGGGGCTTATGCCTAGGGCTTCTCAGGAGTTTTAGGGTCTTAGGCTGGCGGCTCGGATCTCCTCACCTTCAGAGGTACCTCCGAGTACAAGGCGAATCAGGGACCCCAGTATCAGGGGCAGAGCAGACTCCTCTGACTCCCTACGCCCAGCTCCATAGTACTTCTGGGTACGTTGGCCTCCCCAGCGTGAAAGTTTGGCAATCTGTTAGAAAGCTTGAGGTTTCATTGCGTTTATGATGATGACAAGTGCAGGCATTCTAGCTGAATCAGCGACATCAGGTGAATGTGAGCTGACCCATTTATGGCCAAGGGGCGGGGAGCAGCCATCCAGGCACGACCCTCAGCTCACCTAAGAATGAGTCATATTCATTACACACACCTGCACTCTCAGCTCCCGCTCATTAGCTTCTGCTCTCCGCACTGAGAGCAGGAAAAAAAAAAGGTTCCATTTAAATGACAGGAGCAGCACTTCCATACTGCAAGGCAGTCAATATGTAAAACGAACGCAGAGCCAATCCTGATGTGGATCTAGCCTTAGGAGAAAAAAAAGAGGAATGGAATGATTGAAAGCTGTAAGAAAAGGAGTTCTATAAGGTATTTCAGAGGAAAACACATATATGTTAATATTCCGTAAAAATATAGGCAGTGGGTGCTATCAACATGATCTTTTGAATAAAAATCAGTAGCAGCCCTCAGTGTAATATACAGTTTGAGAGATTGAGTAAAATAATGTGCCGTACACAGTGCAATCACTGTAAAATACACTACTTATGGATGAATCAGCTATTGTTCAAATGGGAAATTCTGACCAACCTACAGCCAGTTTCCACATACAAAATATCACATAATACCTCCACCAGGTCCAATACTAAATATTGAGAATACATTTTATTTGAACGGATACTCCAATACCTCGAGATATAGATGATCTTGTTTATCTGCTTTTCAAGAACGTTATAGGAAAGAAATCTGTTGTTTAAAGAAACCAATTAAACTGTGAAGTTTGCTTTCAGAAAGCTAATAGTCTCCCAAGGATATATGTTTTATCTCTTATTTCAGTAAATAAATCATTGAAAGTAGAGTAAAAACATCAGTAAATCAGTATGAGAGGCAAATGATAGCACTTCTAAGCATGTATGTCCATTAACATTACTCCCATCTACGAGCTCTCATACAGATATCTTGCCTTTGAAGACGGTGTAGCTTGGCAAAAAAAGCTACTTTGATATTCTGTATCAAACAAGAAAAGTGGAAAAAGATCTCTATGGTATAACATAAAAACAACAATTTTGTATAATAATTTTCCAAATGTTTTCTTAGTTTGGCAGAGTAGATATATACAAAGTATGTTATTTCACAAAATAAATACCATGAAAGTAAAATTACTTCACTTTCCTTCTACCACTTGGTTGTTCTAGCATAAAGGGGGTGTCAGGGACTAAACGATTGATCGGTTATCAATATGAGATTATAAATCATCTCAATAGGTCAGCTATTACCTTCTGCAGCCATTCACAGATTAAAGCAATGTGAAAGGCCAAAGCAGTCTGATAATGTGTTCAGTGGCCACTGCTGAGTACTGCACATAATGTCCCATTCAAGTGAACAAATAACTTGAGTAAAGGGAATCTGTCAGCAAGTTTTTGCTTGGTGAGCTGAGAACCGCATGCTGCAGGGGTTAAAAAGAAAAATCAACTGTGCCTCTCGTATCGAGCTCTGTGCTGTTGTTTAGTGGTGATCACCACTACAGGACTATTTTGTCACGTGCACGGCAGTTTGAAAAGCCCCCTCCTCTGATTGACACCTGACTGTCATTGTACCATCACTATAGAGAGGCAGCTCTCCCAGCTCTGCTGCATGGCTAAAACTAAATACTTTGATTGTGTCAGTACGGCTGCACCCAGTGATATAAGCTAAACATCTTTGGATTCAGGGTCTCTTTGCCTGCAACATGCTGCTCTCATATGAGATAGCAAAAACCTGCTGACAGATTCACTTTAACGGATAGAGATGATATAGATCATAGTTGTAACTAAGTATAAGCTCACTACAGTCTGCAAAATCCTTGTTACTCACTTATCCAAACACTAGCATTGGCTCTTTGTTTCTTCCCTCATGGCCAGTTCCAATTGTACAAGTTCATGCTGGCTACCTGCTATGACCTGACCACTACCTTTGACAACATAACCTATTTACCTTCTAAGGCCAACTTGGACAGTTAAAAGGAATCAGTCAGCAGGTTTTTACTATGTAATTTGAGGACAGTATACTGTACAGTATCCGGTGAATGTGTCTTATCAAGCTGCTTGCGGTGTTTACTATCGCCAGGATCTTATCATTGCTTGAATGACATTGATAGTCCGATATACTACCTCATTTGTTAAGCATCTGTCTATAGATGTTGTACATAGAGAGCGTGGGGTGGGCAGGGCCAGCTCAGCTCTGCTGCATGCTAATTCTCAAACTCTGATTGTGTCAGAACTGCTGAACCCAGTGAGCTAAGTGATACATCATTGCTTTCAGTGTTTCTTTGCCTATATCATGCTCCTCTCAAATTCCCTTTAAGTGATGTCTGAGTGTGCTGGTTACCATTTTTGCCATTGACCATCTGTCAGCTGATAGTATCCAATGCTGCTATTAACCATTGGTTCCTGGTATTTCCAGTTCTGCATACTTACCCTGCTGTCCAGGTCCTTGCTGATCCTCATGCTATCTAACAAGTCCTACCTGTTGTTCCATCACCTTCAGTCCATCAGCTTACCCTAGCCTAAGGCTTAAGGGCCTGTTACACGCTACGATATCGTTAACAATATCGTTGGTACGTCACAGGTTATGGGGCGGAGCAACGATGTCGTAACGACATCACACAGTAAAAATGCCTATTTATAATAAATAGTTTTTCTGTCACAATATTCTGAGAGATGTAACTTCTTTGGCAAACAGAGCAGTATGAGCTGTTTTTTTGCATGACAAGTTGGACATTATTTTGGTACCATTATGGGGAACATAACATTTTTTGATCGCTTTTTATTCACATTTTTCAGGCTAAAAATGAACAAAAAGCAGCAATTTATTGTTTTTATTTTAATTAATTTTTTTATTGCGTGGTTCACTGTGCGATAAAAATTATAAAACCAATTTATCTTTGGGTCAGTGCAAAGATTACAGTTATACCAGAATATTTTATGCTTTGCTACATTTACACACTAAAAACTATATGTAAAAAAATTGCTTTTGCATTGCTATATTCTAAAAGTTGTAACTCTTTAATTTTTGTTTTTCTAAATTAAGGTGCTTTCACACTAGCGTTTATTTGAAATCGCAGAAGATGCGGTGAAAAAACCACATCTGCCGCGATTACGGCATACCGGCTGCACTTGCGGCACGGTTGCGGCAAGCCCCATACAATGTATAGGCGAGATTGCAGCAGATGCGGCAAGTGCGGTTTTGGCTGACCCTGTTTTTTTTCGCGGCCGCACCTGCCGCAAGCCAGCCTATACATTGTATGGGGCTTGCCGCAACCGTGCCGCAAGTGCAGCCGGTATGCGGTAATCGCGGCTGATGAGTTTTTTTCACCGCATCTGCCGCGATTTCAAATAAACGCTGATGTGAAAGGGCCTTAGACATATAAGGGCTTGGTTTATGGTACTGTTTGACATTTTCATTTTCACCATTTTTTTTACATATGACCTTTTGATCACTTTTTATTACTTTTTTTGTCTAAGACGACAAAAAAACACAAAAAAATTATGGGTGTTTTTTACTTTTTTCAATTTTTTAAAAAACATTTTCACTTATTCCCACTGTGGGATGTCAATGTTTTTGTAGTATTGAGACTTGTCAGTGATTCACCAACTGTGCCTGTAAGACCCTGCTTATAGCAGCATCTTACAGGCCTACGTACCCTGAGATCATCAGAAGACCTAAGGGTACCATAGCAATGATCAACACCCGCGTTTATGATCGTGGGGGAACCAATGCTGTTAAAGGTTTTTTCTTAATCCTCTTTTAATTGCTTAGTTTCTGCAGTTTTGACTGACAGTGCTATTTAAGGGGATAATTCACCCCGATCGGTTATATAACCAGTCAGGGCTTATGCTCATGGGTGTCAGATGTCATTTATCAATGTTGGGAATTTCAGCCTTGGGGTGGCACTATTCACTTATCTACTTTTTTGCAGATGACACTAAACTCTCCAGGGTAATCAATACAGAGGAGGACAATTTTATATTGCAGGAGGATTTACAGTGTTGGCCAAAAGTATTGACACCCCTGCAATTCTGTCAGATAATACTCAGTTTCTTCCTGAAAATGATTGCAATCACAAATTCTTTGGTATTATTATCTTCGTTTAATTTGTCTTCAATGAAAAAAAAACACAAAGAGAATTGTCCTAAAGCCAAATTGGATATAATTCCACACCAAACATAAAAAAGGGGTGGACAAAAGTATTGGCACTGTTAGAAAAATCATGTGATGTTTCTCTAATTTGTGTAATTAACAGCACCTGTAACTTACTTGTGGCTCATAACAGGTGTTGGCAATAACTAAATCACACTTGCAGCCAGTTGACATGGATCAAAGTTGACTCAACCTCTGTCCTGTGTCCTTGTCTTTACCGCATTGAGCATGGAGAAAAGAAAGAAGACCAAAGAACTGTCTGAGGACTTGAGAAGCCAAATTGTGAGGAAGCATGAGCAATCTCAAGGCTACAAGTCCATCTCCAAAGACCTGAATGTTCCTGTGTCTACCATGCACAGTGTCATCAAGAAGTTTAAAGCCCATGGCACTGTAGCTAAACTCCCTAGATGTGGACGGAAAAGAAAAATTGATGAGAGATTTCAACGCAAGATTGTGCGGATGGTGGATAAAGAACCTTGACTAACATCCCAACAAGTTCAAGCTGCCCTGCAGTCCGAGGGTACAACAGTGTCAACCTGTACTATCCGTCGGCGTCTGAATGAAAAGGGACTGTATGGTAGGATACACAGGAAGACCCCACTTCTTACTCCGAGACATAAAAAAGCCAGGCTGGAGTTTGCCAAAACTTACCTGAGAAAGCCTAAAATGTTTTGGAAGAATGTTCTCTCTATTTGGGCAATGGCATCAACATAGAGTTTACAGGAGAAATAAAGAGGCATTCAAAGAAAAGAACACAGTCCCTACAGTCAAACATGGCGGAGGTTCCCTGATGTTTTGGGGTTGCTTTGCTGCCTCTGGCACTGGACTGCTTGACTGTGTGCATGGCATTATGAAGTCTGAAGACTACCAACAAATTTTGCAGCATAATGTAGGGCCCAGTGCGAGAAAGCTGGGTCTCCCTAAGAGGTCATGGGTCTTCCAGCAGGACAATGACCCAAACACACTTAAAAAAACACTAGAAAATGGTTTGAGAGAAAGCACTGGAGACTTCTAAGGTGGCCAGGAATGAGTCCAGACCTAATTCCCATAGAATAGCTGTGGAAGAGATCTAAAAATGGCAGTTTGGAGAAGGCACCCTTCAAAAATCAGGGACCTGGAGCAGTTTGCCAAAGAAGAATGGTCTAAAATTCCAGCAGAGCATTGTAAGAAACTCATTGATGGTTACCAGAAGCGGTTGATCGCAGTTATTTTGTCTAAAGGTTGTGCAACCAAGTATTAGGCTGAGGGTGCAAATACTTTTGTCTGGCCCATTTTTAGAGTTTTGTGTGAAATGATCAATGTTTTGCTTTTTGCTTCATTCTCTTTTGTGTTTTTTCATTGAAGACAAATTAAATGAAGATAATAATACCAAATAATTTGTGATTGCAATCATTTTCAGGAATAATCTGAGTATTATCTGACAGAATTGCAGGGGTGTCAACACTTTTGGCCAACACTGTATGTAAACTAGAAGCTTGGGCTGATAAATGGCATATGAGCTTTAATGGGGATAAATGTAAGTTGGGCAGATGAAATAAATTGTATAATGATGTGCTTAATTGTAAAACACTGGGCAAAACTACCACTGAAAAAGACCTGGGTGTATGGGTAGACAACAAACTCACATTTAGTGGCCAGTGTCAGGCAGCTGCTGCAAAGGTAAATAAAATAATGTGATGCTTTAAAAGAGGCATAGATGCTCATGAGTAGAACATAATTCTACCTCTATAAAGTCACTAGTGCAGCCACACTTAGAATACTGTGTACAATTCTGGTCTCCGGTGTATAAGAAAGACATAGCTGAATTAGAGCGGGTGCAGAGAAGAGCGACCAAGGTTATTAGAGGACTGAGGGGTCTGCAATACCAAGACAGGTTATTAATCTTGGGGTTATTTAGTTTGGAAAAACGAAGGCTTAGGGGTGACCTTTCTAATGATAATAATATATAATGTTTATTCATTTATATAGTGCTATTAATTCCATGGCACTTTACATTCATCAGTCATGCTGTCCCTCATGGAGCTCACAATCTAAACATCCTATCAGTATGTCTTTGCAATGATCTTGTTATACCTGGACCTGCAACGGGGACAAGAGGGCATCCTCTACGTCTGGAGGAAAGAAGGTTTAATCATAATCACAAACGCAGATTTTTTACTGTAAGAGCAGTGAGACTGTGGAACTCTCTGCCACATGATGTTGTAATGAGTGAGTCACTACTAACATTTAAAGAGGACCTGTCTCCCCCCTGCGGCATGGCAATCTAAATGCAGCACTGAATGGCACGCGTCTGCTGCATTCAGGCAAGGGGTCCCCAATGTGTCTGTGTGCTGGGTACTCCGAGATATAGCCTTTGTAAAACTTACAGTTAGAAGCCATGGAGGCAGTCACTGTGGCTGGAGGGAGCTTGATTGACGGTGGCCATTCCCTCCCCCTCTGCCTCTCTGTGTTGCTTCTGCTGTGATGTTTATGCATTGTCAGGGCAGGACTCTGGAGCTGACGTCAGGATAAATGATTTTCATGCTGTGAGTCACAGAGAGGAAGAGGGCAAAGCCATCACTGCAGAAGCAGCACAGAGAGGCTGGGCCAGAGATGAATCATATTACAATATCACGCCCATCGGGGTGTGATAAAGGATCATGTAGGCTGCAAACCAACACACCAAGGGGGAATATTGCATATAGTCCCCAGTTCATTATCATCCTAATGAGTTAGTATAAAAACGTTTTTTACAACATTGAAAACAAGCATTTAGCAGAGAGAGGGATAGTTATAATGGTAATAAGAATAGGAAGGTGCAGGGACATGTATTGATAGGTTAGGTGGCTTTTAGGAGGTGACAGGTTCCCTTTAAGAAGAGCTTGGATGCCTTTCTTGAAAAATATAATATTACCAGTTATATATACTAGACTCTTTGATAGGGCGTTGATCCAGGGAACTAATCTGATTGCCATATCTGGAGTCAGGAAGGAATTTTTTCCCCCAATGTGGAGCTTAGTGTTGCCACATGGGTTTTTTTGCCTTCCTCTGGATCAACATGTTAGGCTATGGGTTGAACTAGATGGACTTAAAGTCTTCCTTCAACCTGAAAAATTATGACAGTATGAAACTCTGAAACTTACTTTTTAATATCACTGAGAAATGAGTCCCCTCAACAACTACTGTTAAAAAGCATATTAGTGGTCATTGGGACGTTATGGTGTATAATATTAAATACGGTAGTAACCTCAACATAGTACCGAATTAGGTCTGGAAATACACACAAGTAACTAATATCAAGTCCTAGTAAACAGAACTAGAAGGATAAAAAAAATTGCAAAATAGCATCTTAGGCTAGGGCCACACTTCACAGGTCACCCACGTTAGCCGGATGACGTTACTGCAGAGCCCAGCCCGCTGTTTACTATGGATACAGCTTCACAGGATGACCCAGGCAGTGCACTTATCCAGGACGCACAGGAAAACGTGCTGACAACGTCATCCGGCTAACGTGGGTGACCTGTGAAGTGTGGCCTTACCCAATATAATATCTGGCCAAAAATATCTGGGAAATGCTCGCCCTGAATGGTGAGTTAAGTCAACATTCAAAAAAGGCAAAAAAAAACCTCTGAGGTTTCCTCATTTTGGGGGATTAAATAGTTTCCTGACATTTAATATCAAAATTATGCAGTTATAAAAATCCTTGAAGCAAGAACTAGTATACAGCACTTCTGATATCTTAATAACCTCTTTGAGGTCACTATAAGATTATGTATTACCATCACACCACAGGGTCATAGCAAAGACAATATGATGCATGAAAATCAGCTACGTAAAAAGTCATTCTCATAAACTGCTTGAATCTGCCAACAGGTCTGTCTTCAGTGGAGGATCAAACTATATACCTGATGCCTGTAGAAGTCTATAGAGAGAGAAGTGACAGGGGGAAGACACAAGAAAAACTCTTCTTGTGCAGGTATAGATGTCATATAATGGGCAGAAGATAGTGTTTATAGAGATGTATAAAATATGTTTAATGTTGCATATATCTTCCGTAACTCGATCTACGAGCTACGATCTGTATAATAGACCAGATCTGCTGGTCATCATCATAGGCCGTTGTGTTACTTATCACTAACAGTGTAGCTTTAGATACTTTGTCCAGATCATCCTTTCTAGTATCAGATTTCTATAAAATAGGAAAAAGACTAAACTTTGCAGTTTGCTCATTGTACAGAAAAATCGTCTCTGTAGCCTGCAGAATTGTGTATGAAGATGTCCATGATAATAATGGCTGTACGATCATTACAAGAAAAGAAGTGTTATGTGTTTAGAAGACCACTAGATGTCAGCAAAACCAGACTATCAGAATATAATGTACTGTAGGCCAGAGCAGGATTCATCACACTGTGTCTGCAGAGCATGTTATCAGCTGAACATGTTCACCAACCCAAGAGTGTCCATACGACTGTTATATATCTGTATTAATAGGACAAATCTGTAACCAGGGATGTACACTAAATAGTACGAAGACGTTCCAGTATACTTTATTCATACATGTAGTACAAAGAATGGGACAACGCTCCATAAAAGCAAAAATTGAGCTTCCATTTAAAGGGAACATGACCTCTACAAATGACCCCCAGCCTGTTTGTAACCATCCCTTTGTGTCCATAAACCGCTATGAGAAAGTTTATAAAAGTAGTTTATTCACCTCTTGTTCTGCAGCTTCTCATTATATGTGAAGCCGCAAAAGGCGGGTTTGGGTGGCTCTCCCCGCCAGCGGCGTGTTAATTATGCACGCCCATATGGGCGTGCTATACAGCAGAGACTGTGCTTGTGCTGCTGGGGGCCGTACAGGCAATATGACGTGATTTTCGTCATATCGCCTGTACCGCCCCCTTGCAGACAAGCACAGTCTCTGCTGCTCTATAGCACGCCCATATGGGCGTGCATAATTAACACGCCGCTGGCGGGGAGAGCCACCCAAACCCGCCTTTTGCGGCTTCACATATAATGAGAAGCTGCAGAACAAGAGGTGAATAAACTACTTTTATAAACTTTCTCATAGCGGTTTATGGACACAAAGGGATGCCTAGAAATGGATTACTATGGTGCAGGGACAGGTTAAAACAGGCTGGGGGTCATTTGTAGAGGTCAGGTTCCGTTTATTTGTGTTTCTCCACCAGTAAAATGAACAATGCGACACTGAAATAATGGTATAATCTTCACCTTTCAGGAGAATTATGGAATTACTAAATCAAAATGATATATTAATCAGTGATCAATATGTCTAACCCCCACTCTACGATCTACAGTTATGGTGGAAAGGAAATCAGAGATGGGTGTGTTCAGACTACCGGTGGGAGAGTAGACCTGGAATCATAATATATTCTGATTCATTTAATGTGTTATCTAAAAATATTCTAATATTGAATATTATTAATGACAGAGCTTGGTTAAAGGGGTTGTCTGGGAAAACAAGTAAGGCTGCTTTCACAATCCGTTTTTCTGCCATCAGTGGCTGTCTGTTATAAAACGGACAGCCAAGGATGCGATTTGACCCCCATGTTATCCTATGGGGCATGGATCGGATCGTATTTGCCCTTAATGGCATCCAATTTGTGTCGGATCTGATTGTGTCTGATTTTTTGCTGTGCCCAAAATCGGAGACTGCTCCAGTTTTGAGCACAGTGGACCAAATCGACAACAATCGAATCCGACATGATCCGAGGCCATTAACATGGGGGCCTATGAGCGCAGGTCCGAGAAAACAGCTGATCGTTTCTCTGACCCGATTTTAGTGTACTGAGCATTGAGTACATTGTGTACTGAGTACATTAAAACTGCTCTTCACCTGTGTAATTTCACTTCTGCAATGTATAATATACATTGTGGAAGTGAAGCAAGGATTAAAAATAAAACAAAAACATAGTCACCTCTCCGGCGCAGGTCCCCGCAATGTTCGGCATCTTCCGGCGCTTCCGGACAGGGAAGGGGCGGAGCAACTCGGTCAGCTGATCCGGTCACATGACCGCACAGCTGATCGGTTTAAATCTCCCGCCAATCGGTTTTGGATGGTTGGAGATTTAAACATAAGCAGATATGTGACCGGGTCAGCTGACCGGGTTGCTCCACCTCTTCCCGGTCGCTGGAAGATGCCGAGCATCGCGGGTACCTGCGCCGGACAGGTGACTATGTTTTTGTTTTATTTTTAACCCTTGCTTCACTTACGCAATGTATATTATACATTGCGAAAGTGAAAGTGCCCTCCTGTCGAAACAGAAAAGGCACTAGGCCACATTCAATGCGGTCCTTTCCTGTCCATGGGATCATGCATAAAGTAGGAACCACACGGACAGGAAAAAAACGCGATGTGAAAGCAGCCTTATCTGCAGAATAGATAATAGATAACGTTTTGATCTGAAAGCTCAGACCTGCACTGAATGGCAGAAGGTTATCCTATTTATTATATTGATGGCCATATATGATGGCACATTTTACCATTTACCTATTGTACCTCCCCTATTTCACCATAGATTGTAAGCCTGGTTTACTTCTTGGTATCTGTTGAATTGTGTTACTATGCATTGTCTCATATTATCTGTACATGTCCCCTTTGAATTGTAAAGTGCTGCAGAATATGTTTGATACTATATAAGTAAAATTATTATTATTATTATTATTATTATTATTATGTGAACTTTTGTTCCTGTTAAAATGAAGTGGAAGTGCACATGTCCAGGATAAAAAATTATCTGTGTAGTTCCCAGTGGCTGGACCTCCCGCGATCAATAAGTTATCACCTATCCTGTAATAAGTAATAGCATGTTTTCACCAGACAACCAATTTAACATTAAGAATACATAAAAGAAAAAAATGTTTCCTTGTTAAAAATTAGTAGCTGTATTACCTGCAAAAGTAATGTTATATTTTTACCACTAGAGGGCGAGCTATGCCAACTAATGACTTTACCTGATAATAAACTGCTCTGAATTTAAGAGACTGAAAGTATTACACATGATCTGTATAGTATAAAGTCTACATGAAAATCATAAAATATCTAAGCTCAATATTGTAAAGAAGTACTATTTTACTAATAAATAACATTGGTCCATTTCAGACGACAATGTGGCCATATATTAAGTGCTATAATATTGATCAGGATTATTAGAAACCATAGTACAAATTCTCATATTGTCTGTGACTGCATAATGGTGGTTAGAAATAGACTTTATAAGAGCACAAAGAGTCATCTATCCCTGGTAGAGATGAGTGCATCGCCCAGTCCATGATCCAGGTCAGGGGCGGACATATCATTGGTGCAATCTGTGCAACAGTTAGGGTGCTGTCACACCTGGCGACGGCACTGGAGATGTATTAGGCAACGTAGGGGCATAGCCTATCGGTGCCAATATCGCCCCTGCGTCGCCTAATGTAAAGGGGCGATGTCGGCGCCTCTTGAGTGCTCGCCTGGTTTCACATCAGTGATGTGAAACCAGGTGGCCGATCTGGGGTGATGTGTCCACATTGCCCCATGTAAACGGCCGCCGGCAACCTGACAGGCGATGGGAACCATAGGCTCCCATTGTACATCATCGCCGCTCGGGTTTTGAGACACCCTGGCGGCAATGCCGCCTGTCAGCTCGCCGGGGCATCGCCAGAGGTGTCTCCGCTGTGCCGTTGCCAGGTGTGACGGCACCCTTAGGGTACCTTTATACGCCACAACCGTTGGAGACATTTTTGACAGCGATATGTCGCCCTAAAATTATCGCCGTCAAATTGCCTCCCAATTGCGCCGTGTAATTTGGGAATTTGGCGGCGATATGTCGCCTGATTTTGGAGCAGTGCTCTGAAATCAGGCGACCGGAGCGAGGCAACATATCGCTGCCAAATTCCCAAATTACACTGCGCAATTGGGAGGCAATTTGACAGCGATAATTCCAGGGCGATATATCGCCGTCAAAAATGTCTCCCGCGGTTGTGGCATATAAACGTACCCTAAAAGGTAGGATAGGTGACAGTTCTACCTCCAAAAGAAGTGGAATTGATCATTTTGATGAGTTTTTGGGCTGCAAAGGGCCAATATATTGGTCTTGTCCAGGTCAGTGCTCTCTTGCTGTAGGTCAGAAGCTGCGCAAATGTGGACAGAAGTGGTGTAAATGTGGATGTGAGCTGCGTAAATGTGGACAGGAGCTGTGCAAATGATGCAAAAATAGTGATTTGGCAAATCGTAATGGATGGTGTTTGAAAAATAGCCTTTATGGCTAGGGCCACTTTAGCATTGTGGCCTACGTCCTGGGGGTCTGCCAAAGAGCAGGATTCCAGCAGCATTAACACAGCGTTACTGAAGTGTAACGCTTCCTTAACGTGGCCAATATAGTCTTATGGATAACGGACTCCATAGCGCACGCAAACGCCGGCATGTGTTTGAAATCTAGTTGTATTGGGACGAAGTGTCTCAGGATCCGCGCTGCTGAATGAATGAAACCAGAAACTGGAACACTGGTTTCAACGGGTGTTCTTTATTCTTACACATTTCGGAGCGTTACCATGCTCCCTCCTCAGGAACATACCTTTGAAATATCGCTCATTTTTGCATATTCCTGTGCGCTAAGAAATAGGGCGAGATTTCAAACTCCGGCACTTACATGCTGGCATTTGCATGCACTATGGAGCCCATTATCCATAGGAATCTATTGGCAGCCTTAAGGCACAGTCAGGCTAGGGCCACACTTACCATGTCCCCCATGTTAATCAGATGCCATTACTGCAGAGCCCAGCCTGCAGTAACACACACCATTAACGTCGAGGGCTGACAACGTTTTCCTGTGTGCACTGCTAAAGCGCAGTTCCTGGGGTTCCTGTGTGGCTGCATCCATGGTAAACATCGGGTTACTATGGAGCAGCGTTAGCTCTGAGCACCCGATGTTAACGCTGTCCGTTACTGCAGCCTTGCCTCTGCAGTTACTGGATCCGCAAAATATAAGTGACCTGCTAAGTGTGGCCCTAGCCTAAGGCTAGGGCCACACTAGCACTGACATTCTGTTCTGGGGGTACACCAAAGAGGAGGATTACTACAGCCTTAGAACAGCCTTAACGTAGCTTAACGCTATGTTAAGAATGTCATAGAGTATCATGGGGCAGCGGATCCATGGCGCATGTTATAGCGGGCACAAATGGTGCCTGTGCTTCAAATCTCTCGCTATTTCAAGTGGACCACATGACGTGCGCTTCCGTGTCATGTGGTGCGCTTGGAAGTAGTGCAAGATTTCAAACTTTGGCACTTACATGCCAGCGTTTGAATGGGCTCAGGAGTCCATCACCCATAGGATTCTATTGGCAGCATTAAGGTAGTTTTCCATTACGGTTACGCTGCGTTAATGCTGTTGGAATCCATCTTTTGACAGACCACCCTAGACGGAATGCCAGCACCAGTGTGGCCCTGACCTAAGGTGGATATGTGCTGCAAAAACCTAACGCTAATTTGGCCCTAGCCTAAATGTGGACAGGAGCTGTGCAAATGTGGACAGGAGCTGTGTAAATGTGAACAGGAGCTGTGCAAATGTGGACAGGAGCTGTGCAAATTTGGACAGGAGCTGTGTAAATGTGGCCAGAAGCTGTGTAAATAAGGACAGGAGCTATGCCATTGTGGACAGGAGCTTTGCAAATGTGGACAGGAGCTGCACAAATAAGGTAAGGAGCTGTGCAAATGTGGACAAGAGCTGCACATATGTGGACAGAAGCTACACAAATGTGGACTAGAGCTGCACATATGTGGACAGGAGCTGCACAAATAAGGTCAGGAGCTGTGCAAACGTGGACAGGAGCTGTGCAAATGTGGACAAAAGTAACACAAATGTGGACAGTAGCTGTGTAAATGTGGATGGGAGCTGTGCAAATGTGGACAGGAGCTGTCCAAATGTGGACAGGAGCTGTCCAAATGTGGATGGGAGCTGTGCAAATGTGGACAGGAGCTGTCCAAATGTGGATGGAAGCTGTGCAAATGTGGACACAAGCTATGCAAATTTCCTGACCTGGACTGTGGACCGGGGTTGCGCGAAACAGTTTGCTCATCTCTAATCCCTGGCCTTGGAATGGATATTAAGTACTCAGATCTCCCATTTTAGTCACCATGCAATCAAATATTATATGGCAATAGTAGCACAAATGGATCATTATTATTGCATCATTAACGGCAACTTTAGAGAATATAAATTTACTACATGGTGGCCTGATTCTAATGCATCGGGTATTCTAGAGTATGTATGTGGTTTATTTATGAAGATTTAAGAATAATGCAAAGCGAAGCTGGGTTTAAATCCTGCGCCAATATTGCTGATTGCTGGCAACCGGCCGGGCGTAACCAATCAGCGAAGCGTGGTTGAAGTCGCGCGCCAATTTGCAGGTGGACTGTCCCTGGTTGCTGATTAGTCATGCCCACGACCAATCAGCAACGCAGGATTAGCGTTACAGACAAACAGACAGAAGTAGACAATTATATAGTAGATACCTACAGCAGTACCGGTGTGCAGCGGTGCCAGTGTGCAGCAGTGCCGAAGTCCAGGAGGGGGCCGGGGGACAGAGGCCGAGTGAGGGCAGGAAGGGACCGGGGAAGAGTGGGCGGGTGCGGGCAGGAGTGGGCCAGGGGGACAGCGACCAGGTGCAGGCAGGAGGGGGCCAGGGAACAGCGGCCAGGTGCGGGCAGGAAGGGGCCAGGGAAAGCAGCCGGGTGCAGGGAAGAGGAGGCGGGGGACCCCTCCTGCCACACCCGTCTGCTGTTCTCCGGCCCCCTCCTGCCCGCAGAAGAGTGCTTAGCAGAGTATACAGCGGCTCAGTGGTTAGCAGAGTATATGGGGGCTCAGTGGTTAGCAGACTTTACGGCGGCTCAGTGGTTAGCCTAGTATACGGCGGCTCAGTGGTTAGCAGAGTATAGAGGGGCTCTGTGGTTAGCAGAGTATACGGGGGCTCAGTGGCTAGCACAGTATGCGCTGGCTCAGTCGTTAGCACTGTATACGGAGCCTCAATGGTTAGCACTCTATAGTGGCTCAGTGGTTGGCAGTGTATATGGTGGCTCAATAATTAGAACAGTAATGTGGCTCAATAGTTAGCACTGTATATGGTGACTCAGTAGTTAGCACAGTATGGTGGCTCAGTGGTTGGCACTGTATATGGTGGCTCAGTGGTTAGCACAGTATGGTGGCTCAGTGGTTAGCACAGTATGGTGGCTCAGTGGTTAGCACTGTATATGGTGGCTCAGTGGTTAGCACAGTACGGAGGCTCAGTGGTTAGCACTGTACGGTGGCTCAGTGGTTAGCACTGTACGGTGGGTGAGTAGTTAGCACTGTATGTTGGCTCAGTGGTTAGCACTGTATGGTGGCTCAGTGGTTAGCACTGTATGGTGGCTCAATGGTTAGCACTGCACGGTGGCTTAGTGGTTAGCAAAGTATGGTGGCTCAGTGGTTAGGACAGTGTATGGTCGCTCATTGGTTAGCACTGTACGGTGGCTCAGTGTTTAGCACAGTATGGTGGCTCAGTGGTTAGCACTATATGGAGACAGAGTGGTTAACTCTGTATAGAGGCTCAGTGGTTAGCACTGTATAAGGTGGCTCAGTGGTTAGCACTGTACACGGTGACTCAGTGATTAGCACTCTATGGTGGCTGAGTGGTTAGCACTGTATATGGTGGATGAGTGGTTAGAACTGTATATGGTGGCTTAGTGGTTAGAACAGTATACGCTGGCTCAGTAGTTAGCACTATATACGGTGACTCAGTGGTAAGCACTTTATGGTGGCTCAGTGGTTGGCAATGTATATGGTGGCTCAGTGGTTAGCACAGTATGGTGGCTCAGTGGCTAGCAGTGTATATGGTGGCTCAGTGGTTTGCAACGTGCGGTGGCTCAGTAGTTTGCACAGTGCGGTGGCTCAGTGGTTTGCACAATGCGGTGGCTCAGTGGTTTGCACAGTGCGGTGGCTCTGTGGTTAGCACTGTGCGGAGGCTCAGTGGTCAGCGCAGAATGGAGGCAGAGTGGTCAGCGCAGGATGGAGGCAGACTGGTCAGCGCAGGATAGAGGCAGAGTGGTCAGCGCAGGATGGAGGCAGAGTGGTCAGCGCAGGATGGAGGCAGAGTGGTCAGCACAGGATGGAGGCAGAGTGGTCAGCGCAGGATGGGGGCAGAGTGGTCAGCGCAGGATGGAGGCCGAGTGGTCAGCGCAGGATGGAGGCAGAGTGGTCAGCGCAGGAGGAGGCAGAGTGGTCAGCGCAGGATGGGGGCAGAGTGGTCAGCGCAGGATGGAGGCAGAGTGGTCAGCGCAGGATGGAGGCAGGGTGGTCAGCACAGGATGGAGGGCCAGTGGTCAGCGCAGGATGGAGGGCCAGTGGTCAGCACAGGATGGAGGGCCAGTGGTCAGCACAGGATGGAGGGCCAGCGGTCAACGCACATCCATCCCCCTCCCATCCACTCCGGTCTCACCCGCACCCGGTGTTTACATCGCCTCTACAGTAGGTAATGAGCGGTCATGTGACAGGCGGGTTGAAGTGATGTGCACAGAGCTTGTCACATGACCGCTCATTACTTGCTGTAGCGGCAATGTAAACACCGGGTGCGGGTGAGACCGGAGAGGATGGGAGGGGGGTTGAATGGAGCAGGGAGGGGGGGAAATGGAGCGAGGGGGGAGGGAATGAAGCAGAGGGTGGTGGGAATAGAGCGGCGGGTGGCAGCGACGGGCAAGAGGGGGCCGGAGGTGGGCGCTCGCTCTCCAGCGGGTGGGTGCGGGCAGGAGGAGGCTGACAGCACAGTGTCTGTGAGGGAAATCGCGCGTAGCTGTTTGCATCGCGGCTGCAGCACGCGGCTGTTTTGCATACTCCTCGCTCGCTGGCGGCCACCAATGAGCGCCCTGGAGGTGGTGCGCGATTTCGGCGTCAGACAGACACGATTAGGAGATTATATAGTAGATTAAATTTTCAAAACTGGTCTATTTTTTTTTTAATTATCAAAATTTCCAAACATACGAGATCTCTCCCCACTGATGATAGACAATACATGTAGAAGTTAAATCTCTAAATTATCTTCTTTATTCGCAAACTTATTCCTTGTACACACGACAGCTGAAAAAAGTCAAATGAAATAATTCATATTATAGCAATTATAGTCACTGATGTTAATATAATCATTTACACAGCCCGATACTGTCTACAATCCCCCATCTTGCACGCTTAAACACTCTGGTGGGACCCATGTCATGCTTGGTGTAAAGTCCATTATCGTATCATGGACCATGGTTTAGTGAGCGGCTGAGCCAGCAAAACAGTTTAAAGCTTTTTAATTGCATTGGAAACATGCACCATGCTGTGTGGAACGACTGAGCGGAAACGGCAAGGAATGATTTTGCCAATTGTCTACTGGTTACATTTAATTAAAATGAAGACATATTTACAATGTTTAGATGCTAATTGACTCAGTCTGAAATATTTACTAAATTAACATTAAACTTTCCCCAGGGGAATAAAGAAAGAAAATCACACTTTCCTTAAACCCCTTAAATTTTAAAAGGAATGTAGGAAGTGATTATAAAATCACAAAATTTGTCCGACAGGTGGGCTCTACCATGTATGGCAGGCCTATATTAATATTTAATGATTAAAGTGATACATATTGGCTGACATTTATTAATCAGTCTGTAAAAGTTTCAGAGTAAATCTAGCCCCCAATAAATAGCAAATTGGATTTTTTTACCATGCTCACCAAAGGTTATCTTATTTTAGGAGGACCATTAATAAATGTACCGTAATAGATTCCATAGTTGACTGTATTTTTGTATTTCCATAGTTGACTCGGCTTCATCACCACCCTCCGGTGGTGATGAAGCCGAGTCTGTTACTTCAGATCAACCGAATTTAAAGAAAAAAAAACTGTATTTCCATTCACCATAAATGTATATATTGGGAGTCCCTATATTAAGGGCTAGTCCAATAAAGGCATTTATGACATATTCATAAAATGTGCCACAAATGTCTGAAAGTTGGGAATCCTGTATCTGGGACATCCATCTTTGAGGTCAAGTAGCCCGATGGTGCACATGAATATAAAACTCTTATTGCTAATCTATTATTCTTTTTTGATTGAAGATTTTTATTCTATTTTCAGAACATAATATAAGGGCAGCTTTCTTGTTTGAGCCGCTGTTCAAAGGAGTCAGAGAAATGCTTTATAGCAGCCACATGGAACATAGGAACAGTCTAGGAGATGTCCATTAAAGGTTGGAAAAGTGGACCTCAATGATTCCTTTAACTTAAAATAACAGAGATAATAGCATTTACCTTCTCCCAGTCCAGGCTCCCCACAGCTGCTATAGTCTCTGATTTCTACCTGCAGTGGTGAAATCACGTTGACCATGGGCGAACATATCATTGGTGTAACCTTTGGCCCAAAAGTTAAGGCGGCCCATTTCCATCTTCAAATCAGGTGGAATTATGCATTATGATGAGCTATTGGACTGCAAAGGTTCTTGCCACAAGATCCATTCCCTCACTGCCAGTGACGTTGACAGCTCACATTGCTACTGCAGTCAATCTCTGCAATTCACAGACCTGACCTGAACTATCAGCCTTAGGCTAGGGTCACAATGCTGCTAGTCCTGTGTTCTGGGGGATTCCGTTTAAAATATAGAATTTGGCATTAGCGCAGCGTTACCGGAAAGGTAAGACTGCGTTAACGCTGCCAATTCATTCCTATGGATGACGGAATCCAGAGCGAAGGTCAAACGCCAGCATCTAACTGTCGGAGTTTGAAATCTCGCTGCTATTTCCAAGCGCATCACATGATGTGCACTTCCGCTTTGGAAATAGCGTGAGATTTCAAACTAGGCAGTCAGATGCCGTCGTTTGACCTGCGCTCGGGGTTCCATCACTCATAGGAATGAATTGGCAGCGTTAATTCAGTCTTATTTTTCCGGTGAACACTGCACTAATGTTGCTAAATTCTATGTTTTAAACGGAACCCCCTGGACACAGTGATAAATACTAGTGTGACCCTAGCCTTAATGACACATATATGGTTGTTAGTTCAGGCTACAAGACACACAGGGTTTTTTCCACGGGCCACCACCTGCCGCAAGTGCCGAAACCCGCAACTATACCGCACTTGTCGCACCTGCCGCAAGCCCCATAGACATTGCATGGGGCTTGCCGCAGGTGAACCGCAAGTGTGACGGTTAAGCAGCAGATGCGTAAATCCGCTGCATCTGCCGCAATCAGAGTAAAACGCTGATGTGAAAGGGGCCTTATAGATATTATTTGTCAAGTTTCATTTCAATTTTTACTCAGACCACTAATTAATTTTCCTCAGGCAGGATTAAAAAGAAAACTTATACAGGTGCATCTCAGTGTATTAAAATATCATCAATTTATATCAGTAATTCCATAAAGATATATTATATAGTCATTACAAACAGAGTGATCTATTTCAAGGTGTTTATTTCTGTTAATGTTATGATTATGTATTACAGCCAACAAAAACCCAAAGTCCGTTATCTCAGAAAATTAAAATAGCAAAGGATGAAGTCTCAGAGATAAAATATTATCTAAATAGGTATCAGAGGCTTCACCTTATGTGGTTGTGAGAGTCACAACCACTATAAAAGAATATCACAGCTTCTGCAGTCCCCACTGTGGTGCATATATCGGGAGGATAAAGGGTTAAAAATCACGCTGCCTCATTCCAGGGAAATCAAAGGGTGAATTTAATGTTGATTTATTAGTCAACGCAATTCAGATTCCTGACTTGTCAGGCAATCATTTCACATTGTCATGTTTCAGGGGTTCAGGAGCTCTGAAATGTATGAATAATAAATCAATATTACATTCACCCTTTTGATGTCTCATGGAATAGACAGTGTGGTTTTTATCCTTCATCCTTCCTGCTTTCATTTTCTGAGGTAATGACCTTTGGGTTTTCACTGGCTGTAAGTCATAATCATCAACATTAACAGAAATAAACACTTGAAATAGATCACTCTGTTTGTAATGACTACATAATATGTGAGTTTCACTTTTTGTATTGAATTACTGGAAAAAAATAACTTTTTAATGATGCACACTGCTGCGATTTTGCAGCTTATGAAAAATTCTGATACTTCTGGATGCGTCCCAATGTGGCCACAGTTATAATGCATTTCAATGGACTCCGGCTCCGGAAATGTGCGAATCCATCCAATGGATCCGTTGTAACACACTAAGCATGCTCAAACAGCGATTTCTGCCCCTCCCAATGCATGTACAGCATTACGGGGTCTCTCTCTCGTTTGCCATCACAGACCATGCCCAGAGTCTAGTTCCTCCACCTTACACGCATCTACCCCTGCATCAGAGAAAGGGCATGTGCCCTATGTTAAAATTCTTCAGCCTTTCGATCACCTCTTTAGGCATGCTATAATTGGCATGGGATGGGGCGGGGGGGGGCCTGTAAAATAAAACATACAATTATTAATTATAAATATACTTACCACTCCAGCGACGAGTCCTCCCGTCTTGCTGACTCCTCCATCTACTTCCGGGGCCGCTCATTAACTTCTGGGTTATTTACTGCACTGCTCGGCGCTCGGCAATTTACGGCTCGGCGTCAGCAGTGTTTGGGCGATGACATCAGAGTTCACCCACGGTCTTGCCCAAGCCATGAACTCAGGTGAACTCTGACTGTCACTGTTAGGATCGGCCTGCTTCTCTGCTCTGCATTGACGCTTGTCTATGCAGAGCGATGTAGCAGTACTAACATTGCTCTATCCATGTGGACTATGTCGGACTGAAGATTTTTTTTAATAAAGATGGAGTCTCTAAATTTTTTTGTTTTATTTCTAATAAAAATATTTTTTCTCTGTGTTCTGTTTTTTTTAATCTTTATTAGAAAGTCATGGTGATCATGTCTAATATTGGCATGACCCCATGAATTTTGGGCTTAGGGCCACTGCTAATACAAAGCTAGCCCTAACTCATTAAGCAACAAGCAACTTACCTCTCCGCCAATTGTTATTGTTAGTGCTGCACTAAAATACTGCCAGTTAAAGGTTATTATATTGATGATTTTGCCTATTTTACCTGCCCTCTACCATCATAGGTGGGAGTATGTCCGGGTGGGTAATAAGTTACCCTATAACTGTTTTGATTGTTTTTATTTGTCTCTGTTGTTACACTGTCACTTGCAAATATCAAAAAAGAAAATAAAAAACATTCACCAAAGTGTGCAGCCCCGCCCTCAGTGGTTCTTTTTCTTCCTTTATCCTTAGGCTATGGTCACATTAGAGCCATGGAAGCACTAAAACTAGCTTTTTTTCATGTTGAAATTTTGAAATATGCTAGAATTAACGCTTCCCTAGGCTCCCATGCAAAAAAGGATGGTCAAAATGCAACACTTTTGATGCTAGGCGTTCGTGCAAAAGCACCAAAAAAGCAGTAAGCAGCATTTTTAGTGATGTTTGCAAAAACGAATGCATTTTTTTTTCACATGGAAGTCTATGGGAAACGCATGCGTTAACGCTAACACTAAAAAGGGACGAATGCCATAAAAATGGCAATGGAATAAATTGCTCCTTTAACGCATCCTTGCAAAGGATGCACCCTCCCAAATGTAACCCTAGCCTTAAAGAAGCAGCCTCATGAAGATTTATTTTTTTACTAAATCTGTGCCATGTATATGTAATGTAGAGTTCTCACCTACTGCTGCCTTGTCTGGTATCCAGCACCATTCTGCTCCTCTTCTCAGTGATGTCACCACTATGCAGTCTCACACGTATGTGACCTGGAACAAGGCTTCATAGACTTATATTGTAAAAAAAACACTTTCACCAATCTAGCTATTCTGGAAAGTGTGGCATAATGAGAAGAGGAATGACGCTGGATACCTGAGAAAATGGCTGTAGACGAATAAATGAGTACACTCACACTACATGTACGGTATATACCCACAGAAAAATTCATGGGGTTCTTTAAAAAACTCAAAAAAAAGGGAATCCCGAAAAAATGACATAAACAATGGGCTGTTGTCTATCGCTTTTTTATCTCTGAGCAGTCTTCATACACAGCTAAGAATATCTACAATACCTAGCTATCCTATTTTTACATCTAATGTTAAGCAGCCAATTAGCACTGACAGAACTGCAAGAAGTAATAGCACAGAAATGTAGCATTCATACTGTGAGTAAGAAGACTGACAGCCAGAAACCCACAGAACTCAATGTGAGCCTAAAAATAGCGTGAAACACTCACTTCCTCTGAATCCTTATTTCATTATATACCCAAATATAGAAACTTTCCAGGCAATACGAAAGCTCTATTTTCTAAAATATGAAGCAAAGAAGTGCATAAATCAGAAGACAAACTGTGCAACATATCTAAAGGGACCAAGATTAAGAAAAAATATATACTACATGCATCTAAGTAAAAATAAACCCTTCTGAAGGTATCCATATCTCTTACCACTCCTTTCTGACAAATTGCAATACCAAATTATCACAGTTAGGCTAGGGTCACACTTAGGAGGTTGCATCAGTTAACGTTAGTGTTAACACTAGGTACATTTATGTACCATGCGTTAACGCATGCGTTTCCATAGGGACCCATGTTAAAAAAACGAAAGCGTTTTTGAAAAAGCGCCCAAAAACATTGCAGAGCATGTTTTAAGCCTTGTAGCAAAAATGCATTGCTTTTTTTACATTGGAGCCTATGGGTGTGTTAATGCATGCGTTTTTACACATTTCTGCATGTCAAAAAGGGATCCAGTTAGCGGATGCATGACGCAAGTGTGACCCTGGCCTTAGGATAGAATAACACTGGCGTATGACTTGCAGGAGAAAATCTCGCATTGCACTTGGCCTAATGTTTGACAATGATGATGCTGAGATCTGTGATATTTTACTCATCCCTAGCACTAACTGGATTGAGAAAACAAATGGCAGCATGCTGCAATTGTCAGCGAGTCTCAGCTCAATAAGTCTATGGGTGGGAGTGAAACACAGGACTGCACTGATGTCTTCCTAGTGCAGTGCGATATATGTAGAAATTGGCAATGGAGGAGATGGAGAGATTAATATCTCCCTCTCCTCTGTGCTTGTGATCTAATCGCAGGATCGAATCACAGTAGATGACACTTGGATTACTTGAGCAACAGAGCCTCAGCCAAGGGTCACTAGCATATTGCTTCCAATTCTCTCACATCAACCCTTAGAAAATAGGTTTGGGCAAAAAGATTCACAGAACCCTGGTCTACTTGTCAATCTATACCTTCCTGCCAGCATCCTTACTAATCAGAAGAGGCTCTAGTCATACTGACAGGTAGGAGGAGGTTCATAGGGCTCTGGTGAAGGAGCTTCAGACTACCATTAAAATACTAAATAAATTGATGTCATACACCATGAAAACTAATCACCCTTTTTAAAGTGTGCATGTATATGGGAGCACCTGGAGGGAACGCTATCGGCCTAATAAAATTTGTCTAACGGCTAATTAAAGTGTATGGACACCTGCCTTACCCCATGAACAACTTATGACCTTTGATGGAGGGTCACATCCAGATCCTGTCTGCATCTTTCCTGGTACATGAAGGATACATTATTCAGCTTTCATCCACCTTCAACAGCTGTGGGTGTGGCAGTAATCTGCAGCTGATAACTTGTTAAATGCGCCTGTCAATCTCTGACAACAGCATTTAACCTAGTGATGCCCACATAGCAAAATATTCAGGTTCAGATTATTCTAACCGAATACTTCTTACTATTCGGGTATTCGTCTTGAATACTGAACATAAAGGAAATCAATGGGGAATTGAAATATTTTTCTGGGGAATCTTCCAGAAAAATATTTGAGTTTCCCATTGACTTGCATTAGGTCCAGTAGCAGAGGCGAATATCCAAATAGTAAAAAGTATTTGGTTAGAATAATCCGAACCTGAATATTTTTCTATTCGCTCGTCACTAGGTTTCTGATTCTGAGAGCAGCCCTTGATTCCATGCATGAATCACTCAGTTTACTGAGTGCAGCAGTTGTGACATAATCTTATATGTAGCATGTAACAAAGCTCAGATAGCTAAAGCCGCCCACCGTCACAGATTTCTATGTACATTGACTATTGAAAGTTAGCTGCTTACCACAGGAGGGGGCTGGATTGGACTAGGTCTCATGCACTACTGTAGCTGCTGAAGTTCACTAATGATAAGGTCATAGCGATAAAATCTTCATTATTATTATAAACAACAGCACACACTATAAGTGTCACCAGAATCACGGGACCTGAATGCTTCACCTGAAGGACCTGGGGTCCGCTAATGACCGCGGAAGCTGTCTTGATTCACTTCCTGCTATGATGTCTCAGTCAAAAGAAGAGGGGGGGACAAGAGGCGCAATAGTGCCTTATCACTAGACACTAAAAGAAGGGGGGGGGGACAAGAGGCGCAATAGTGCCCTTATCACTAGACACTACTCAGTGACATCACCAGCAAGGAGTGATCATTTCCTGTGTCTTTAGCTGAGCAGCATCTTATTTAAGACAAAGGAGGCGATCAGACTATGCAGCAATAAGGCCCTTTAGTGGCCAGTGTAACATATTTAAAAAAAAGTTTTTAAAAGTATGAAAAAAAAGCCATTGAAGTTGAAATCACCTGTCTTTTACACCAAAAAATATTAAAAATAAATATTTACACACATTTGGTATTGCCGCGTTCAGAAATGCTCATCTATAAAAATATAAATCAGATCGGTTAACTATGTAAGGGTCGCTTTACACACACCAAATTATGTGGCCAACTTCTGAACAGATCTCTGGTTGCTGTGAAATCATGGACACATGTTACATTTGTACACAGCCACAAATGGAGCAATGTGTCCATGATTTCACTGCAACCAGAGATCTGTTCAGAAGTTGGACACAGAAGTTGGTGTGTGTAAAGCGGCCCTAATAGAGAAAAAAAGTTGAAATGCCAAAAATATGTTTTTTGGTTTCCACAAAATTGCAAAAAAATGCAATAGCAGGCAATCAAAACATCACATCTACACAAAAATTGTATCAGCTCAAGCCAAAAAAAAATAAGCCATCACAAAACCTTAGATTCTGAAAATGAGAAAGCTATGGGTCGCGGAAAATGGTGCCAGAAGCGTATTTTTTTTAATGTTTCTGAATTTTTTCCCCACTTAGATAACAGTAAAAGTATACATGTTTGGTATCTACAAACTCGTACCAACCCAAGGCATCCTACAAATATCTCAGCTTTAGCATATAGTGAACATGATGAATAAAAAAATCATCATATAATTGCACTTTTTTTTGCAATTTCACCATACTTGAATTTTTTTCCATTTTCCTTTACACTGTATGGTAAAATAAATGATTTCATGTGATAGTACAACCCGTCCAGCAAAAAACAAGCCGTCGTATGTCTATACTGACGGAAAAATAAAAAGGTTATGGAAGAAGGGGAGGGAAAAATGAAAAATGGAAAACAGAAAATCGCCCAGGCGTGAAGGGCTTAATGAAGAGGTCCCCCACAGTCTTAATTAGCCAAAGAGCAAAAAGTCCAGTAACAAAAAGTTGCTCTCGCTCTTCTAGTTCTGCCCTATACATGTACTAAATCAACCACACGACCGACATCCCTCTCCTATGGAGGAAATGTGTGGACAGCTGAGGATTCCTCCAGCAATTTGATCTGATTGACGGGAGTTCCTGTGCTTAATCCAGACTTTTAGCGATCACAGTTCAAAAACGAGTTGTCATGATGGTGAAGAGTTACTGTAGGGTTTTATATGGAAATAATTCCTTAGATTGTGATCATGAACTCCACTTAAATATCTAAGTATCATATTGAGAGTCTCACGTTTGTGGAATTTTGCCAATACGAGAACTATAAATACATGGTTTTGGTTTATTTGATACAATGGGTGACTTACATTGTATTTCTAGTTTGTCATTTTGAGTTTAACAATGTTATGTAATAACTTCGCTTCCTGTACCATATTCCTGGTGGGACCACGTCTTCTGAGATCATTAAACATTTACTAATTACCTAGAAAATATAGCCTCATATTAACTCACTATAGCTCCGAGAAAAGACCAGACAGGCAGAGAACTAATTTAGGAAATTGTTTCTTTCCAACTACATCTGAGGAGTTATTGATCTGAATTATGCCCCCGGAGACTCAAGACAGACAAAAAGAGTGTCATTACTTCAGAGAATAAATGATTACTTTTTTGGAATGGAAAAAAATCGTCCTTTCTGAAAACCCTTCAAATCTAAGTGCGCACATTTTATCCTGCAACTTGTCTTTAAAGAAAAGGCCAGAGTTCTCTGCCAGAATGAAGAATGCTGCCTGGATACAAAGCTTGTCTTCAGTGAATATTTAGGAATCCTCAGCTAAGAACAACTTTTAATAGGTCTAGGGGCCCTAAATGGCATTGCAGACATTGAAAACCACTCAAAATTTAGCTGCATCCAATTACCCTTTTTATGGCTGATTCCAGGGAACAGCAGACTGACAGCACCTTACAGGAGCGACTGAAATGGTTACTGTTTTTTAACAAACTGTGCATATGTCAATGATACTATTAAATATAAGAAACTTTACAAATAAATCACCAGAGAAATTAGATTTTTTTATATATGAGTCTTTTCTCCTCCTCTCCCCTGACTCCCTATTTTCTAAAACTGCTCACTTAAGACTGGGGCCACATTAGCGTTGGGTTTTTGCAGCACATGTCCGCCATGGGACTATTTTTACTGCAGCGTTAACACAGTCTAATGCTGTATTAATGCTACCATTGAATAATATGGGTGCCGGACTCCCCAGCGCATGTTAACGCAGGCACCAAAGTGCCGGAGATTGTAGTCTCGGTTATTTTGTAGCAGACGGGAAAACGTTACAGGAGCGTTTTCCATCCTACAAATAACAAGAGATTACAATCTCCGGTACTTTGGTGCCTGCGTTAACATGCGCTGGGGAGTCCAGCACCATATTATTCAATGGTAGCATTAACACACTTAGACTGCGTTAACACTGCAGTAAAACTAGTCTATGGCGGATATGTGTTGCAAAAAAACAGACTCTAATGTGACTTTAGCCTTAGCGATCAATTTTAGTCCTATTGACTTTTTCTTGGGAAAGTAGAAGAGGATGAATGTGCATAGTGAAGCAGAAGGTAACAGACACAAAAAGGACTGATTTGTAGGAAGTTTTTGTCAACCAGGGATGGATTCACAGCAGCATTGCTCAGTAGTACGGCAAAATGTCCGATACGCTGCTCTTGCTTCTTAAACTTAGCTTCACAGAGACAGGAGAGTAGGAATATTCATGCCTTTGTGTACTATGTATTTGAGACGTCACAACATCTAGATTTCATCCTGAAACACTGCTAAATTATAGAGCCAGCAGAGTGGAAAACTACAGGATACAGACATAGAGCAGCTTATTCGATAGTCACCTGAAATAACAGGTACAATTTAAATGCGTAGAGTAATTCAATTGTTTTTACACTCCCCTTTCTACTGTGATATACTTTTGTTTCCTCCTCTTTAATGCATCATATGAAATATACTAGTGCATCTCAATGAATTAGAATATCATCAAAAAGCTAATTTATTTCAGTAATTCAATACAAAAAGTGAAATATATATATTATAGAGTCATTACACACAAGTGATCTATTTCAAGTGTTTATTTCTGTTAATGTTGATGATTATGGCTTACAGCCAATGAAAACCCAAGGTCATTATCTCAGAAAATTAAAGTAGAGAGGGTGAAGGGTTAAAAACGCACTGCTGTATTCCAGGAGACATCAAAGGGTGAATATAATATTGGTTTATTAGTCAACGTGGTTTCAGGGCTCCAAGTAATGCCCTGAAACATGGCAATATTACATTGATTTTTTATAATATTCTAATTCATTGAGATGCATAGCAGTCGAGACAAATTACAGATAATATATTTTTACAATAAAGCATGTTTAGAACAAGATTTCAAAGGATGTAATAGAAATCAGTGTTCTACTTTAGCATTTCTTATTATATGAATCTGTCAACACAAACATTTAATTAAACATCATTATTTAAGCATGCCTGTTGAGGTATGTGAAGAAAATATATTAAGAGGGTTACCATTTTGTCAAAGTGTAGAATTGAAAGTGAAAAATCACTATATACATTTTTATCACTTGAAATGGCAATTCTGGTCTGTTTTTACATTAAAATGATGCAAAGCCTGATAGTTTCCCCAACAGGACCTATTAAAGTCACTGGGGTCTTTCAGTTACATCTTGGATCATACTATAGTGGGGTGGGTAGTCTAGGACAAGGGGCATGCTTCTGTAGTCTGCACACTGGCCATCCCACAGAGAAATGGGGGGGGTGATGGGAATGAATGTAGTTATACAGGCTGGGTATGTGGGCTGTATGGGTGCAAGCCATAGCTTGATTTAGGCCTTCTCGCATGCTAGGATTCGTCCACTCTAGAGTTACTGACAGTGATTCAGGTAGATTTTTCAACGGTCATTTACTGAACATTCTGCACAATATTACGAACACACATATACTATGTGCACAATAATTGACAAAGTATTTCACAACACATTTGGCTTTATGGCACACTTTAACTTTAGGCTGCTCCATTACCCCTAGTACTACTGCTGTCGTTAGTTGGTCACCCTCTTTACTGCTTAGCATCCTACTCCCACACATTAGAGTCATTTAGCCCCCTTCTCGACCTATATATCATCAGTACCCCGCACTCCACATGTCAGGAGCACCAATGCACTTACCATGTTGGTTTCACCTTCCGATTCCCAGGGCCAACGAATACGCACCAGGGCTCTCGGGAGCATGCTTAGGGCACAGCCATGCTGCTCTCCCTTGTTTTAAATGGCCAGGCTGACTAATACCGGAAGTGCCTCTCAGCCTATGGCTCAGAGATACAGTGTATTTAAGGCATCAAGGCCCATTGGGAGGTGCCTGTACAATGTATCTAAGTTAATTAGTTCTTTCTTTAGACAACTGTAAGGATCCCCTACCAAATTGAGTCTATTTTACTGTGTATTTATCAGAATGTGTGTTCCTATTTTCGTCAAGTGCTCCCGCTGTACCTGCCAGAGCCTGTCATTAGCCACTTTTTCCTACTAGTATCCATCTAATCCACTGCACCTACCATTACCTGACAGTGTCTGCTAGTACCTGTCAGCATCTGCCTTATCTGCTGTGACAAGAACTCGCCAGTATCTGCCACCACTTGCCTCTAACGTCCGTACCTGCACCTGACTCTGTTCCAGCACCCTGTGCTCTTGTACCAGCTGTTGAGATACCGAAATTTCCTGGCGCTGCCCCTGGTGGCTACCATACCAGTGCAAGCTTATCCCCTCCACCTGTGGCATTAGTTAAAACTTGGTAACTGATCAAGTATGTTCCTCCAGGTCAAAGATAGGTGCCTTGGTTCAGTGTGTCAACCATCCCCTCACTTGCCTTGACGAGCATGATACCCAGGATCACGTGTCACCTACAGGAACCAGTTTCTCTTTCATGGTCGACCAGTCTCTTCTCATCTAACACTTGCTACTTTTCTGACTGTTAACCCAGGTCTATTCCAAGCCTCCTCCTGAGGACATGTACAGCTGGAGATATTCCACTGACAAGGAAACCTGTTCTGGTCTGGCCTGGAGCTCAAAAGAGAGCAAGTGAATTCTTTGGACATCACACTTCTGAAGTCCTTCCTGGGAGCGTTTTCCTCTGTCCACCAATGTTAGGTTAACAGTTGCCATAGCTCACCAAAAAATGGTTAATTGTAACCCTAAATCAACAAATCATATCAAAAAAGGTATACTTCTAAAATTTTACTTTTATTTCCTAAAAACGTGGACTGATAGGTCATATTCTTTGTACAACACATTTGAACGGGAGGAAGTATACCAATAACCCTGTGCTCTCCCTATTATTGATCTGCCTGACAATGGAGGTTTTCAACAACTAAGTAAAAATGGTTTCCCCTAGGGTCAGCCGTCAAGTAAGAGTTGCCACAAACACCCACTTATTTCACCTAAGGAATCTACATGGCTTACATGCTAGTATTCCTGTACACTCTCTACTACTAAACAAAGATGGACTCTTCCCTCTAAGCTTAGAGGCTAGCTCCACCACCAGTGGGCTGATCCCACTCTTTACCTATTTCTTGCCTACAGTCAGTAGCTGAAAAGATTATTATCTTACTATACACTATACCTATCCGAAGTGCTACCTACATGTTATCTTATACTGTACATACCTACTTAATATTATCTATACCTTATACTTTACACATTATACAGGGTGGGCATTTATAGGGATGCACCTAAATAAAATGGGAATGGTTGGTGATATAAACTTCTTGTTTGTCCAGAAAATGGACAAAAAGTTTCTGATCCGCGCTACTGTTTAATGACAAGACTTCCTCTGTGCTTTAAAGAGGACCTTTCACCCCCCTGTTGCATGGCAATCTAAATGCACCACTGAATGCAGCGTGTCAGCTGCATTCAGGGAATGGGTTCCCCATGGCTTCCAGCCCCCCTGTACCCTGAGAAATAGACTTTATAAAGTGTACATATAATGAAGTCCGGAGGGACTTACTGAGTGATGAGTCATTGCTGCTGCTGGTGTCCCTGCCTCCAGCCTCTGGTGCACCTCCAGTCCTCAGTGCCGACTCCTTTATTTGTCTCCCCTCACTGCTCCATGCTGCTCTGCAGAGAAAACAATAGGCGGGACTGGGTCCCGTCAGCTGATACGCCTCCTGCCGGTGATGTCAGCGCCGGAGCCCGCCCAGCTCCAGCTTATGTATATACAGCAGGGTGGGCTCTGGCTTGCCCCGCGTAACATAAGCTGACAGGCGGCTTCAGCATGACATCACGGCAGGAGGCATGTCAGCAGGCTGTAGCGCTGTGACATACATAAGCTGGAGCAGGGCGGGCTCGGCGCTGACATCATCGGCAGGAGGCCCTGTCAGCTGCTGGGACCCAGTCCCCCCATTGCTTTCTCTGCAGAGCAGTATGGAGCAGGCGAGGAGGGGAAACAAATGAAGGAGGCGGCACTGAGAGGGCTGGAGGTGGCACACAGAAGACTGAAGGAGGGAGGACACCAGCAGCGATAACTCATCACTCAGCAACTCCCTCCAGACTCACAATATGTACACTTATAAAGTCTATTTCTCAGGACTACAGGAGCCATTAGATTCCCATGCAGCTAAGGGGTGACAGCGTCCTCTTTAAATAGTAGATTTTTATTCCTACGTGTTTTGAGATCCTCCTGATCTCTTCCTCAGGGATGAAAACGTCAATGCCACTGGATATCTGAATCATGTAGCAATTTCAGATATCCAGTGGCTTGAGGTTTCCATTGATGAAGAATGCCCCACTATCTTTGTACCCAATATACCAAATCATACCATGAGTTTTTGTGTTCCAAAAGTCTTGGTGGGGATCTATCCACTGTGGATTAGTGTCAGACCAATAGGGTGGTTTTGTTTGTTAACTTCACTATTCACAAAAAAGTTTGCCTCATCACTAATCTGAAGACAATTGTCTATGTATGAAGATACAAGATGTGCAGTATCTGAAACAAGGATACTGGAAGCCAGTGCTAGTATTTCTTCTGCGGTGTTGCTATCAGTGTGTCAAGAGTGGGAGAAGAGGGTTGCATTGACAATCCAACACAATGGGCAGCACTTTGAACAAATTTTATAAGTGGTCATAACTTGGAAATAATTTATGAAAGAATAAAATTACGTTAAAACCAAGCTTACCATTGTTTTCCTTATGAAATTCTCAATACGTTTGATGTGTCACATGACCCTCTTCCCATTGAAAAAAATAAAGTTTGATCCAAAATTGCCGACTTCAAAATGGCTGCCAAGGTCACCACCCATCTGTAAAAGTTTTCCCCCTCCCTTATACTAATGGGCAACAAACAGAAAGTTGATATCACTAACCATTCTCATTTTGTTTAGGTGCATCCATATAAATGGCCCACCCTGTATATACTGCTACAGCATACACATGGAGACATTACATAATTAACATAGACGCATGACACAGTTCACACATAAATTGAAACGTGATTGGTGTCTTCAGGGCAGGAGCAAACAAGCACAGTCCATCCCTTAAAATACCTTTGTTATCGTGACATTGCTTCCGTTATAAACAGAAGCCATCACCTTAGTCTGTTAAAGCTTGAGGGCTTTCTAGGAAAAAACTCCTACTCTATCCAAAGCTCAGAGTTCTAGCCATATTGTCAAGTGCACAACAAATGTTCCTACAATGGCATAATTTATGCTAATGACTGGAGGTGCAGTAAAGTAACATGATAGTAGAGAGGCTTGTGTCTGGGTGCCCTCATGTGTAAATTGTGTTTAGACTTCCTTTTACAAGCTAAGGACCATATGGTCTACTATTTTTCTTTCGCTTTTTAAATGAACTTAATTGCATCTGCATAGCAATTAGATTGATTCATAAATGGAATGAATAATGCATTAATGTATTCTTACTGTTTAAAAGTAAGGTTGAATTATGCAAAAAAAAAAACTAGTTGAACAAAGACACAGACTAATCATGGCTGTTATTTATTGGAAAAATTTGCATTTTTTTTTTTCCTATATTTTGGATGCCTGGGTGTTTTCAGTCTACAAATGAGTCAGAATATTGTAATAGAGGGGGGGGGGTACAAAATAAACTTTCAAAAATCATTGCAAATACCATTACAATGAAAAAGACATATGGCTTCTTTGACAAGAGGCATGAAAGTCAATCTGGGCAGCAATGACTTTATCACCATGTTTCAGTTATTAGTATTACAATCTTGAGCAAATCTTGTATTTTTATTGAGTTTTGCTTTTGTGAAATATTTTTAACATTTGTAAATGTTCTGAGTCTTAAAACTCAAGAACATGTTAGACCAGTCTGGGCATCTTCAGCATATAACCTCACAGCCCGCGGGTTACTACAAACAATATCTCTAGACATACTGTATGTATGAACCAGGTGGAAGAGGGAGGTATTGGAAGGCTAATGCACTTCTTTTGGAGCCCTACTATGGCTCTGTATAGCATTACAAGAATGGCTGCTTGTATCCTAAGGCCGGCTTCAGACTGCGTCTGAGATCCGATCCGTAGCTGTCCGCTTGAAGCAGACAGCCGCGGACCGGATCAGCACACAGGACTGGGGGCTATTATGCCCTCCGATCCTGTGTGCAGCCGCACACAGCTGCAGGCGCTGACAGGTCAGGACCGCGGCACCCGCGGTCCTCACCTATCAGCAGCAGGAACTGCGTGCGACTGCACACAGGATCGGAGGGCATAATAGCCCCCCAGTCCTGTGTGCTGATCCGGTCCGCGGCTGTCTGCTTCAAGTGGACAGCTACGGATCGGATCTCAGACGCAGTCTGAAGCCGGCCTTACACAATCACAAATCCTATATGTCATGTCAATTTAGATCAGTGTTTCCCAAGCTCCAGTCATTAGGTTCCCCAGCAGATCACTTTTTCAGGATTTCCTTAACATGCCACAGGTGAAGGAATCATTATCAAGACATCAAAAAAATTGCCACATTTTCTCTCACCTATTACTAAGGAAATCCTGAAAACGTGACATAATGGGGGTCCTGAGGACTGAAGTGTGAGAAATACTGATTTAGAGCAAATGCCCTTAACACCCTGGGAAAAAGCTGTGTAATACTTAATTGGCTATTACAAACTCTAGAAAATCATACACCAATTCACATCCGAACGAGAGATGAGCGTATCCTTCTAAGTATGACAGTTTGGTTTGGGTCGCCGATCTCCCCGGTGTTGAGCAAACCTGTTCGGAGTTTGGGTGCTTTATTTTTGCAAAGCACTGGAGCGAGCATCATTGTGGTTGGATGCAGTTAGTGTTTGGCCCAGTGTGAGCCGATCCGTTTGATCGGCTCGCATTGAACTTCAAAAGCACAGTTTTTGGCTGTAGTGTGTGTCCAAAATAAATTAAAAAAAAATAAAACCCCTGCCCTCCCATCCCAAGAGTGTTTTACTTATTTCTGGCTATATGTGGGCGGAGAACTGAACTGCTAAACAGTGACTTCCATTGAGGTTTGGGTCAGTGCGCCAAAAAGTTTGACTCTACTGCACGAACTTGAAGTTCAAAAGGTTCGTTCATCTCTATTCAGAACATCTCATGACCAATGGTAGTTGGACTGGCAACCAAGGTAAGAAAGAGGCCTCAGTTCATTTTGGGTTCTGCAAATATTCAGATGAAAATCGTAAGCTGCCCATATTCTAGAAAAGTGACTCCCAATCGGATGTGTTGTTGAAACACCATTTTTTATTGACAAAAGAATATATCTGTTGGAATTTTGGTTAGCAATATAACAACTTTTATTGTCATTGATGGGTGGAAACACATTTATACCAAGCCAAGGATCTTCAAGACATCAGTAGAAAAAATAAGACTTCACAAATAATAGAAAGAGGGTACAGAGACAAGAAAGCATTACTTCCTTCACATACTGGAAGCATTAAACAATACCAGAAAGGTGAGTCAGTGTCACATACAGACAGGGAACTCCAAAGGATAGCGGGATGGGGAAAAAAAGGGAAGGAAAGCCTTCGCAGCAAGGAGAGGGGGATCGGGCCCCCTTCTGACATTGGCCTGTGTCTGTCCCTTACTGTCCAAAACAGGTTCTTCCTGCCGCCATCAAGTACCTAGTCCCTGTCTGTCACCTATGGCAACCCTGGAAAGGGCACTAGCCTCTACATTGCAGATAATAAGACACAGGGTAGGTAAAGACAGAAAGGGAAAATCACAATAAGGATATTTGGTATTGGCTGCAGAACTCCAAGGCAGAGAAAGAGGGTCACCAGGAATAACTTCAACATCAGCAGAGCACTACCAACAAACAGCACAATGGTCAGGCAGAGAATGAGGTCTATCAATGACATCAGGTGATGGGTCATGTGACTATTTAAAGGGTGGAAGAGTGGTCATCAACCATATCACCTGATTTAAGACAGCAACAGCAACTGAGATTAACCCTTAATGTCCCAAAGGAAATTAATAACATTTAAGTCAGATCCTGACAGTCAGTAGATGGTTGAATTATTATGAAGAAATCAGGCTGAAAGAGAAATGAAGGCCTAGCCGATGTATGTTATGAACCTAGTATTGCATATATAAAGGGAATGACCTAATATTCATTTCACTGTAAGTATTGTAGATGTATTATGCAGCATTTACAGATGAAAAGGACAAAAGTGAATGTCCAAGATACTCTTCATGATTCAGTACTACAAGAAACTGCTTAGCATCCAGCCCATTAGAAAAGTAAATGATGCTTATCATATTTTTCTCTAATTAGAAGCCACAATCTCATTTACCATTATAAAAGACTGTGACTGTGATGAATTGCATAGTCATCAGTGAGCGATTATTTTATTTAATTATTCCATCACATTTAGCAGATTCCATATGACTGGCATATATTCTGTCTACACATGCCTAATGGAGTTGATGGTATTGCAGTGCTGACAGCTGAGACACAGTAATATATATTACACGTTTACTCTCTATATTGAGCATAGGAAGAAAAATGCTAATAAGATGACAATAGATGTTCCATCAATAACATACTACATCAGCATATTCCTTCTTTTCAGCAATTCAGCATCATGTTGTTTCCTCAGAGGATTAACACTGAATATTTCATTCAATATACTATTATATTCGTCATTGGGTTTAATCTCTTGTAATAGAATACAGAATGCCTTTGATTATTGAAGAGAATGTCCTATCCTTTATATTGTAAAATAATATGCCACAGACCTACAGTACATATGAAAAGTCTACACACCCCTATTAAATTGCTAGGTTTTTATTATGTCAAAAAATCTAACCAAGAAGAATCATTTAAGAACTTTTTCATCCTTAAAGGGAACCAACCACCCCAAATGACCCCCCCGGACTGTTAATATGTGTCCCTACACCCAGCACACACATTTGGGGCAATCGTTTTTGCTAAAAAAAACTGTTTAGTAGAAGCTAAGATATAGCTGTATGAAGTTTAATAAATTGAGCCTAATGGGTGTTACCTAGCTTTGTCCTCGTGCATTTGTTCGTGCCTGTCAGCTTCCTCTTCCCCCCTCCCTTCAGTGAAGCCCTTCTGTGTTGCCGAAAATGGCCTGCCTGTCTGCTGCTGCCTGATAAATTATGCACGCCCATCTCTGCACCTAAGAGCCTGGCCCCGTCATGAAAGGGGGGGGCTAGATCGCGTCATGAAAGGGGGCGGGGCTAGATCGTGTCATGCCGATCTTTTTCAGCGACCACCAGGTCCCCAGTGGCGTTCCCTGTGAAACAACACCCGGGAACGGGTACCCCACGACCCTAGGGCGGGTCAGGTATGTCATTGGTCATTTTGTTCTCTGCTTTAATGTGAGCTCATGCGCTGAGCTCGCATCATTACCTGCACATGTCAGCTGATCTGATCTCCGATCCACCTGCTACAGTTGACCCATTAGATCACGCTGTCAAACTCTGACAGCACAATCTAACATTCCGCAGCGGGGATCATGCTATTTCCTGTCGCCATTGGCAACCACGTGACATGAACACAGGGTCCTGATATGTGTTGCAATGACAATCAAGGGGATATATGAAGATCCCTGTCGCTGTCATGATTTGCTTCCTTTGAATGAATGCTGACTGTGTGCTGACATTCACAGATGATCATTTCAGCAGTACAGAGTCATGCATCAGCTTGTCTCTGTACTGCAGCAGCGATCAGACTGTGCAATGTTGGGGTGCCCTAAGGGAACATGTAAACTAAATTAAAAGTGAAAAAATAGTTTTTAAGAATTTGAAAAAAAAAAAGCCTAAAAGTTCAAATCATCCCCATTTTGCTCCATTGGAAATAAAACTATTTTTTGAAGCATACATATATTTGGTATCGCTGCGTTCAGAAATGCCCGATCTATCTAAAATATATAATCAACTAATCTTACTAGTAAACTGTGTAACGGAAAAAAAAGCCAAAATTACAGGTTTTTTTAGTTTCTGAAACATTGCAAGGAAATGCAATAATATCTGCATATAGCATAGTATCGGTAATTTGTAGAGTTGGCTTTTCACCAAAACTACCTTTTGGGATTAAGGCCAAAAAGAACCACTTTTCACATGCAGTACACAACCAGTACTTCCTAGAAATTTAGCTTTAGAAAAAAAAAACATTTTCCCACATGCTTTTGGCTAGGGTCCCACATACAAATTTGTTTTTTAAGCCCTTAGAAAAACAGATTCCGTTTTTGTAAGGGTGCCAATAGTGTCCCCTGACGTCCATGACGTTTTTTGGGAACTTTTGGGACATAGTAATTTTTTCACCAAAAACGCATGCGTTAACGCATGGTGCATATATGTGCCATGCATTAATGCATGCATCTCCCAGGGCCCCATGTTAAAAAACCGCATGCGTTATTGAAATTTCCCCAAAAAACGCCACTGGGATGCTGCACAAAAAAGCATGATTTTTTTGTTAAAATGCACACACATGCGATAACACATATATGTTTTTGGACTTTGAAAAAAAAATGTCCAAAATGTTCCCAAAAATGGATTTAAGGCAAAAACGGATGGTATGTGTGACCCTGGCCTTTGGCAGACTTTATGTCGGTTTAGGTAAAATATAGCCTGGTTTAAATGTTTTTCTTTCTGGGAAAAGGCTTCCGTTTTGACATCCTTCCTCGCAGGCTAGATATATGAAGATTACATATGTAGGTGCGATTTGTCCAGTCCATGGTAGTTGGTTTTGTATTTAGTTGTGATAGTAGAGGATATTACATCCATGGTATATGCAAACCATCTAGAGGAAGCACTCTAATTATATGAAGATTATTTTCACATGGAGTACACAACCAGTACTTGCTAGAAATTCCTGCAGCTGCTTCAATATTGCTATAGGCCCCTTGGAAGCCTCCCAAGCCAGTATACATTTTACCTTTTCATCATTATTTGATGGATGTCTTATTCTACATAATGCCTCCGTTGTGCCACATATAAGCCACTTCTTGATAACTGTCTCAGTGTTCCATGATATATCTAATGCCTTGGAAATTTGCTGTACCCTTCTCCTATCTAATAACTTTCAACAATGAGATCCCTTTGCTGTGTTGTAAGCTGTTTACCTACCATAGCTTTTGATATAAAATGCAGCTAAGAAAATGTCAAGAAAATCCAACTAGAACTGCTAAACTTTATATTAGATTAACCAGAATCGTTTTAAAAGATGGCAACTATCTACTGACTACAATTTAACATGAGCTTAAATATGATTGGCTAATTCTGAAAGCAACTGGATCATGAATTAGAAGATGGTGTTCACAATGATGAATGCACATTTTAGTTTTGCTATCTTTATTTATTCCCACAAAGTGATTTTTGTTTGCTTTTCAATGGATTTGCACAGATTATGGCTGATATTAAAGGTGGAAAAAGTTCATATTGCCAGCTCCCTTTAGTACACAAAGGGAGTTGGCACCCCAGTGAGAGCAGCATGAATAGTAGGTATCTCTGGGGGGCACAGCAAGATGTTGTATGCAGTGAAAACAAAAAAAAAGACCACCCTCCTGCACTGTCCTGGAAATACTTGTTTTATGGCCGGATGTGTGTGGGTGGAGCCTATCACTAATTGACTAACATTGGACTCCCTATTTAGATGAGTACGCGAGTACTGAAAACTACTCATCACTAAAGCCCACTAATATCCACATGTAAACTGTTGCTTGTATTTTTAATTACCATTGCATTTTTGTTCATCCAAATTGATAGGTAACGAACCCAATATATTCAGCTATGCCATGGTACAGCTCAACACGTTACTATTAGAGCATACATTTATAATTTTTTTTTTTTTGCTTTTTTTCTCCTTATTTACTTATTTTAAAATTCCATTCACTTGAAATGATGTTGTTTGTCCATGTTTGCCTCTGGTAGCACTTGATATCAGCTTGACACTGTCTAGATCATACTATTTGTGTAAGAACGGTACCATATGTTACTAACTCCTCATACCTCCTGATTGTCACGGCACTGGCAGTCTGGCTGGCACCAAACTTATATCTGTATTTTAATGAACTACACATTTTATTTAGCTGAATATCACATTGACAACAAGCTCATCACACAAGCTGTCCAAATATTGCCCAAATGTGTCATTTCTGCTTCTGCGCTCATATGTGAAATTCATTCAACTGCCATTTGTAAGCATTTCAGAGTACATGAGATGCTAAGCCCTGATTCATCATTCTTTTTGGACTTTTTTTTTTGGTACACAATGAATTGTTAAACATTTTTATATTCTCACCAAATTTATTATGCCTAAAATGGAATTTTAATGCTGTTTTTTCAGTTTTGGGTAATTTGTTCTAGAATCTTTACATGTTTTATATACAAGGTTATCACAATGAATTAGAATATCATCAAAAAGTTAATTTATTTTAGTAACTCAATGCAATATGTTAAACACATTTATTATATAGTGTCATTACAGAGTGATCTATTTCAAGTGTTTATTTCTGTAAATGTTGATGATTATGGCTTACGGACAATGAAAACCCAATGGTCATTATGTCAGAAAATTAAATTAGGAAAGATGAAGGGTTAAACACCCACTTCTGTATCCGACGATACATCCAAGGGTGAATATAATATTGATTTATTAGTCAACGCATTTCAGGACTCCCTGAAACGCCCTGAAACACAGCAATATGATATTGATTTATCCTGAGGAAGGGGCCAGGGAGCCCTGAAACACGTTGACCAATAAATCAATATTATATTCACCCTTTGATGTCTCGTTGAATACAGCAGGGCAGCCTTTAACCCTTCATCCTCCCTACTCTATATCCACCAAGCTGGGGACTGCAGCAGACGTGATATGCTTTTATAGTGGTTGAACGTCTGCAGGACAAGGTACCTCGTGGTCCGAGCTGCTGTGTTCATATGATAGAAAAACCAGATACAGCGGTATGTCTGGGTATAGTGGTAGCTAGTTTATTTCCCGACGCGTTTCGGAGTCGTATCCCAAACTCCTTCCTCAGATGTTCCCTGAGGAAGGAGTTTGGGATACGACTCTGAAACACGTCGGAAAATAAACTAGCTACCACTATACCCAGACATACCGCTGTATCTGGTTTTTCTATCATATGAACACAGCAGCTCGGACCACGAGGTACTTTGTCCTGCAGAAGCTTATCGTGACCACAGTGACCTGTGGAGGTACGGTCCTGGCAGCAGCTGTATTGTACTGAGCGATCACGCCGGTTGTGTGCTACACAACCTTATCAGGTGAGCAGTTCCTAGATTTCACCATTTAAAACCTGTCTCCCTAAGGATAAGACCCTATTTTGCGCATTCTCACCCCTATTTTAGATTTATAGTTGTTGTGACTCTTATAACCACACATGATGAAGCCTCTGATACCTATTTAGGGAATATTTTATCTCTTAGGCCTTTATCCTCCCTACTTTAATTTTCTGAGATAATGACCTTTGGGTTTTCAATGGCTGTAATCCATAATCATCATCAACATTAACATAAATAAACACTTGAAATAGATCACTCTGTTTGTAATGACTATATATAATATATGTGTTTCACTTTATCTATTGAATTGCTGAAATAAATTAACTTATTGATGATATTCTAATTTATTGAGATGAACCTGTATATATGTACAGATATTTTCTGCTGATTAATCACTAGAGAATCTTGCAAATGTAGCAAAATATTGCCCAATAGTACTCCAGAAGTCCAGTGAAATCTGTCCCAAGCTAGAGTCACACCAGCAGATGGCATCATGCAAGCGCATAGAAAGAATATTTAGTGACACTTGGCTTGGCTTCAGCTGCAAATGTGAGCCAAGTGTCAGTCACTAAGCTCTGATCCTGCGATCAGATCACAGGAGCGGAATGGAGGGAGAGATTAATCTCTCCACCTTCTCCATTTCCATTCTTTGCGTATGATCACACTTGCACTGTCATCTGAGTGCTGTCCGATGTCTAATTCGCACCCATAGACTTGTGAGTGAGCCGAGACTTGTTGACAAACGCTGCATGCTGCAATTTTTTCCTCTGTTCCATTAGGGCTAAGGAAAAACTTGCAGATCTGAGCTGTCTGATTGATTAACATTAAGCCAAGCGTAATGAGAGATTTTATCGCATTGCACTCACTCGAGGCATACGTTCGTGTGACCCCAGGCTAATACATATATTTTTTATTGGCACAGATGGAGATTAACGTAACATTAAAAACATTTTAAAAATTATTATAAAAGCTGTGTGACATGTTAATAAATAAATGAAGGTGCAAAACTGCAAAATAAAAAGCACCTTTGCATTTGTACTAGTAAAAAAAGGCAATTTAGGCTGACTTCACACCATGTTTTTTTTTTATCCGGGGCTGTCCGGTGTAAACCAGACAGCCCCGGACCGGTTTTTGGTTCCATAGCAGCCTATGGGGCCGGATGGAGCCGGATGGCAGCTCTCTGCCATTCGGTTTCATCACTCCGGGACAATCCGGGGGAATACGGATTATTCTCTCTGGACATAAAAATGATGCTTGCATCATTTTTTTTGTCCGGGGAGAAAAATCTCCCCAATTTGCCGGATCCCGGATTCGGCCAGATTCTCCCAAGCCGGGGCAATCCGGCGCTCCTTAACATGGGAGCCTATGGGGCCAGATTGCCCCCGACCAGGAGGATCTGGGAACCGGACACTGGCGGCTGCACGCCGCTGTAGTTTCAGGACCGCGGCTAGCTCCATGCTAGCCGCGGTCTTGAAAAATCAGCAGCTCCACATTTGGCCCTCCGGTTCTGTGTGCTGATCTGGTCCGGGGCTGTCAGGGTCATCTCGGACAGCCCCGGACCGGATCACACCGTGGTGTGAAGCCAGCCTAAGTCTTAAAATTCCATTAATGATGATTTTTTTTACATAGCTGTATTGTTTTTACAATTACATTATTTGTCTTATATAGGATTCTGAACTTAAAACATTTACTTCATACATGCAATTTACTGAGAAACGTCTCTAATATTACAATGCCAAAATAGGTAATTATCAGAAATCCCTGGAACCCTGGAGGTCAAAACAACAGAAACCTCAATGGAATCCTTAATTGAAAATCAATGTGATCTGCTGGGTGTCATTCGGTACAGATCTGTCCTTGATGGATGCTGCACAGCACTGAAGTGGTCAAGGATGAGAACGTACATGTTTTCATAGCAGATTCAAGTAGAAAGTAATAAGAAGGGAAAAAGTAATTTCTGAGTTCAGTGCTGTATTTATTATATAATTCAAAAATGATTTGGGCAAAAACAGCAAAAATTGTATTAGGATGTCAGATGCTCATTAACTGCAGTCAGACCTGATCTTTTTTTCCTGTACTTGGGCTTTAAAGCAAGCCAATATTATTCCTTAGTGATTTGTGCAGAAACTTTCCCGTAATTAGATTGTATTTCAGCCACATCACTCTTGCTGTATTAATGTGCACCCTTCCAAACCGTAGAGATTCTGCTCTCATTGTTCCGCTTGATTTCATCTAGATTGAGGCTTTTAACCTTTCTTGGTTGTCACATATATTATGTCTGTGTATCATTTTGGTGAATCAGTCTTCAGTTTTTATTGCTAACTATTGTACTATTATCTACAATACAGCAATTGGGGTAACACCTTTACTGGCACATAAGCTAGGTAACTGTCTACATTTACAAATCTGTTTCCATTATTACATCCGTGACTGTTTTTTGCTTGGTTTTTCACTTGTGTTGATTCTCTTTTAGCCATGTTAAATACTAGAGTGGGTAGATTGTCTCTTCCTGTTTTTCTTCATAGAAGATTGAAATTGAAAAGTACACTACGGTTCAAAAGTTTGGGGTCATTTAGAAATTTCCTTATTTTTGAATAAAAAGCACATTTTTTTTTCAATGAAGCTATCATTAAATGAATCAGAAATACACTCTATACATTGTTAATGTGGTAAATGATTATTCTACTGCAAACGTCTGGTTTTTAATGCAATACTACATAGGTGTATAGAGGCCCATTTCCAACAACCACCACTCCAGTGTTTTAATAGTACATTGTGTTTGCTAACTGTGTAAGAAGGTTAATGGATGTATAGAAAACCCTAGAAAACCCTTGTACAAGTATGTTAGCACAGCTGAAAACGGTTTGGCTGATTAGAGAAGCTATAAAATAGACCTTCCCATTAGGGCGTGATCTTCTGACGAGGTAGGCAGCAAAGCAACATGCCCTGAGGGCTAGGGAATATGGTCTATCTCATTATAATGGATAATGAGTAATTATAAAAATGTTTTTTAGTACTTTTACAGCCAGCATTTAGCAGACAAAAGGATTGTGAGAATGGTCAAAAGGATGATGCAGGGACATAGGTTAGGTGGCTTTTTGGAGGTGAGAGGTTCCCTATAAAACAACTCCAGCGCAGGTTATTTTCACAGCTGGAGTGGCGCTTTATATGTAAACCCACTGACCAACCATCTTGAGCCAGTAATGTTTGACTGGCTGGAAGTCAGAAGTTACGTCACAAGAACTCAATGCATGTCTATGAGAGCCAGAACAAGCCATCAAATGCTGTAGCTTCCGGTAGGTCACTTTGTGCTGTAGCCTGATGGAGCAATGGCGACAGTGGGTCAAGATGTCAGAAGGTGAGTATCAGACAGGTGGCAAGGGAACTTGAACTTAAAGCATCATTACAGCAGTGCAATAAAAAAAAAAAAAAAGCTGGAGTGGTGCTTTAAAGGCCCATCACTATTGAGACAATAAATTAAGCAATTTTGTTGAGTTGGGTAACAAATAATCTATGTATTTAAGATATGCACTGTGTATGCAAATAATATCAATAATTATGATGATGGGATAATTTGGGGTTCTGATCTGGCACAAATCCTATGTCATATTAAAAGGCTTCCTTTAAAAGAGCGTCAGATTATGAAATTTTGGATTGTAGCTTTATTGGGTGGCACTGGAGTTCAGTTTCCACTTTCCTCACTGAAGTGACAATTTGCAATGGTGGGATAAAAAATTGGACTTACCACACTGTTTTATTATTGATGACAAGAAACATTTATTTTCACAAAAGAACCTCACCTTTTTTCCAGCTGGTTCCACATGACTGCATTATTTGCCAGCATTTTTATGAGGATGCATTTTTCCTGGGATTTTGAGGATTCAGTTTTTTTAGGCCCCAGGTAAAAAAACAAATTGTGCTCAGACGCTGCATTTTTTTTGCTGCTGAGTTTTTTTCTGACACTGTCCACTAGGACAGTGGAAAAGGATATTTAAAAAAAAAAAAAAGAGAAAAAAAGGGTCCCTGATGTAATTTCCTGTCTTCTCTATTCATGGGATGGAACACAGGGGAGCCCTATTGTTTATTTTATTTTTTAACCCTAACCCACCTAAAGTTAGGGTTTAACAAAAAAAAAACACGTGTGCTCCCAAAGCATTTTCTATTGCCAGCTAAGGGTAACCCAAGCAGCTACTGGCTGCTAACCCCTGTTGCTTGGGGTTATCTTCACTGGCAATGGAAAATCCAGGGAAACGCTATTTTTTTAGTTTTGTTTTATAAAAAAAAACAAAATAAAAAAATAGATGTGGCCTTCACCAGATCTTTAGTGCCAGCAAAGGTAAACCAGACAGCTGAGGGCTGCGCCCCAAGCTAAATACTACAGCCAGCCAGAGGACCTGTCACCCCCCTGCTGCATGGCAAACTAAATGCTGCATGGTAAACTCCCTCCTGACTTTTATCTCTAAGCTTTCTAAAGTGTATTTCTCAGGGTACACAGCACACAGACACATGGGGGACCCCTTCCTTGAATGCAGCAGACATGCTGCATTCAGTGCTGCATTTAGTTTGCCATGCAGCAGGGGAGGTGAAAGGTCCTCTTTAATTATTGTTATTGTACTTTTTACATTGATTCTCTGCTTATTGTATTGTATCTAATTACTGTTCTGTATTTTTTACATAGTTTTCTTCTGCTTTATTTTATTGTACTTTTTACATCGATTTCTGGTTAGTGTATTGGATTTTTTATATTTGATTCTCTACTTTAAATCACTTACTGTATTGTAATATTTTTCATTGTTACGTATGACCGTTTGTATATCACTGTAATGTAAAGCGCTGCGAAATATATTGGCGGCTTTATAATTAAAGATTTATTATTATTAATTATTACTGTTCGCTGTTACCTTTTTAGCTGAGTCAGACTGACCCTGTTGCTGTTTCCTACTCTGTAAGTTAGCTGACATTTTTAATTATTTTTGGCCAAAAATATGAAGTAGTTTTTTATCTAATATACAAAGCTGAGTGTAAGTATGTATGTGTGTATATATGTATGTATGTATGTTATGGTATCATAGCTCCGACTCTCCATAGATAGTCTCTCCAACTTCTCATAGCTCCACCCCTCCAAATAACCCTGCCCACTTCATAGCTCCAATCCCTCTGGATAGGTCTGTCCACTCCAGATAGCCCAGCCTTTCCATTTAGCCACACCCACTTCATAACCCCACCCCTCCATCAGACCCACCCACTTCTTAGCCCCACAGTTAGTTACTGTACCCAGGCTCTACAGCTAGTTTTATATATTTTATAATTAATTGCTCACTGTGGTATCTATTCTATGTCACGTTGAACTAACCTCCTGATTTCCATGGCTGTATTATTTCTGCCCGTGCATTAGGCCTATAATCAGCAGAAATGAACTGTTCTTGAGCCTTAATTAGAGTTTACAATGTTAACTAACTAGTTTTTATTAGCTCATTGTATGACTATTTCATCAGAATTCAGTAATTAGAAAGTCTGTCTGGCTATTTTATATAGTTAATAATGACATTCTATACCTGATATGCAAATAAAATTGACCAGACAAACAGCTTGTATATGGTAAACAAAGTATAGGGAATATGTTGTTAGGATCAGGCTTTATAGGCAATATGTTGGATTTCTGTTTGCAGTGTAGACCAGGGGCGTAACTACAACAGCTGCAGGGGCTGCGATCGCACCTGGGTCCCGAAGCCTAGGGGCCCCAAAAGTCCCTTTGACCTATAGAAAAAACTATTGCTATTAAAGCTTTGTAATAATTGGGGGCCCGTTGGAGCTTTCGCATCGGGGCCCATGAGCTTCAAGTTAAGCCACTGGAGTACACAATACAAGAATTTACTGGAATTTGTGTCGATGACTTCTAGCATGATACAAGAAATAATGTTCTTTCTATCTATTATTATTCTGTACAGCTCACTGATGATTGTGCATTAAACTCTCTAGAACATCTTTTGTCTGAGTGTTTTATGCAACCTGAATGAGACTAAACACATCTACCTCTAGCATCAACTGAAGCACCTGTACTGTGAAGGTCACACACAAATGATCTAATGGAGAAGTCGTTTTCATAGCAGGCTCCTAATGTACTAACATTTCCACATTGTCAGGGAGGTAAATTACTTTTGCTGAGAAAACCTGTAATTCTGATGAATAATTTTCATCAGACACTTTTGTCAAGTTAAATAACACGCTCTGAAAGAAAAGCACTGTCAGCAATATTCCCAGAGACCTCATTAATTATATGCTTCGTGTGTCATACATGAGTTATATCTGGAGAGGTCGGACAGCACAAATGCTGCACAAGGAGACCATAAAGTGATTGTACTTGGCAGCAGGTAAATAAAGACACGTGACCTACATCACAAAGCGTTTAGTATGGCACAATGCCAGTGCCATGGTCCTGCTGTCTGCTTATTCTACACAGTCTTCAATCAAAGAATGAAAAAATGATTTGCCACGTGGGCCGAGGTAGACAGCATACAGTCTGTGTATATTGTAGATTAGAAATTAGTCTCTGTAATGTGTGATCACCTGTGCTGTGTAGTTTATTTACTGTCTCCCCACCCATCCCCTATAGACTGAGCCCTCGTGGACAGGTTCCTTGCCTGTATGATTCAATTGTCGTCATTTTACGCTCTTGTCCTCGTTGCCCTTACACATGTAATGACCATGGAACCTAATGCGCTATATAAATATTTAATAATAATAATTATAGAATGTGTTTTTATATGTATGTGATTTTTTTTTTATTTGTATATTTTGTGATTATGTATTGTGTGTCTAGCTGTCTAGTTAAAGAGGATCTGCAAATTGTCATAAATATAGAGTGGATGATATAAGTATTGAACATATCACCAATTTACTTAGTAAATATATTTCTAAAGGTGCTACTGAAATAAATTTCTCACCAAATGTCAGTAACAACTCATCCAATCCACACAGGCAAAAAAAAGTCAAACCATAGATGTCAATAATTTTAGATTGTGCATTAATGAGAAATGACATAGGGAAAATGTATTGAACACTTGAAGAAAGGTGAGATACAAAATCCAAGGATAGTTATGACAACAACTGAAATCTATCAGTAATTAGAAAGCAACCTTGCCACTTAATTCAAAATAATATCAATTGGTTCAACTGATTAACCCCTTCATGACCCAGCCTATTTTGACCCTAAAGACCCTGCCATTTTTTTTCAATTCTGACCAGTGTCCCCTTTATGAGGTAATAACTCTGGAACACTTCAACGGATCCTAGCGATTCTGAGAAAGTTTTTTCGTGACATATTGGGCTTCATGTTAATAGTAAATTTAGGTCAATAACTTTCGCATTTATTTGTGAAAAAATAAAAAATTTGGCAAAAAGTTTTAAAATTTTGCAATTTTCAAATTTTGAATTTTTTTTTCTGCTAAACCAGAGTTATGTGACACTACATAGTTAATAAATAACATTTCCAATATGTCTACTTCACATCAGCACAATTTTGGAAAAAAAATTGTTTTTGGTAGTAAGTTATAAGGGTTCAAAGTTCATCAGCAATTTTTCATTTTTCCAGCAAAATTTACAACACCATTTGAAGTCCCTTTGAGGGGTGTACATGACAGAAAACACCCAAAAGTGACACCGTTCCAAAAACTGCACCCCTCAAGCTACTCAAAACTACATTCAAGATAATTATTAACCCTTCAGGTGCTTCACAGGAACTAAAGCAACGTGGAAGGAAAAAATGGACATTTTAATTTTTCTAACAACAATGTTCATTTACCCTCAATTCTTTCTTTTTCACATGGTCAACACGATAAAATGGATCAAAAAATTTGTTGGGCAATTTCTCCTGAGAACACCGATACCTATTATGTGGTCTTAAACCACTGTTTGGGCGTACGGCAGGGCTCAGAAGGGAAGGAGCGCAATTTGACTTTTGGAGCTAATTTTCCATTCAAAAAGTGAAATGGTGCTCCTTCCCTACTGAGCCCTGCCATGCGCCCAAACAGTGCTTTATGACCACATATGAGGTATCGGTGTACTCAGGAGAAATTTTCCAACAAATTTTAGGATGCATTTTATTCTGTTGCTTATGTAAAAATGAAAAAATGTAGGCTAAATGAAATTTTTTGCGAAAAAAAAGAGTACTTTTTCATTTTTACGGTTACATTTCTGAAACATCTGGGGGTTCAAAGTGCTCACCACCCATCTAGATAAGTTCCCTGGGGGGTCTAATTTCCAAAATGGGGTCACTTGTGGGGGAGCTTCAATGTTTAGGTACACAGGGGCTCTCCAAACGCAACATGGTGTCCGCTAACAATTTGAGTTGATTTTCCATTCAAATTGTTGGCGGACACCATGTCGAGTTTGGAGAGCCCATGTGTGCCTAAACATTGGAGCTCCCCCATAAGTGACATCATTTTGGAAACTAGACCCCCCAAGGAACCTATCTAGATGCATATTGAGCACTTTGAACCCCAAGGTGTTTCACAAATGAATCTGTAAAAATTAAAAAGTACTTTTTTTTCTACAAAAATTTTCTTCTTACATTTTTCCAGATTAATTTGTGAAGCACCTGGGGGTTCAAAATGTTCACCACCCATCTAGATAAGCTCCCTGGGGGGTCTAGTTTCTAAAATGGGGTCACCTGTGGGGGAGCTCCAATGTTTAGGCACCCAGGGGCTCTCCAAACGCGCTATGGTGTCCGCTAACAATTTGAGTTGATTTTCCATTCAAATTGTTGGCGGACACCATGTCGAGTTTGGAGAGCCCATGTGTGCCTAAACATTGGAGCTCCCCCACAACTGACCACATTTTGGAAACTAGACCCCTAAGGAACCTATCTAGATGCATAGTGCGCACTTTTAACCCCCAAGTGCTTTACAAATTGATCCGTAAAAATGAAAAAGTACTTTTTTTTTCAACAAAAATATTCTTTTTTCATTTTTACGGATCAATTTGTGAAGCACCTGGGGATTAAAAGTGCTCACTATACATCTAGATAAGTTCCTTGGGGGGGAGATCTAGTTTCCAAAATGGTGTCACTTGTGAGGGAGCTCCAATGTTTAGGCACACAGGGGCTCTTCATACGCGACATGGTGTCCGCTAACAATTTGAGTTGATTTTCCATTCAAATTGTTGGCGGACACCATGTCGAATTTGGAGAGCCCCTGTGTGCCTAAACATTGGAGCTCCCCCACAAGTGACCACATTATGGAAACTAGACCCCCCAAGGAACCTATCTAGATGCATAGGGAGCACTTTTAACCCCCAAGTGCTTTACAAATTGATCCGTAAAAATGAAAAAGTACTTTTTTTTCTACAAAAATTTTTCTTTTTTCATTTTCACGGATCAATTTGTGAAGCACCTGGGGATTCAAAATGCTCACTATGTATCTAGATTCGTTCCTTGGGGGGTCTAGTTTCCAAAATGGCATCACTTGTGGGGGAGCTCCAATGTTTAGGCTCACAGGGGCTCTCCATACGTGACATGTCTGCTAACAATTCCAATTGTTAGCGGACACCATGTCACGTCTGGAGAGCCCCTGTGTGCCTAAACATTGGAGCTCCACCACAAGTGACCCCATTTTTAAACTAGACCCCCCAAGGAATCTATCTAAATGCATAGGAGATTCACAAATTGATCTGTAAAAATAAAAAAAGAAACTTTTTGTGAAAAAAAGTACTTTCTCATTCTTACAAATCAATTTGTGAAGCACCTGAGGGTTCAAAGTGCTCACTATACATCTAGATAAGTTCCTTGGTGGGGGGGTCTAGTTTCCAAAATGGTGTCACTTGTGAGGGAGCTCCAATGTTTAGGCACACAGGGGCTCTTCATACGCAACATGGTGTCCGCTAACAATTGGAGCTAATTTTCCATTCAACTTGTTAGCGGACACCATGTCGTGCATGGAGAGCCCCTGTGTGCCACCAGCACAAGGTCAACTGAAAGAGTTGGGGTACAGCACCAGAAAATGGCACCCCAACTGCCAAGTTGTACCTGGCTGGCAACCAAAATTACGGGAAAACTCCATTTAATTTTATTTGTAGAAGTAATAAAAAAAAATGACGTAAGGCTTCGCCATATTTATGGTCCAGCAGGTACAACTTGGCAGCTACGGACTGCCACCAACCCCCAGCTGCCTTGTCAGGGGCGGACTGGCCCAGGTGGCAGAGGGGCAAGTGCCCCCAGGCTGTTGGTATTGCCCTCATCTAGGACCGCCCCTCCACTGAAATGAGCCGGCCGGCTTTACTTAGCGGGCGCAGCACAGCAGGCGACGTGACAGGCAGTCTGGTGAGTGAGTACCGACATCCTACCCCGCTTCCACCGTGTCCGAAAACACTCCCCCCCAGTCCTCACCGCTGCGTCCGATAGCAAACCATTAAATCCCCCCCCCCCCTGCTCCTCACCGCGTCCGATAGCAGCCTCCACCCCACTCCTCACCTAGGGCTGGTAGGAACACACTGCCTCCCGGAATAAGAAGCACCAGCCCATCCCTCTGCCTTGTTGTACCTGGCTGGCAACCAGAAATACAGCAAAGCCCTTTTTTTTTTTCTAGGACTAATTCTAGAATAAAAATGACGTGGGGTTCCACCATATATTTTGTCCAGCCAGGTACAACTTGACAGCTACGGATTGTCACCAACCCCCAGCTGCCTCGTTGTACCTGGCTGGCAACCAAAAATGTAGCAAAGTCCATTTTTTTTTATTTCTAGAACTAATTCTAGAAAAAAATTACGTGGGTCTCCGCCATATTTTTGGTCCAGCCATGTACAACTAGGCAGCTGTGGGCGGGGCTGGGATCCTCAGCATGGAGAGGCTCAAGCGTTCTGGGCCCCCCATGCTGCGAATTGTAGCCCGCAGCCACTCCAGAGAATGGCGCATTCATTAAAGCGCCATTTTCTGGCGCTGTACACAGACTCTTCCAGTTGCCCTGGTGCTGGTGGCAAACTGGGTGATAAAGGGGTTAATACCAGCTTTTTTATTGGCAGCTGGCACTAAGCCCGAGATTCATAATATCGGGCCAATGTTAGACCCAGCCATTAGGAATCTCTAGTAAATAGTAAAAAAAAAAAATACAAAACACAGAGAAAAATATTTTTATTAGAATAAAAAACAAACACTAATTGAGACTCCATTTTTATTAACATCCGACATAGTCCAAAACGAAGGTCCCACAATGCTCGATTGCCACTGCTACATCCAGAGACTGCAGCAAGGGATCAAGTGTCTTGTTGCAGTCTCTAGTGTCATAGTGATGGTGCACTGTATGGCAATGATCTGCCATACGGTGCACAATCACTGTGAAATCAGAGACTACAACAAGAGGACATTTGATGCCTTGTTTTAGTCTCTGGCATCCCAGTGATTGTGCACTGTATGGCAGATCATTGCCATACAGTGCGCCATCACTATGACAATAGACACTGTAACAAGAGGACACATGATCCCTTGTTGTAGTCTCTGGGGTCAGAGTCATAGTGCACTGTATGGCAATGATCTGCTGTACCGTGCAACATGACTCTGACCCCACAGACTACAAGTGGACACTTGATCCCTTGTTGTATTCTCTGGGGTCAAAGTCATGCTGCTCGGTACAGCAAATCACTGCCATACAGTGCACCATGACTGACCCCAGTGACTGCAACAAGTGGACACTTGATCCCTTGTTGTAGTCTCTGGGGTCAGATTCATGGTGCACTGTATGGCAATGATCTGCCGTACTGTGCAGCATGACTCTGACAACATCCTTCCTCCCATCCATCCATCCCATCTATCCAATCCATCCATTCCATCCATCCCATCCCATCCATCCCAACCCATCCATCCATCCCATCCATCCATACTCACCTCACCGATCATTATAACTGCCCGGTGATCGGTGTTCTGCAGCTCCTCAGCTGTCAGCAGCTGAGGAGCTGCAGAACTGGTGGTGGTGGGGAGAGGAGGCATGTGGGGTTAGCAGTGGAGCATGGAGCATGGGCAGGAGGAGCAGGAGAATTTCAGAAGCGGGACGGGAGGCGGGGAAGCACAGGGCACTAAGGGGGGCAGATAAGGAGCCGGGGGAGCAGAGGGCACGGATTGGGGCAGGAGATCAGGAGCGGAACGGGAGGCAGGGGAGGACAGGACACGGAAGGGGCAGGAGAAGGAGGAGGAGAAAGAGGGCGGAGCAGGAGGTACCGGCCGCGGGTGCAGGGCGATGCCCCCCTCCAGCTCTGATAGAAGCGATCTAATGGGATGATCACTCCCATCAGAGCCACTCCACAGCCTCTTCCATTGTTGGCAGGGGATCACGGTGGTTCAGTCAGCCAATCACCGTGATCCTGGGGGCGGGATGGGGAATCCACCCCCCCTGACCTCAAGCCCCAGTGCTCAGTGATAAGGATTACTGAACACCGGGGCCCGATGGCAGTTACCGTGGCAACGGTGCCGCGGTAACCGCCATGACGTTGTACAGTGTCAAAGGTCGGGAAGGCACCGACTTTCATGACGTTGTACAATGTCAAAGGTTGGGAAGGGGTTAATGGCCTTTACCAAGGTCCCACACAAGAAACATCTCATGATGGGTAAAACCAGTGATCTGTCTCAAAAGCTCGGCTACATTTTTAATAACATTAAGTTAGAAATTCTCTTACCCGTGAATCATAATTGAAGAGGACCTGTCACTTGCCATAAATATGGCATTTGCTTTGGTTGTTTTTTTTTTTGTTCCTTCTCCTGCTTGTTCCCTCTTCCCAATAGGCATATCTACTCTTGTTAGCCGGAGAAGCATGACCCTCAAGTCTTCTCTATGATAGGCATTCTTGAGGATCACGCCCCCTTGCCTTATAAATCAAGATTTACACTCTGGAAAAAGGTTACCATATCTCAGGATTGGAAAAGAGCAGTTAAAAATCACCAGATTCAGGAGGATAGTAGAATTCAGAATGAATTAAAAAGTACACACAAATAATTTCAACACAATATGAATAATATGCTGCTTAATACAATGAGGATAAACCAAAAATTAAGTATTGCCTTTGAAAGGTTTATCTTGTTATTCTTGTATATGGGGTATACAGAATTGCCTTGCATCAAACACCTCTAGCTTTGATATTATAATTGGTACTGCTGATGAGACTCCCATGTGCCCTGTTCTCCTTGCAACAATCCTTTTCTTTAAAAAATATAAAGAAATCAAAGTATTTATTTTCTTATAAGTTAATCTCCTGGTAAACAGAAATTTGCATTAAACCGAAAAGTTAATGTAATGCTTTGATGTTATCTTCAACCTAAAATTAGGACTAGGCTAATTTGTGACCTCCACAATACTCAAGCGTCCTAATTTTCCAGACAGCTCTTATTATTGATTCATATCATGTAAACCTCTTTTTTGTCTCATTTCATACCTTTTAATTTAATTGTTAGGCTGCATTTACACTTCCATGTGAGAGTTACCATAGCAGAGAAACCGGCTGATTTTCTTTTCTCAGGTGTCATTGTAGTTTTTCTTGTCATCTGTTTTTTCTCACTGAAGCTAGTAGACTATCTGAACTATTTTATCTATTGACTCTTAAAAATTAATAATACTCAGATGGAAAAGTATCCCCATGGCTGAGTCTGACCTGCAAAACAGATGAGATTATAACATTCTCTGAGCCTCCCGGACTGGGTACTTGGAATCCTTTCAAACTGATGTGTGTGAGACTCAATGAAGCTCTATGGGTCATGGTGCTATCTGAGAAAAAAAGGGACATCTCATGGATATGTAACACAGATGTGTAAATGAAGCCTTAGGTAAGTTAACCAATCATTTACTGCAGGGGACATTGCAAATACTACAATCTTTCATTCATGTAATGTTAACGAAATATAATTATTAATAAAAATATAGACATCACCATAGAGTCGGATGTGCCACTCAAGGTCATCTTTTGTAAGAACTCAGTTTGGTGAGTTTTTTACACCATTATTTGTAAGTAGTGATGGGTAATATTTGGGTTCAGTAGACTCGCCTGGGCTTATTTTTAAAGCCCAGGTTCGGGGCCAAATGTGACTTGAACTTGAGCCCAAACCCAGAACCCGAACATTAAAGCTACGGGATTGGGACGGGGGGCTGTAAAATGAAGCAAATATGTATTAAACAGAAACAGCTCATACTTACCCACTGTCCCACTGTCCTGCCATCCTGCCACGTCTACTACCAAGGCCGCTTATTAACTTCCGGGATATTCACTGAAGAGGGACCCATCAGCCAATCACAGACACTATCACAGAGACTGGGCTTCTGTGATTGGCTGTTAATCTGGCAACTGCCCATACATTCTATTACAGTGATGGCGAACTCCAGGCCTCGAGTGCCACCAACAGTGCAGGTCTTCAGGATTTCCTTATATTGCACATGAAGAGACACATCACCTCATTCATGACACTGTCAACTGAGAAACCCGGACTCTGTGATTGGTGAATCTGGAACTGGCCCATCACTTCTAGATGCTAAAATGTATGGGTTGACTTCAGGTTACTACAGCAGCCAATCACAGATTCTCATTCTCTGTGACAGCATCTGTGATTGGCTGTTGAGCCCTTCACCCATTCACTGACATCTTTGTACTGTAAAATTAAATAACTAATTTAAAAAAAAATGCATAGCGCTCCATGTTTTTTTTTTTCTCAGCACAGATTATCGAGACAGCTGCCACCCAAAGATGCCTGGCTTTACCTTGGATGGCAATCAAAATACAGGGAAGCCCATTATATTTTTTAATTATTTAAATAATTAATTCAAAAAGGTGTGGGCTTTGTCCTTTTTTTGATCACCAAGGTAAAACCCAGGCAGCTGGGGACTGGGCTTCTCAGCGTGGTAAGGTTCAAGAGTTCTGGGCCCCCGATGCTGAAAATTACAGCCCACAGCTGCCCCATAAAATAGTGCATTCACAGAAGCACCATTTTCAGGCGCTTTACCCAGCTCTTCCAGCGGCCCTTGGGGGGTGGCATACTGGGTAATGAAGTTGTTAATGCCAGCTTTTTATGGCAGCAGGCACTAAGCCCGAAATTAATTTTGTCAGGCCAGTATTAGACCGGCCACCATGAATTTCTAGTAAACATAAGAAAAAGCACCACACAGAGAAAAAAAAGCATTTTTATAGCAATATAACACAAGAAAACCCTGTTTCAAATCTTAAATTAACAAAAAACCCTCCCTCTGATCTAATCTGCAGCAAACATCTTCAGCTCTGCTTCATATCAGTGAGTAGACACATGTCTGCTTACAGAGACAAGCAAGCACACACTGAACAGCCGGCCATGTGAAAGGTCTTCTAAGTTCACGCCACAGCCACATCAGGCGTGAACTTAAATGACCCCAGCATTATGGCACCGCAATCTGTGATGTGAGTGAGAGAAGGCTCACTTACGACTGTGCTGTGGGTGCCCTCATGCTGGGGTCATCTAAGTTCACTCTTGACACGGCTCAGGCGTGAACGATAAACTTTTACACAGTTCAGTGTGTGCCTGCTATCTCTGTGAGCAGACCTGTGTCTGCTCACTGAGATGAAGAAAATCTGAAAATGTTCACTGTGGATTACGTCAGAGGGAGGGTTTTTCTGTTAATTAAAGATGAAAAAAAGGATTGTCTTGTTTTTATTTCTATTATAATGCTCAACTGTGTCATGGTTTAGTGCTTTTCTGGACCAGGAGATGCAGATGAACATACTGAATACAATGCATGCAGTTTTATGCCAAGATTGCACCAAAAAGGCATGAAATCCATGGCAAAAACGCATTGTAGAAGAGAGGACCCCACTATTCATAAGAGCTTAACTCTACAGCAGTGTTCCGCAATTCTAGTCCTCAAGAGCTTCCAACAGTGATAGAATGTTGTATATAAGTCCCCTACAGTGTCCTTTATCATGCTCCTGCGCACCTACATTTCTCTCTACCCTGCTGAGGGTAGTGCAAAAGTACTGTAATACACAGGCATAAAGAAAGGTCAAAGTGCGCCTTGGTGTGCACTTTATTACTTTGCTTTGCCCATGGCTGGGCAGAGAGAAATACACATGCACAGGAGCACAATGGAGTACATTATGTGGATGATGTAAGACATGTCATCCACATGAAGCAATAAAGAGGATGGCAATCACAAGTAGACAGGAGGTGCCGGATCATGACCAGTGGCGCCCACCGGACTGGACCGCCCCATAGGTGAGTATAATGATAATGAAAGTTTTTTTCTATGGTATGCAGAGTGATTGGACAAATATATACAGCATTCTAGAATGCTATATAAGGGCTTACTGGTGGTGGCTGCAGTTTGTATGGAAAACCCTGGTGACAGGTATCACTGGGGGGCCCAGGTCATAGTAACTACTTAATCATAAAGGCAGCTGTTTTCAGAATAGAGATAGGCTTGGGGAGACAATGCCTTTAAATAATAGCTTGTGTACCTTTAGCTATAGTTTAACATTACTTGCTATATCGAAAATGCACAAAATTTTGGAGCTTCAATTTGGCTGTAGTAGAATCATCACATGGAAATGTTCCTTATTAATATAAGGAAGCACAGAGTTTAATTGATTCCATTTACTGTGTTTGGAAGGCCAGATATCCTATTTACCAGCATGCCCAAAATATGTATTATGCTGCCTGCAGCCTTGGAGATATATGTGCCAGCAGATAACGCCATCTTAAAAATATCTCTAACTAGTTTGGCTTTTACAGCGTAGTGTTTGCAAAGCGTCCAAATTATGTTCAGTGATAATATCCTGAAACCTGGAATACATTAGAATAGATGACAATAATCCTTTCATACTCTCCTTTGCTATCTTGGACTTGAACGTAAGTAGAAATTGTGTGTATACAAGCTTACGATAATCCATCTTTTTAGACACTTTTAGGGCTGCACTGGACAGCGGCAGATTTCATTCCTGTTTTGTCTATGGAGAAATTGTATTTTTTGTTGAGCTGATTTAACAGCATCCACACATTGCGGTTCTGGGACCACACAATGGCTGCAGCCTGCAGATAATGGCAAGCAAGGCAATTTCTCTGCCTCTCCAGACCTTTTCAGTTTTTAATGCCAGTATGTCACACTACTGACTTGGCACAGAACATTAGCTGTAAAAATCCATCAACAATTACAGTAATTACACACAATAATGCTGTGTGGCACTTCACTGGCAAATGGGTTCAACTTCTAATGCCAGATTATCAAATGGCTTCTAAACAATTCAAGCATGTCTGTAGTAGCTCGCTAGGATAACATGGACTTGTCAGACATAAACCGGACCTCTGAGTGCCCTTGAAGGCTAATTCAGTAATGTCTGCGGGGACTACTGAAAGACAAGATAGAAAAACTTTGATGACAGTTGTAAGAATCCTAGCAAGTATTTGGTAAAAATGTAAAATCATCACATAAATCTGACTCGATGACATTTGGCAGTTAATGAAGAGTTCTGCCTGACAATGTGCCGGCTGGCAGACACCACACTTTCAGACAGACTAGGAGAACCGCTGTACGATGGAGAAAATGGCCAGGAATATTTCATGACTACTACAAACGAGGTCTATTTCTTTTTAGAAAATACCATATTAAACGCCAATTTCCTTACATCGCAGTTACATTACAAAATCTTGCACAACATTGCATCAGATGAAAATTCACAAGTAAAAAATGCTGTGGAAACACACCAAAAACGCATATAATCTGCATACGACTTTATCAATAAAGTCAAACCAAGATATCAAGAAGTATCAAGAACAAAGTTTTCTTTAACTTAATTTAAAGAATGACATACCAAAGAGACAAAAAATACAGCATCAAAAACATAACAATCAAAAGAAATCTTATTTACTTAATAGGTTCAGAAAAATTTGCAACATGAAAACTCACCAAAAAACTAACTGTCCCTAGTTACCCGCTGTGTACCTTGGATACCAGCCTGTAAGCAGAGAAGGCTGGTAACCAGGGTATACATCAGGTAACTAGGTGCTGCATGCTGCCTAGATACCCGCTGTTTACCATGGTTACCAGCCTGCTCTGCTTATCGCTGGTTGTTTGGCCCCTGTCACCAGCCAACACCAGACCAACGACAGATTTATGGTCCTGACCATAAACCAACGATCAGCGAGCTGATCGTTGATCGTTAGTACCTTTCACACACAGCGACATCACGAGGTCGCTGAAACGTCACAAAAACAGTGACGTCGCAACGATATCATTAGCGATATCGTAGCGTGTAACGGGCCCTAAGGGCTGAACCATTTCAATACATATGGAAAAAATGCAAGTGAAAAAAAGAAAAAAAAATGTGCATATTTTTCACTGCATCTATTCTGCCAAGAGACACGTTTTTGGTGCAAAGTGTATGCAGCAAATATTTAACCCCTTCATGACCCGGTAATTTTTCATTTTTCATATTTGTTTTCACTCCCTGCTTCCAAGAGCCATAACTTTTTTATTTTTCCACCAATATAGATATAAGAGGGCTTGTGGCTTGTTTTTTTGCAGAACAAGTTGTACTTTCAGATGCAATCATTTATTTTACCATATAGTTTACAGGGAAATGGCAAAAACAATTCCAAGTGCAGTGAAATTGCAAAATAAAGTGCAATTACACATTTGTTTTTTGGGTATTTTAGTCGCCATGTTCACTATATGGTAAAACTGACGTGATGGTGTGATGCCTCAGGTCGGTACGAGCTTGTAGATACCAAACATGTATACTTTTACTGGTATCTAAGTGGTGAAATGAAAATCAGAAGTTTGAAAAAAAAAAATTGCTCTTTTTGCGCCATGTTCTGCGACCCGGAGCGTCCTCATTTTTCAGGATCTGTGGCTGTGTGATGGCTTATTTTTCGGGTCTTGAGCTGATGTTTCTAATGATACTATTTTTGGGTGGATACGCTGTTTTGATCACCCGTTATTGCATTTTATATCAATGTTGCTGGGACCAAAAAAACTGACTTGCATTGGTGAGTCACTTGCAGCCTTCTGTGAGTTTTTTCCTCAGTTTGATTACAGCAGTGTAAAAGCTCGCAGATCAGCACTGGCTCGTTGATTAACATGGGATCAAGTGCAATGCGATTTTTTCTCGTATCGCACTCTTCCATGTTATACACTGGTGAGAGCGAGCCTTAATGCTAATATGCTAATAAAATAGGTTAGCAATAAAGTGTCTTCTATTACATGCTCTCCTTCAACTTGCACTTTTTGTATTACGTTATTAAACAATGATTAATAAGTCTAAAAAGACTTTAGTAATTAACCTCCAAGTATCACCACATCCATGGAAAACTGGTTTTAAGATTTAATATTCTTTCACTAACCAATAGATCAAATTAGGTGTAACAGCCGGTATGGCTTAGCGCATAAATTCATTGTTATTTGCAACTGGAAGGCTCAAAAATCAGCTATAAATGAGCTTGGAAGCAACAAGTATTTGTGGAATGGTTGCTCTAATAACTCTTCTCCATCACATCGGTGATTTCCTATTAAATCATATTCAACACACAGACATATCTCCTCTGATTTGATGCTGGTGGTGTCGCTTGATATAAAATGTGCACCTTAAAATTATGGCATTCGGTTTATTAGTAAACCATCCTACACAGCGGGAGAACTTGTCAGCATCTTTTTTCATCTGTATGGCTCTGAATTATTCTTCCGCATGGCGGGAACATTAACAGCGTATTGAATTGGGGTCAACAAGAGGACTGCTTGCTTAAAATAAATAATAGTCTTTACAGGCTCTGTCTGACTATAATCATAGCATGTGGACATTATTTTGCCTGCATAAAATATGTAATTGCTTATATTTATTTTTGGAATGAATCCAAGATAGAGGAAGCATTGTTAGAAGCAAATTTATCCCCTTAAGATAACCCTTTTATTTAGTCTGTCCTTGTTTTTAGATATTAACCTGGTTGCCTGATTATAGTATATGTATTAAATTTTAAAGCTCTTCAATTTAATTTCTAGTATATGCCTATTTACCTAAATAGTTCAGAAATGTAGGAGGAAACCTACATACATTCCCTGACAGAAGTTATGTCGCTTATCCATGTTATGTAAATAAAAGCTTATAACCTGACGTTAAATTCATCCATTGGTTTTATAAATTACTCTTTTGAAAGCTGAAACCCTCCGAAATTTTGTTTAGGTTAAGAAAATAAATTGGCATCAATGCTGAAATATTGATCATTTAATGAACATAGAATGGTCAGATTTTAGCAAGAGAAAAGTTTTGTTGTCTGGCCATATAATGCACCTAATCCTAGTTTACATCCTCACCTGTGCTCAGTAAATGATCGGTTAATTACTGGGTGTGTCTAAAAAGAAACCCAGCACCCCAAACCTTCAATTGAACTGCAACTTGAGCTCTGACAACATGCCAAAAATCCACCCTGTGACCAAAGCCTTGATTATAAAGAGGCTGAAGACCAGATCCACTGCAGAGGTGGCTGGCACCTTTAATGTGTCTCAGTGTCAAGTACAAAGAATCACAAAAAGGATTTGAAGAAACTGGAGATGTGTTTGACAAGCCCAGGCCCGGCAGACCCCGCAAGACAACTGCTCAGGAGGAACGTTTGTTGGTTAGAAAACCAAAGCAAGTCCCTCTTCCACTGCAGCAGAGCTCCAACAGGTCTGATCACCTCACGTCCCTGTGTCAACTAGAACAGTTTGTAGGATTCAGTCTGGAAATGGCCTCCATGGTCGAATCAGTGCTCAGAAGCCAGCACTAAACAAAAGGCAAATAAAAAACCATGTGGCATTTGCAAAGTCCCATAGCCTGCTAAACAGATGGACACTGGAAAAGTGGCAGAAGGTGGATTTCTCTGATGAATCTTCAGTAGAATTACACCACAACCGCCGCAAATACTGCAGAAGACCTACTGGTGTCTGTATGAATCATTGTTGAACCGCATGGATGCAGTTCTTTAAGCTCATGAAAGTCTCACAAAATATTAAATATGACTCTAATATAGTGGTTCTTAACCAGGGCTCGATCAAACCTTAGGGGTTATGCACGGTTCATTTTGTGTACCAGTAAAAAAACATATACCTATGTCTTGAATTTGGAAAAACATATTTGATTTATCACTAAAGAAGGGTTCGGTGAATGTGCATATGAAACTGGTGGGTTCAGTACCTCAAACAAGGTTAAGAACCACTGCTCTAATAGCACCACAACTTCATTCACCAATGCTATGCTAACATATATTTGTATTTTAAGTTATTTTTTGTTTGAAAATCACATTACTTTCTGTGGGTGACAAAACTTTTGTCTTGCCAAAATATGACCATTGTTCATTAAATGATCAATATTTCAGCATTGATGCCAATTTATTTTCTTAACCAAAACCACATATCGGAGGGTTTCAGCTTTCAAAATAGTAATTTTTACAACTAATGGATGAATTTAACGTCAGGTTATAAGTTTTATTTACATAACATGGATAAGCGCCATGAATATAATGGCGCTAAATAAATAAATAATAATAATAATAAGCGACATAACTTCTGTCAGGGAGTGTATGGGCCATTGTGGAAAGGCCATAAATAAACTATATGAAGTGAATACACAGATATTTACATATGGGTCATTTGTTAGATGCTTGATAACACTAGTCCTGCATAGCCATCTGAACTGGTAATAAATTTATAACCAGTTGCAAGTACACTGTGGCAGCAATCTAAACACAACATAATAAATTGTTGCGCAGAATTATTAGGCAACTTAATAAAAACTTAATATATTCCCATCTCACTTGTTTATTTTCCCCAGGAAACCAATATAACTGCACAAAATTTAGAAATAAACATTTCTGACGTACAAAAACAAAATCCCAAAAAATTAGTGACCAATATAGCCACCTTTCTTTATGATGACACTCAACAGCCTTCCATCCATAGATTCTGTCAGTTGCTTGATCTGTTTACGATCAACATTGCTGAGCAGCCACACGCCTCCCAGACACTGTTCCAAGAGGTGTACTGATTTTCCTCCCTGTAGATCTCACATTTTAGGAGGGACCACAGGTTCTCTATGGGGTTCAGATCAGGTGAACAAGGGGGCCATGTCATTATTTTTTCTTCTTTTAGACCTTTACTGGCCAGCCACGCTGTGGAGTAGTTGGATGTATGTGATGAGTATTGTCCTGCATGAAAATCATGTTTTTCTTGAATGATACCGATTTCTTCCTGTACCACTGCTTGAAGAAGTTGTCTTCCAGAAACTGGCAGTAGGTCTGGAAGTTGAGCTTCACTCCATACTCAACCCAAACAGGTCCCACAAGTTCATCTTTGATGATACTAGCCCATACCAGTACCCCACCTCCACCTTGCCGGCATCTGAGTCGGAGTGGAGTTCTCTGCCCTTTACTGATCCAGCCTCTGGCCCATCCATCTGGCCCATCAAGAGTCATTGCATTTCATCAGACCATAAAACCTTTGAGAAATTAATGTTAAGTTTATTTATTGGCCCAGTCTTGACGTTTTAACTTATGTTTCTTGTTCATAGGTGGTCGTTTTTAAGCCTTTCTTACCTTGGCCATGTCCCCGAGTATCGCACACCTTGTGCTTTTTGATACTCCAGTAACGTTGCAGCTCTGAAATATTGCAAAACTGTGGCAAATGGCATCTTGGCAGCTTCACGCTTGATTTTCCTCAATTCATGGGCAGTTATTTTGCGCCTTTTTTGCCCAACACGCTTTTTGCAACCCTGTTGGCTATTTGCCATGAAACACTTGATTGTTCGTGATCATTACGCTTCAAACATTTGGCAATTTCAAGACTGCTGCATCCCTCTGTAAGACATCTCACAATTTTGGACTTTTCTCAGCCGTCAAATCTCTCTTCTGACCCATTTTGCCAAAGGAAAGGAAGTTGCCTAATAATTAAGCACACCTTATATAGGGTGTTGATGTCCTTACACCACACGCCTCCTCATTACAGAGATGCACATCACCTGATTTACTTAATTGGTAGTTGTCTCTCAAGCCTATACAGCTTGGAGTAGGACAACTGTATAAAAAGTATGTGATCAAAATACTCATTTGCCTAATAATTCTGCAAACAGTGTAGGTTCCTTTAAGTCTTAAAAGGTTACGGCCATAGATGTTTCTGCATTAACTACTGTATGTGGTTGGATTTTCTGAAGCACAAATTCGATGAGCTTATATTATATTATTATGGCTAACAATAAAAGTGACAATGACAACTCCTCAGCATGCACATGCCAGCAAGCAGCCCTATTTAACAAATGTAAATTCAAGGTTACAATCCTTCTGGTCCTGACTGTGATGCAGAGCTCAATAAAGAGCTTGATAAAAGGAATAAGTCATTTGTGGCAGGGCTCCTTTAGTGGTGGACAGGTACATATGTTTCCTGTTACCCAAGAACTATTCTGGCAGACAGCAACTCAGTCAGGATTCAGTTCCTTCCCTGGGACACAACTAGCTTTACGCACTGATTATATTCAATCTTGCTATGTAAGACCATATTTGCAAACTCTTTAAGAATGTCTGGGACGTTTCCAGAAATAGGGGTTGCCTCCAAGATAAGTTGGCAAATCTCCCACACGGCAGTATTTCCTTAATGTTTCTTCGCTTTGATGGGCAGCTACAGCATTCAGAAAAATATTCAGGCACAGGGGCAAGAATAGAGCATCTATGTGACACAGTATGAGAAAAAGAGCATGTTTGTTTAGGCAAAAGAAAAAACTGGTGGCACAACTTGCCACCAAACACTAAAGCTTGTTATCTTACACAGCAATTAGTAAGTTGGCAAGTATGTCATAAAAAGTAGTGTAGCAGAGGAACATCAAGTGATGCTTGTCAATGTTTGATATTATTGATGTAGAAGTGTAATAGTTTTGTAATAAGATAAAGATATATATATATATATATATATATATATATATATATATATATACTAGCTGTAGTACCCGGCTATGCCCGGGTTAATAAATAACTAATGTTAGCTATAACAAAATAGAATTTGAATATGTCATAATAATGACCTGTAGGAAAATAGAAGCTGAGCTGTGATTGATTGCTATAGGCAGCCTCATAAATCTCCAGCCATTAGTAAACCCTTCCCCTGGCCGGGCAGTATGTGTTACCTAACACATACACATAATAGAGAGCTCATGTGACTGACATCTGCCATCTGTGTTCGGGTGCGTGGTGAGTATCCAATGTTGGGGCTGCACCTTAGCGACTATACACTTGCTGTTACTCTTTGTATTGCGTGTGGTGTGTATACATGTCCCCGTGCGTGGTGAATATCTCATGTTGGGGCCCCACCTTAGTGACTATATGCTGGTATGTGCTGTTAGTCTTTGGCGCTATCATTAAGCCCCTCTCATTCACAACTGTCAACTGGTAACTGCCATTTTTTTCCCATTATGTAGATAGGGGCAAAATTGCTTGGTGAATTGAAATGCACGGGTTAAAATTTCGCCTCACAACATAGCCTATGACGCTCCCGGGGTCCAGACGTGTGACTGTGCAAAATTTTGTGGCTATAGCTGACAGCTGTCGATTTCCCTACAACACTTTTCTATTCACTTTTTCCCCATTATGTAGATAGGGGCAAAATTATTTGGTGAACTGGAACGCGCAGGGTTAAAATTTTGCCTCACAACATAGCCTATGACGATCTCAGGTCCAGATGTGTGACTGTTCAAAATTTTGTTGCTGTAGTTGCGACGGTGTAGAAGCCAATCCCGGATATACATGCACACACACACACACACACACATACACACATTCAGCTTTATATCTACTATATAATTGCCGAAGGCATTTTTGTGTCGGACCCCGAAAACGCCGTGGCTATGTCACGCTGTGACGTCACCACGCGCGAGCAATGGCCGCGAAGCGGCCATTGCGAGTCGCTGGGCGAAAATAGAACCAGAGGCCCGGCTACAAAGTTAGCGATTTACCGCTGAGGTAGCGCGAGCAATGGCCGCGAGGCCATTGCGAGTCGCTACCTCAGCTGCCGCATCTGCCGCAACTCCCCCTATACTTTCAATGGGGATCTATTGCGAGTCGCTGTGTAGCGCGAGCAATGGCCGCGAGGCCATTGCGAGTCGCTACACTTGCGGCGCGGTTGCGGTAATCCCCATAGAAAGTATAGGGGGACTTGCGGCAGGTGCGGCAAGTGCGGTTTTGCAGGTGCGGCAAGTGCGGTTTTGAACTTGCAGCAGGTTTGCCCGCGAAAATTCCGTGGCAGACTCTGCTGTTGCTGGGTAGCAACCCATTTTGCCTACCAATCACCATACTCTCCTTTGTCTACCAATCACTATGCTCCCACCTGCCGCAATTTTATAGTGTTTAGTTTAACTTTTCCTCACAAATCATTCCTGCCTTGGTGATCCTGTGGGACGGACGTCGGAAAACCAGTGCTGGAACCTCATCCCTACAAGACATCTTTTTGGGCCAATATAATCGATTAGTAATTATTATTAATTATTAATATTATTATTAGTGTTAATATTAATCATTATTATTAATCGATTATGGCTTGGTGATCCTGTGGGACGGACGTCGGAAGACCAGTGTTGGAACCTCATCCCTTCAAGATCAGCTAAGATATCTTTTTGACTCAATATAATTGATTATTCATTATGATTATTTATTAATATTATTATTATTAGTGTTTATATTAATTATTATTATTAATATATTATTAATATTAATATATATTGATATATTCATAATTATATATCTTTTTGGCTCAATATAATTGATTATTCATTATGATTATTTATTAATATTATTATTATTAGTGTTTATATTAATTATTATTATTAATATATTATTAATATTATTATATATTGATATATTCATAATTATATATCTTTTTGGCTCAATAGAATTGATTATTCATTATGATTATTTATTAATATTATTAGTATTATTGTTAATATTATTATTATTAATCCATTATTAATATTATTATTATATTGATATATTCATTATTATATAGATATATATATATTGATATAGATATATATAATATATATATAAATATATATATATATATATATACATTCTATATATATATATATTATATAGATTAATATATATAGATATATATATATATATATATATATATATATATAGATGTCATATTATATATAATGTATATGATTAGTATATATATATTTATGTTTTGTATATTAATCTATATATATCAGCTAAGATATCTTTTTGGCCCAATATAATGGATTATTTATTGATATATTCATTATTATATATATATTGATATAGATATATATATAATATATATATATATATACATTATATAGATTAATATATATATATATATGTATATTAATCTATATATATATATATATATATTATTATTTTTTTTTTTTAATTTTTTTTTTTAATATTTTGATTATTATTACATTTATTTCTTATTTGTTATTTTATTTGTATGAAGATTAATTTATTTTATTAAAAAACCGCATCTGCGGCGCGGTTGCAGTAATTCCCATAGAAAGTATAGGGGGACTTGCGGCAGGTGCGGCAAAACCGCACTTGCCGCAAGTCCCCCTATACTTTCTATGGGGATTACCGCAACCGCACCGCTACTTGCACTTGCGGAGCGGTTGCGGTAATCCTTATGGGGATTAACGCAACCGCGCCGCAAGTGCTCGCAGTCAGCCAGCGAGTCGCAATGCGGCGCGGTTGCGGTAATCCTTATGGAAGCTGCCATTGCGAGTCTCTGGCCGAAAATAGAACCAGAGGCTCGGCCACAAAGCTAGTGATTTCCCGCTGAGGCAAGCGACTCGCTCTGACTCGCAATGGCCGCTTCGCAGCCAATGCTTCGCGCTGCTAAGGCGACTCGCCATGCCCGCTGCCTGGGCATAGCGAGTCGCCTTAGAACTGTGTATCCACATGTCGACACTGACTCGCAGCGAGTGTGGACTCAGAAAAAAACCATTTGTGATTATATAATAGATTGTATATTAATCTCTCTCTATATATATATATAATATATACATGTCATATTATATATGTATATGATTAGTATATATATATATATATATATTGTATATTAATCTATAATATATATATATATATATAATATATATATAAATATATCTATAACACATTGTAATAAATTGTAATATATAATATACATAATTTATTTAAGTTAGTAATATAACTGTTACACTTGCGGCGCGGTTGCGGCGCAGTTGCGTTAATCGCCATAGTAACTTTGGAGGCTGCGAAACAAAACGTAGCTTTTTGCCTACCAATCACTATACCCCCCCCCCTGCCCCCATTTTAGTGATTAATAATATGTTGAATCCGCCATTTTATAGTGTTTCCTTTAACTTTTCCTCACAAATTATTCCTGCCTTGGTGATCCTGTGGGACGGACGTCGGAAAACCAGTGCTGGAACCTCAGACCTACAATATCAGCTAAAGATATCTTTTTGGGCCAATATAATTGATTATTTATTGATATATTCATAATTATATATATATATATATATATATAGAGATATATAGATATATAGATATATATAATATGACATATATATCTATATATATATATATATTAATCTATATGTATATGATTAGTATATATATATATTGTATATTAATGTATATATATAATTTATATATATATATATATATATATATATATATATATATACACACACATTGTAATTAATTTGTAATATATAATATACATAATTTATTTAAGTTAATAATATATATAATATATTTTTTTATATATTTTTATGATATAATTTATATATAAAAATATATTGTATATACTAAAAATTAACAATATAAATATTACTACTTTGACTATATTGCTATGCAGAATGTATATTGATTGCTTCCTTAAATAATATACTGTAGCTATTATTGCATACATTTTTCTGTATTGTGCTCAATATGAGCTCTGACAAACAAAAAAGCTCTGTTAGAGCTAAGAATGCTGCACGTCAGCGCAAGAAGCGTGCGCAGGAGGATCCGGAAACAAAATGTCTCCGTTTGCTTAAGCTCACTGAGGATTTCCATAAAAGAATTGCAAAGGAGTCTGCTGAAGAAAGAAGCAGTCGGTTGGCCAAAAAAGTTGAGGCGGAATGCAAAAGACGCAAAAAGCAAAAGGTGAAGGTGCAAGGAGAACCATCTACCTCTGACATGGCGTCCATATCTGTGTCTCCAACACTTTCTGAAACTCAACTGCCTACAACATCTGGCCGCAAACAACAAAAGGTCAAGGTGCAAGGAGAACCATCTACGTCTGACATGGCGTCCATATCTGTGTCTCCAACACTTTCTGAAACTCAACTGCCTACAACATCTGGCCGCAAACAACAAAAGGTGAAGGTGCAAGGAAAACCATCTACCTCTGATATGGCGTCCATATCTGTGTCTCCAACACTTTTGGAAACTAAACTGCCTACAACATCTGGCACGGGTAAAGTGAAGGGCAAATGTTCTTCTAAAACAAGAACAGACAAGATTGCTTCTGCCTTGACAAGACACAAATTGGCTAAAGTCAAACGTTTACAAATTATGTCACCTACCTCAAAACAACGCCGTTTGGCCCATTTGGCTGCCTCACAGCGTCAACTACGCCAAAAAAAAAACCTCCGTAAGAAGTCTCCACTCACTACTTCTTTTGTTGGATGTCTTGACAGTTCTACACAGCAACGCCTTATTTATGTAGGCATCTACAAAAAAGGTCATCTGTTGCTCACTTCACCTACGTCATCAATCCCTATTGGCTTTACTGATAACGATACCGGTATTTTAGAACATACCTGTGGGCCCATGAATGTGTTATGTCAACATTGTGAAGCACAACATTTTGAGGCTGAAAGGCCATCTGATGGACAGTTCTCCCTTTGTTGTCACAAGGGCAAAGTTAAGGTACCATTACCTCAGTACCCTGAGCTCTTCACTACTTTACTGAAAGGAGACAGCCCATATAGTAAAAATCTCATGGAGAATATCAGGAGCATTAATAGTTCCTTTGCATTTGCTTCCATGGGTGCAAGTGTTTCTCAACCACCTGGACACGGTCCGTACTGTTTCCGGATTCACGGCCAAATTTACCATAGAACTGGAACTCTCCACCCCGCTGAAGGTCAAGTTCCAGCATATGCACAGCTGTATATTTTGGATAGTGCTACTGCTACTGAACAACGCCTACAGTCTCCAGAAAATCTCAAGTGTAATCCAGCCTTGATGAGAATTATTGCTGAGCAATTGGAAGGTATTAATCCCTTTGTTTCAGCTTATAAAATGTTACGGCAAGTGGAGGAAGAGGAAGAACAGAAAGCATTTGAACATGGCACAAATATGCCTAATATCATCATGGCAATTAAACAAGACAGAGAGCAAGACCCAAGACGGTATAACAACCCTACTGTCCATGAAGTCGCAGTCATCTTTGAAAATGCTGATGGAGAGCCACCATTTAATAGAGACATTTTAATACATCTAAAACCAGACCCAAATAATCCGTTGGCCCCCAGAACACAGCAAATAAGCATTTTACACAGTAATTTGGATGCATTACTGTATCCATTGTTTTTCCCTCATGGAGAGCAAGGGTGGCATGAATCACTCATGCAGCAAGGCCAAAATGCTCGCAGGGTGACACAGCTGCAGTATTATTGTTATTTGCTGTCAGTACGGACAGAATTCAATCCTGTCCTTAATGGAGGTAAACTGACCCAGCAGTACTTGGTGGATGCCTATGTTAAGATCGAGGCCAATCGTTTAAATTTTATACGACAACACCAGAAGGATTTGAAGGTAGAAGATTATTGTCTCCTTCAAGAACATTTGCTGAGAAAATCCGTAGAAAAAGGAATCCCCATTGGCAAGACGGTAATTTTACCATCTTCCTTTGAGGGAAGTCCCCGAAACATGCAGCAGAGGTATCAAGATGCCATGGCGATTGTAACTAAATTTGGAAGACCAGATCTTTTTATAACGATGACCTGCAATCCGAAATGGAGTGAAATTGCAACCAATTTACAGCCATGGCAGCGTGCTGAACATCGCCCGGATTTAGTGGCCCGTGTATTCAGGATTAAACTTGAAGCCCTTTTGAAAGATATTAATTCTGGATTATTTGGCAAGGTTTGTGCTATGGTTCATGTGATAGAATTTCAAAAGCGAGGCCTACCACATGCTCACATTCTAATTATTCTGGATGCCAACTCAAAACTAAGAACTGAGGTGGAAGTGGACAATACTGTTTGGGCTGAAATTCCTGATCCATCACATTACCCTGTGCTCCATCAAATTGTCATGCAACATATGATCCATGGCCCCTGTGGACAACACAATCCCAATTCTCCATGTATGGAGAATGGAAAGTGTAAAAAAGCTTTTCCCAAACAGTTTCAAACAAAAACTGTTATACCTGAGGATGCATATCCAAGTTATCAAAGAAACGAAGGACCTTCTTTTCAACACCATTCCAAGATGATTGATAATTCTTGGGTGGTACCATATAACCCTTTCCTTCTATTAAAATATAAGTGCCATATCAATGTGGAAATATGTGCTTCCATTCAGAGCGTAAAATACCTCTTTAAATATGTGTACAAAGGTCATGACAAAGCCAATGTGGAAATTTGTGAAACCAACATCAGACACGATGAAACTCATAAATTCATGGATTCCAGATATGTCAGTGCACCAGAGGCAGCTTGGCGAATCTTTGCTTTCCCAATGCATAGACAATCTCACAGCATTATTCGTCTTGCAGTACATCTGCCTCATTCACAATCACTTTTTTTTCACGAGGGTGATTCTGCGGACAACATCAGTTATTCAATGGACAGACAATCAACACTCATGGCCTACTTTACCCTCAATGAGAATGATCCCAATGCTCGGGAGTACTTATATCGTCAAATTCCTGAGCATTATGTTTGGAAAGAAGGTGCATGGGAAGTTAGAAGGAGAAGAGGTGCTTCAGTCATTGGTAGACTCTACACTGTTAGTATTCAAGAACAAGAACGTTATTTTTTAAGGCTGTTGTTACTCCATGTTAAAGGAGCTACAAGTTTTGATAACCTTAAGACTGTTAAGGAAGTCACATACTCAACGTTTAAAGAGGCGGCATTAGCCCTTGGATTGCTCTTCGATGACAGTGTTTGGAGAAAAACTTTATTGGATGCCTGTGTTCTCAATATGCCTGCACAGCTCCGTGACATGTTTGCATATATATGGGTGTTTGGTCCTCCTAATCATCCCCTGGAGTTGTGGCAAGAATTTAAACAACACTTCGTTCAAGATTACTGTCATGCCTACCACCCTGACACTGATGATTGTGAACATTGTGAAGGATACGCCATGACTGATGTTGAACATGTTTTAAAATTTCATGCAAAACATTTTAATGATTTTAATCTACCATGCCCAAAAAGAAAACCACACATTCGTCCTCAATACAACAAAGAAGAAGAGTTAGTAAGAGCACATGAAATGAAAGCCACCTTAAATGATCAACAACGTTTGGCCTATACTGCAATCCATAAAGCTTTAGAGGATACAAGTGATAAGCCAAAGTGCTTTTTCCTTGACGGTCCCGGTGGAAGTGGGAAAACCTATCTCTATCATCTATTGATTCATGAACTGAGAGGAGAAGGAGAAGTTGTCTCACCTGCAGCCAGTACAGGGATTGCTGCTAATCTATTGCAAGGAGGAAGAACTATCCATTCACTGTATGGCATACCAATACCAATTAATGAGACATCCGTTTCAAGAATCAAAAATGATACTGATGCGGCCCAACATTTGAAGACTACCAAACTCTTCATCATCGATGAGTCTACTATGTTGTCAAAATACGCTTTGCATGTAATTGATCAATTATTAAGGGATGTCATGACAACTGATGTCTCCAAGAAAAATAAATTACCCTTTGGAGGGAAAGTGATTGTTCTGGGAGGAGACTTTCGGCAGTGTCTTCCTATCATCTCTCATGGAACAAGGACAGACATCGTAGAGAGCTGCATTAAATATTCACGACAATGGCAGCTTTTCAATCAATTGCCGCTCATTAACAACATGCGCTCCATTGATCCGGATTATAGCAATTGGTTAATTCAATTAGGAAATGGAGAATTGTCCAATGATTACAACCTTGGTGATGATGTCATTGAGATCCCGCAAGACATGATCTGCACTGGCTCTTTAATCTTGGATATATTTGGTGAAAACATTGTCATTGATGTGAATAATGACGAAAGTATTCAGAATGCTGCATCACATGCCATTCTTTGTCCCAAAAATGACGCTGTGGATTTGATCAATTCAAAAGTTATGGATTGTATTCCTGGTGAATACATTGAATATTTGAGCCACGATTCCATTGATCCAGATGAGACAGAAAATCCCGAACAATATCCCGTGGAATTTCTAAATTCTCTAACTCCAACAGGAATGCCTTCTCATCTCCTGAAATTAAAAGTTGGTACAATTATCATGCTTTTGCGTAATTTTAACAGCAGAAAAGGACTTTGTAACGGGACTCGGATGATTATTATTGCTTTGTTTGACAACTTGATACAAGCAAAAGTAATTTCTGGCTCGGATGAAGGAAATGTAGTCTTCATTCCAAGAATTGATCTCTGTCCATCAGAGACTGGATTGCCTTTCAAACTAAGACGTCGGCAATTTCCCGTGAAGCCTGCCTTTGCCATGACCATAAATAAATCCCAAGGACAAACTTTGGAGAAAGTGGGGATTTACTTGCCAGAACCTGTTTTTGGTCATGGACAATTATATGTGGCTTTCTCACGTGTGAAGAGACGATGCAATGTGAAGGTGAAAGTGGTGGATTCATGCATTCAAGGCAAATTGGTGCCTAACTGTGAGAAAGTCTTCACCAAAAATATTGTCTATCGGAATATTTTGGGATGAACTTTTGCATATTTTATAGTTTTACCTTTTCTATTTTTAAAAAAAAAAAAAAAAAAAAATTAGTTTAGTCTTTTCAATTTCAGTTTTTTATGTGCATAGTTTATACAATGTTTGTGGAAAAACACATTACAGATTTCATTGGAGATGTGTATCATTCTGATTTTCTCACAGGGTGATAGAAACCACTATTTAAAGCTCCAGTACTCTACGTGCTGAGAGATTTGATTCTTATTCTTTAAAGGGAGAGGTTTTTGTGAACAGTTAAGAGACGGGTGGGATGGCTGTTCACACACATCTCATTAGCAAGGTGTGTTCCACATGTTTAGATAGATAGGGACAAACATAAATTATTAATTAGATTCTACCACGACATTTTTCTGACATTTTTTCACTTTGTTGAGGAATATACTAAATGATAATAATTGATCATGAAGGACTCACCAACAACAGAGTTGCTGTAATTTTCATAATTGCATATATGTAATTTGTACTTAACTTGCGGTTTGTGCAGACAACATAGTTGCGGCAGTGTCATCCACATCAACTGCAGTCACCTGTGGTTAGTTAGTGGATGCATCTTATGCACCTGCTGAAGCTATGTTAACTCCATTTACCGTAGGTTAACTACAAGTTTTTTTGTTATTGTATGGATATTGCTGCAAGTCTGTACTTGGTAACTCCTTCTGTATCAATTTACAAAATGTTATTATTTACATCACAATCCTCAAAAAATGTAAGAAAAATCCAGCTATTAACAATATCTAAATTATATCAATTCGGATTTAGTTAGAGTAGGTCCCACCAGGCGTAAGGGCATCTTGACGCGATTGGTGGGCTGACACAAACTGGCAGATACACACATTAGTACTGTTAATTCATCAATTCAAACAATTGACATATTAAGAAGTATTGCTACTTTGTGTTCTAAGACCCTTACAACATAATAGTTCAATTTTCCTTAAATGATATCAACCATACAAATATATGTAGTTGGTGTAAAGATGTCATTGGAATAATTGGATTATTATTTGAAAATCTAAAAAAAAAAAAAAAAATATTCTAGACACCCGATGCATTTGCATCGGGCTCACAGCTAGTATTATATATATATATATATACAGTTAGGGCCAGAAATATTTGGACAGTGACACAAGTTTTGTTATTTTAGCTGTTTACAAAAACATGTTCAGAAATACAATTATATATATAATATGGGCTGAAAGTGCACACTCCCAGCTGCAATATGAGAGTTTCCACATCCAAATCAGAGAAAGGGTTTAGGAATCATAGCTCTGTAATGCATAGCCTCCTCTTTTTCAAGGGACCAAAAGTAATTGGACAATGGACTCTAAGGGCTGCAATTAACTCTGAAGGCGTCTCCCTCGTTAACCTGGAATCAATGAAGTAGTTAAAAGGTCAGGGGTGGATTCCAGGTGTGTGGTTTTGCATTTGGAAGCTGTTGCTGTGACCAGACAACATGCGGTCAAAGGAACTCTCAATTGAGGTGAAGCAGAACATCCTGAGGCTGAAAAAAAAGAAAGAATCCATCAGAGAGATAGCAGACATGCTTGGAGTAGCAAAATCAACAGTTGGGTACATTCTGAGAAAAAAGGAATTGACTGGTGAGCTTGGGAACTCTAAAAGGCCTGGGCGTCCACGGATGACAACAGTGGTGGATGATCGCCGCATACTTTATTTGGTGAAGAAGAACCCGTTCACAACATCAACTGAAGTCCAGAACACTCTCAGTGAAGTAGGTGTATCTGTCTCTAAGTCAACAGTAAAGAGAAGACTCCATGACAGTAAATACAAAGGGTTCACATCTAGATGCAAACCATTCATCAATTCCAAAAATAGACAGGCCAGAGTTAAATTTGCTGAAAAACACCTCAAGAAGCCAGCTCAGTTCTGGAAAAGTATTCTATGGACAGATGAGACAAAGATCAACGTGTACCAGAATGATGGGAAGAAAAAAGTTTGGAGAAGAAAGGGAACGGCACATGATCCAAGGCACACCACATCCTCTGTAAAACATGGTGGAGGCAACGTGATGGCATGGGCATGCATGGCTTTCAATGGCACTGGGTCACTTGTGTTTATTAATGACATAACAGCAGACAAGAGTAGCCGGATGAATTCTGAAGTGTACCGGGATATACTTTCAGCCCAGATTCAGCCAAATGCTGCAAAGTTGATTGGACGGCGCTTCATAGTACAGATGGACAATGACCCCAAGCATACAGCCAAAGCTACCCAGGAGTTCATGAGTGCAAAAAAGTGGAACATTCTGCAATGGCCAAGTCAATCACCAGATCTTAACCCAATTGAGCATGCTTTCACTTGCTGAAATCCAGACTTAAGACGGAAAGACCCACAAACAAGCAAGACCTGAAGGCTGCGGCTGTAAAGGCCTGGCAAAGCATTAAGAAGGAGGAAACCCAGCGTTTGGTGATGTCCATGGGTTCCAGACTTAAGGCAGTGATTGCCTCCAAAGGATTCGCAACAAAATATTGAAAATAAAAATATTTTGTTTGGGTTATGTTTATTTGTCCAATTACTTTTGACCTCCTAAAATGTGGAGTGTTTTGTAAAGAATGTGTACAATTCCTACATTTTCTATCAGATATTTTTGTTCAACCCTTCAAATTAAACGTTACAATCTGCACTTGAATTCTGTTGTAAAGGTTTCATTTCAAATCCAATATGGTGGCATCAGAGCCCAACTCGCGAAAATTGTGTCACTGTCCAAATATTTCTGGCCCTAACTGTATATATCATATAATATGAAAAAGATCCTTGCAGCACACAGCTACTACCAATGATGTACATAAGCTACTAGCTATATATATTTGAGGAAAAAGTTTAAAAACTTACGTTTTTTTCAAAAAACTCAAAAATCTCCAATTTTTTATTTAATTCTGAAGTTCTTGGTACATACATTGGCCAATGTCTGTTTGCTCATCAACTGCGACAAAGTGACTTCAGGTCTGATGAGTCCTATCTTACATCCCTGCCCTCCTTGTCCACCCCCCACTTCTCAGTGGGCAGACACCATCTAGACCCTCCATCACCTGTAGGTAATGAGGGTGCAAATTGCAGCATGGAACCTGCAACTCCATATTATATATCTGCAAATGGAATGTGTAGAAAAGGTTGATCTATAACCAGACTTCAAATACATTGAATAATGGATCTCTCAAACCACTCCTGGTTTTAGCTAATAAATACCTACTGAGGTGAAAATTTTACAAATACTCAAGGCATACACATAGCCTAAGAGATCTGCCGTATTTTTCGGATTATAAAACACACTTTTGATCCCCCGAATTGGGGGGAAAACGGGGTGCGTATTATAATCTGAATCCGAAAGAAAAAATACATACCGGGGGTCTGTGGGGTTGCAGTGGTGGAGGGAAGGTGCAGGAGGCAGGGTCTACAGCCATTCTCTTGAAATCTCAACCTCCAGTGTCCAGTTGCAGCTTGGCAATGCAATAGAGGCACATAGAAAATGGATGCCCCAACTGTGTACCAGACACCCCTGCAGCACTAGGTCCAAATCTGTGCACCCACTTCCATGTAAGTGATGACCCTGCCTCCTGCACTTCCACTCCACCCCTGCAATCTCCCCTCAGTAGACAATGGGGGGGCTATGGGGGGTCCAAGATGGGGTGCCGTGTACCAGGATGGGGACCAAATATACCTGGACAGAGCCCAGGATGGGGGACTATATTTATATAAGATGGGCAGTGGCATTATAAGATGGACCCAATTTAACAGAAAAAATATTGTTTTTCTTTCTCTTTTCCTTCACCAAACTTGAGGTGCGTCTTATAACCTGGTGCATCTTATAAAGTGAAAAATACGGTATGTGAACTCTAGTGGTTTAGGTGATGTTTATCACACCATCACCTGCTGTTGCCTTGCAGAGCTCGCTAATCTATGGATGTCAAAATTATCAAATTATTGAGAGAACAAAAAGAAAATAAGAATCCTCCTCCAAGTCAGATATGAAATGCTTCACCTTTACAACAACGCTTAAATCCCACAATGGTTATTCAGAAAAGGTGCCAACGTCAAGTGACATGATATAATATCATCTTTACATATTCTCTAGGGAATGACTAAACTGCAAAGCAAGCAACACATCTTTCATTTCTGAAATAAATAACTTATGGAAGCATGAGATTCCAATTACACTAGTGATATCATTATATTGAAGCTGGAGTTCAGCTATTCCATGGGGTATGAAGCTCTATCTTATCATGAACATGGACTAGCTGTCTGTAAATCACTGTCATGTACAGTAGCACTCAGAGAACATAATTTAATAAGTGGATGTACATTAGGGTACTGGATATAAGAGGTGCTACTTCAATTCCAATATTTCATTTACAATCTAACGTTGCCAAGACTAAAAGGACTGCAACCTCTCTAATATAGTGTCAGATTAACTCTTTGCATCACTTGATGGTCATCACACCACAGCGTATTGTGGTGCCTTCTGTAACAAGAGCATGTTACCCAATGCATGAATTATGGCCTGCATCAGGTAATAAGTCATCAAGCGACAACATTGAATGCAGATGGGTCAAGTCTACAATTGAATAGCTTGTATGCATCATGTAATGTGCAAGTGCTGCATCTTCAACATGCTTATGTATAGTGTGTGTATCATGTGTTTAATGTGTGTGTTTCACATGTGTAACATGTAACTAATGTGAATATCCAGAGTGTGCATTAAAGGGATATTCCCGTCTCCTAGATCCTATTACAATATGTTGTAGGTGAAATAATAATAATATTAGCAAATATCTCCAATTAAAAATGCAGTATACTTCTCCTGATTTGCTAACTCATGGTTACAACCACTTATGCAGTGGCAGTTCGGTAGTTGCCATTTGTCATAACCATGGATACCTAAGCTGTAATGCCCTGCACGTGAGGTAAGTGACATAGTTAATCAAGAGAACTATACTACATTTATAATTGGGGGTGTATGCTATTTTTATTATTATTATTATTATTATTATTATTATTACTACACTTCATACACATAGGGACAGGATTTTAGAGATGGGAATGCCCCATTAAGGGCACAGACACATGTGACAGCCAATGGGTGAAATAGACACATCATTAACGCAGGGAAAAAGTATGCAGACAAATAAGACTGTAAATGGACTCTATATTTTTTTAATGGCCAATGCCATCTTGTGAGAGAACCTGTAAAATACCATGGACATTAGAAAAAAAACACTTAAATCCATGTCAACTTGTCTGGCTGCATAGTCCCCTGCACCTGAAGGGCTCTATATGTGTTCAAACCCTGATGTACAGTATTATATCATCATTATCTTCATTGGGGCTTACAATCTATATTCCAAAGCAAATATGTCTTTGGGGCAAACCAGAGTACCGTATATACTCGTGTATAAGCCGACCCGTGTATAAGCCGACCCCCCTACTTTTGCCCCCAAAATCTGGGAAAAACTATTGACTCGTGTATAAGCCGAGGGTGGACCCCAGCACAGGTATACAGCCCCCAGCAGTGTGGTATACAGGCCCCCCCGATGGTATACAGGCCTCCCCAGTGGTAGTATACAGCCCCCAACAGTGTGGTATACAGCAGCCTCCCCAGTAGTATATACAGGCCCCAGCAGTGTTACAGCAGCCTTCCCAGGGTTATATACAGCAGCAGCAGCCCCAGGGTATATACAGCAGCAGCAGCCCCAGGGTATATACAGCAGCAGCCCCAGGGTATATACAGCAGCAGCCCATGGTATATACAGCAGCAGCCCCATGGTATATACAGCAACAGCCCCATGGTATATACAGCAACAGCCCCATGGTATATACAGCAGCAGCCCCATGGAATATACAGCAGCAGCCCCATGGTATATACAGCAGCAGCCCGAGGTATACAGGCCCTCCCCAGGCTATATACAGCAGCAGCCCGAGGTATACAGGCCCCCCAGGCTATATACAGCAGCAGCCCGAGGTATACAGGCCCCCCCAGGTTATATACAGCAGCAGCCCCAGGGTATATACAGCAGCAGCCCCATGGTATATACAGCAGCTGCCCCATGGTATATACAGCAGCAGCCCCATGGTATATACAGCAACAGCCCCATGGTATATACAGCAACAGCCCCATGGTATATACAGCAGCAGCCCCATGGTATATACAGCAGCAGCCCCATGGTATATACAGCAGCAGCCCGAGGTATACAGGCCCCCCAGGCTATATACAGCAGCAGCCCGAGGTATACAGGCCCCCCCAGGCTATATACAGCAGCAGCCCGAGGTATACAGGCCCCCCCAGGCTATATACAGCAGCAGCCCGAGGTATACAGGCCCCCCCAGGGTATATACAGCAGCAGCCCGAGGTATACAGGCCCCCCCAGGGTATATACAGCAGCAGCCCGAGGTATACAGGCCCCCCCAGGGTATATACAGCAGCAGCCCGAGGTATACAGGCCCCCCCAGGGTATATACAGCAGCAGCCCGAGGTATACAGGCCCCCCCCAGGCTCGGGAAACCTGTAAAGGAAGATGATTATACTTATCGCTGTCCGGCTGCCGTCCCCGCTCTGCATCGCGCTCCTCCATCTGCATCGCGCTCCTCCATCTTCCGGCTTCCGACTTCCTGTGTTCTGCGCCGACAATGACGTCATTCTCGGCGCCGACAGGAACCCGGAAGATGGAGGAGCGCGATGCAGATGGAGGAGCGCGATGCAGAGCGGGGACGGCAGCCGGACAGCGATAAGTATAATCATCTTCCTTTACAGGTTTCCCGAGCCTGGGGGGGGGCCTGTATACTGATGGGGGGGCCTGTATACCTCTGGGGGGGGCGCCCGTATAGTGACTCGCGTATAAGCCGAGGGGGTAACTTTTCAGCCCAATTTGTGGGCTGAAAAACTCGGCTTATACGCGAGTATATACGGTAATCCTGCACACACATGGGGAGAACAGACAAATTCTTTGCAGATAGTGTCCTTGTTGGGATTTGGACCTAGGACCCCAGCTCTGTAAAAAACAGCAAACATCACTGATCCACCATGATGCCCTAAAATGGGGCTGGCTACAGATTCCCATGGAGTTGACTGGTTCAGCTGTTCTGGTCATCCCCAATACAAATATTTATAGAGGGCTGGCCGCCAATAGGCAATGGACTTACTTCAAAACACTTTATATTTAATTTTCTTACACATGCAAAGTTTATGCCGCTTAGTGATGTGCATTCATTGAACTGCAACAAGACTGCAGGTTATAGACCCTTAAAATCAAGCAAAACCGAGTATGTGCCTATATTTAGTAAAAACCACTTAAGTCCACACAAGTGTATAAGTGCAACAATGTAAGTCTTTATTGACCACGAGGACACATAACACATAATTCAGTGCAGTGGTATAAAATAACTAATGTAACATCGGACAGTGCAAGGATAGGAAAGGAGAAAGACACGGCAGTGGAGGGAGGAAAAATGCCCATGGTATGGCGAGCCTAGCAATTACTGTCGAGTCCCGATGGGGAGAGTGGGATATTGACATAAGGTAGTGACAATCACTATGCCACTGCCATTCCCATCCACAGCCCTAAAGTGCAATATCAGTTACAAAGCTTCACCTACCCATTGTGATGGGGTCCTCCTTCTTATCAGCACATATTTACACACTGGCATTAAGGTGAATTGGGAGCACCAGGGACTAAAGCAGAGCACTCGGGGAGCAAGAGCGAGGTGAGTATGGTATTATTTTATGTGTATGGGTTGTATGCCAGTATATAGGGGACTATGTGGGGCTGATGCTGTGTATAGGGAGATATGTGGGGGCTCATTCTATATATAGACAGCGGTTCATACTGTAAATAGGGGGCTGTGTGGAGGCTAATTTTGTATATAGGGGGCTTTGTGATGGCTTATCCTATATATAGAGGGTCTGTGTTGTGGCCATGCTGTATACTGGGGACTATGTGAGGGCTCATGCTGTATATAGGGAGGCTGTGGTGTGAAGGTTCATATTGTATATAGGGAGCTATGTGGGGGCTTATGCTGTATATAAAGGGGCTCTGTGATGGCTCATACTATATATTGAGTGGCATGTGAGGGCGCATGCTGTATATTGGGAGGCTGTGTGAGGGCATGTACTGAATACTGAGGGCTATGTGAGGGCTTATGCTGTATATAGGGAGCTGTGTGTGGGCTCATACTGTATATTGGGGCAGTGTAAGGGTGCATGCTATATAAAGTGGCTATGTGAGGGCTCATACTGTATATTGTGGGCTATATGAGGGCTCATGTTGTATATAGGAAGCTGCATGAGGGCTCATGTTGTATATAGAGGGGTTGTGTGAGGGTTCATACTGCACATTCGGGGCTATGTGAGGGCTCATAGTGTATATAGTGAGTTGTGTGAGGGATCATCCTGAACATAGGGGGCTGTGTGTGGGCTCATGCTGTACATAGATGGGCAGTGTAAGGGCTCATACTTTGTATAGGGAGATATCATTACAATTAATTTAGCAAAATATCAAGTGATACAATTAATATTAATAATCAATCTCAGCCTATTGTTTGAGCCTTTCACACCAGTCTCAGAGTCACATGTGGAAAATGTATTTCTCACCCTTGCTCCATTATATGTAGCACTGTTATGTATAGTGTTGTACACAAGAGGAAAAAATTGGGAAACGTGCTACGCATGCCAATAATGTCTTTCTTGTTCTGCATCTGCTGATGTTCACCTGTGTGTTAATCATGTGACCTATAACATGATCTATCAAAAGAGGATCATGTGACATATCACATGATCCGTCAGCCTGGGAGTGCATAAGCCTTCTAAACTGCCCTGAGCCTTGGATACTCTCAATCCGCCCCTGAGTATAAAATAATTCTACACAATTTACTTAGTAAATATCTTTATCAATTTGTCATTGCTAAAATGTGATAATGTAACACCTAACCTTGTGCAGCACTCAAGAATTAGTAAACAATAATAACGTGATTCAGCATTTTTTTAACTCATATACTGTATATCATATTTTTCTTGTTTCTCATTCCATATGTTTTTTCTTTACATTATCTTCTACACCATGGCTTGTGGTTCATAGTGAAAGAGCTTAGACAACAGGATATCAGCAAAGCGCTATTACTTCATGCAGTCACCAGTATTCAGAGGTCATAAATCAATGAACCTCATTTGCAGCCATGCATTTCTCTGTCTCAGACTTGTTATGTGTCAGGAGGAGGGGATCATATAACCCTTCCATTCTCAATCCTTTTAGCAGACATACTCATGTTCCAGAGGTAGAACAATGAGAAGGGTTTGTGCTTTGTGCAGACAGACCTCACTTCCACAACATTGTTCTATGCCAAAACTACTGAATCTCAAGCAGTGAACGCCAAACATGACCGAGAAAGGAGAAAATCTATAGAGGACCTTACTGCGCCAGGACACAATGACTGTAAGAATGCACGTTGTAGATTTTTGGACCAAAGCCAGAAGAGAATTCATTGAAACGGGAAATAAAGATGTGTCCTGATTCCTTCTGGATCCATAAAATTGAATTAAAAACTGAATGTATGTTTCCAGCTTTCTGACTAACTTTTATTTTCCTCAGTTAGGCTAGGGTCACACTAGCACTAGCATTTTTTTCATCTAAAAATGTCTGCAGACATGGAGTCTATAGGTTAACGCACCCATAGACTCCAATACAAAAATGCATGGCCACATTGGAATGCGTTTGGCACTATGCACTGCAGCACTTTTTGTGCAATTTTGGGAAACGTGACTGTGCCGTATTTGTTAATTTAACATTGAAATCTATGACAAACGCATCAGTTAATGCATGGTACATACATGTACCATGCGTTTATGCATGCTACAAAAATGAACACACGTCATGTGAAGGCCAGGGAAAAAAAAAACGCATACTTTTAGCGGATGGCACAACTCGAGTGTGACTCTAGCCTTATACAAGCATAGTAGCATATGTTATCAGATATCTATCACCTTTTTATTACCAAATATTTCATAATCACCTTATTTGTAATGTGACCAATCAATAACCGGGTATAATGTATAATCCAATTGTGCTCACATATTGACATAACCGGGGGTGGACATATCATTGATGCAAAATGTGGCCCACGAGGTAGTGAGTTCCACGTCCACCTCCAAAGCAGGTGGAATTGTGCAATATTATGAGCTATTGGACTGTAAAGGGCCCATACATTGTTTATTCACAGGGACCCTCTTCTCTCTGCTCTGGATGTACAGTATGTATATAATTAAAATAGCCACATAGTGGATTTCTTAAAGCTCACAGCATCATTATCACTTCCATGGTCCAGCACTACTTTCTACTCCACTTGGCCGATCTTTAGTTTGAGTCACTATGAGAATGCAGTAATCTTTTCATCTGTCATTCTTTAAATTCACGTTGAATTGATAAGAGTCAAACAAGCCCCATGTCACCACCAAGCCACCATAAGGCCACCCTAAGCATATATCTTTTCTATATCAGCAGCAATATCTTCAAAGCCTATTTATAGACACATCAAAGTTTAACATCAGTGTGGTAATAAATGAGCTTAGGAAAAAACTCTGAAAAATAAAAAAAATAAGTGTTAGGCACTTTCACTAGCGTATTTCAAAATCGCGGGCAGATGCGGTGAGAAAAAACGATCTGCCTCGATTACGAAATAACCGCTACACTTGCGGCAACACTTGCGGCAAGCCCCAATGCATTGTCTATGGGCTTCGTGAAAGGGTGCGCAAGTGCGTCTCGGCACTTGCGGCAGGTGCTGGCCCGAAAAAAAACAGCTGCTTGCAGCGTTTTTTTTTTCAGCGGTCGCACCTGCAGAAGTGCCGAACCGCACTTGCCGCACCTGCCGCAACCCTAAACCGCAAAGCCCATAGACATTGCATGGGGCTTTGCCGCATTTAGCACGTCATTGTCTTTGCGGTTTATGCGGTAATGTGGCAGATGCTGGTTTTTTCTACCAGCTTCGCCGCGATTTGTGAATTACAGCTGATGTGAAAGGGCCCTACACATCTTGATATTTGAACAAAAAATCTCATAATGGATTGACAAAACATAGAAGCTGTAGAAACCAAACGGTCCAATGTTTTTAAAACTTCACCAATTATCTGACAGTCTTTATGATAATTATGACCAAATTATGATCTCACAAATAACTTTCTTCTTCCGCTGACATAGTGGGTACCCATTCTAGGATTCTACTACCTTTTGATAGCCTATCCATAAGTATAACCTTCCGGAAAACACACATTACCGATATCTACAAATTAGGCTAGGGTCACCCTTGCATCATGGATACGTTTCTCCATGCATTTTTCACACTTGTATTTTGTGAAAAACACATGCAAAAACGCATCCATAGACCCCAATACAAAAAACGCATGCCCCAATGCCAAAAGCACACGGCTAAAGTGCCATGAGTTTTTTGGAGGCGTTTTTGGCTCAGTACCAAAAAACACATCATGATGCGTTTTTTTGGTGCTTTTTCAAAAACACATGCGTTTTTGTAACATGGGGCCCTATGGGAAATGCATGCAAAAATGCATGGCACTAAATGGTACCATGCGTTTTCGCATGCGTTTTTGCTTGCATTTTAAAGGCTGCTCCAGAACTAACAGCAAAAACGCAGCTCAAAAAACGCAAGCTGCCAAAAACAACCGTAAAAAACGCAGCCAAGTGTGACCCTAGCCTTAGACATTTTCTGCACTTTCTTTTTTCCTTCTTCACAGTTTCCCTTCCCAATCCCTTTGAAAGACTATGTAGAGCTGGTGTTTGTATTAAGGGCCTTTTATCAGACATCTATTTGATACTGATTGACGTTCTTCAACCAATCACCCAAAATATGCTTACATGAGCAAGTGGGAGGGTTTCTCAGGGGAGAAACTGCCCTAGTCTGACGGGTAACAGATATGGAAAAATGCATCATACCATCCTCATTTTATGCCCACAAACATAACCAATATAATATTCTCAATATTTGGTATCATGCCATGTCTCTTCTACACAAGTGCAACCCTGCAATTCCAGATAGGTGTTGGAGATGTGGGCTGATAGTACCAAACTTACCATACTTATTTTGGACATGCCTTAACATCCATAGCTTCTGAGAGAAGGTCAACTATTTATGAAGTCACCGATCTCCATATAGTTTCTACCTACTTAACATCCCACTCTTCCAATAAGGTAGTAAAATGAAACAATTTTTGAAACACATAAAACAGCCATGAAGTGTTTGATAGCCTGTAAATGGAAATCAGTACACCCCCCTCATTTAACACTAGAAGTCCCAGAGAGGGGTCATTTAACATTTTTACCTTTGGAACCCAGAGACGGGTCGAATGACCTGAAGGATTTTAGCTAACATCCTCTAATCACCATCTTTTGTTCTGTAATTAAGGCTATTACTGTCGCACCACAGGAGGTTGTTGTTTCCATTGAGTTTAGCCATTAGTTTCTAGTTAGTTCTATTCAGTTTATTGTAAGGGTCATTTGACCCACTTTCGGGACTTCAGGGGGAGCTCAAAATTTCTGGGACTTCTAGTGTTAATGAACTTAAAGTTTTGGTGCAAGTAGTAAGAAAGCTGTAATATCTTTCAGCTTTATTTAACAATACATTGGATCATTTTAAAGTTGTCTGGACTTCTTGAGACATATACTAGGGTGACCATTAAGATAGCTAGACGTTCTTAGGCTCTTTTTCTATCTACCTGGAGATTCCTACAGAAAAGTTCAGTGTCAGACACCATAAAATATAAGCCAATGACAATGCTGGCTCAGAAAAGTGGAGAATTGTAAAGCAACCTGTTGGCCGAACATCACAATCTTCACTGGGACGTCTACTCCTGGCATCACTGACATATTTTGTGTATATATAGAAATGTGACATAATATAGAAATCAAGAAATGATGGGAGTGCTGGTGTGTCACGGTCCGCGCTGCTGTGGTATTGGATAAACTCACCAAAGAGCCAAGTGTATTTTCATCCTTTTTATTCCTCCTCTCTCCTACGCGTTTCAGCGCCACACACGGCGCCTTCCTCAGGGATATTCAGGATATCCCTGAGGAAGGCGCCGGGTGTGGCGCTGAAACGCGTAGGAGAGAGGAGGAATAAAAAGGATGAAAATACACTTGGCTCTTTGGTGAGTTTATCCAATACCACAGCAGCGCGGACCGTGACACACCAGCACTCCCATCATTTCTTGGATTCACACCACTATCCAGTGGTCGGTGGAGGTCCTGCAGCAGCTGGAACATTGTTTCCAAAAAGCCTTCAAACCAGTTGTGGGGTTCACAACTGGACCAGGTGAGCAGCTTCATAGCACCACCATCACACATAAGTGTCACTAGTGATAGGGCACTATTGCGCCTCTTGTCCCCCTCCCTATTTTTTCTTTACATAATATAGAAATGACAATACAGAATTACCCCACACTTATGTTCAATGTCTTGTCTTTTACATGTATTAGTTGGTATAACACATTGAAGATATCTTCTCTTAAGGATATGCCATATCTGAATCAACCATATATGCTTATGCGTTATGTTTTTCCATTTCCTATATGTAATAAAAATTGTAATTAGTTATAAAAAAAAGAAACTACACAAAACTGCAATGTATACCTATCTGTCTGGAGAAACTATCCTTAAAGAGGCAGGTCCAACTTTACATGTTATTACATGATATTCACAGAATAGATGATACCTTTCTAATTAGTGGGAGTCCAACTACTGGGAGGCAAGCATAGCACTGTTTTCTTTATTGCCTAAAGAGCAGTGGCAGTTAGGGCCATTCAGCAGATGGCCAAGCTTGCAGGGCATAGACCTAAATATAGGACTGCCCCACAATATCTGGGAAGTTTGAGTCTAGACATGAGCAGATGTAATTTTTGTTCATTAATTCATAGCTTCACTATAAGAATCTAGCTTTTTTGTGTATGCAAAGGTGTGCACACACACAGCACAAATGCAGTGTCTTTTGTTTTCTGTAGCTGTATATGCCAAACTAAGCAATGAAAATCTTCTCTGGTTATAGCATTTTACAGCACTTTTTATGTCTTTTCCCTCTTATTTGGAGCAAATGTCAAGCCACACTTTAATGTGTTTTGCTTAAAGTACGGAAAAAGCTTGTGTTATGCTGGTTGTTACAATTACAGAGACACCAAACATATCTGTTATTTGCTGATTAGGGATATTAATTACTTAAAAAAATGCATTAAATATGAAATTATTGTAATTTGTTCTTTTATTCTCTCTCAAGAATACAGGCACATAGAAATACACTGCTATATACATTGTATCAGTATAATTTACCTGTGGGTACAGAACCTGCAATGTAGCTTCAATATTACATTTTCCCATCACTGTCACTTGAGCCTGTGGCCTAGCTTTAGCTGTTTCCTGCAATGCTCTAGGTTTGGGGATTTAGTCTTTGGGAAAAAAGACACTTTTATGGTTTTTTTTCATCACTGTTATGTGCAGATGCATCACCATGTACCAGATTCTGGGCTCTTTGTTTGCAATGTAGCTTCAAGATTGCCAAACTCCCCTATCTTTATTCTTGTGAGCTGTGGATCATAGCTAGAGCTATTGCCTGCAGACATGGAGGCTGAATTCAAGGGGAGACCAAATCACAAGATATTATTTCAGCTTATTTATGTGCACAGAGATGCCAGCCCCACTCCCTGAAGAATAAGAGCTATGGAAATGGTGAGGACATGAGTGGAAGTCTAGAAAAAGCCCTGAAGTGTCGGGACCGAGCACTCAAATCAGGACAGTTCCGCTGAATCTGGGACAGTTGGGAGCTATGCAAGTAATGTCCTTCCTTTAGTTATGAAAATATTGAGGTTTAATTGTTATTGAAATATTTTTAAACTTATAGATAATATGTGTACGAGTCACCCACACATTTAATTAACAACATTCGTAATTTAACTAAAAATGGTTACGATATAAGGCCTTATTCAAATGTAGTATTTTAGTTTACCCAAAGCCAAAAGACTGAGATTAACAAACCTCCCATACATTAATGTCTGCAGATGAAGACACAAGAATGGGCTGCATTAGAGCTCTTCACTCACTGTATAATCATATTTCAATAGTCACCAGCATGAGAGCTGATTAAAGAAACAAACATTTAATATGCAAATAAATTCTGCTTCAATTGAAAAGAATGGCCAGTTTCCAGAACTACAATGTTGTGCACATTCTCAAGAATGCAAAAAATAACTTTCTCATGTTAAGAAACATTCTTGCAAATAAGATAAATTTAGCTTACTCTATTAAAGGCCTAAAGCACACAAAGGACTGCTAATATGAGTCTACTGTATACGACATGTCATTTGTCTGTAGCTACACTTCAAAAAAATATTTTTTTCTAAAATAACAGAAACAAAGAAAATGAAAGGGGACACACTTCAATTGCCTACCCTTAGTTGCACATAAGCATAGGAATACCATGGTAGAAAATTTTTGTAGACTAAAAATATGTCTAATTTATAAACAATGCCTCATCAGAACAGATCGCTTTAAATGAACTCAATTTTACTGAATTAAAAGTCTCAAATAACTTCATAACCTGATGACTAAAGTCCCAGAAGTCTGCAAGATATTGCACTCCATTCTTTGAGGGCTTGCAGCCATTCTGCACAGCTCGAATATGAATCTCATTTGAAATTAACACTTAATAAGTAGCCACTTTATCTCAAAAGATTTCTAACCCATTTTTCCATTATAACAAATTAAACTAGTATACCATTTAGTTTTTTTTTTTATTATTATTACTAGTAGTGAGAAGTGATGACACATTAATGCAAGGATTCTAATACATCTTCATACTGAATTGCGATGGGCGGGACATTCATCATTATGGTAATGTATCAACCAGTCTCTGAGTCGCAATGCCCGCAATGACTTACAACTACAAATATCCACATGACCACGCCGGAAGTCGAAGGGGCAAAAAAGCTATTCGCAATTATATAATAGATTTAGTAATAATAGTAGTAGTAGTAGTAATTAAACTTTTATTTAAATAGAAATATCTAATACATTCTTCATCACTTTGAAATTCAGAGGGAATATACAGAGACAATATCATACATTATGTAGTAAGGCTAATTCAACAATTTAGGGCCCTTTCACATCAGCGGCTGACTGTGGGTTTTTTCGCGGCCGCACCTGCCGCAAGTGCAAAACCGCACTTGCCGCACCTGCCGCAAGTACGCCTATACTTTGCATGGCGTTTACCGCAACCGCGCCGCAAGTGCAGCCGGTATGCGGTAATCGCGGCAGATGCGGTTTTTTTCACCGCATCTGCCGCGATTTGAAAAAAAACGCTGATGTGAAAGGGCCCTTAAAGAGTAACTAGACCTTTAAAGGGTTTATTATAATTTCAGTGCCTATATAGTTAAAGATGAGTGAAGCCCTTGAGGTTCGGGCATAGGGGTTTCATGTTCGCGATACAAACATGACCCCGCATGTGATTGGTTGGGTGGCTCTCTGCCCACACAGCTAGCCATAAGTGTAACACTTGAACACTTGCACGGGTGGAAGACCAGGGATTTCATTTTTTTATTTTGACACAAGCAATATAGAGGATTACTCTCCTTGTAGGGCCAATGCGAGCCGATCATACATGGGAAGCAGCTCACATTGGCTTAACCACCAGCGTACTGAACCACGGTGATCAAGGCTCCCAGACTTTGACGACTAGAATCCCCCGAACACCAGCCCAAACAAGAGGCCCAGAACAGGTTTGTTCATCTCTACTTATAATTACAAGCAGATTGTTGGGGTTTGGTTTCTAAGACACTAATCGATCACTCAAAACCTGCACACACCTTTAAGAGGTGCTCAGCAGACCAGCATACACAGCTCCTAGTTGAGCGTGCATACAGAGCTAGATACAAAATTAAAAGAAAGTATAGGATTTGTGACTCCTCTAAAGAAAGTATTCACTGCCTTTCCTTCTTAATGAATCCTTACTCCAGTCTGTGTGTGTGTTCCTGTCTCCCGAGCTGCGCACCTGATGAATGTTAGAGGTGATTGGTAAGGTCTCAGGACCTGGACCACCATAATCTGCTTGCAATTGCAAGGACAATGAAATAGAAAAAAACTTAAAGGTTTAATCACGACTTAAAGCAGGGAAGTGAGGTCACTGCTCACAAGATTATGTAATGCATAAGGAAATAGGGGTGACACATAAGGTAACAAGTGCTTGAATTGTATTATCTGGCAATCTTTTATAATTTTACATGTAAAGCTGCATGAACATGTTACCAGTCAATATCTATGTCCGGACAGGTATGAAAAGTTATGGAGTGCTTGGAGGAAAAATGTTGGAGAACAATTAGATTAGTGGGGTCATGTGTCTTTAGAGCATTGCTAAAACTTTTCAGAAGCTGCAATTGTCTGAGGCAGTGTATTCCAGATAGTTGGAAAAGCACAAGAAATCGCGTGGCGATCGGCGTGGGAGATTCAGATTATGGAAGATGTTAAATGATAAAATTATTAGAGAGCGCGGGTAAGATGGTAGACAGATATTATTAGGAATGTAGAGGAATGTAGCACTGTGGAGAGCTCTGTGAAAAATATATGTTTATATTGTACTCTAAAGTAAATGGGCAATGAGTGCAATGACTGGCACAGGGTGGAGGCATCGGTGTAGTAGCTAGAAAGGAATTTGAGCCTAGCTACTGCAGTCATGATAGATGGGAAAGGGGAGAGTTTAGTGAGGGTTAGACCAATTAGTAGCGAGCTGTATTAGCCAAGACAAAGATATAAAATATATACTAATGCTTTATATTTAGCGTTAGCATGAGAAATATTAGAGAACAAAGCTTAAATATGTAGATTTGCATAGGCTTCAAAGTTATTTAGATTCTATATTTGTGATAAGAAAAAAAAACCATTAGAAATCCATAATGGTCTCAATTATAAATTATTGGAGCCCATCAGGATCTGTTTGATCTATAATATCTGTAGTGACTCCATTAACCCCTTATTAACTCTAAACATTCTGGTACATCCAATGTTGTCTCTCTGTCAGTGATGCAGGCTCAGGAGCTGAACCCACATCTCTCCTGGCAGATGATGGCTGAGCTACTCAAACATCAACTACCTTCGAGCAACCACGGGTGAAGCTGAGTTGTTAACCTGTTAAATGCCGCTGTCAGACATGGGCATTTATGTTTACATAGTGTAGCCTTACCGGCAAACTATTCTAAGCACCCACCATCTCCTGATGACATGATTGCGGAATGTTAATGAGTTGCCATGACAGCTGGGGGTTTGCTGAAGAGTGTTGATGTCTGTCTTGATGTTGCTCCATTTAGGTTCAGCCTGTGATTTTTGGTATATATAGCATTGTTGTGGCACTGCTGTGAATAGTATAATTGATCAACAGATCTTAAGGGCCCGTTGCACGCTACAATATTGTTAACCATATTGTTTGTACGTCACAGCTTTTTGGGTGGAGCAACAATGTGGTAATGATGTTGTTGCGTGTGACAAGTAGAAACGATCAACGATAAGTCGGCTGATCATTCATCGGAGGTTTTTGAACTGGACCTAAAACCAAACGATGATCGCCCGTCCAAACTGCAGCATCGCTGTGTGTGACACCTTGATAACGATGTCGTTAATGTCTTCGCCTATTCAGAACTGAAGGATGTAGGCGATCAAATGACCACAAGTATCATTCGCTTGTCGCGGAATCATTGCTGTGTCCATTAAAGATATCTGTATGTGTGACATTTCACTAGTGATCATTGAACGACGTTCAAGCGATCTAGGTCAAGTCGGATCGTTGTTCGGCTCGTTCGACCATTGAAGCATGTAACGGGGCCATTAGGTTCAAGGTGAGCAAACCCATGGAATTTCAGGTTCTGGGTGCTCAGCCGGACTTTATATAAAGTTCTGTTATGGGCCCAGACTTGACTGAAACCTCATTGGAAGCCACTGATTGGGCAGTTTGACTCACCAACCACCTAAACCCAGCCGTAAATAAAGCAATTCCTGGGGAAAGCAGGGTTTTAATTTTTTGGTAAACACTGCATCAGATAACACTGATTGTACCCTCAGTGCAAGTTAGGCTAGGGTCACACATAAGCCCTTGGTCCGTTTTTGTCTTCATTTTTGTCATTTTTTTTTTCTAAGTCCAAAAACTGACAGAAAAACGGATTGGATGTAATAAACCCCCTGTCAGTTTTTTTCTGGACCTCAAAACATTGCTCTGTCCGTTTTTGAGCCAAAAACGTTGCTAGCAACGTTTTTGGCATCAGTTAAAAAACGCATGTGTTTTTTTAACATGGGGCCCTATGGGAAACGCATGCGTTAACGCATGGCACATATAGGCACTTGCGTTAACGCATGCGTTAACACATATGCGTTTTTAATGAAAAAAAAATGAAAAATGACTAAGTCCAAAAACGTTCAGAGGTGCAGGAGGCTCAAAAAGCACCAAAAAAAAAACGGATTGGACATAGAAATCACTTCCAAAACGGATTTCTATGTGTGACCCCAGCCTTATTCAATCACTGCAAGCAGCTCACACTGGGTGAGCACCAAGTGTACCCAAGCACAGCGATGCTCACTCCAGCGGTTTGCGTACATAAAGCGCCTGAATTCCGAACCCGAAAACTCAAAATTATTGTAAGGTCTGTGTTCAGTACGAATACCGAACTTTAAAGTTTAAAGAACCAATTAAAACATCATCTACCCAAAAATGGAATCAATAACAATGTCGGCCAACAAAGCCCCATCAACTGAGAAATGAAAATGATGACACAAACTATTTTTTCTACCAAATTTGGAATTTTACAAACTTAAATAAAAGAGCTATACATGTTTGCTATCTCTGTAATCATGCAAACCTGGAAATTCATATTCCCAGATTATTTTTACTGCATAATTAACGCAACAGTAATAAAAGCCAATTAGCAATCTCATTACATTTGAAATTCTGCACAGTACACAGTAAAATGGATGGTGTTATTCAAAAGAATAACTTGTCCTGCAAAAAACAGATAATCAGTATGGGTCTTAAGGTCCCGTCACACTTGCTGACGTTCCAATGATCCCGACAATGATACGACCTGGTAAGGATCGCTGGAACGTCGCTACGTGGTCGCTGGTGAGATGTCAAAAAGTCAAATCTACTCAACGGCGCAGCAACGATACGGTGACCTGTATAACAACCTCAGCGGTCGTTGGGACCCTGTCACACAGCAGCTATTCTTATGACTCAGAGCTACGTGGCTGAGTTCTGAGTCGCCAACGAGGTCGTTGTTAAGGCGTCAAACACACCGATGCATGCTGCCCAGCGAGAAACCGATACTCGAAACATGGTCCAGGCCATTCTGACACGATCGGTGATGTCACAGCGGAGTCCTGGTCGCTGCTATGTGTCAAACATAGCGAGATCGCTGGCAAGGTCGCTGTTGCGTCACAAAACGTGTGACACAACAGGGATCTCGCTAGCGATCTCGCTATGTGTGATAAGAGCTTTAGAAAAAGAGAAAAAAAAAAGCGCAAAAATGGAAAGGAAAGCCTTAAGAATGAATGTCTTGATAGTAATGTATATCCAACCCAACCTAAACTAATTATTTCATACATTATTTCATACATTAATTACAAATGTATTTAAACAAATCAATACCTGAACTAAATTTTTAAACAAATATAAAAATCGTATTTAAGCATTTGTTCTTTTGTTAAATGTTCCACTTTACAAATCCTTTTTTCCTAGAATATACTTCAGACAGCACTAAAAAATGCATCAAAATACTGAAGAAGAAAAAAAGAGTCATGCAGCATCTGTCCAAAAGTAACACCCTGATAATGTGAGAAAAGCCTGATTGGGTTTTTTTGGACTGTCTTGTACTCCATAATGGCATCTGTTATTGCAAACTGGAGGTGTTCCTGGCATGAAAATCTAGTTAACAGTGAATAAATGCCTAGTGATTCCCCATTTAACAGTTAGATACTACTGACACCTCTCACTGCAATTAAATGAGCAGGCTTCTGCGAGGATTCCGGGAGAATTCTGTAAAAGACATGTTATAATGTAAACAGAACAGCCGTAATGTAATACATAATACTGATAGCAATTTATTTTACTGTGTCATTTACTGCAAAGAGCAGTGTATACCTGTATACACCTGGGCCTATGTGTATGAGAGGGCTCTAATAGCCTATATACACATAGGATATCTTCAAGCAATGAATGTTTGCATTGATTTTTGTTATTGGATAGGAAATTCAATTATTTCTTATATTTTTCTTCTAGACATATAACTTTATTTCCATTCCAATTTCATCTATTGGTGAGTAAAATAATGGCTCACTATGGTTTGCCATTTATTTTTCATATAAAGCATATAAGATGTTTCAAGCTTAGGGATGTGAATATTCAGACGACTACTTTTGCTTATGCACTTAGCACATATAATAGGAACCTGTCAGAAGATTCATGCTGCTCGTACCCCATGCAGTGTAAAACATGGCCAGTCTTCCTCTTTACAATCAGCAACCCTACTGTCACGAGCTATTAGATTTGTGACAGCTCCGTGTCCTTTCAGATTGAAATGTGATTAATTTGTCTTGTACCAGCAAGGGTTAATGTCAGTAGTTCCTTGCTGGTAGTTCCAGGCCAGATCATTTCAGTTTGCAGCAAGGTTAATGACCCTTCCTTGTTGAGACCTATGCCCTGATGCAGGTAATAGAGATACATTTCTATGCTGACCATCCTGGAGTTTTGAGGTCTCCTGTGGTTGCTGGTGATATCTGCTGCTGAAGATCTGTTACTTGAAGCCATGAAGTCTGCAGGCTAGGGTGTATGGCTGCAGCTACAAAGTACTAGTGTATCCTTATTGTCTATGTTCCATGTCTGTATTAGTGTCCCCATGTTTTATTAACACGAGCAGCGTCATCTAGTGCACTCACCAGCCTATATACTAGCCAGTGAAGTGAAGGTGACAGCCAGGGACTAGGCACGTGATTGTGGCAGGGGAAGGGCCAACATAGGACTGTAGGATAGTTAGGGACAGACACAGTTCAGAGTCAGGAGGTGTCCCATCCCCCACTTTCTTCTAATAGGGCTTTCCTTTTGCTATACTATCCTGATGTATCATTTGTGTTTTTTTGCAGTGTGCTGAATATTCCCCCTGTCCAAGCAAGACTACTATACGGACAAAATTATTGGGACCTTAAGTCATTACACCTACAGAAAGTTTTAAGATGACATTCCAGTCTAATTCCATAAGCAGTAATATGTTACTAAACCTCCTTTACAGTTATATTAGTTCCCCATCTTCTGGCTTTTCAGAAGATTTTGTAGGTGTCTGGAATTTATGCTCATTCGTCCAGAATATTATGTGTGAGGACAAACATTGATTTTGGCCCAGAGGGTCTTGACAATCTCCACTCTAGTTCATCCCTATAGCGTTTAATGCATTGTGATTAGTGATGGGCGAATCCTAAATTACTCGGAATCGCTTGACTCTAGCGAGTCCGAGCCCGGGACTCGCTACTCGTTGCGAGTCTAGCGAGTCCAATGTTAATGAATGGGGAAGCGAGTAATAGCGAGTAGTGTGCGATTTACAAATCACAGATGTGTCTCGGAAGCTTCAGCCTGAAGCAATCCTAGTTTTGCCATTGATTTGCATTGGACTCGTTTACTGTGCAAGTAATCGCTGGCAAACTCGCACAGATAAGAGTCCTGTCTGCTCTGTGTGCTGGCTGCCGCAGCTCCAGGGTCCTAGAGCCCGCCTGCTGCCTGATGCAGCAGTGCTGAGATTGTTCTCAGTCTGCTCATTCCCTGTGCATAGACATCTATATCTATGCACAGGGATAAGCAGAGAGGACATCGCGTTTTGGACTGCGTCGGACGGAAGAGGATTTTTTTAATTAAAGATGGAGTCCCTAATGGCTTTTTTTTTTATTTCTAATAAAAATTTTTCTCTGTGTTGTGTTTTTTTTAAAACAATTTAATAGAAATTCATGGCGGTCATGTCTAATATTGGCGTGACCGCCATAAATTTCGGGCTTAGGGCCAGCTGATAATACAAAGCTGGCCTTAACCTCTTTATTACCCAGCGTGCCACGCCACCAGGGATGCTGGAAGAGCAGGGTTCAGCGCCAGAGGATGGCGCTTCAATGAACGCGCCATCTTCGAGGGGGGGCTGCGGGCTGCAATTTGCAGCAGGGGGTGCCCAGAAAGCTTGGGCATCCCTGCGCTGCGGATTCTAGCCCCCAGCTGCTTAGCTGTACCTGGCTAGACATAGAAATTGCGTGGAGCCCCACGCATTTTTTTTAATTATTTCATGAAATTCATGAAATAATAAAAAAAAAGGGCTCCCCTATATTCTTGTGTCCGGCCAGGTAAAAATAGGCACCTGGGGGTTGGGGGAAGCCAGTCGCTGCCTGCTGGATCCGGCTGGTTCCAGAAATACGGCGATGCCCATATAATTTTTTTTCTGAGAAATCAATAAAACAATCCTAAAAAAGGGACTGCATCTTTATTAACCCCTCGCCCATGGTCCAGGGGTTAATAAAGATGCAGTCCCTTTTATTTACATTGTTTTATGGATTTGTCAGAAAAAAATTTCACGTGGGCTTCGCCGTATTTCTGGGACCAGCCGGATCCAGCAGGCAGCGACGGGCTGCCCCCAACCCCCAGGTGCCTATTTGTACCTCCCCGAACACAAGAATATAGGGGAGCCCTTTTTTTTTATTATTTCATGAATTTCATGAAATAATAAAAAAAAAATGCGTGGGGCTCCGCGCAATTTCTATGTCTAGCCAGGTACAGCTAAGCAGCTGGGGGCTGGAATCCGCAGCGCAGGGATGCCCAAGCTTTCTGGGCACCCCCCGCTGCAAATTGCAGCCCGCAGCCGCCCCAGAAGATGGCGCGTTCATTGAAGCGCCATCCTCTGGCGCTGAACCCCGCTCTTCCAGCGGCCCTGGTGGCGGTGGCACGCTGGGTAATAAAGGGGTTAATACCAGCTTTGTTATACAAGCTCTTATTAAGCCCGAGATTCTTAATGTCAGGCCACGTTTGACCCAGCCACTAAGAATCTCCAATAAAGGGTTAAAAAAACACAACACAGAGAAAATTTTTTATTTGAAATTAAAAAAAAGCCATTAGGGACTCCATCTTTAATTAAAAAAATCCTCTTCTGTCCGACGCAGTCCAAAACGCGATGTCCTCTCTGCTACATCCCCTGTGCATAGATATAGATGTCTATGCAGAGGGATGAGCAGACTGAGAACAATCTCAGCACTGCTACATCATCTCTGTGAGCAGGCGGGCTCTAGGACCCTGGAGCTGCGGCAGCCAGCACACAGAGAAGACAGCTGGACTCGGCTCGCAAAATAACAGCAGTTATTTGCGAGTTTCCCTGCTATCACTGGCACAGTAGCCGAGTCTAATGCAAGACAATGGCAATCCTAGTTTTGTCAGCGTTTGCCATTGATTTGCATTGGACTTGTGCGAGTAAACGCTGGGAAACTCGCAGAGTACCGAGTCCTGCGAGTCCCTTACTACTCGCCGAGTAACGAGTCCTAGCGAGTAGATTCGCCCATCCCTAATTGTGATACTTCAGGCCAGTCAATGTCTTCCATGCCAAACCCACCCATCCATGCTTTTATGGACCTTGCTCTATGCACTGGGGAACAGCGTTACTAGAATAGAAAACGGCATTCCCCAAACTGTTCCCACAAATTTGGAAGCATACAATTCTCCAATATGTCTTGGAATGCATAATAATTTTCTTCTCCAGAACTAATGACCCTAAGTCAATGCCTGAAAAACAACCTAAAAGTATTATCCCTCCTTTACATTTGGTTCAACACAGGCAAAAAATGTTTTCCTGGCATTTTCCAAATCTAGATTCACTCATTAGACCGTCAGATAGAGAAGCATGAATCATCATCACTTAATGACACACGTCTTCTCTGCTCCACACCACAGAGTGGTGCCTTGCTTTACACCATTGTGCCTGATGCTTGGCATCTTGCTTGGTGATTAAGTTTTGAAGGTAGCTGCTTGACAATGGAAACCCATGCCATAAAACTACAGGCAAACAGTATAAGGTATTAATATTAGAGGATATTTGTACGTCAAGTAATTATTAAGAACATTGCTGTTTGAAATGCATTTGCAGTTTAACTGTTTTTTATTTTTTTGTGATGTATCCTGTGGAATTTAACATTGGAAAAATGGGATATGGCTCCACTGTCCTGGATATGACCCCCTTATCCTGGTACATAGCCCCCTTATCCTGGTACATAGCCTCCCTATGCTGGATATGGCCCCCAATCCTGAATATGGCTCCCTTAACCTGGTACATACTCCATTTATCCTGGTTCATAGACTCCCTATGCTGGATATGTTTTCAAGTATGTGTATTTATTGTAAACTGCTATATATATTTCATTTTATTTATTGTAAACTGCTATATATATTTCATTTAATAATATATATTTCATTTAATACGTAACTCACTCACGTATTAACTCTACCAAGATCTCAAGATTTTTCTGTACATACAGTAATCTGATTCTATTAAAATACTGTATGTCTTGAAAAGTGTTCACATGTTGTCATATGAAGACGTGTCTTAGTGAATGTTCGTGTTTAGGGATCACCGAAAAAACCCATCAACGTTGACAGTGTTATAGTGCAGCGGAAAGCATCTCAGACAGATCATGTGCCATATAAGTCTGGGTTATTTGTCATCCCGTCACATGAGAGATTAACCGGCTGATTACGTGCTATATAGACATTTTCAGGAGATCCTGTCAGCCAGAAAAAAACGTTTCTCTTAGAGGCTCTTCAGCTTTATAAAAGACTTTACATGACCAGTTGTTCTGTTGAAGAGATTTATGACATTTTTACATCACTATGGCTGACACAATTTCTGGTCTGGAACAAATAACAAGAACAAAGGTAAAATATGTATGGAAATATCAATTGACAGCTGAGTTTTATGCTAAATGCATACCTGCCAATATTTTAATTCCAGGGGTTGTCCTGAAAATCTGCACAGGAATGACTGGAACAAAACCTTTTTAACAAAGTGGCATAAGCTATACTGCTTTTATCCTCCGGTTTGATGAACACTCTTGTGCAAATAAGACTTTTAGATGCTATGTTATAAAATGTTTTTTGATCTCATTATTTAAATATGATCAGTTTTGACCACTGATCACTGGTGAAGCTTAAGGACCCGTTACACGGTATGACATCGTTAACGATCTCACTAATGATCTCAGGGGCGTGCAGTCGTTAGGACATCGTTTTAACATTGTTGGTGAGCTGTCACACGCATAGATACCGTGGACTATGCAACAACGATCCAGCGAACAGGTATCCTTGGCACAACCCAGCGAACGATACTTGTTCACTGATGTGAATGGGTGATATCGTGAATGACATCGTTATTGCGGTGTCACACAGAACGATGCAGCAGGTTGGCTGATCGGAGATCGTTAGATTTGAGAACATGATCAAGCGGTGTTACATGCAACAACATCCCAATGATTTTTCTCTGAGAGCATGCACTCTTAAGGCCCCGTTACACGGTACTAGATCGTGAATGATATTTCTCAAACGTCACAGGTTTGAAGTCGTTCAAATGACATCGCTAGGACGTCGTTGTGTGTAACGCTGATAAATCGTTGGATCGTTGATCGCAGATTTGAGAACATGTTCTCAAATCAGACAATCCTCGATCAGCCAACCTGCTGCATCGTTGGCAATAACAATGTGTTAACGGCTTCCCTATTGACAACAGTGAACAAGTCAATGATGGGAGTGCTGGTGTGTCACGGTCCGCGCTGCTGTGGCATGCAAAAATCACCAGTGAGTTTATTGCATGCCACAGCAGCGCGGACCGTGACACACCAGCACTCCCATCATTGTTCTTGGATTTAAACCACTATCCAGTGTCGGTGGAGGTCCTGCAGCAGCTGGAACTGATTCCAAAAACGCTTCAAACCAGTTGTGGGATCACAACTGGGACCAGGTGAGCAGCTTCACAGCACACCTCCTTACATAAGTGTCATTAGTGATAAGGCACTATTGCGCCTCTTGTCCCCCCCTATTTTTCTTTAACAGTGAACAAGTATCGTTCGCTGGGTTGTGCAAACGATAGCTGCTCTCCACATCGTTGGTGCGTCGTTCACGATATCTAGATGTTGACATCTCACCAACGACGTCAAAAAAGATGTCCTAACGACCGCGCTCCTGTGAGATCATTGGTGAGATCGTTACGACATTGTAGCGTGTAACAGTACCTTTAGGCTAGTGTCAGATTAACATTTTTAGCCGTGCCCCGGGTGGTCGGGTTAAAACATAGGTTTTGGCAGCCCTGACGCCTCGTTATCGCCATGGTAACGTGGCGTCAGCGCTGCCAATGCATCTCTGTGGAGACGCATCCCGTAACGCGGCTCCAACGCCGGCATCTTATGGAAATTTTGCGTTGTTTCCTAACGCGATCAAAGACGTTTTCAGAAGCATCTTTTCTCGCGTTAGCAAATAACACAAGATTTCAGTCAGATGGCGGCATTGGAGCTGCGGTAAGGCCCGCCTCTTCATAGGATAACATTGGCAGCATTAATGTGGCGCTAACATGGTGCTAGCACCACGTTCATCCTGAAAAAGTCTAAGTTTTTAGCGCGACACCTCGGGGCACATCTAAAAACATTAATCTGACCCTAGCCTTACTCTTCCCTCCAAGACTCTATTAACTGTAGTTCAGCAGTCTAGCAGTCTCAGAGTCTTCTCTGAGGGCTTGCATTTTCACCCTTCTCACCCTGATGTAGCCAATCATCATTTTTTTAAGAGGTGGGGCTGGACTATGCTCTCCCTGCTCGCTATGTTCTCTCTTTTACAATGATCAATGACCGGCAAGGGAGTTATGTCACTGTGCAATTAAAAAGGAATATCACATAGCGAGCTCAAAGTAACCATGCATAGAAATTGGTACATGCTCAGCCCCTAAAATGAGTGTCATTGATCATTTCTCAATTCAGGGTAGGGAAAGTGACTTAGGAAGTGATTGCAGCCCTGGCCACCTGATGACGTTCCATTTGATTAAACTGGCATGCACTGTGGATTCTCGAACAAAATGTCATCAAAATGGAAATAAAAACAAAATTAAGAAATAAAGCAGAGTAGAAAGGGAATTGAAGTGACTCTTTAATTAACACATATTAGAAAATACATTAACTAAATAGACATTTAGGACTAAAATCAACTTAAGTTTTGGACCACCCCTTTAATGCACATCGGCTCAGCAAATATGCATCTTGAGAGTGCACCAAGAGCTTTATTATGCATCCTATCAGCTATAAATTCAGGTCTGTAAATAGGGACGGAAGCTGCCTCTGCAATTAGCTTCGAGTGCCCTTGGGTCCCAAAGGTTCTTCCTACATGAAAGCAGAAAACAGCCCGATCAAGGTCACCAGGTTGGATGGGGCATTAGAGCTTGTAGTTGATATTATCTCTGGTAAATTTGCTAAGCAATAGCTTTTTTTTTTAGTCACATCAGATTTTGGGAAAAAGTTGTGTGGGAACAATTTGGTGATTATTGCTGCTGATATATCATTGTAATCCCACTTTCCAAGACTCAAAAACGGAAAGAGAATTACAGACAAATTAAATGATAAGCTATTATATATCACTGCAAAAATTAAGTAGATATTCCACAATAATCCAGGAACTGTAATGTCAGCCATATGGTCACCCCGCTATCCCAGAAAGTCATTGTAAACAACTACACAGAGAAGAACATCTCAATGATTTACTGCAATGTTTTGTCATAAAGCCATAGTGTAGTAATTGCATTACAAAAAGAATGGAAGGGAAGCACATATTTCTAGGAATACACATTATAAAATTCTGTATTTGCCTATTTGACATTGAAGTACCTCATCCCTGCATGATAAATCCCCGCTGTAACATAAGCTGTGATGAAAGCTGTAAAGCAGTCAGAATTAACAATAGCCGGTGTAGTTAATGAGAGCAGTGAATGGAGCTCTGTCCGTATCGCTTTGTGCTTGTAATTATTTTAGACACAATTACTTCCTAAATTACATCTCTGCGGTAACAATAAGTAAAATGAAACAGGCATTCTGATTTCTGGAAGAGAAAGTAAAACAAATGTCTTCCTGATGATGAATACAAAGATAGCGCTACACCTCTCATTTACCTTGTAGATATGAGTAGAAAGTTCACTTATGAACCCTTACAGTAATAATTTGTGGCTATAATCTATGCAAAAAAAAGTCATTTATTAAATTTAATTTAATAATTTTGGATTCATTTGTATTAGTTCTACGTTACAGCCTAGGTAATCGCGATGGTACATTGTGGGTCATGCTAAATTTTGCTAGATCTGTACATGGCTTAGAAGAGTTCATAAGCTTATAAAGAGAAACGTAAAGTTTGTTTAGTTTTGCATTATGAAGCCACTCTGTTGTGTTGTGCATGATGTGGCTTTGTATTACGAGTTATTTCCTGAAGATTGGTGTGTCAGTCTCCACAAGGAGAGACCCCATCTTCGCCCCTCAAAAAGTCAGATCAATGCACTGATGAGGGGCAATCCATCGAAATGCAGCGTGTGCAAATTGGGGTTCTCAACTGGCAAAATTTAAGGCTAAGTTTATCTCTGAGCTGTTTTTGGTGATGCATTTTTGTAAAAACTGCACCAAAAATGGTTCAGTCAAAACGAAGTGAGTGTGATTTTCAATTTAGTGTTCAGATTATGCTTTTTTTTGGCTGCTGCACCACTAACATCCAACTATTCACCCTCCGCGATCCTAAGTTGATGCCTGGTGATGTCTTCTTTTCTTGCACCGGCAAGACCTGTGGGTAGTCGGTACGATACTTCCAGAAACTACTCATGTGGCTCACATGGGGAACAGATCCTGTAAGTACAGTACTACTCACAGACAGGTCCTGCCAGTGCCTGGAAGGAAGACATCACCAGGGTTCATCGTGGGGAGGGTAAGAAAGAGTGTCTGGCTGTGCCCTCTGAAGACGGAGAAAAAATGAAGCACAAACGGATGAGGCTTTTGTGGTGCTTTTTTGCAAAAACAGGATCCATAAAACGGATTAATAAAAAACGGAGCACAAAGGCTCTGTCTGATCTTAGCCGTAGTCATATGACAAGGCTCTTTAATTGGGCAATTTTGACTTTTAGGATTGTTACTTCCAACAGGTGGCACTAGAGTTCATCTACTTACTTCTACCATTTGCATATCGCCTGTTGAAACACATACAGAATAGCTCAGTGATGTGATTATGCCGCAATATTTTGTGCCAAATTTGTAATAAATCTTAGAAATCATAATACAGTTATTGCATTTTTTCAGAGATAAGAATAATTAAGCCCTAAGTCACTATCTTTATCACCCATAGAAGGGGCATGGCATATTTCTAAATGTTTATAGTCACTTGGCGGACCCTACTAGCAGCATAGGGGACTTACTTGTATTATTGTTTTTTGATATTTCTATCGGTATTATTGGGGAATTTGGTGTACACAATACTGTAAATTTACATTGGCATACATCACTGTGGTATTCAATAATATACATAAAATGTGCCTAATTGTGAAGAAAACTGACTCTACTAGCCAATAGGCCAGTGTATAACAGAATATAGAATCTAACTCTTTTTTTAGTTGATTAAATATCTGACTTATACTTTCCTATTATGTCCCATAATAATTACACATCAAGTTACAAGTTTCTCCAGAACTCCTTAATGTCATGACCAGTATTTTCTGCTTACAGAACCACATAGATTTATAATAAAAAAATAATAATGCAATAAAACAGATTTAGAAGAAACAGAAATAGCCACGCTGTGTTGGAACACAATGTAGCGTAGTAGGGCGGTGTGAGGAATGATGCTGTCATGTGCATGAGTACAATGAAATGTGGTATAATACCGAAGGGAATTCCCAGACACAAGACTGTGCTGTCGATAAGCACCAGCAATAATGCACAGAGCTGTGCATCCGTGCTACGAACATTCAGCCAACAATACTGACAAACACAAGGTAAACAAAAGCCTGGATCAGAAACATACATCATCTTGAGTACTTTATACGCCTAAAAACATAAATTCTATTCTAGCCATATTCTATTAAAAATCTATTGTGTTTTTTACCATGGCAAAGGATATTAGAATTAGATTTCGTAAGGGAAAATTTCACGTTTTTAGACTGGGTCATCAAGCAGAAGCAGCCTATTATTCCAAGTAAAAAGGTCCATCGTAGATGATTTAATAGCACTTTCAGATTTTTTTTATTATTACTGTCTAGTTATTTTTGTTATTATTTTTATTAGTACAAATGCAATAGAAAAAAAAGGATTATTAAGTCTTAAAATCTCAAATAAACACAATCGGTAGGAGAGATTCAGCAGTACAAAGGATATAGCTGCAGCTGGAGATAGCACCTTTCCTGCTCATTTTAGGCCGGCTTCACACCGCTGTAGCATCAGGTCCGGGGCTGTCCGGTGTAAACTGTCCGGACGCCGGCAGATGAAGTTTAGCAGCAAGCGCTGTCCGATGTAAACCGGAAAGCCCCAGACCCGATTTTGACATAATACAGCCCTATCGGGCTGGATGAAACCGGATGGTAGCTATGCGCCATCAGGTTTCCACCTGTCCGGGAAGATCCGGGTGAATTTGGATTTTCCTCCAGGACACCAAAACATTGCTTGCAACATTTTTGTGTCGGGGGAAAAAATCTGCCCAAATCAGATTCTCCCTATCCGGGGCAATCCGGCGCTCCCTAACATGGGAGTCTATGGCGCCAGATTGCCCCGGTCCGACAAAAACATCGGACCCAGGAACCGGATGCCATGGCCGAAGTTTAGCAGCAAGTGCTGCTAAACTTCAGCACCACTGGATGTCCCCTGCTGAGCTTTCAGGAGCGCAGCTAGCTCCCCGCTAGCCATGATCTTGAAAAATCACAGCAGCTGCGATCTTCGGAAGCGGCTGCAAACCGGTATCGGAGGGCATATTTGCCCTCCGGTTCTGTTTGCAAATCCGGTCAGGGCTGTCCGATTCACATCACACCGTGGTGTGAATCCGGCCTTACTTGTGCAATATTAAGCTAAGTAACTATCATTACATGTGCATATAACTAATGTAATTATGTATGCATACAAGGAGAGAACAAATAATGCACCTCCTAAAAACTTGATAAAGCAGGATATTTTAATTTTAGTAATAGCTTCACCATCAGAGGTAAGATTCTGAAAAATCTATATTAGAGGAACTCACCAGGCTAATAAGGAAAATGTTCTACACCTAAAGGTACCTTTACACGCAGCTACAGAAGGTTGGAAACAACCGGGTGTCTCACGTGCACAAGCACGTTCCAACGGTTGCTAACGGTACCTGATACCATACCGCATTTACACGCCGCTACAAGGTGCTCTACAGAAGGTTTTTTCTATCCCTGGATGCACCGACGGCTGCTGCAGGTTACCTTCTGTAGAGCACCTTCCCTCATTTACACGCCACTACCACAAGGTAATATGGGCGGACCTGGGGCAGCAGGGACAACACATAGGCGTGCCAGAGTTGTGGATTACACGACGCTCGTACGGTGATTGGACAATGCAATAGCATCATGATTGGCCAGCCAGCGCAGGAAGGCTGGCTAATACATGATGCTATTGCAATTGTGTAGTGTGACTGGTCAGCTCCTTAAATATGCCGCCCTATGCAGGGACATCCAATCATAACGCAGGAGCTTCCACCCATTATCGCTGATGGGGCGCGGTATCCCGGAGGCTGTGTCATGCCCCAGGGAGTTCACTAGGTGGCGAAAAAACCTTCCTTGTCCTCGATTACACGCCGCTACCATCGGGTTGAAACCAAGCTGTTTTTGAGCACTGCTGAATAACAGGTGTCGACAGTGACCAGTAGCAACAACCTGATTTACGCGCCGCTACCTGATGGTGCAAGATACAATTGTCTCCGACACCCGGTTGTTTCTAAGGGTATGTGCCCACAGGAAGGTTTAACGTCGGTTTAGCAGCGAAAACCGCCGGCGGTTTAGCATAGGTTTTATTTAAATTTATGTAAATCCTAAGCAGCGTTAGGACTTACAAGTAACCCTATGTAATTTACAAACCGCTGTGCACACATAGTCGGTTTATGTGAGCAGATCTGCCCGCGGTTGAGCGGTTTCCCAGCGGTTTAGCAGCATACAGCATGTCAATTCTTCTCAGCGGTTTTTGATCGGTTCCATGAACAAAATCCTCCATAGAAAACCGCCGGAAAAACCGCTGGAAAAAACCGACTGAAAAACGCTGTGCACACGCTGAAAAAAAACGCCGGAAAACAGCTGGAGACTTCAGAGCTCAGAACTGATAATTTCCAGCGGTTTTCTGACGGTTTGAACGCCTTCCTAAACCTTCCTGTGGGCACATACCCTAACCTTCCGTAGCAGCGTGTAAAGGTACCTTTATTGATCATTTCTTCTATATCTGTCCTGTGTCTCCTGATGAAGCTAGGTGAAACCTACATTGGCATAGTGAATTGCGGTTTCATGTTTGACTGAATATTATTGTATTATGGTGGAAATTATTCTAGCATTATATTATTGCTACTTTAGCAAGTTTGGATCCACTCTGAAATCTATATAAAAATATGTGTTAAGATACCCTTGAATAAATACATGATATACAGACAATATATGAAGAAATATTCAGACACACATCTAAATCAGGTTTTTCATCCTTAGGATATCAATCTTGCAACAAGTCAGCTTGTGAAATTTTTTCCCACCTAAATATTTTACAATCTAATGTGAATGGTATTTAAAGATTCAAAGAAGCTTTTTTGGCAGGACTATTAGTTTTGCCAAATCAAGTGTACAATAGGGAAACGGTATAGGGACTGTTGGGATTTTGGTTTAGTGTTGTAGGAAAGGTAGATGGGGACAGATCCAGGGTTGAGGCTATAGAAGTCCATGACATATCATAGTTCTCTTTCTCGAAGTCTATAACATGCGCTCACAGACCGCGCTGCTATCTCCACTGCTCTCTCTTCTTCCCCCAGAAGGATATAGGTTTTCTCTTCCTCCTTCATGGTTATGAAATCCGGGAAGAGATGTGAGAGACTCCTGAAATGAGTGTCCCTCACTGCTGAGTATTTGGAGCAGTGTAGCAGGAAGTGGGATTCATCCTCCAAGGCCTCCTGATCACAGTGTTGGCACAGTCTTTCCTCCCTGGGCTTGTAGCTCTGCCTGTGTCAGCCATATTCAATGGACAGACTGTGGGGACTGAGTCTATATCAGCTCAGGATCTTGCGGTCTTTGAGGTCCGAAAGTTTCTCTAGATGTGCAGCCAGATTGTAGTCTCTCTGTTGACTCCAGTACATGGTCAGTTTCTGTGAGATGATGATATCTTCCTTCCAGTCACTGACATACCTCTCCTGGCCTTCGTGTACCATCTTCTTGATTCCGGCTTTATTAAGAAAAAGTAAAAGTGTTTAGGAACTTTAGGAACTACAATTCCTAACACTTAATAAAGTGTCAAAGATACAAAATAGGGTCTAATAGAGGACTAATCCAGGAGCTCACTGCAGGGTCTGACAATGCTGATAACATGAAAACTACAAAGGGTAGAACAATGATTTTACATGTTTTTAAAAGATCTGCCCAGGCCCTATTCAAGGGTAATATTAGTATCCTACTGAAAAATGACCTGACAGTGTCCCTTTTACAAAAAAAACTGTGCTGGGAAAATCACAGAAATCATGGGTTTTAATGCCATGGAATATGTAAGTTTTACAGCTAGTAAGGAGTGAACCTGCCGATGTTCGGGTTCGGCGGATCCGCCCAGACTTTTTTTTAAACCCGGACTGTAAAGGTATGAAATGGGGGCTGGGGAGCTGTAAAAAGACACAAAACATTAATGAAACATCAGCTCATACTTACGGGGTTGGCGCACTTGTACTTCCTGGGCCGCTCATTAACTCCCTGATTATTTACTGCAGTAACCTGGAAGTAGCTCATACATTCCATCATCTACCACGGTATAAGCTAGAATGTATGGGTTGTTTCCAGGTTACTGCACTGATGAGTGACATCTACGTTGCTCACGACAATCAGTGTAATCACAGAGAAGAGGACACATTTGTCTCCTTGCTGCAGGCTCTGGATGTAGCAGAAGCGAATGAGCTTCGTGTGACCATCATGGTTGATTATAATCAGAGAGGTATTTGTGGGGTAATAATAAATTAGAAAATGACGGTTCTCTCTCTGATTTATTTCAAATAAAGGATTTTTATCCGTGTCTGTGTTTTGTAACTATTTCCTCAAGGGTTGATAATTGGTGGGTCTCATAGAGGCCTGACATTATCAATCTGGGCTTAAAGACAAGCTGTCAATAATCAGCTGTCATTAACCTCTTCTATCACTCTGACGCCACCGCACCATTGCATCGAGAAGTGACAGGTAAAGCAGCAGGAATTGGCACTTCTAATGAATGCGCAAACTTCTGGTTTGGCTATTCTTTACCCTGGGGGGTGACCCAATAACTATGGGCCTCATCACGCTGAGAGTACCAGCCCACAGCTGCTTGGTTTTACCTTGGTATTTTTTTCCCCTATCTCAGGAAAGATTCTTAATCAAGATAATTAATTCCATTATCCTTTATTAAATCTCAATAAAAAACATTAAAAACATTTAGCGCATTCCCTCCGGGGAAACACTTCAGAAGATGACTAAATACATACTTATTTCATAATATTACATCCATTGACCTTCATATATTAAATGCACAGTACTTGTAAGCATTAACATATATGTAAGTGTACAAATTAACACTAACAGGGGTTTATCCGTATATACACAGGTGATACAAGCTTCAACTATTAGCCCCTTTTTTTGCCCAAGTTACCGTATATACTCGAGTATAAGCCGAGTTTTTCAGCACAAAAATTGTGCTGAAAAGTGCCCCCCTCGCCTTATACTCGAGTCAGTGACGGCTCGGAGTGGGGGGGTGGTGTCCGGGGGCTGGAGCAGGTGGGGGGAGGCTGCAATAGGAGTGGCCGGTCACGTGGGGCTGCTCATTAGTGCAATGCAATGCCGCTGATGGACAGGGGGAGCGGTGCATATTACATTGCACTGTCAGCGCTCCCCCCAGTGGTATATACAGGCGCCCCCCCAGTGGTATATACAGGTCCCCCGTTGCTGCCGTACACCAGTAAAAGAATAGCGCTTTCATACTTATCCTTCTCGCTGTCACCGCAGTCCACCAGTCTCCTTCCTGCTTCTACCCAGCGGTGCAGCCGCAATGACGTCATTGCTTCTGCGCCAGTCACATGACGCCGGGTAGAAGTAGGAAGAAGATTGGAGGATGCACGGTGACAGAGAGGAGGATAAGTATGAAAGCGCTATTCTTTTACAGGTGTGCGGCAGCAACGGGGGACCTGTATATACCACTGGGGGGGGCCTGTATATACAACTGGGGGGAGCCTGTATATACCACTGGGGGGCCTGTATATACCACTGGGGGGCCTGTATATACCACTAATGGGGGCCTATATATACCACTGAAGGGGGCCTGTATATACCATACCACTGGGGGGCCTGTATATACCACTGAAGGGGGCCTGTATATATCACTGATGGGGGGCCTGTATATACCACTGAGGGGGGCTGTAACCTCTGATGGGGGCCTGTATATACCACTAATGGCAGGCCTGTATATACCACTGAGGGGGGGCCTGTATTCCACTGATTGGGGTTGCAACCTCTGATGGGGGGGAACTGTATATCAGTGATGGAGGTCCTATATACCAATGATGGGGGATTATATACCAGTAATGGGGGGCCATTTATCATGATGAGAGGGGCTGTATACCGTGATGAGAGTCTGCTTTATTTCCCCCCCTAGGCATATACTCGATTCAATAAGTTTCCCTAGTTTTGGAAGGTAAAATTAGGGGCCTTGGCTTATACTCGGGTTGGCTTATACTCGAGTATATACGGTATCCTGGGAATCTAATTATATTCAACCCAGAAAGGACTAAAAAATTGTTTTATTATTATTATGTCCCACTCCCTCGTCATCAATCATCAAGGAGACAATGTTATGGCTCTCAATAATTAATTATACTTGGCATCTAGTATTAACTTTATACAGATCTTTTACCTAGATGTATAAAGCACCTGATCTTTATAGGGTTAATAGTTCTTACCACCCAACGTCCAATTAATATGGCTGAGGAACCTTAACAGCAACTCCTTAATCCTCTTTAGAGGTTAGTTATAAGGAACATAAGGATTAATAATTCCCCTGTGGACAAGGTTCATTCCTGAATGTTTTTCTTGGTCAGCGTCTGTGGATCCTCCTCCCCTACAGCTGTTTCGCTACCCGCTTCTTCTGGGAGGAACTAATATGGAGATAGAGTGCTAGGCCTTCTGGTCCAAATCAATGTATGATCTGGCAAATGCTCTCCTACATAAATGTGCAAAAAATCCCACAGACGCTCCAAAATTTTGCTGTATTTTTTGCAGAAAGTCTTGCCAAAACAGTGGAGCTTGCTGTAGCTTAAAAGAGGAGAAGACCTGGAAGAACTGTATACCAATGTATTTGGATTTAGAATGAGGTGTTATAAAAGCTCCTGTAGATGTAATATGTAGGTGTCCCAATTCTTTTGCTCATAAAATATGCAAAGCAATAAGAACCTGTAGAAGAATGAATAACCATGACTATAAAGGTACCGTCACACAGGGACATATCGCCGGCGATGTTGCCGGGGATTGCGGGAGCGCGCATCCCTGACAACATCGCCGGTGAGATGTCAGACTGAACAACTTACCGGCGATGTCGCCGGCTAGTTGCCGGGGGCTATCGCTCGCTGAGTTGCCCAGCAACCCAGCGAGCGATAACCCGCAATGTTGTAGATAGGCGGAATCGCCCGTAACATTGCGGGTTGCCGCGTTACACAGGGCGATCAGGCAGAATCGCCTGAGCAACATCGCCAGGTTTCCCAACATTGTTGGGAAACCTGGCGATGTGACTCAGGCGATTCATCGCCTGATTATCGCCCTGTCACACGCGGCAATTCGCCAGCGATGTCGCCGCAACCTGGCCACGCCCCTCGGTTGCCGGCAACATCGCCGGCGATATCTCCCCGTGTGACGGTACCTTGAGTGTTCTCTCTCCTTGTGTCTTACTCTGTTAGGCTGAAGGCACACTGTCGTGCATCAAACACGGAGCGTGTTTGATGCACAACAATGATGAGAATGTGATATGTTTTTGCTTGTGTGTGGTGTGAGTGTTGTGTGAGTGTGGTGCGTGTGGTGAGTGTGGCTGGCTGTATGTATGTGAGTGAGCTGCGATTGTGAGGTGTGAGTGCGTGTGTGGTGCGTGATTGTGATGCTGTCCTGCATGGTCCTGAAGGTCCGCGGGCTGCATTTGTCGGGAAATATAAGCTCAGCGGCTGTCAAAGCCACAGAGTTTAAATTTCCCACTTGCCGGTGCAGTAACTAATCATCTTGTACCGCTGCACAGCGGTACAAGATGTTTAGCTAAAATAGAGATGATTTTTGTAAAATACTGATTTCCGGGGTTATTGTAGCTATTAACCCCATCAGCATCCTCTGCGCGGCATGTTTGCGCAGAGAGTGCTGATGCGGCTTAAATTCCGGTGATGAAGTGGTTAATAAGATGCTGGTGTGGTGACACCATGTGTGTAGAGAGTGTCCTTACTCTGTACAGGGGTTAAATCATCAGTAATTAGTGTTTAAGCAATTGTCGGCTTTTATTTCTTACTGTAAAAGCCGGCACTCTGTGAATGGAATTGCGGAGCTGACCCCATTGTGTGGTGCTGAACACTCTAGGTCAGGGGTGGGGAACTCCAGGCCTCGAGGGCCGCACACAGTGCAGGTTTTCAGGATTTCCTTGGTATTGCACAGAGGTTGGAATCATCACCAGTGCAGGTGATTATATTATCACCTGTGCAACACTAAGGAAATCCTAAAAACCTGCACTGTGTGCGGCCCTCGAGGCCTGGAGTTCCCCACCCTGCTCTAGGTGCTGAAGTTGAGACAGGGCTTCAGCACCACACAGCGGGGACAGCTCCCTATATCCAGTAACATAGTGCCGGCTTTTACAGTGAGAAATAAAAGCCGACAATTACTTAAACACTAATTACTGATGATTTAACCACTGCACACACATGGTGTGATGAAAATGATGAGTGAGCCCAGGGCTAGGGGTACACAGATACCGGGCCTGGGTTTGAAGGTTTTAACTGGGGAATCACGGGTGGTCAGGTTCCCGGTTCTGTGCCCTGGCTGTCATTTGTTAGATGAGTGAGGGAGTATTTACAGGGGATAAACAGAGTACGTGACGCCACCTGTTGATCCCGGTAATATGGATACCGGCGCTGCAAGCCGGCTGCTGAGGTGATAATGGGTGCAGTACAGTGTGGTCCAGCTCCCCACAAGAGGAGCTTTTACCTCAGGGCAGTGGTGATAGAAGGAGGATGAGGGGAGTAGTGGTTGTTCTTACCCCTCTGGTGAGATGCTGATGGTGCTGAGGCCCTCCGGGCACCGGCGAGAAGAATGACAGAGACCAGTTCAACTCCAACTCCACTTTACTGGGTACCGGCAGATGTTAAGGTGAAACACGGTACAGTGTGGTGTAACGGGTGATTGTTGCCGGTTCCAGGTTTCCCTATGGTGTCTCTAGATGTTCCCTTCTTTAGTCTTTCGAGGTCTATTCTGTCGTTCTCTCTCTTTACCACCCTTGCAGAGCTCTCCCGCCAGTCCCCTGGTCTGTAGCTAGTAGGTAATGTTTGTTCCTTACCGGTACGGACAGGAGTTCACCTGTTCTTCTCCTGCCACCAGAATTCGGCCCATTACCTATAGTGTCCTGAACCTGTTTCAGTACTGAGGGGCGAGGTGCCTTCTTGTGGCACTAACGGCAACCCGGTGATTATGGGCCCGCAGCAGATCGGTTTGCGGCCCGAGATAAACTGCTGACCGCCTTGGCTTCCCGTGCTGCCGGTGTTCCCCAAACGTTACCAGCCGGCTCCTACCGGTTCTGGTCCATTTCACTCTGTCCTTGGCCCCTTCTTAAAGATAGAGAACCCTCCTGTCAGTGGTGCTGTCAGGCACGTCCTCTCTGACTGCCTTCCCGGCACTAACTGAACTAACTGTCACTCAACTCTTTCTGCTCTAACCTAGGCTCCACCCCCTTTTGGACCTACGGAATAATCAGTCCCTTTACTGTAAAGTGGCCTAGTGTTGTGCGTAAACTGAGACTCCACAAGTTAACCCTGAACCCACAACTTACAGAGATACCACACATATTTACTAGATGCAATACCTCTCTGTGGCGCCTAGCCAGAGGGGCGCCACACACCCCTTTGGTGAAATACGCTCGTCCACGGGTGTTAAAACCAAACCGGGTGAGAGTTGACATTTTTATTAACAGGTTAACCGGGTAACTTTTAAATAACAATAAAACTTTTACGTTTACTTATATTCTTCCCTTGCGGGAGGCTCATTTTTGCGGAGACCTGCATGGCGTTTGTAGATGATTTTGTCACCTCCATACAGATCATGCTCTGGGTAATCCTGTGGAGTTCAATATTGGCAGGAATATGGGCCTTTCAACATATTTACTAGATGCAATACCTCTCTGTGGTGCCTAGCCAGAGAGGAGCCACAACACCATGTGTCTAGGGAGTGAGGACACTCTCTACACACATGGTGTCACCACAACAGCATCTTCTTAACCCCTTCATCACCGGGATTTGAGCCGCATCAGCACTCTCTGCGCAAACATGCCGCGCAGAGGATGCTGATGGGGTTAATAGCTACAATAACCCCAGAAATCAGTATTTCACAAAAATCATCACTATATTACTGTAGCTAAACACCTTGTACCGCTGCTATCACCGTGGTACAAGATGATTAGTTACTGTACCGGCAAGCGGGAAATTTAAACATGTGTGGTGTATGGGTGCGATTTGACTCGCACCCATATACAAAGCGAGGGTAATGCATGAAAATTGCACTGATGTGACGTATCATTTAAAGATACAGGTCCGAGTGCAATGCAAGTTTTTCACGCATTACACTCTCGCGAGTCACACGACAATGTGCCTTCAGCCTTATATTATACTAGCTGTACAACCCGGCTATGCCCGGATTAATAAATAACTGATGTTAGCTATAACAAAATAGAGTTTGAATATGTCATATTAATGACCTGTAGGAAAATAGAAGCTGAGCTGTGATTGGTTGCTATAGGCAGCCTGATAAATCTCCAGCCAACAGTACACCCTCCCCCCGGCCGGGCAGTATATGATAAGAGCTACATTCACAAAATGAAGCATAGGTGCTGCTTAACCCCTTCCAGACCCTTGGCCCACCCCCTGGGCCATGGAGTGATCAGGCTCCTGCAGGTCGAGTGAGGGTGTCACTGACCTGTCACTCGGCCTGCATGTACATGGGGAGTTGTACAACACCCCAGGGGGGGTCGATTTGCCCCCACCCCCACCCCCCCGGCTACAGGCCCGGTGATTGGCACTCAAAAGTGAAAGTGAAAATCACCGCGCCTTTAATGCTTCCCTGCCTGCCGCTGCTATCCCTACCCTCCAATCTTCTCCTCTGTCATCCTCTAACTGCCCCCCTGTCCCCCACCTCTCTTTCCTGCCCCCTCTTCATCTTTCTTACCCCCCCCGCTTCCTTTTCCTGCCACCTGCTTCCTGTCCCTGCCGCCCGCTTCCTCTTCCTGCTGCCCGCTTCCTCTTGCCTGCCCCCGCTTCCTCCTAAGTGCCCCCCTACTTCTCCTGTCACCCCCCCTCTTCCCCCTTCCTGCCCCCCGATCACCGGAGCGGCGATCGCCTCTCCCACTCACCCCTCCGGCGGCCGCTCTGTCTCCACTGCGTCCCGCTCCTCCTCCTCCTCTTCACCGCCTCCGGATCTGACAGCTCTGTGCTGGAGCTGCCAGATCACTTTCTACAGCTAGATCCTGAGGATCCAGCTGTAGAAAGTGATCTGACAGCTCCAGCATAGTGATCCACAGTGACCATTATGTGATCACTGTGGATCACTGTGCTGGATCTGTCAGATCACTTTCTACAGCTGGATCCTGAGCTGCAGGAAGTGATCTGACAGCTCCAGCACAGTGATTCACAGTGACCATTATGTGATCACTGTGGATCACTGTGCTGGATCTGTCAGATCACTTTCTACAGCTGGATCCTGAGGATCTAGCTGCAGGAAATGATCTGACAGCTCCAGCACAGTGATCCACAGTGACCATTATGTGATCACTGTGCTGGATCTGTCAGATCACTTTCTACAGCTGGATCCTGAGGATCTAGCTGCAGGAAGTGATCGTGGGACCTTCGTTATGCACTACGTTGGAGCGATTGAGCGTCGTGGGACCTTCGTTGTGGACTACGTCGGATCTTTTCATAATAAAGATGGAGTCCGAATTGTGTCTGTGTTTTTTTTTTCAAATAAAAAGATTTTTCTCTGTGTGTATTTATTGACTATTTACCGTACTAGAGATTCCTAATGGCGGGTCTAACATTGGCCCTATATTATGAATCTCGGGCTTAGTGCCAGCTGCCAATAAAAAGCTGGCATTAACCCCTTTATTACCCAGTTAGCCACCGGCACCAGGGCAACTGGAAGAGCGTGGGTACAGCGCCAGAAAATGGCACTTCAATGAATGCTCCATTTTCTGGGGTGGCTGCGGGCTGCAATTCGCAGCATGGGGGGCCCAGAACGCTTGGGCCTCTCTATGCTGAGGATTCCAGCCCCCACTGCCTAGTTGTACCTGGCTGGACCAAAAATATGGCGGAGCCCCACGTAATTTTTTTTCTAGAATTAGTTCTAGAAATTAAAAAAGGGCTTCGCTGTATTTTTGGTTCCAGCCAGGTACAATGAGGCAGCTGGGGGCTGGTGGCAGTCCGTAGCTGCCAAGTTGTACCTGGCTGGACCAAAAATATGGCAGAGCCCCATGTCATTTTTTTTTTTAAACTCTACAAATAAAATGACATGGAGCTTTGCCGTATTTTTGGTTGCCAGCCAGGCACAACTTGGCAGCTAGGGGGCTGGAATCCTCAGCATGGAGAGACCCAAATGTATAGGGTCCCCTATGCTGCGAATTGTAACTACTAGACTAGTATGTTTTTTCACAAAAAGTTTCTTTATTCATTTTTACTTCTCAATTTGTGAAGCACATGGGGGTTCAAAGTGCTCACTGTGCATCTAGATATGTTCCCTGGGGGGTCTAGTTTCCAAAATGGGGTCACTTGTGGGGGAGCTCAAATGTTTAGGCACACAGGGGCTCTCCATACGCGACCTGGTGTCCGCTAACAATTCCAATTGTTGGCAAACACCAGGTTATGTATGGAGAGCCCCTGTGTGCCTAAACATTGGAGCTCCCCACAAGTGACCCCATTTTGGAAACTAGACCCCCCCAAGGAACCTATCTAGATGCATAGTGAGCACTTTGAATCCCCAGGTGCTTCACAAACTGATCCATAATAAGGTAAAAATACTTTTTTTTCACACAAATTTTCTTTTTTAATTTGTACGGATCAATTTGTGAAGCACCTGGGGGTTCAAAGTGCTCACTATGCATCTAGATATGTTCCCTGGGGGGTCTAGTTTCCAAAATGGGGTCACTTGTGGTGGAGCCCCAATGTTTAGGCACACAGGGGCTCTCCAAATGCGTTATGGTGTCCGCTAACAATTTGAGGTGATTTTCCATTCAAATTATTAGCGGACACCATGTCGCGTTTGGAGAGCCCCTGTGTGCCTAAACTTTGGAGCTCCCCCACAAGTGACCCCATTTTGGAAACTAGACCCCCCAGGGAACATATCTAGATGGGTGGTGAGCATATTGAACCCCCACATGCTTTACAAATTGATCTGTGAATATGGAAAAAGTACTTTTTTTTCATAAAAATGTTCTTTTAGCCTCAATTCTTTCATTTTCACATGGGTAACAGGATAAAACTCGTCCTAAAATTTGTTGGGCAATTTCTCCTGAGTACACCGATACCTCATATGTGGTCATAAACCACTGTTTTGGCGCGCGGCAGGGCTCAGAAGTGAAGGAGCGCCATATCACTTTTTGAATGGAAAATTAGCTCCAAAAGTCAAATTGCTCTCTTTCCCTTCAGAGCCCTGCCGTGCGCCCAAACCGTGGTTTATGATCACATATGTGGTATCGATATACTCAGGAGAAATTGCCCAACAAATTTTAGGATCCATTTTATCTTTTTGCCCATGTGAAAATGAAAAAATTGAGGATAAAAGAACATTTGTGTTAGAAAAATTAAAATATCCATTTTTTTGTTTCCAATTTGCTTAGTTCCTGTGAAGCACCTGAAGGGTTAATAATCTTCTTGAATGTAGTTTTGAGTAGCTTGAGGGGTGCAGTTTTTGGAATGGTGTCACTTTTGGGTGTTTTCTGTCATGTTCACCCCTCAGAGGGACTTCAAATGGGATGTGGTCACTAAAAAAAAATGGTTTTGTAAATTTTGGTGGAGAAATGAAAAATTGCTCATGAACTTTGAACCCTTATAACTTCCTAACAAAATTTTTTTTTTTGCCAAAATTGTGCTGATGTAAAGTAGACATGTGGGAAATATTATTTCATAACTATTTTGTGTCACATACCTCTCTGGTTTACCAGAAGAAAAATTCAAAATTTGAAAATTGCAAAATTTTCAAAATTTTTGCCATATTTTTGATTTTTTCACAAATAAACGCAAAAATTATCTACCTAAATTGAATACTAACATGAAGCCCAATATGTCACGAAAAAACAATCTCAGAATCGCTAGGATCCGTTGAAGCGTTCCCGAGTTATAACCTCATAAAGGGACACTGGTCAGAATTGCAAAAAATGGCAAGGTCATGAAGGGGTTAAAGGGAACCTGTCAGGTGGTTTATCACTGTCTGTAGCTGCAGCTTTATAATACTATTCTAATCCTCCATGTCTGAGCTCATAGTGTAATGTGAAAGGTGAAAAAAAAGCATTTATACACTTACATTTCAGTCCCCACCTTGGAGGAGGGGGACTGTCTGGCAGGATAATAGCTAACTCACTTTTAACTTGGATAGCTAAAGAACCTGTGTGATGTAACGATCATGTGACCACAGTGGGCTGAGCTAAGCCAGCAAACGTATTATGTTCTATGAGAACTTAGCTCCACCTATTGTAGTCACGTGGTTGTGACATCACATCAGGTCACCCAACATGTTCTAGCTAGCACAAGGCTGAATTGTTAACTATTAACCTGCCAAACAGTCCCCGTCCTCCAAGCTGGGAACTGACTGCCTCATTACATAAGGAAATGTAAGTGTATAAATGCTTTTTTTTCACCTTTCACATAACACTATGAGCTCAGACAGTGATGATTAGAATAGTATTATGAAGCTGCAGGTACAGATAGTGATAGCTGGGGGAGCATAAACCAGCTGACAGGTTCCCTTTAAGGTATCTCTTTAACTTTAATAGGCCCTGAGGAAGTGACAGGTTCAATTTAAGACTATAGATTTTCTCACTGAACTGATGATGATGCTAGGTGGATTCAGATGCTCTTGACGGATGAAAGAAAGCATGCTATCTGTTTTATGAATCAGGAGCGTCTGACAGGTGGTCTGCATTACTGTGCACCACATCAGAAACCTTACATCACACCCAGACTGGAGTAATATTTCTAGCATAAATAAAACCACAGCTTGTCTAAAATTAAATGAATGTGATGCCCCCTGCTGCATCCTCATCAGGTTAAGAAAAAAGCTTACAAATGCCAAAAGTAAACGTTTATGCGCAAAACTGATTTGCGACAAAGTTTTTCAACCTTGCAAAGCAATATATAGCAAAATTTGAATTCTGGCAAAACTCATGTGATGAATTGGGGCCCATGTTAATAATAATAATAATAATAATAATAACAACAATAATAAAATAATAATAAAATAATAGAGTCAATGGAAATTTTTTATATATCTGACTGGACCTACCGTCGCTGAAGTGAAATGTGCCTAATTCATAAAAGGTCAATCTTCTGGACAAAGTACCTTAGGTCCGCGCTGCTGCAGGATCGATGTAAATGACACCAGAGACACCGGGATGTCTGGTTAAAAGTGATGAATAACTTTATAGATTAATTCGTAAAAGGGGAACTTTGGGGAGATAAAAAAAAATTGTACTGTCCCTTACCTCCTACATGATGAAGCAGAGCTGGGTAGTATAGTTTTAGGATCTATAAATCACTTACAAATCAATAAAATCATATCTGCTCCTCAGCAATCACCCCTCCCTTCGGGGACAGATAAATTCAGCCTCATACCGCTACAGAGATCAGGAGGTGTGTCGAGGGCATAAACCCTGGGGGCTCCAGGATGATATTACATTTCTGCCCCCTCATACTTCTGAATGAACAGGGTTCATGGCAGGGACATAGTCGCCAGCCCAATTGTCACACTACAATCCTGCCCATGATATACATAAAATGAAAGGTATGAACAGGGGTGTTCTCCCTTCAAACAGCAATCATGTCCCTAAGCAGATATGAATACACACTGTGATCTTTTGATGTACAATAATATGATGGTGCATAATGTGTACTGTCATGTATCAGGCTAGGAGCAGAGGCAGACTACTGCATTGATTGATTCAGCAGTGCGATGGTCTCCCCTCCCCCATATCAACTTGGTAGTTTTTTGTCCCCTGAACCTTTAGCACTATGCACCGAATTTCTCTGTCCCGAAGGGAGGGGTAAGTACTGAGGAGCAGATATGATTTTCTTGATTTATAAGTGATCTATAGATCCTAGAACTGCAGAGGACAGTTCAGCTTCATCATGCAGGAGGGCAGGAACTGTACTAAAAATCTATTTACTACGGAGTTCCCATTTAAGAAGCGTAATGATAAAGGCGCATCTTACAACTAGCAAGCACCTTGTGCACTTTTCCAAGAAATGTAACTCCAGTCAGGGACCAGTAAATAACCTGCAATCTACATAGACATACAGTACGTATGTCAACAAACACAGATTAGCGCAAACTTATTTTTCTTCTCCAAGCCACATAGATATTATAGTGCCAAAGAAAATGAACTCAAATATAAAATATAAATGAATATTTTACCAAGCCATGTTTTAAGACTATTGCCTTAAGCATTTCATTTACAATGAAACACCAACACAACTGTAACATCTTATCGCTTGTGCAGACAATATGTCAAATTTCACTTTGGAGAAAGCCATAATGGTCCAGCTTTTAAGCAGAAAATCTTATTTTAACTTGATTCACTGGATAACTCTGTTGCCAGAGGCAGCTGACAGGTGGAAGCGATGAGCCCTGCTTACATATCCTTCAACTCGGAAACTGCAGGATCAACACAAGCTGATTTCATGCATTGTAATCCTGCAGAGCCTTGCATATCAATGCACCACCAACAATAAGCATACATAAACTGCCCCGCCATCATGTGCAGACAAAACGCAGACACATCATTTAAAAGATTGTACCCTGAGGAACAGCAACAACAACATTTATACAAATTAAGTCTTTCTGGCATACGAAGTCATACTGGGAAACAAAAAAAGGAAATTACATGATAGAAAATGTATTGATTAGAATCATGGATAAGGTTTTATAGTGCAAATAATAATATTATATAATTATTCTGTATCAGATTTCACTCGCTCTTCATTGTTAGTAGAGAATTTAATTGTAAATTCAGACCTTAGAAGATTTTTACAACGATTTGCTCTTTGGATACAACCCGTCGGTCAGCTGATCCTATTGCTGATGGCTTAGTTGTGGAGTAAAAGAGAACAACTCCATCAACTGTATAGTGGTCACAGTGGGTACTACAGATACAGCCCTATTTATTTGAATAGGGGCAGATACACAGTACCCGGACATCTTCACTATTCAGTTAAGGGAGATCCACAACTGACATTCAGCCACCACTGGCACCAAAAACAGCTGTTCTACGGCGGTGCCAGGTGTTGTACCCTCACTGATGAGGTGTTGAAGACCAGGGCCGCCACTAGGGGGAGTCAGGGGCCCTTGGCCTGACTGCAGGGGACATGGCCATTGGATCAGGGGCAGGGGTGGCCCGGCCATGACACAGGGGGTGTTGCCATTTGTAGCAGGAAGCAGTAAGGCCCACCCCCTGGCTGGCACATGCTGATGCTGCTTTGCTGGGCTTGTGCAAGATGTGAGGAGATGGGTCCTGATCTCCTCCAGACCCCAACCCCTAACATCTTGTACAGGCCCCCTCTGCTGTCAATCACTGTTGGAACCTGCCCCCTCACCTCTTGAGCGGGCCCTGTCTCCTGTACATCACCGCTGCTGCAGTGCAGCCCGCAAACTGGAAGTCACGCGGGCACTGGCAGGATGCAAGTGACTGGAGTCAGGACGGAGCTGCTGCTGCTGCTGCCGCCGCTACTACTGTTGCTGGTGATGAGTATGCTCGTCTTTCTGTCTCTCTCTCTCTCCCTCTGTGTCTCTCTATCTGTCTGTCTCTCTCTCTGTCTCCCTCTCTCTAACTCTTTGTTTCTTTCTCTGTCGCTCTTTGGAACTCTCTCTGTCTCTTGCTCTCTCTGTCTGTCGCTTTCTGTCTCTCTGTCTCTGTGTGTCGATGCCTACACAGTACTATACTCTATATACAGGTCCACTCTACATGCTGTATTTGTGTATCTATATATTGTATATATATAGTGTAGAAATGTATATACAGTAGAGTGCTGTCTGTGTATACAAGATATACAGCAGTCAGTCTCTGCATACGGCCAGCAGTCTCTGTGTAAACATTGTGCACAGTCTCCAATGTGTATACATCCTGCAGCAGTCACTAATCTGCATATGAAGACAAAAAGTAGATAGGGGGCGCAATGGTGCGATATCCACAAGTATATTGCAAGGGTGATTTATATAACGTAGTTACTAACCTATATTAGTTGTGCTACCCATGCACAACTCTGGTGTGAGCCTAATGGTTTATACGTCCTCTCCTGACCCGAGTAATTAGATGCAGCGGCGATGAGCTGCGGCTCCAGACACTCGCAGCGTCCTCGCTCCCCTCGTGTAGTTTTCCGGACTCCGCCCCCTCGCGTCCACGTGACCAGTCCTTTAAAGGTCCTTTAGCTAAAATGAGCAGCGCCTGCCGTGTCCTCCAGGGAGATGTAGAATATAATGCAATATTAGACCGTGGTAATTGCATTATATACTAATCTGCATATGTCTCACAGCAGTCTGTAATGTGCATAGGTCCCACAGCCATCTCTATTGTGTATAAGGCCAGCAGCAGTCTCTATTATGTATTCTCTATTGTGTACAGCCAGCAGCAGTCTCTATTCTGTTTTATCTACTGTGTGCACATCCAGCAGCCATCTCCATTTTCTATACGGCTGGGCCCATAACCATCTCCATTGTCTATACGGCCTGCAGCCATCTCTATTCTGTATTCTCTATTGTGTACGGCCAGCAGAAGTCTCTATTGTGTATTTTCTATTGTGTGTATAACCAGCAGTCTCCATTGTGTATACGGCTCACAGCCATCCCTATTGTGTATACAGCTAGCAGCTGCCTCTATTGTGTATTCTTACTGTATATACAGCTATTGGGTATTCAGCCCACAGCAGTCTCAAGTGTGTGTGTGTGTGTAATATATAATAGAGAGAGTGTAAAAAAGGACAAACAGCACGAAAACATAGAAAAAAAAGTGGACTTTATTGCCCTATGGCGTGGCTACGCATTGGGCAATAAAGTCCACTTTTTTCTATTTTTTGGGGGGCTGATTTTCCTTTTTTTACTCTATTGTAAGGAACCAACTAGATTGCTGGTTGGGAAAGATTTGCATATAAATTGATGTAATTCTTGGTGCTGTTCCAATTTTTCACTATGAATATAATGTATGTTTGGGTGGAGGCAGAGCATGGGTGGAGGCTGGGCGGAGTCTCAGGGGGGCCCCACATTTTTGGCAGTCAGGGGCCCTGAAATTCCTAGTGGCAGCCTTGTTGAAGACCTATTCAAAGGAAAGGCCATCCGTATTAAAGTACCAAATCACTGCTATAATACACTTAAAAGAAACATTTACATTACCTTATGCACTAAGATCTACAAATGTTTAAACTGTGTTGATACTACTTGGTATATGCAGAAAAATAATTCTCTTACTTAGGTGGTAACTGGCCACTCTGAGTCTACACGCTGGTCGGCCACATAGGCAACAAGCTGTACAATTAAAAATCCAATTGTTTTTAAGAATACGGACAATTTTTGTAACAGGATGAAGATTACAAAGCGGCTGTTTTTACCAGAATTCTGCATTCTGAACAATTTAATAACTAGTGATGACTCCTATCAGGCTGGAATACTCACTATAATGTCATCCTTTTTCATCAAATACAAATATAGCTGGTACAATCCTCCTTATTAACACAAAACTCACTTTGCTTTACTATCACCATATTAAACACCTTAAGGCTACAACAAATTTTAATAGTCCCATAAGGATTGTTGAAATGTGGATGGGGCAAACTGACAAGCAAACATAAGCTAAAAACTCAAGAGATTGATATGACTTTTTTCTTTAATTTGCCTATTGCTATTAGACGCTTTCTTTAATTAGGTTCTTCGTTTTGGGAAACATTTCTTATGCCTTCCAAGGATAAGAATTCTAAATGGTCACTAGCCAATTAACATTATTTTTTTTTCAAGGAATGAGAGCTAATTCAGTAGAAAGTGGCACAAATATATCAATGACATTTACACAAATTAAAGGGAACCTGTCAGGTTGATTTAGCCTCCAAAGCTATCACTACCTGTCCCTGCAGCTTCCAAGCACATCCCTTACCATCCCTGTGTGCCCCTAACAGTGCCCTATATTGGCTTGGAAAAATTAGTCTGATACCTACATTCTGCTGTCATTGAAGCATCCAGTCTCCGCTGTGTGGAGACTGACTGGGCAGTCTCCACGGCTACGTCTCCCCTCCTGGCTTTTGTTAGCACGCCCTGCTGGGTGTGCGAAGAGAATCCTCTGGCACGTTCCCAGCTCCATTGTAATGTCCTGTCTGTGTATGATGCGCCCGTGGGTACATCACTTCTGCATCTGCGCATAGCCTAGCCATGCCATTTACATATCCCACCTCTGTGAATGGCGCAACATTGGCCGCGTCATTTCCGCATCTGCGCAATGAGCAGAAGACACCCAAAGTGCAATGTCCTGCCTCTGTGAATGACGCGTGCTGGCGTCAGCGGTGACGTAATTTCGGCTTCTGTGCAGTGCACGCGTCATTCACAGAGGTGGGACATTGCACCTCATTCACAGAGGCGGGATATTTAAATGGCATGGCTGGGCAATGCGCAGATGCAGAAGTGATGTACCCGTGGCCACGTCACACACAGAGGCAGGACATTACAATGGAGTCGGGAGCGCGCCAGGGGCTTCTCTTCTAATGCCCAGCAGGGCATGCTAACAAAAGCCAGGAGGGGAGACGGAGCACTGGAGACCACCCAGACAGTCTTCACACAGCGGAGACTGGATGCTGCAGTGACAGGAGAATGTAGGTATCAAACTCATTTTTCCAAGCCAATATAGGACACTGTTAGGTGAGGTAGGGATGGTTAGGGATGTGCTTGGAAGCTGCAAGGACAGGTAGTCATGGGTTTGGAGGCTAAATTGACCTGACAGGTTCCCTTTAAGCTAATTTAAATCAAGAATGAGAACCTAGACCCTTCAGATATAAAAGGAAGAATGAAAATACACAATTAATGCGGCTCCATTCAAATGACAAAACCTGTCTTATAAATGTATCTCTTAGTCTGCACTTTTTAGAGAAGCTGTCTATGGTACAAAGCTGCTATTGTAACTCAGTCAGGTGTTCATTGCATCCTTTGTCAGGCATTTTGGTAGCTATGGGATTTATTTTCTCACCCACTCAGTGAGCACGGATTCATGTATACGTAAAGGATTTGCCTGCTCTGTTCATGTATGTCATGTAAACTCATTCATGTTTCTCCAATAAGGTAGATAAAAAAGCCAGTGGCACTCACCAAAGTTGATCTTCAATTCTTTTTAATTCCACATTACATGTGCGGAGTACAAAGAGAGGGGGAGGGAGGTGCTGCAACGAGGACGACGGTAACCGTTTCGCGGTTGATCTGCCGCTTCTACGGGTCCTGATGTCAGGACCCGTAGAAGCGGCAGATCAACCGCGAAACGGTTACCGTCGTCCTCGTTGCAGCACCTCCCTCCCCCCTCTCTTTGTACTCCGCACATGTAATGTGGAATTAAAAAGAATTGAAGATCAACTTTGGTGAGTGCCACTGGCTTTTTTATCTACCTTATTGGATTGACTATTCTCACTTATAGTGAGCACCCCAAAGTGCTGGATTCCTTCAGTCAGTCATAATGTATGGAGCTGCACAAACCTCTATGCACGGATAGTGCCCAGTTTTCCTCTCTGCATACAGACTCATTCATGTTTCTGTCTTGGTTATATTCAGGAGGTTACATAAATTGAAGCCCCGGTTAAAGGTTTCAGCGGATTCTAATTTGTAGTTTGGAGCAAGTTCACTCCAAAATCCCTGAAAAAGTCCTAACAAAATGCTCAAAAGAATGAACATCTTAATTTCTATATAAAGATAACTTTCAACTTTGAAAGTCATTCTTTCCCCTTCTAGAGAGAAGTACGGCACTATAAGCAACATCAGGGTGCCTTGTTAGGATCCAAAACCACTGATAGTGGAATTATACGACCAGGCACTCCAAAAGTTGTGAAGAACATAAACAATTTATTGTGAAATGCCGCATAGCCAGTTGTAGAAGATGTTTTGGTCTAGACATAGACCTTCCTCAATACACATGCTACGAGTAGAAAGCTACCTATGTTTAGCCGTGTGGCATAGCAGCCTTGTCTACTACTATAGGAGAGCCTTTTTTCAAAAGTCAGTAAACAAGGTTGTGGGCACCACGTTACAGAGCCCCTTACTGCCTTCAAGCAAGCACCTTTGCCTTGATGAGCCCGGACAACGGAGGTGCTTACCCCGCATACAGAGCACAAAAGGAGGTATCCATAAACTTCAGAGTAGAAAATGTGAGGAGTCACCGGGTAAACCAACTTCTTTATTGACAAATTATGCCATAAAAGTCCGGAGACACCATGTGTCAGTGATGCAGGGGGAGGGAGGATAGTGCAGGAGGCACAGGGCTACAGCGCCGTTTCGCACATGTCTGGTGCTTCTATTGGTCTATGTTGGAGGTGGGGTGTGTGGTGTCTTTGGATTAAAGTGTGGTCTCCAGTCCTAGAAAAAGCCCTGACAAGGAGAAGGTCAGTACTGGTGTATATACGATTGGCAGTGTGGGTGCATGCTGTCTCTCAAACTGGGTAGGAGATGGTGGGCAATGGTCTATTAGAGGGTAGTGATTATTTTCCTTGGTGTTTAAGGTAAAACTGTTACTAGGTGCCTATAGGGTCAGTACAGTCTTACCATGTCCCCTAGTGTGATGTATAACTGGGAACACTGAATACTAGTATTTCTAATGGATGCAGTTAGTTGGTCTTACAATAAGTGCTAGTATAGACCAGGAGAGCATTTTTGACTACTGATAAAATGTATAATACTTGATGATTTTGGTAATATGACAAAGGTAGTGTTTGTGTCAGTATAAACTGACTGAATAGAATTATATTCTTTAACCATTGTGATAAAGTTTTGAGGTTCTTTTTCTGTCTGTTTTTTAACTGTATTTCTCTGCTGTTACCTAATAAAGTGCTTTTTTATACATTTGGACATTATTTGAACTTGGATTTGGTTCTGAGTTAGTGGTTTATTTGGTCTATGTTTAACCATGTGGCATAGCAGCAGTGTCTACTACTAAAGGAGACCCTTTTTTCAGTGGCTGCTATGCCACACGCCTAAACATAGGCAGCTTCCCACTCGCAGCATGTGTATTGAGGAAGGTCTATGGGTAGACCGAAACGTCTTCTACAACTGGCTAGGCTGCATTTCACAATACATTTTTAATATTCTTCACAATTTTTGGTGTGCCTGGTCATATATTTGTTTCCCTTTATCTGACCATAACTGACATCTTTATTGCAGGGCATTAACCTAGGTCATTAGACTGAAGCAGACTAAAATGTGCATCTTTAACATCGCTATATAATTTACTTGCCCCTTCATGACCAAGTAATTTTACATTTTTGCACTGTCATTTTTCCCTCCCCTTCTTTCAAGAGCCAAAAATGCAATAATTATCCTTTGACACAGCCATATGAAAACTTGTCCCTTTGGTGTACAATTTCTAATTTTGAATTTTTACCTTTCAATTCACCATGAAGTACTGGAAAACTGAAAAGAGAAAAAAAAAAGAAAAAATGGACTGAAATGATGAAAAAACACAATTCTGCCATTTCTTGGGAGGGTGAGGGGGGATTTTTTTTACTCTGCTTGCGGTATGTTAAAAATCAACTCCAACACAATTTTTTTTAGATCAGTGCAATTATGGAACTATAAAGACATGTACAGGTAATCCTAAAATAATATATTCATTTTTAAATGGAAACCTTGAAGCTGGAACAAGCTTTTCTACTTGTTTGTTTGCTGCACTTTTACTCAGGACGTGATTCCATGCAGCAAGGACTCTTCCATGCGGTGAGCTGACCTTTTTACTCTGATTCATGCTGCTTGTCGTTTGAGCAGAATGGATCAGGTGAGAGTTTCCCATTAGGGATGAGCGAGTATACTGGCTACTATTCGGTATTCGCCGAATAGTAGCAGTATTCGGGCTACTCGCTACTCTCCAAGTACTTATGTGTACTCGAGAGTAGCGAGTAGTCCTAATACTTTCGCAGTGTATCTATGGATACACTGCGAAAGTAGCCTAAAAGTGAGTAAAAGTTGTTAAAAAACAATAAACTTACATACTCACCTGTCCAACGCCTGCACCGGGACCGGTAAACCTCACCTCCGCTCGCTGGACAAGGACCTTTCACTACCAGCGAATCAGATGGCCGGTAGCGATCTGGCCAATCAGATGGTGCCACGTCACACCACGTGATCGCTAGCGGCCACCTGATTGGCCAATTTGCAAGGTCCTAGATGTACTATCAGGACCTTGCAAACTGGCCAATCAGGTGGCCGCTAGCGATGACGTAGTTGTGACGTGGCGCCATCTGATTGGCCAGATCGCTACCGGCCATCTGATTGGCTGGTAGTGATAGGTCCTTGTCCAGCGAGTGGAGGTGCAGGCGTTGGACAGGTGAGTATGTAAGTTTATTGTTTTTTAACAACTTTTACTCACTTTTAGGCTACTTTTGCAGTGTATCCATAGATACACTGCGAAAGTATTTGTACTCGCTATACTCGCAACGAGCAGCGAGTACCGCTACCTACTCGTTGCAAGTATAGCGAGTACGAATAATAAGGTACTCATTCATCCCTAGTTCCCATTAAATTACTACCAATAACATAAAAACTTGCAAGTAAAAATTAAATACACATGCTGAATCATTTCTTCCACTGAAAGGTGGGCAGGGGGATTTCATTATGCTTTTACAACCTCCATATGTTTGGCGCCTTTGACACCAAACTCCATGTTCCGTTAGTTTCATCCTATTTTGAATAATCCAGCTGTTTCCCCCACATTTGATCATTAAGCTATCAACCACACATGCAGTGTACAACAATAAATCCTAACGTTAAAACCACTTGCCTCTTATTGTATGTGTCCCCCCTCTGTCTGGCAAAACAGCTCGGAACCATTGAGGTATTAACTTCACAAGATTTCTAGTGGTGTCTATTGGTATTTGGCACCAAACATTGGCAGCAGAGCCTTTAAAGTGTAAATGTCATTTCATTAAAAAAAAAAACATAATACTGCACTGGTTGTTAAAGAGGACCCCCCTGGTGCTTTCCAAAGTGAAAGCACCCCTCAATGCAGCGTATCTGCTGCATTCAGGGAAGGGGTCCCCCATGTCTGTAGCCCCCAGTAAGTTGTACAAAACTCTTTAGAAAGTGTCCTTCCCACCTCCAGCCCTCTATGTGCCACCTCCAACCCCCTCTGTGCCGCCTCCTTTATGTGTCTCCCCTCCTCACCCGCTCATGCGCCTCTGCGACTGAAGTCATGAAGACACAGAGCGAGCGATGGGCTGGAGCAAGTCCCAGCAGCTGAGAAGCTTCCTGCCCGTGACGTCAGCACCAGAGCCTGCCCTGCTCCAGATTATGCTGTACATACATAATCTGGAGCAGGGCGGGTTCCGGCGCTGGTGTTTCAGCTGCTGGGACCCGCTCCAGCCCATTGCTCGCTCTGCGCCTGCGTAAGGTCAGATGCAAAGGAGCATGAGCGTGCGAAGAGGGAAGACACATAAAGAAGGCGGCACAGAGGGGGCTGGAGGACACCAGGGAACAGCGATGACTCCATACTGAGTAAGTACCTCCAGACTCCTTATCTGTACACTTTCCAAAGTGTTTTGTACAACTTACACGGGGGCTAGAGACATGGGGGACCTCTTGCCTGAATGCAGCAGACACGCTGCATTCAGGGGTGCTTTCACTTTGGAAAGCACCAGGGGGTGACAAGTACTGTTTAATGATGGGTCACATAGCAGTTAAGATAATGAATTTTTGTGCTATATGACTAATTTTCTCACTTCTTTCTGTGCTCTTTTAAAAACAGCATTTTATGGCTGTGTGGGTATAGCCAGCAGCTGATAGGGAGCAATGCAATGTGATAGCAGAAAAGGGCAAGATCAGAGATTGTGAGCTGTGTGGGGGGCCAGCAGACAAGGGGTTAAACGAGATTTTGACTGAGCTGTGTGGACCCACATGTGGAGTTCTCACTCTTCCTGACTTTTTGACGTTGCTTAGCAACTGTGCTGTAGCCTGTGGTAATCTGATATTGTTTTCTAATGAACTTCAGTCAGCAGTGTAGACCACGCCTCTTTATACTTATATCTGTAATCCCTGTGAAGACGGATCTGAGTGATAATAAACATGTGTCTGCTTCACACACAGTGCATTGGAGACACCTTGTGGAAGGTTGATGAATGGTTTCCAATCAGAATTTTCAAATTAATTATATTAGAAAGTGTATTAAAATCACTTGCTCTACATTATTATTATTAATATTATTATTATTAAATATAAATTGAAATGGCGGTTATGCTTTAAGTCCTGTAAATTGTGAGCCTCAGTGGATTATATTTGTTTTTCAGTATATTGTATGGATGATTCATTGGATAGAGATTTGTGTAGTTTAGAGACCACTCTGAAATCTTTCCATTTTTCTCAAACTAAAACCAAATTTGAGACATGGTGCCTTATCCACCCATTTGAGATTACTGCTGTCATTAAGACGTGTACCTAGCCTGTACCAATGTTTGTGTTGGTGGTATGTGTCAAAGTATTACCCACAAGACCTAAAATATGCCAGCAAGTCATTGCTCAGAGAATTAAACTTCTTCACATGTTGCATCCAGGTTGCATATAACAAACTAACATGCACCTTGCTATCTATATCATGTCTTGATGCTCATGTACTTACTATAGGTGCTTTCTGCAGTAGATGGAAGTCATGGCACATGACCACCTGCACTTAGTTCAGTGAAGTCTGCTTCTTCCGCAAGGAGCAGCCTATTTTACTCTGCTATAGATGCTGGTGATGGAGGCATCTGTCTCTTGGCAATTTAAACATTCTGCTGCCCCATATAGTGGTGTGGATGATACCTCTGGTTACACTTAGTCAGACTAATGGATTAGTGTTGAGCGTAACTGGTGTAATCAACTCCCTCCTGTGGCCTATGGAGGAGCATCACACCTTACTTTAACTCTTAGCAGTCTGCTGGGAACTGCCAGATATTGTGCTCAGTTAGCCTAATCTCTGGTGCTATTCCTGGTTATATCCTTTTTCTAACATAGCTTTATCCTGACCTTATCTTATCCGTTATCCCTCCTGATTCTCACCCTAGCCTGTCTGACTCTTTTCTTGGCTGACCTTCCGGTATATGATTCTGTCTTCCCTTCTGACTTTGGTTTTGTCCACTGTTTCTGTACTTTGTTTTGTTCCTCCTGATACTTTGCAGATGTAATCCACGGGGCCCTGGAGTAAATCCAAATCCTTGTATAGAGGTTAAAGAGTGAAGGAAAGGTCCTCTGTGATCTCTTAGACAGAGGGGCTAGAGCCAAGTCTGACTAAGGTAGCCTTTTGGCTTACTGGCTTCTGACAAACATAATAGGTAGACAAGTAAGTATTGGGTACCATGACCACTGTGCACTGCCGAAAGATGATATGTGTGTTCTGACACTTTCCAATCACAGCCAATATTAACTTTAACTTAGTAAATTTGTTTAATCATTTACAAGACAGGACCAGACATTCTCCCATAACCCCATCAGGTTGTTCACCAGTTGCCCCTCCTGAACTCTTCTAATAGGTGCTAATGCATGTGTTAACACCCCACAAAACCAACCATTTTAGGTGGACTTACTTGGTCACCTATTTATCATATTTTGTCCCATGTGAAAGTTGCTCAGATCTTGTAAATTTTCCCTTCTTCCAACATATCAACCTTAAATATTGAGTATTGATCTATTGACTTGTATATCACATCCAATGAGAGGTGACATTGTCATGAGATAATCAATGTTATTCACTTATGTTTCATGATAATGTTAGAGCTGATTATTGTATATTAATCACTTACTGCCAGAAAATGTTATGTGACCATTCTGTATAGCACATAAACTTATATAGTGCACATAAAAAAATGCAAACAATACGCCCACTTTCACACCCAATTGATTTAGAGCCATTTGTAGGACAATCAATTTAGGAGTGGATGTAAATGTAATAATTAATCCTGTTTGTTAAATAAGGTCATTCTAATGTCTTTTGTCAGCTTTAGACTAAGAGCATCAATCTGAAATAGCAATAATTCAGTAATAAATAAGACAATAGTGAATTTCTGTCGTTCCCCAGCATTTATGTGATCAGAAACTTGAAGAATATCTGCCAGCAAAGGAAAAAGCTTAGCTTGCACACAATCTGTTAGAAGTGGCTAGCAAAGGACGGCAAATCACTGAAAGCATTAAAGGCTTGACATGAGCTACTGGCGTAAAGTAGTGATGAGTGAGTTAATAATGCGTTTATGTAGAAGAGGAAGTGCAGAAATGCACGTCACAGCTTTGGAACGAGAATAACTTGTAGTTCCTTTTCGAACCTCATATACAATGTGTGAAATGGTTAGCATACAATATAACCCTCGAAATATATTCAATCATTCCTGTAATCATTGTGAGGCCCATTTTCTGGTGCAAAGTACCATCATTAATGTCCATAAAGAACCAGGAACCCATGAGCAGGGACATGAGATAGCAGGGTAATAATAATCACATTTCTGCTCAGTCAATATTGTGCATTGTTCTGCGAAGCACTTTCTCTACACAGTATGAGCTGCACGGGAATCGATAGGGAAGAGAAATAATCAGTGTGGAGACCCGGGGGTCAGGGGGCGCTCTCGTCCGCAGGCCCAGCCGCCTTTACAAAGACAGCGTGGACCAGGGCTCATCCCCAGCTGAACGCCCGAGCTCCTTAACCGTGGGCGGAACACTACTCAGACAACACAGGGTGAGGGAATCACAATATCAAGGCTTTATTGGATCCCCAAACAGTTAATAGCATATAACGCATAACCAAGCACAACACATAAATGTAACAACAGGCAACAGAGTCTCACCCTTCCGCTGGCTCACCAGGGTTTAGAATGCAGCACGGCAAAGTCTGTAGCCAGGTGACTGTATCGTCCCAACCTGGGTTGCTTCCTTATCCTTATCCAGTCTTTATCAGTCAAATCCGCTAATCCGATGCTGAAGTCCTTGTGGTTCCTTAGTCCGTGTTCTGATCCCCTTGGTCGGCACCGAAATGCCTAGGCCTAGGGTTATGGCTAGCTAATCGGATCCGAAGACCCTAGATTAGCTGCCTTTATCCAATCCAGTGACCTCTAGCCGGGACCGAAACCCCTAGACTGAGGCCACTAGACAGAATATAACTCCAAAACTTCAATCTCCAATTTGCTGGTCAAAGTGAAAAGTCCTCCTTATATACCCTCAGCCCTCATTGTAGGATATTGGGGACGTCAGGATTGGTGCAATAACACAGTCTTTTCATTGGCTGAATTCCAATCCTCATTTAACATATTTTAGTCCTATTGCAATCCAAATGCTGATCCAATTGCTAGCAGTGATACAAAGGAATGTTAGTTTGAGACAATCAGTCTGCAAACCAATGACACTTAAACAATCGTGGCTGGGGCCCCTGGACATGCAATCAACATTCACAGGGTAATAGACAATGGACGATTAGCATAATTAAGTTCTCTGGCCTTCAATGACAAACAGGTTAGATAATTACATTACCAAGCTAAACTTTAACCACAGAAATCTATGACAATACTGTAAGAAATTCTCTTTGACCATTACAAGTTTACAAACCAAAATGCAATATGATATGTCTGGATGAATAAGAAATCCTCCTACATTATATATTAAAGGGTCCATTTCGTCACATACCTCCCCCTTCTTATTTAGCCAGACAGAGCAGTCAGATGTGATCAGTTTCTGGTTATCCTTCTCCTCTGGGCGGCATTGTCTTTTTTAATGGAGAAGACAGCAATCGAGGCTTCCATCTATACACCTCCCCCAGATTACCTCCCCCAGGATGGGCAGACATATTGTGGATAAGCAATAAAATGGGATTCAGGAGTTGAGCTCCCATGAATTTCTGGTTATCAATTCCCCCCCAGTCAATGACCACAGTCTGGCTAGGTGTACTCACTGTTGATGGCTCAGAGAAGAATGATGGGGTCTGGGAACATGGATTATCCTCAGAAGGTGGGGTAGCAAGATCCACATCAGGGTGCTGCTTGGCTTCCTGGATGATGGTGATGGCTGTGACACACTGGCTGGATAGTCCTTGTCCTGGGTCAGCTTGCAAAACAATAGATGTGGGGGGGCCATCCATGCACCCCACTTCAACCTCCTCCTGGTTAGCCCCTGAAACAACAGGTGTGGGGAAGCTGCTTACAAATCCCACATCAACCTCTTCCTGGTCAGCCTCCAAAGCAACAGGAATAGGGAGATTGTCCATAACCTCCAACTTGTCCTCTTCCTGCTCTGGCACGGTGTTGACAGGATCAGTTTCTTGCAGTTCCAGGGCTTGGAACTGGTGTCCTTCCAAACTGTCACTGGATCCATGATGTGGCACACAGTTTAATTCCTTTGAGTCAATCTCGGCGGGGTCCTCATCATTCTCTGCATCCTTCTGGGCATGCCACTGGACCAATCTCTGGATCAAATCCGACCGTGTGTCAGTGTCCCTGACTTCGATTTCTCGGAACAGACATGCCACCTCTAGTTGCAGTTTCCTATAGCGGCCGTACTTCCACTCCAGTCCTCGTCCCATGGCTGAGCTGGTGGGGTTGGACATGGCAATGTCCGAAACCTGAATGCCTCACTATGGCCTGCTGGGTATGCTTATATGCATCCCTGGTTGTTGAGCCCTTGGACGGTGTCCACGAACACCAGTCCCCTGCAGCTCCCCTGGATAAACCAGGCTAAGTAGTATCCCACCGCTGCCACCAATTGTGGAGACCCGGGGGTCAGGGGGCGCTCTCGTCCGCAGGCCCAGCCGCCTTTACAAAGACAGCGTGGACCAGGGCTCATCCCCAGCTGAACGCCCGAGCTCCTTAACCGTGGGCGGAACACTACTCAGACAACACAGGGTGAGGGAATCACAATATCAAGGCTTTATTGGATCCCCAAACAGTTAACAGCATATAACGCATAACCAAGCACAACACATAAATGTAACAACAGGCAACAGAGTCTCACCCTTCCGCTGGCTCACCAGGGTTTAGAATGCAGCACGGCAAAGTCTGTAGCCAGGTGACTGTATCGTCCCAACCTGGGTTGCTTCCTTATCCTTATCCAGTCTTTATCAGTCAAATCCGCTAATCCGATGCTGAAGTCCTTGTGGTTCCTTAGTCCGTGTTCTGATCCCCTTGGTCGGCACCGAAATGCCTAGGCCTAGGGTTATGGCTAGCTAATCGGATCCGAAGACCCTAGATTAGCTGCCTTTATCCAATCCAGTGACCTCTAGCCGGGACCGAAACCCCTAGACTGAGGCCACTAGACAGAATATAACTCCAAAACTTCAATCTCCAATTTGCTGGTCAAAGTGAAAAGTCCTCCTTATATACCCTCAGCCCTCATTGTAGGATATTGGGGACGTCAGGATTGGTGCAATAACACAGTCTTTTCATTGGCTGAATTCCAATCCTCATTTAACATATTTTAGTCCTATTGCAATCCAAATGCTGATCCAATTGCTAGCAGTGATACAAAGGAATGTTAGTTTGAGACAATCAGTCTGCAAACCAATGACACTTAAACAATCGTGGCTGGGGCCCCTGGACATGCAATCAACATTCACAGGGTAATAGACAATGGACGATTAGCATAATTAAGTTCTCTGGCCTTCAATGACAAACAGGTTAGATAATTACATTACCAAGCTAAACTTTAACCACAGAAATCTATGACAATACTGTAAGAAATTCTCTTTGACCATTACAAGTTTACAAACCAAAATGCAATATGATATGTCTGGATGAATAAGAAATCCTCCTACATTATATATTAAAGGGTCCATTTCGTCACAATCAGTATTCTGGAAATGCATGATTATAGTCACCGATTGAACATGCTAATCCCAAATAGTCTCATCACTTATAATTGTTACAATGTTGGCTCCATATGTACAGTGCAGATTTATCTTGTAGAATTTGAAGCCACGTGTACGTAAGTCTGAAATATAGGAGCTCAGGCACTACTGACACTTTCTTACACAGTCTACAATAACATTTGATCATGGGCATAGCAAGTTGATTAGTTTTCCAAAACACAGAGATATAAAAATATAGATATCAAGAAGTGGCTTTTTTAACCTTTAAAGGGCCTGGACATTTTGCATTTTTGCCCTTTAAGTTTTTTCTCTACTTTTTCCGAGAGCCAGGCAGAACTCTCAACATTTCCACCCATGACTTAAGGGGATACTCCAGGAGATAAAAAATTATTGTAATGGCACCATAAAGTATAAAGATGAGGTCTATAGTGCTGTTCCCCACCCTCATAGTAACTGTAATTCAGTGTAACAATGGAGCAGCTCCTTGGTGATCCCCCTCCCTTCTGGGAAGTTACACCACACATCTAGGGAGTGGCCTGCTTTTCCAGTCTAGTAACAGCTAGTCCCCTGATAACATCTGTTTCCCACATAGAGGAACATAGAGATTAGCCAGGCCCGCACCACACCCCCTGTATTCGGATTGTAGAGAAACCGATATTATTGGGGCTGCCTGTTACTAGACACCAGATGCAGGCAATGCCCCCTGTTCTCATACTGCAGGGATACAGATATTATCATGGGGCCAGCAGCCATACCAGCAGCAAGCCACACCACCGATGTGTGAAGTGATATCCTAGAATGAAAGGGGAGCACCTAGAAAGAGCCCCAGGGTTACACTGAGTTATAAGTATTGGGAGGGTGGGAGACATCACAATAAATACTGTATTTATAGTTTATGAAGACGTGGCCATTAGAATAATTTTTTATCTCCCTGGATTACCCCGTTAAACTACTGTCCCACTTTTTTTTCTCATCCCATAACCTACAACTCCTGTAGTCAATTCCTCTAAATTTTACTTGCCAAATTTCTCCCGTGCTGCACCATTTTGTGGAATTAATTAAACTGGACCATTGGAAGCTAGCAGCTTTAGTTTTAATTGTGTAGGGAAAATTCAATTATTCAAGAAAGCCTATGTCACATTACCAATTTCAGCTACAATAGCAATCCATGCATTATGACTATTTGGTGAGTTTTTGATGTTGCAGATTCTCTGTAGCATTTCTGCACCTGCCAGGGAAATGACCTATCAAAACCTCACTGAGGTCATGGTAGGTCAGGATCCTCCAATCACAGAGGGATCATTTGTGATCCCATGGTGATTTCCTACTCTGGAGATCATCATGAGATCAGTTAACCCCAGTGTGACTGGAGGATTGTGACCTGCCATGACCTCACTTAGGTTATAACCTGTCACTCTCCTCTGCACAGGGTTCCTGCTCTTATAGCATATGGGGGATTCCCCTATATGCTGTAAGACTGAGATTTAATCAAGGTACCACCTACTGGACTATATTGGACCTTTGTTTTCTTCAATAAATTGGGGAAAAAGAGTTTGTGTTGGGGAGTGTTTCTTCAAATAAATATTTTTTGTTGTATTTATTTGTATCCAAAGTGATTTGATTAATAACGTTGGGTATCTGATTGACGCCTCGACCTTACTAATCTCTGGGTTAGATGCCAGCGGACATTACTAAGCTAGCATCAACACCAAATACCACTAGCAAACTGCCAACAGCACCTGGCCAGTAGGAAAAGCCGGGGTAAATGCCAGGATTAGCACATTTTATGGAGGCATCAGTTCTGGGGTGGCTGCAGCCTGCTATTTTTAGGCTGAGGAAGACCAATACCCAAAGCCCTTCCCACCCTGAGTATACTACACCACAGCTGTTGGCTTTGCCTTGGCTGGTTCTCCAAAATGTGGGGAACCCTATGCCGTTTTTTCAAATTATTTATTTATAAATAAAAAATTTGAAAAAACAGCATGGGGATGATCTCTGTTTTGGATTACCAGCAAAGGTAAAGATGTCAGCTGTGGTCTGGTCAAGGCTCAAGCTGTTGGCATTACCCTAGCTGGCAATCAAATATAAGGGGGACCTCACTTCATTTATTTTTTATTAATTTTTTATTAATTTTTTTTGGAGAGGCTAAATACAAGTCTAAACACCCCTTGGGCTGCATTCACATTTGTGTTTGCAAGCGCAGCATACTGAACGCAGCCAAACGCTTGCGCACTGCATTCCTATGTTTAACATGGGAACGCATGTGCCTGCGTTTGGCTGCGTTCTGTTGCATTTGCGTTTGGATGCGCACAATTTTTTCGCCTTTTAAGCGCCCTCTGAACGCAGCATGTTGCATTTTTTGTGCGGTCGCGGGCGCTTGCTTTACCTGCAAGCGTCAGCAAGCGCACAAATCATGCATTGAAGGCAATGGATCCGCAGTGTCCTCCGCATGACAGCGCAGGAGAGCATTGCGGATCTCATTGAAATCTCTCCCGGTGGCCACCGGGAGATAAGCTAGAGCCGCCGCTACTTTCCCGCCATTGTCGTCGCGGGAGATTTGAAGAAACAGCTGATCTGACAGCTGTTTATATCTCCCGCGCCGACACCGAATAGGTGAGGTCGGCGCGGGAGATTTCAAACAGCCATCACCTGTTTCTTATCTCCTGCACCGATATCACCCTACTCGGTGTCAGCGCATGAGATTTAAACAGCTGTCAGGTCAGCAGTTTCTTCAAATCTCCAGCGCCGACACCAGCGGGAGATCAGCTGTGGCCGGGAGGAGGAGATCTCCACCGCTGATCTCCTCTTCCCGGCAGCCCCCGAGACAGCTGATTGGCTGGCCTGGGTGCATACTAATGTGAACGCATGCGGAGATTCTCCACTGTGTTCACATCAGTATGGCAGTATCAGTATGGGCTGCGTTTGCGTCTACATGCCATACGCATGCAGACACAAACGCAAATGTGAAGGCAGCCTTAGTGCAACATACAAGTCATTAAAGGGTGCAAGGTGCAAGCATACAAATTGGTACAGGTGGGACATTATATAGCTATTTAACATCTATTTTCCTATTTATTTGTCCTAGCTGTCATGTAAAAAAAACCATTGTGTGTGGTCCCTGTGCAGACTGTGTGCTGTCCGTGTGCGGCTCATATGTGATCTGTGTGTTGTCTGTGTGCGGGCTGTGTGCAGTCCTTGCACCCTTTGACTTGTATTGGCGTGGTATGCAGCCACTCGCAGCATGTTGTGATTTTCCTCACATGCTGCAGACAGCGTTTCCTGTGCCCTCAGCTATAGCGCACATCCTGGGGCTTTGTCTGTGGCCGGTTGCTACGGTAAACAATGGGTTACTATGGGGCTCCGTTGCCTGGTAGTGCATAGCGTTAACGCTATGCACTACGGGGAACATTTCTAAGTATTTAACGCTTGCGTCATGCTAGGGTCACAATGCAAATGTGACCCTAGCCTATTACCTATCATTGCCATATTTAATAGAGGTTAACTGAGGTATACGGAACCATGTTTCATTTTACTTGTAGTCCATAAAAGGTAGCCTATACAGCTGGGGTCCCTTACAGAGAGGTGTCTATTGTAGATTGATCTTGTGAAAACAGTTTTTTGTATAGGTAATTTTTAAAAAGCAGCCATAAAAAGTAAGTTTCAATTGTAGCTTGATTTATTCTGATTTAAAGACAATCTGTCAGCTGTTCTTTTGCTATTTCATTTGAGGGAACTATGATATAGGAGTTCAGACCCCAATTCCAGCAATGTATCACTTACTGATCTGCTTGCTGCAGTTTTAATAAAATTGTTTTATCTGCTACAGAGCTGCCAGTTCTCTAAATGCTTAGTTCTGTCCAACAAAAAGACCACTGACTGACAGCTTTTTGTGTACATTCTGCATAAGTGGAAAGCTGCCAGTCAGTGCTTGGTGTAAGATGTATGATTTATGGTGTTTCCTGATGAAGGAGCAGGGAGAGCACTCCGAAATGTGTTGAAATCAAGCCACCATTGGTTGAAAGATCCCTGTAGTCCTTTCACCACACGGCTGCGCGGATCATACACATATTTGTCCCATTGGGATCATCCCTGGTTAACACTGTGCACACGTGGATTGTGGATTCTGCGACAGCTGTCTTATATACTCCAAACTAGTTGTGTGTCACACAAAAGACAGAGGTGAGCAGTGACATCTGTCTTATCACTTCTCTGTTACTAGGATAAGACCCTATATTGCGCTTGTGTTTCCATTCTATACTTGTTCAAATTCCAGCAATGTATCACTGAGGGTACCTTTACACGCCGCTACTGGAGGATGGATACAACCCGCTACAGGCTACAAATTTAGCTTGTAGCGCCAATATAGCCCGTAGTAGCGGCGTCTGAAGACGGTAGGAGGCAGCCGGCAACAGATACATCTATTTCCGAGCACTGCTCGAAAACAGATGGCTACAAAGCCGATTGTAGCGACCTGTAATCGGCGTGTAAAGAAGCTACAGAAGGGATGTCTGGACACCCGGCGATGTAGCTGCAATGTAGGTAAGGCGTGACACAGGCTCCGGGATACCGCGCCCCTTCAGCGATCATTGGAGGAAGCTCCTGCGTTATGATTGGCAGTCGCTGCATAGGGAGGCATATTTAAGGAGCTGACCAGTCACACTACACAATTGCTCGAGCGTCATGTATTAATCAGCCTCCTGCGATGCCTGCCCAATCATGGGTTTCTTGCTTTGTCCTATCATCGTACGGACGTCTCGTAATCCACAATTGTGGTACGCCTATGTGCTGTCCCTGCTGCACCAGGTCCGCCCATATTAGCTTGTTGTAGCGGTGTGTAAATGAGGTAAGGTATGCTACAGATGGCTACTTGAGACACCCGGCGATGTAGCTAGCTATAGATGTAACGTAGCGTAGCGCACCTTGTGGCGGCGTGTAAAGGTGTTGCGTTTACCGTTTGTAACCGTTTGAGCGTGCACGTGAAGTAGCGGGTTGTATCCATCCTGTCGTAGCGGCGTGTAAAGGTACCCTTACTGATCTGCTTGCTGCAATTTTGATAAAATTACTGTTTTATCTGCTATAGATCTACCAGTTCTCTGAATCCTGAGTTCTGTATAACACAAACACCACTAACTGACAGTTTTTGTGTACACTGTGCATAGGTAGAAAGCTGCCAATCATTGCTGGGTGTAAGGAGATCAGGGTAATTTTCTCCCATTTATATGTGTATGTTACTGTATTCTATGTATCTGTGAAAGTAGAGTTCACAAGTCTAGTGGTAGGTGTGAGGCCATGTAGTGGCCAAAGATAAAGGCTGCTCCCCCGTCATTCCCCATCTTGATAGGGGTTATTAATAATAATTATAGGTATTCCTTATAGGCGTGGTTTTACTAATAAAAGGGGTTTGAGTGCAAAAGTAAGCAGGTGAGTCCCCAAGAAAAAGAAAGAGAATCAAGAGCCAGCCAGCACCTGTCCAAATTAATTCATCCAGCCTCCTTGGGTTACCCCAGGACTTAGGTTCAGGATATACGATCTAAACACTGAATCATCAGTGACTCTTGTGATGGTGGACCCAGGGTCCTGCCTCTGGCAAGACCCTGAATAGGGACTGATCTTCCCTAGTGTTGATGCAGCTGACCTCGGCTTAGACCTGGGCAAACTGGTTGCCACAGCACAAGTGGGGAAGGAACGTTTGTCTGGTGGAAGCCCTGGTTATCCCATGAAAGGATCGCCATGGGTAAGATAGGGCCTGTACTACATAGACTATATGAATTAACGGCAGGCTCCTGTGGGCTGAGGGACGAGAGTCTAGAATCACTGGTACAATGGTGAGTAGCATGCAACAAAGCGTAATACTGTATATACTTGTAATTCTGCAACGTTCAAGATGTGTGTCTGTGCTTCACGATACTATGTAAATAAATAATCTTTAAAGACTTAAATAGATTCAATGCATTCTTTGGTTCTTATAGAAGGTAAATGTAAAAATGACTTTTGCACTGAGTAGCCGGCTGGGTAAGCTCAGCAGAATCAGGGCTTCTCTGCAGCCAAGGTCCGGCCTCGCCTTCAATAACCAGGACCCAGTATGGCCCGCAAGCAAACACTGGAAATGGGTTTATACATGGTAGCAAGTGTACTAGTCATCTAGTGATAATCTCCTGCTTATAACACTATGATTTTATCAAAACTACAGCAAGCAGTACAGTAATACATGGCTAAAAGAAAGGACTCTGTCTCTACATTATGCTTTTCTCAGATTAGGTGGAAAAAAACCTTAGATTACAGATTCTCTTTAATAATATTGCTTTCTAGATTCAGAAATCAGAAACAAAATACAGTGAACATTGTGCTCACATTTTATAGTACTGTACTTTCATGTTTATAAGATAAGTAACACTTTACTGTCACTTAACTGTATTGTACTATACTCATGTGAGCAAAGGTCTTCTGTTTTACTACTCGACTACGGTTTTCTAACATGTCTACACTTTAATGCATCAAGGGAAGACAGTATTTTCGTATGACAGGAAGCCATTAATCTTTGTACGTGGCCGAGATTCAAGTAATTGCTAGACAGAGGCTGGTATTATTAGATTTCAGTTCAACTATTACTGAGTGATCAATAACTTTTATCTTCTCACCAGGCATATAGCAACATTGGCAACTGAAAGATCTTTAAGCTGAATGAATCTTGCCACCTGTGATCACCCTATTATGCATATTTGGCTCAGTTGAAGATACACATCAATATAGGGAGGTAGCCGTGAATAACTATTGAAGGAGCACATACTTAAAAAAAATCCTGGAGGCGAAGAGCCGAATCAGGTCAAAGTCACAACATGAATCATCCAGATCCATGAGAACACGACCATATAAAACTTACGATCAAATGAGAAATTAATCAGTACAGCTATTTCTAATGTGAACATCAACCTTGCACTTTATAGACTTCCTCTGTAATAAAAAATGGATGTCCCTAATAAGAGACCTTATCGTATTAACTAAGAGTACCTTAATAGTGTCCTTCAAAGGAACCAGAAAATTATACCATTTACAAATGCTTACAGCATGAAATAACCCCACTGCACTCCCCAACACCCCCTCACCTATTGTCTTCTTTCCCAATACCCTGTAGACTATAGAGTATAAACCTATGAGGGGATTATTGCCCACCGCCTATGTACATGTATGACAGTCTATTTACATATAATTTTTATATGTATGTATGTAAAGCCCTTTATACATGTATAATACCTGTAGTATAAAAAAATAAATAAAACATAATAATAACAATAATAGGGTTTTTTTAGTAAGGGCTTCAAGACCCTGATTCATCAAAGCCTTTACCAGGAACTTGTCATGTAAAAAAAAATAAAAAACCTGCAGATATGGAGAAAATCTGTAGGTTAATAGAATTGTGACGACACCTGGTGCGTACATTGAGAGACCCTCTGCCAGTAGAAAATTACTTTTATTCTACACACCAACTTCGGGTTCTAATACTGAGCCAGCTGTTAGTGCCAGAGACGCACCCATGACTGAAAGCCCAAGGATGCTGGGCTCTCAGTCGATTGAATAAATTAATTCATAATTTTTATTACTATGACTAGACTGGCATGAAAAATGCTGGTCTTAAAACTGACCTGAGATATAAGTGAATACCATTTCCTGATGGTAAAAGTGCAGTAGTGTCAGCTGTACACTATAGCTGACTCCCTGTTGCATAAATAATGATTTGCGTTGGCACTGACCATGGCCGTTTAACCCTATAGATGCTGCTGTCAATGGTGACTATAGCATCTATGTGAGAGTGTACAAATAACAAAGTCTGAGGTGTCTTCTGGCCACCTGTGCGGACTTGAGAAAAAACTCTATCCGGGCATGCCCAGTGGAGAGACAGCCTGTAATGTGGGCATCTCTGATAGCTGGCTCATTTCTTGCTGGTCAGTCATGTTGAGGCTGATTGAGACTGTGTGCTAAAGTACTGGAATATGGTGGACCCCCTTGAGATGAAGAAGGTAACATGCTACCAGAGGGATGATCGCAAAAAAAAAGAAAACCCCAGGGCGTTGTTAATGAGAGGTGGGACGAATTCCCACTGTGTGTGTGTGTGTGTGAGGAGGCTGCCGATGGCAATTCGGTCACCAAAGAGAACTGCTGTTTCTCCCCAGTGATTTGTGTACCTCTTGCAGACTTGTTTTTCCTTCTGTAAAGATTTGTGGAACTCTTGCGGACCTGTTTTTCCTTCTGTAAAGACTATGGAATATATTCTAACATACCAATCAATCATATCCCCAAGTTATTTCCATAAATTGTAATCTGCACACAGCAGCCACTAAACTGTGACCCCTTCCTCAGGAATAGCTACATAGACCTCTACTGCCCAATTTTCAATTGTTACATCTACTGGAACAGAGATAGGTGTCACTTTGTAATTAAAACTGTGGAAGAGTCTCTATTGAAGTTTAGGGCCCCTATCGTGATAAATCATTACAGTCAGGAAAGATGGTCACACATCATGCTCTGGAGGTAATAGGGCAGGTAAAGCTACTAAATTCTCACACAAGTTGCAGACTTTCTGGCACCATCACATTAATAAGCATTATGAAGTACCATATGTCCCAGCCTCATACAAATCATATCATTCAAATCATGACAGTGAGTTGCACACACACATATCAGTCTTGATTCGTACTAACACCCTGAGATGGGGAGCTACAGAAAATGGCTAGCAGAAGCCAGCTATAGAAACCTTATTTGTTCTTTGAACATAGAAAGATCCAATGGCACCATAACTATTTCCTCTGACCTCCCAGTGGAATACTATGACCCATTGTAGCTTTTGGGACATGTCTGTTCAAAGCGAGAGGGGAAAGAAGTCTAGTACAGACCAGTAGTGCACAGTAGTGCATGGTTTAAAAGCTGACCGACCGTAATTCGTTTTTTTTGGGGGGGGGGCGAAGCACATTGTCGGTTTATGCGCTGGAAGGAATTACGTAATGAAACCTCGCTCAACAGTGTCTACCATGTGCCTAACCAGTGACCAAGTCACCAGCAAGACTGGTAACTGCTTAAATTAGACTGTATATATCTTTTATCCTGCTACTATTATTTGCATACCTTACTATAATCCCTGTATATTCATTATATATTTATATTGTTATTATACTAGCAAGCCTTATGGCGATTAAATATGAAGTTTAATCATGGATTATTCTTTTATCTCAATCCCAGAATCTCATCTCCGTGTACTCATTTAATATGATATGCTACCTGGGGTTGGTTTCTGACCTGGTATAAGCATATTAATTGACCGGGCTTATATATAATGAGGAACTGGTGGAAGCATTTCATTCTTGTTATTGAGGAGCTTTGGCAGTGATGGTCCGGAGGTTTAAATATATATTTCCTGCCTGGGACTGGTTCTATATACACCACCCTCACTTTGATCGCCTCAATAATTGGCACATAACAGGGCAGCTTCGGCAGCATTTTCTTATTCTCGGTCAATTCCAGATGATTAGGAAGAACCAGAGAGCTGCTGTTTTCATCACGTGTGGATTTTCAATGTAACAGTAAGACCTGAGCTCAGGCCCTGCATCTGTAACTTTTTGGTGGGTAAAGTAAGGACATTGATGTTCGCTCAAAAAGTGAGGTAGAATGGTGCAATCGATTAAACAGGCGTGTATGGAATGATGAAAGTTAGATACTCGGGTGTCATTATTTTTGTAATATATATATATATATATATATATATATATATATATATATATATATATATATACCGTATATATAGTATATATTAATGATAAGTTTGTTAGCCAAAATGCTGGTTTAAAGATGAACCCTACTGCACACTCACTAAGTTACACCTGAGCCTGTTTCTTGAGAGGTTGCTGTTGCTTATACATTCGAGTGTCATAGGTAAATTGTTTCTGCGGTTCCTGATACTTTGAACTAGGGTGTCTTTTGAACAGCTCTTTGACCTTGGTCCTTTGGATCGCATATGTGTTATTATTCTTTGTGTGAATTTTTGAGAGGTACTGACAATTGATCAATCCCTTTTCTATATCCTTAAGTAAAGGATCTTTATGGCTAGTTATCATCTGGTTCTGTTTCCATTTGTGTCCCACTGTATCATAAGTGAATTGCTTGGTTCTCACATCTAGATGGTTCAGAGTGTGGCGGTCCCTCTTTAACCCTATTGTCATTCTAAGATCATGATTGTGTAGTTCTGATGGTTAACATGGCAATTAGAGGCCAAATAATGGCTATATTTACCTGTTCAGAAGTTTTCTTTCCTGCCATGCAACTTTGCAATAATTCATAAAAAGCAGCTAAAGGGTCAATAAACTACTTGACATCAGTTTTGAATATGTTGAGGGGGGCTGTTTTTAAAATTATAACAATTTTGTGGGTTTTTCAATATATATAGGTCCCTCATAGTCACTTCAAATCTGAGTAAGTTCCTAAAAAAATAAGTTTAGTAAATTTCTTTGAAATAAAATGAAAAATGACTGCTACAATATTAAAGCTTTTAACATTCTAACAAAGAAGACATGGGGTTAAGGTCATTTACTATTTGGTGCGGTGTGACTATCTGGATTAAAGGGATAATTATTAAAAGTTTAAAAATTGCTACCTTTTAAAATGTTGTCAAATTTCTGATTTTTTTTAAATAAACACAAAACATACAACCTAAATTTGCCATTATCATAAAAAATCATGTGTCACGAAAAAACAATCTCATAATCACTGGGATATGATGAAAATTTGTAGAGTTATTACCACATAAATTGAGACATGTCAGATTTGAAAAATGTGGCCTGGTCACTATAGGTTTAAAAGTATATTCCTTATAATGATTGGGAGTCCAGTGGTGTTGCAGATCCTTGGCTTTGAACATCTAATGTGCAGTCAGATGTCCCTTTATTTTTAGGATTATTGAGGGTCCCAAAGCTTGGCACACTAATCATGTAACTTTTAGTGCTCATCACTATATGAGGTGGACCTACCTCTCTAAATGGTAATTTTTATGCTGTTCTTTTTGTCACCTGACAGGTTGGACATTAAATTAGTGGAATGTAAAGTTGCATGCCTGACTTTAAAAACGAAACGAGGTGTTCTTTAAGCGGCTCACTGATTGTGTTAACAATTTAATTGTATTACCGTATATACTCGTGTATAAGCCGAGTTTTTCAGCCCAAAATTTGGGCTGAAAAGTCCCCCCTCGGCTTATACACGGGTCTATACGGTAGACCCGTGTGGTGGGGCTGTGTGGTGGGGGCTGTGGAGGCTGGAGGAGGCGGGGGGGGGCTGCTGTATGAGCGGCCCCGTCACGTGGGGCCGCTCATTAAATATGCACTGCATCCCCCTGTCAATCAGCGCAGGGGGAAGCAGTGCATATGGCCCCCCCAAAAGCTGGCACTGTCCCCCCTTGTAAGGGCCCCCCCCGGTGCTTATACTTTACCATCCCGGTGTTCTGATCGGCGCCGCTCCTCGGTGCTGCGTCGCCATCTTCATCCTCCCGTCCGCGCTCGCTGCATCCATCCGGGTTCTCCGGCGGTCGCAGCGATATGACGTCATCGCGCGACCGCTGGAGAACCCGGATGCAGCCAGCGCGGGAGGATGAAGACGGCGACGCAGCACCGAGGAGCGGCGCCGATCAGAACACCGGGATGGTAATGTATAAGTAGCGGGAGGGGGAGGCCTTACAAGGGGGGACAGTGCCAGCTTTTGGGGGCTGTTGGTACCCCCAGGGGGCTGCTGGGTACCCCCTGGGGCTGTTGGTCCCCCTGGGGGCTGTTGGTACCCCCAGGGGGCTGTTGGTACCCCCAGGGGGCTGCTGGGTACCCCCTGGGGGCTGTTGGTACCCCCAGGGGGCTGTTGGTACCCCCAGGGGGCTGCTGGGTACCCCCTGGGGGCTGTTGGTACCCCCTGGGGGCTGTTGGTACCCCCGAGGGGCTGCTGGTACCCCCAGGGGGCTGCTGGGTACCCCCTGGGGGCTGTTGGTACCCCCAGGGGGCTGTTGGTACCCCCAGGGGGCTGCTGGGTACCCCCTGGGGGCTGTTGGTACCCCCTGGGGGCTGTTGGTACCCCCAGGGGGCTGCTGGGTACCCCCTGGGGGCTGCTATATGTACCCCTGGGGGCCTGCTGTATACCACTGGGGCTGCTGTATACTACCACTGGGGCTGCTGGGGCTCCTGTATACTACCACTGGGGCTGCTGGGGCTCCTGTATACTACCACTGGGGCTGCTGTATACTACCACTGGGGCTGCTGGGGCTCCTGTATACTACCACTGGGGCTGCTGGGGCTCCTGTATACTACCACTGGGGCTGCTGGGGCTCCTGTATACTACCACTGGGGCTGCTGGGGCTCCTGTATACTACCACTGGGGCTGCTGTATACTACCACTGGGGCTGCTGGGGCTCCTGTATACTACCACTGGGGCTGCTGGGGAATCTGTATACTACCACTGGGGCTGCTGGGGCTCCTGTATACTACCACTGGGGCTGCTGGGGAATCTGTATACTACCACTGGGGCTGCTGTATACTACCACTGGGGGGCCTGTATACCACACTGCTGGGGGCTGTATAACTGTGCTGGGGTCCACCCTCGGCTTATACACGAGTCAATAGGTTTTTCCAGATTTTTGGGGCAAAAGTAGGGGGGTCGGCTTATACACGGGTCGGCTTATACACGAGTATATACGGTACTTAAATACATGTACTTGAGGTGAAAAATAATTTTTGCTATTGAATTTCATTAATATTTTTGCACCATTCGCACCACTTATAACCTCTTTGTTACATGGTTAATTTCTAGCAGTATCATGAGTTGTCCACATTACCTTTAATTTCACAGACGTGCCAGTGTCGTGATTTTTGTGACACTTAGTATAATAACGGTATGCAATTATAGGGTTACTCTTTATTGGAGCGCAGACATACTGTTAGGAGATGGCTTGTTTGAAAGCAGAAAGGACTTTATTACCACAATGCGTTTCCACAATGGAACGTTGTCTTCACCACCTGAGGAAGACAGCAATCCGTTGTGGAAATGCGTTGTGGTAATAAAGTCCTTTTTGCTTTCAAACAACCCATCTCTTAACAGTGTGTCTGCGCTACTATAAAGAGTAACCCTATATTTGCAAATTGTACCTCCCACCCTTCGAGTGTGCGGTTGCTGGAGCTGCATGACTGTCGGAGATCTTGTAAGTGGTTTGGAGCGTTAGGACCTGCGGTGACGTGGTAGCCCCGTGACCCAGTGATGTGCGGATCACCTCTCCTCACCACACGTGACTGGTCAGAACGCAGAAGCTTACATGAGCTGTGCTTAGCGGTGCAGGCCTCAGGAGCTCCTGGAGACGGCTTAAAATGAGGTTCGTGCAGAGGCGGCACAACAATAACAGGTTAGAGTCCCCCCTCACACTCTATCCCATTACCCCCATTATATCACCGGGTTCTCCCCACGGGAGCACTTCCTTCTCTCCTTTGTTTTATTATAACGGTAGGGCAAGTTCTCCTATTGCTCTCTTACTGCAGCTTTCCTCATACACTGCACAGCAATTATGTCCATAAAAATGGCCGCTGGTGACTACATCTGTCCAGTAAACAGAATTACTGGTCTTTTCAGATGCTTCTCCACCTTCGGCCATTTTATGAATTGGAAATCTGTGAAATCTGTCAGGAAAAACTGTAGTAAAAATTGCAAGAGAAGGACCTGTCATACCAATATCATAGTAAGTGCCACAAAATCATGTCCACAACACCTCTGTTAAAATAACGGGGTTGGGACATTATCATTAAGTTATTCTGTTGGGACATTATCATTAGACAGTGAAAGAACAGCACTGCAGGAAGCAACGATGTAAAACTTTTAATGAGCTACAATTGCAAATATTATGTACTGACCAAACTGCATGCATTTAAGTAAGAAAAAAAAATTGTCCCCAAAGGTGGTGAATCCCTGTAGAGGGGTTATCTTGAATTGAAATATATATATATATATATATATATATATATATATATATATATATGTATATATATATATATATATATATATATATATATATATAAAGTGCCTAAGCACTAACAGGTGGGTAGCTGCCACCTACCTCCCTGTTGTAGCCGGCACCATTCACGCCATTCACCCCGCCACAGTGCGGTACAGACTGCTCCTGCCTGGGACAGCATGACAGGGTAAACAGAGCAGTGGCGGCTTTTCTACTCTGTTCTGTGGAAGTGGCGGGACAGTTGACGTCATGTTGATTGACAGCCAGCTCCCCGCTACCTGATTGGGTAAGCTGGCTGTCAATCAATGTGACATTGGTTATAGCGCCCATCGTCAGAGGAAAGAAACTACCCCAAGGTAGATTTGATGTCAGCAGAAGCAGCAAAATGGCTACCAGGAGCAGTCTTGGATGGCTTCTGTGTCGGAAGTCAATGGTGGTGAACAGTGTCGGGCACAAAAGACAGGTAGGTGGCAGCAACCTACCTGTTAGTACTTAGGCACTTTTTTGGGGGAAGTTAAATCCCAGATAACTTCTTTAAGGAAGAATGCCGAGAATGTGAGAATGTACTTAGTGTAACTAATGTTTCTCATCTTCTGGACAGTAGAGGAAAATGATATCCTTCCATCACCACATGCACATAGTACCAGGGGCACATGCCTGACAGCAACACCTACTATTGTCAGAGTATGGCAGATACTCTGCTGACAGTCTTCTCCCCATTTTTGGGGTTTAAGGGTCCTGTTACACTTGGCGACATTCCAGCAATCCCGACAACGATACAACCTAAGGATCGCTGGAACTTCGCTACGTGGTCGCTGGTGAGATGTCAAACAGTCAGATCTACTGAAGGAAGCAGCAATGATACGACGACCCGTATAATGACCTCGTCGATCGTTGGGACTCTGTCACACAGCAGCTAGTCTGACTACTCAGACCTACGTGGCTGAGTTCTGAGTCGCCAACGAGGTCATTGTTAAGGCATCAAACACACCGATGCATGCTGCCCAGCAGGAAATCAACAATCAAAAAATGTTCCAGGCCATTCCGACAAGATCATGATGTCACAGCGGGGGCCTGGTCACTGCTTCGTGTTAAACAAAGGGAGATCGCTGGCGAGGTCACTGTTGCGTCACAAAACCTTGCTATGTGTAATGGGGCTTAACTCTTTTTACTACTACAATCTCATTGACAGCTCTCTGCTGACCACACAGCTCTTTCCACCTGAAATAATTCCAAATTAAATCTTAACCCATTATCTACCAATGTCCTTTTTTTGGGACGCCTAATCTTTTGCTTCTAGCAACTAAGATTTTATAAGTAGGTCCAATTTTTTGTGTTGTGTTTGTAAAATTAATGTTTTCAAAACAGGAAATCATGTCATTGTCATTTTTAATTGAATATTCTTCCACCCAGGGAGCCTTCAAACACCTATTTTCGAAAAGGAAAATTGCTAATTTGGCAAGTAATGGGTTAATAGTGCATTTATTTACACTGTAACGATTTACAATTGGCTCTAAATAGGAAAAAAAGTGATCTTCAAGAAGTTCATTCTATAACCATGTGACCTTTATGGAATTACAGCAAAAACACATGGAGAAAGGTGAACACATGAAACAATAATTCTGAATCATCCATCATAACGTTGCTCAGTATTATCTAGTAGTGTAAACTGTACATTTTATTACCGTTGCTAATGAGATGCAGCAATAAATGTTATGTTGATCATTAAAATTTCCTACTCCATCATATATCATTATGCCGAAGATGGATTTGGAATCCTTGTCTGTCTTTCCAAACAAGCTGAAAACATGTTGTAAAAAAGACTTTATATAAGCCTATATTTAATTCTGCAGCTTGGCATTTTTTCCCCATTTCCATACTGAAGAGTCTCTTATCTCTAACTCAACACTTTCTCAGCATGCACGGGATATAGGAAATTCACAAAAATGGGATTTCTATTCTGAAAGTTTTCAATTTGCAAGTTGATTGGGCAAAGGTATTTTAGGTGAGTATAGATTGTTTGTCATTTTAACATCCAGTCTAAATGAACATAGAAATGTCCTTGTTAGGTCAAGGTGGCCACTACATCATTCAGACAAGTAGATGTTGAACAGTCACTTTTGTGACCCATGAATCCATAAAACCGTTTACCATTCTGAACCTAAATCAAGGCCACTTTGGTGGTTTTCATTCGCACAAAATATAAGCAAGCAAATGGGAACATTATTGACAGGGGCTGGCTGGCACTTTTCAGCCTGGGGGGCAACCACAAGGTAGTGGCCCGCGAGCTGCAGCGGCAGCCCAACTTTGGCCAGTTTATCACTGGCTGCTACATTAAAGCAGCAGAGGTAAAAGGATTTAAAAACAAGCTGATACATATAGTAGATAAGAGAGCAGAACCGAGCTTACTACAGAGATATGGGAACAGAACCGAGCTTACTACAGAGATAAGGGAACAGAACCGAGCTTACTACAGAGATAAGAGAGCAGAACCGAGCTTACCACAGAGATAAGAGAGCAGAACCGAGCTTACTACAGAGATAAGGGAGCAGAACCGAGCTTACTACAGAGATAAGAGAACAGAACCGAGCTTACTACAGAGATAAGGGAGCAGAACCAAGCTTGCAACAAAGATAAGGGAGCAGAACCGAGCTTACTACAGGGATAAGGGAGCAGAACCGAGCTTACTACAGAGATAAGAGAGCAGAACCGAGCTTACTACAGAGATAAGGGAGCAGAACTGAGCTTACTACAGAGATAAGGGAGCAGAACTGAGCTTACTACAGAGATAATGGAGCAGAACTGAGCTTACTACAGAGATAATGGAGCAGAACTGAGCTTACTAAAGAGATAAGAGAGCAGAACCGAGCTTACTACAGAGATAAGAGAGCAGAACCGAGCTTACTACAGAGATAAGAGAGCAGAACCGAGCTTATTACAGAGATAAGGGAACAGAACCGAGCTTACTACAGAGATAAGGGAACAGAACCGAGCTTACTACAGAGATAAGGGAACAGAACCGAGCTTACTACAGAGATAAGGGAACAGAACCGAGCTTACTACAGGGAAAAAAAAGAGCAGAACCGAGCTTACTACAGAGATAAGAGAGCAGAACCAAGAACCAATGCGTGGCTAACGCCATTAGGCAAAAAAGTCCACTTTTTCTATATTTTTGTGCTGTTTTTTCCTTTTTTTTAACTTTTACACTCATAACTCTATTACATAGTAGATGGTTGCCCGATTCTAACGCATCGGGTATTCTAGAATATATATGTAGTTTACATACTGTGACTGACAGAACTTGTTCAGTCAACGTGAGTGAACTACACCGCTCCTCCTGTCACCGCTCCTCCTGTCACTGCTCTTCCTGTCCCCGCTCCTCCGTCTCTCCTCCTGTCACCTCTCCTCCTGTCACCGCTCCTCCTGTCACCGCTCCTCCATCTCTCCTCCTGTCACCGCTCCTCCGTCTCTCCTCCTGTCACCTCTCCTCCATCTCTCCTCCTGTCACCGCTCGTCCATCTCTCCTCCTGTCACCGCTCCTCCGTCTCTCCTCCTGTCACCTCTCCTCCATCTCTCCTCCTGTCACCGCTCATCCATCGCTCCTCATATCACCGCTCTTCCATCTCTCCTCCTGTCACGGCGGATTTCCATTACAGACAGAAAGACGCGATTAGACAATTATATAGTAGGATGTAGCAGAGCTGGTGCTGTATTTTTTTGTGCATTGTGATGTCTGTATGTCCTGCAATAGATTGACCTGCACTCCAATAACAAACTATGAACGATACACAAACCATTTCAGCTCTGCTATGTCAAACTCAACTGTGCTACATCTACACTTATATACTGCTCCCAGCCTTCCAACAGTTGCCATCTATATATTTAGATGTAGCAGAGTTCATGCTGTGTTGTTTGTGCATTGTGATATCTGTGCTGCTGTAGATTGAGCTGCACTCCTATAACAAACACTACAATGCCACCTGACCACCTCAGCTGTGGCGGTGTCACATCTTCCATGATAGCGGACGCTTCCACTGTGGGAGGAGTGTCATGCAGTGATGGCCTGACATGCTCAATCGCACAGAGGGAGAGATGCAGGATATCATGGAAGATGTGACACCGCAGTACGGGGAGTGGGTAACAACGAGGGGGAAGGGGGCTGAGAATTCACAGTGCAGCGAGGGTTGACAAAGGGGGGCTGAAAGGACGGACACTTCAACTAGCCGGTGGGAAAGTCGACTTCACCGCCCATTTTCCTGGCCGCTATTTGAAGTGACGCGCTGTCTCTCTGTAACGGAAATCACACGTCGCTGATTGGTCGCGGAGCAGCCAATCAGCAATGCAGGATTTCCGTTACAGAAAGAAAGACGCGATAAGGCAATTTTATAGTAGGATTACACACATACACACTTGAGACTGCTGTGGGCTGAATACACAATAGCTATATACATAATAGAGAATACACAATAGAGATGGATGTGGGCCGTATAGACAATGGAGATGGCTGCTGGCCATATAGACAATGGAGATGGCTGCTGGCCATATAGACAATGGAGAGGGCTGCTGGCCATATAGACAATGGTGAGGGCTGCTGGCCGTATAGACAATGGAGAGGGCTGCTGGCCGTATAGACAATGGAGATGGCTGCTGGCCGTATAGACAATGGAGATGGCTGCTGGCTGTATAGACAATGGGGATGGCTGTAGGCTATACACACAATAGAAAATACACAATAGAAACTGCTGCTACTATCCATCCATCCCATTGTCCCCCCAGGTTGCTATCTTCGGCTGTAATAGCGCCTTACCTGACTCCACACTCCTGATCCCGGATACCGACAGCTTCTTCCTCTGCCGCTCCTGGTCTCTCGCTTGCCGTCACCAGCCGACACCCTGCACCAGACAGCATCCGGTGGCACCCCGAACCGCCAGCACCAGGCGGCAGCTGCCGGCATCCCACATCAGTCAGCACCTGGCAGCCACCAACACCCAGTAGGCAGCCGCCAGCACCAGGCAGCCAGTGGCAGCCGCCAGCATCCGGCACCAGCAGCTAGCACCCGGTAGCCGACACCAGCCACCAGCATCCAACAGCCAGCACCAGGCGGCAGCCGCCAGCACCCGGCACCAGGCGGCAGCCGCCAGCACCCGGCACCAGCCGCCAGCACTCGGCACCAGGTGGCAGCCGCCAGCTGGCATCACCCGGCAGCCACCAACACCCAGCAGGCAGCCGCCAGTACCAGGCATCCAGCACCAGCCGCCAGGACCCATCAGCAGCTGCCAGCACCCGGCACCAGGTGGCAGCTGCCAGCACCCGGTGGCAGCCGCCAGCACCGTGCACCAGGTGGCAGCCACCAGCACCCGACAGCAGGTGGCAGCTGCCAGCACCCGGCAGCAGGGGGCAGCTTCCAGCTGGCACCAGGTGGCAGCTGCCGGCACCCGGCAACCACCACCAACTGGGAGCCGCCAGCTGCCGGCACGAGGCAGCAGCCGGCACCCGGGAGCGCCCCGCACCCAGCACCAGCCGCCGGCCGCAGCGATGTGCCGGCGGCGGGAAATTCAAATTTCCTCCTCCACTCCTCCTCCCTCCTCTCTGAATGAGCCTTCAGCTGCCTGCCGCCGCGGCCTGTGTGAAGGGAGATGCATTGCAAAGGCAGCAGGCCGGGGCGGGGCGGGCCGTATGACTGAGGTGGGGGGGCGGGACTCCCGAGGACACACACAGCCTTGATCTGGCCATAATGGCGGCCCTGAAACTGAGTGGCCATCCAATCCCGGCGTCCCGCAGGCCGGCCGGGTGCCATGACAACGGCCACTGCTGCCAGGAAGCCAGGACCGGTCCCGCTGCCTGCAGAGAGAGCTGAGAGCTCTGCTCAGAGCAGGTGAGTGCGGCTGCGGCCATGCTGAGCCGACAGTCGGCGCTAGCAGTACTGTAGCACTGACTCAGTCAGTGACTCAATCCCGCCCGCGCCCGGCGTCCCGCCGGTTGCCAGGACGACGCAGCCCTTGCTGCGATTTGAAGCCCGGAGCGGTCCCACTGCGGCCGCACCGAGCTGACAGCTGGCCGCTCTCAGATGATCATTTTACTGTTCAGGGCGGCTGCCGGCAGTATCGGGCGGCCCTGAACTGTCACTAAACCGGCAGCCTGGAGGGCAATTGCCCCCCAGGAACCCGGGCCAGTCCGCCCCTGATTATTGAGCTAAAATCAGACAGAAAACAAAATCATCGATGAATAACAAATAGTTAACCAATGACCCCTAATCAAATGCGCAAGTCAAAATATGCATGCTTCCACACTGAATGTAACGTAGTTGAAAAAAAAAAAAATAGCTGCATTTCAACAGTGGTCGATGCCCCGAGACCCTACATGAACGTAAACGTTCCACTATGAGATGCAGCTAAAAGAATAGGTATTCCGTAGGCATGGGCAATTGTAGAAAAGCTCTTATTAGTTATAATTATTTTTTTATTTTTATGATTTTTTTCCTTTACTTATTTTTTTATTATTAGTATTAAGATATATCATCGTATGGTTTATTATGACATCAACTTAATTTAAAGAGGTATTCACATCTTGTAAATTTAACCAAAAGATAAGCCAGAAATGGATAGTAAATGTGAAATCCAATAATTGATATAAGTTTCCTCCTTGAGGAGAGTGACATGTTAGGTCTGGTATGCCAGCATGAGGAGACTTAACTGCCTGCAATGTTTTTTTTGGAAATTAAATATGCAAATTGCCTTTTCACAGAGGAAGATGTCTTGAACCTAGTGGAAATCCTAAAAGTCAATATCAACCCTTTGACATATGACTTAGGAAAATAATACTTAAAGCACAATCTCAATTTGCAGACACCAATAAGATACATCAATCCTAAGAATGGGGCCCCATAATACACAGGTGTCAGTGGAAAAGTGGTTGGAATTCCCATACAAATAATTAGGTAATTTGACAGCAGCTCCAGTCAGGGTTGTTTGCGAGATAGATGTATGTTTCATTGGTGGGACCATTATCTACTACACATGCATAGTATTTCCTTTGAAGATACCATATGTACAAGATTAATTTACTACTTTAATATAAATTGGGTAAACAGCCTAAAGGTGATATATTCTTTGTTATTGGCCATCAGACTTAAGGTCCTGGCAGGCCATCTATGTGTTAGAACATCTGATGGCCAATCAGATGGCCGGTAGCGATCAGGTGGTGTGTGACGTCACAGCCATGTGACTCACCATAGGCACTGCACTGCATCGTGCACACAGAAGCCTGGAGGTAAACCAATATAACTGCACAAAATTTAGAAAAAAAACATTTGTGACTTGCAAAAACAAAACCCAAAAAAATTAGTGACCAATATAGCCACCTTTCTTTATGATGACACTCAACATCCTTCCATCCATAGATTCTGTCAGTTGCTTGATCTGTTTACGATCAACATTGCGTGCAGCAGCCACCACAGCCTCCCAGACACTGTTCCGAGAGGTGTACTATTTTACGTCCCTGTCAATGTCACATTTTAAGAGGGACCACAGGTTCTCTATGGGGTTCAGATCAGGTGAACAAGGGGGCCTTGTCATTATTTTTTCTTCTTTTAGACCTTTACTGGCCAGCCAAGCTGTAGAGTAGTAGGATGCGTGTGATGGAGCATTGTCCTGTATGAAACTCATGTTTTTCTTGAATGATACCGACTTCTTCCTGTACCACTGCTTGAAGAAGTTGTCTTCCAGAAACTGGCAGTAGGTCCGGGAGTTAAGCTTCACTCCATCCTCAACCCAAAAAGGTCCCACAAGTTCATCTTTGATGATAGCAGCCCATACCAGTACCCCACCTCCACCTTGCTGACATCTGAGTCGGAGTGGAGCTCTCCGCTCTTTACAGATCCAGCCTCTGGCCCATCCATCTGGCCCATCAAGAGTCACTATCATTTCATCAGTCCATAAAACCTTTGAAAAATCAGTCTTAAGATATTTCTCTGCCCAGTCTTGATGATTTAACTTATGTTTCTTGTTCAAAGGTGGTTGTTTTTCAGCCTTCCTTACCTTGGCCATGTCCCTGAGTATAGCACACTTTGTGCTTTTTGATACTCTAGTAATGTTGCAGCTCTGAAATATGGCAAAACTGGTGGGAAATGGCATCTTGGCAGCTTCACGCTTGATTTTCCTCAATTCATGGGCAGTTATTTTGTGTCTTTTGTTCCTAACACGCTTCTTGCGACCCTGTTGGCTATTTGCCATGAAACGCTTGATTGTTCGGTGATCACGCTTCAAAGATTTGGCAATTTCAAGACTGCTGCATCCCTCTGCAAGACATCTCACAATTCTGGACTTTTCAGAGCCCGTCAAATCTCTCTTCTGACCGATTTTACCTAAGGAAAGGCATTTGTCTAATAATGAAGCACACCTTATATAGGGTGTTGATGTCATTACACCACACCCCTCCTCATTACAGAGATGCACATCACCTGACGTACTTAATTGGTAGTTGGCTCTCCAGCCTATACAGCTTGGAGTAGGGACAACATGTATAAAAAGTATCATGTGATCAAAATACTAATTTGCCTAATAATTCTGCACACAGTGTATATCTATATTGATGGAAAAAAAAGTTATGGCTCTTGGAAGTAGGGGAGCAAAAAAACGAAAATGAAAAATGAATAATCACTGGGTGGTGAAGGGGTTAAAAGGAACCTGTCAGCTCATTTTTACCCTCTATCCTACCACTACCTGTCCCTGCACCTTGTTAGCTCATTCATAACCATCCCTGTCTGAGCTAAAACTACAATATAATGCTTGAGAAAAATGATTTATTAACTTACATTGTCCTATGGTAATGAGGTATCCTTCTACGTCCGTAGACTGACATGGGCGGTCTCCATTCTCCCTCCCCTCGCTGCTCTTATCGCACCCCGCTGGGAGTCATCATTCCTTTTTCTGCATGCCCCCTATTTTGAATTTTCTGCCTCCTCCTCATAGTATGACGAGCAGCCAGAGCGTCATTTCCGGTCCGGTGTATTGTGGGGGCTTTTCAGGTGTATGGCCCGGCTTCAATATGCACACTGCGCATGCGCCAGAGCCAGGTTGCACAGCCCATGCACCCATGCACTGCTTAGGACCGGAAATGACGTCTTGGCTGCGCATCACATTATGAGAAGGAGGCAGGATTTTCAAAATAGGGGGCGCGCAGGTGAAGGAATGATGACACCAAATGGGGCATGATAAGAGCAGTGAAGGAGGGGGAGAATGGAGAACCACAGATTGCCCATGTCAGTCTACGGACATAGTTTGGATGCCTCATTACCACAGGACAATGTAAGTTAATAAATCATTTTTCACAAGCATTATATTGCAGTTTTAGCTCAGAGAGGAATGGTTTGGTATGAGATAGCAAGGTGCAGGGACAGGTAGTGATAGACGGGGGTAAAAACGAGCTAACAGGTTCCCTTTAAAGTGAGATATGCAGTTTACTGCAGAAAGAGACATTTATATATAGCTTAAAAGAGAATTCTGAAATAATAGATGGGGATCCTCTGCTTTGGGTTCTCATATCCTCTCCACAATATGTAGTGTTACCAAGAACTTCTTTCGCTTTGGAGGACGTCTGTCCTGTACAGTATTAGCCAGACATTCCATTGATTTGAGTAAACAGTTTCTATGCTCAGTTTTCCATGTGATGATGCTGCAGTAAGCACTTGTACAGGAAGATTTTCATAATCTGCTTTTTTAGAAGTGTCCTTCTAATAAGTAACAAAGTGAAGAAAAAACGTTTTAAATAGAATCTGCCACCAGATTGAGGGCAGCATAAACCCTGATTGCATCCCTGTGACACTTAAATTAGTTCTTGTAGTTTTTTTTTATGTAATCTTCATGTGTCCTTAAATTCAAGAGCAGAGGACTGGCTTCCACCTTCCACCATCGAATGACAACATTGACCCTACAATGTGCATTGTGTGAAAATTATCCATAAGCAACCGGAAACCGACAGAGTTGGCAGCCTAAGGATATCATGAACTAGAAATTAAGGAGAGGACTGTGCTCAGATCCTGCTGCAGCAGATACTCTGAGACTTTGTAAAAGTTACTGGAAGAAAAAAAAATGCTACCCTGAGTAAGAAAAAGAGCTTCAGCGTGCAAAGACACAGTGCAGGAGCGAGCATGGTCCACTCTCAACTCTGGTTTGGCTGCTGTCTACAATGAGTCAGAAAATAAAGCTACAAAGTAAGAAAAGTACCCTGTTTCCCCAAAAATAAGACACCATCTTATATTAATTTTTGCTCCCAAAGATGTGCCATGTCTTATTTTCAGGGGGTGTCTTATTTATCCTTGAAGAAGAATTTATATTTATTGTTGAACAAAAAAAATGAACGTTTATCATCCACTTGCAGCCTCCAATACAGTATTCCCATCATCCCCCAATAAGGTATCCCCATCATCATCTTGCAGCCCCCAATATAGTCTCCCCATCATCTCCCAATACAGTATCCCCATCATCCCCTTGCAGCCCCCAATACATACACAAGGACACATACACACAGGGACACATACACACAGAGACACCCACACGGGGACACATATACACACACAGGGACACATACATACAGTGACACTTCTCACCAGTCCGTCACTGCATTTTGGTGCTGCTATCAGCTGCCTGCGGTGTCCAGGTGCCGCTGATGCATGTAGAACGACACCGCTCTCATCTCCCTGCCTCAGATGCCGTAAGTGTATGTTGCCGCTGTCCCAGCCAATTACAGGCCTGGAGCCATCCGGGCAGCCAATCACAACCCAGAAGCTGACGTCATGCGCCGACTGGCCTGTGATTGGCCACCAGGCAGCTCCTGGCTTGCGATTGGCCGGGACAGCGGCAAGGACAGGGAGAATACAGCGGTGGACTGTATTCATCTGCAACACCTGGGGCAGAGCTGGGTACCGGACATCTGCGGCATCGTATTTTCGAGGGGTGCCTTATTTTCAGGGAAACATGGTAGCTGCAGCATGTGTGGGCACTGTTAATGTAGACGTAAGCACTGCCCACTTTCACCTTTTTGGTGGCTGCTCCTACATTGAGTTGCAAAGAATGCTACACTGGGTAAGAAAACAAAATGTGACCTGAACACTGGATGGGACTCTCATGAGTGCAATGCAACAAAATCTTGCATTGCACTCGGCCCTATGTAAGACAATTCTGCAGCTCAAATCTATAAATAATCAGACTGATGAATAAATTGCGACATGCTGCGATTGTCAGCAAATCAAGGCTCACTCGCACCCATACAAGTCTATGTGTGTGAGCGAAACAATGAAATACGCTGATGTCATCTGAGTGCAGTGCGATATACGCCGATACAAGCAATGGAGAATATGGAGAGATTAATATCTCCCTCCTCTCACCACCTGTGATTCCATTGCAGGATCGGATCACAGTATAATGACACTTGGCTCAAGGTCACAGTAGAGCCTGAGCAGAGGGTCATCAGCATAACACATCCAATACCATACACTGATGTGACCCCTGCCTAAGGAGAAAAATCTTTTTTGTGCAAGCACACTGTGTTACTGCATAAGCGAGAAAGCCTTTCGCATCTCTGATGAGGCCACTGCAATACTGATTCAGAGATGAAAGAGTGCTGCACTCATTCCTGCAGTAACACAGTGTGCCTGCACACCTATAAGCTTTCTTTTCAGACATTGCTCACGCTGGTCAAATCATATCTGTCAATATACAACAGGGGAAAAAAGTATTTAGTCAGCCACCAATTGTGCAAGTTCTCCCTCTTAAAAAGATGAGAGAGGCCTGTAATTGACATCATAGGTAGACCTCAACTATGAGAGACAAAATGAGAAAATAAATCCTGAAAATCACATTGTCTGACTTGGAAAGAATTTTTTTTTCAAACTTTGGTGGAAAATAAGTATTTGATCAATAACAAAAATTCATCTCAATACTTTGTTATATATCCTTTGTTGGCAATGACAGAGGTGAAACGTTTTGTGTAAGTCTTCACAAGGTTGGCACACACTGTTGCTGGTATGTTGGCCCATTCCTCCATGCACATCTCCTCTAGAGCACTGATGTTTTGGGGCTGTCGCTGGGCAATATGGACTTTAAACTCCCTCCAAAAGTTTTCTATAGGGTTTAGATCTGGAGACTGGCTAGGCCACTCCAGGACCTTGAAATGCTTCTTACAAAGCCACTCCTTCATTGCCCTGGTGGTGTGTTTAGGATCATTGTCATGCTAAAAGACCCAGCGTTTGCTGATGGTAGGAGTCAAAGTTGGGGTCTGGGGGCACCACTATCACATATAGGTAGGATCTATCCCACTATGCAAAAACATGTAGCAATTAAAAAAAAAAAGAACATAGCAGCAGGGATGATCACTATAATCAATCTTTATTAATATAAAAAACTCAATAGAAAACCACAAAACACCACTGACCACCTCTTAATTTAAAAACAATTAAAACCAAAAAAAAAGGTGTTACAAAGCTGGTGTGCAAAAGGTATGTACAGGTTACTAAGCAATAGGCAATAATACCGAGTCAGAGTGTAGTACAATGTAATTTGCTGGACGACACGCGTTGGGTCGGGTCCTCAGTTAGCTGGTGGCTGGGTATGTGATCATAGTGATTATATTGTATATACCTGAGGGTTGAGTTGGCTGGCAGATTACTCTGTATCCTTGGCCCTTATGCAGGACATTTTAGAGGGTGTACAAGACCTTACTGGTCTTCCTATATGGTGAAGCTTGGAGGGTTTGGCCCTGACCATAGCTGCAAGGGTGCAGTGTAATTACAGTTAATAGGGCACTATTTGCCATAACTGTAATGTAATTTGATTGCAAATTGCATTTGAGACATTTGTTTAGATCTGCCAGCAAATTACATTGTACTACACTCTGACTCGGTATTATTGCCTATTGCTTAGTAACCTGTACATACCTTTTGCACACCAGCTTTGTAACACCTTTTTTTTGGTTTTAATTGTTTTTAAATTAAGAGGTGGTCAGTGGTGTTTTGTGGTTTTCTATTGAGTTTTTTTATATTAATAAAGATTGATTATAGTGATCATCCCTGCTGCTATGTTCTTTTTTTTTAATTGCTGATGGTAGGAGATTTGCACTCAAAATCTCACAATACATGGCCCTATTCATTCTTTCATGTGCATGGATCAGTCGTTCTCGTCCCTTGGCAGAGAAACAGCCCCAAAGCATGATGTTGCCACCCCCATGCTTCACAGAAAGCATGGTGTTCTCTGAATGCAACTCAGCATTCGTTCTCCTCCAAACACGATGAGTTGTGCTTCTACGAACCAGTTCTACTTTGGTTTCATCTGACCATATGACATTCTCCCAATACTCTTCTGGATCATCCAAATGCTTTCTAGCAAGCTTCAGATGGGACCGGACATGTAATGTCTTAAGCAGGGGGGCATGTCTGGTACTGCAGGAGCTGAGTCCCTGGTGGTGTAGTGTGTTACTGGTAGTAGCCTGTGTAACGTTGGTATCAGATCTCTGCAGGTCATTCACTAGGTCTCCCCATGTGGTTCTAGGATTTTTGCTCACCACTCTTGAGATCATTTTGACCCCACGGGATTGAGATATTGCGTGGAGCCCCAGATCAAGGGAGATTATCAGTGGTCTTGTATGTCTTCCATTTTCTAATTATTGCTCCCACAGTTGATTTCTTCACACCAAGCTTCCTGCTTATTGCAGATTCAGTCTTCCAAACCTGGTGCGGCTCTGTGGGTAGCAGAGTATAGAGGCGGCTCTGTGGGTAGCAGAGTATAGAGGCGGCTCTGTGGGTAGCAGAGTATACAGGCGGCTTTATGGGTAGCAGAGTATAGAGGCGGCTCTGTGGGTAGCAGAGTATAGAAACAGCTCTGTGGGTAGTAGAGTATACAGGCGGCTCTGTGGGTAGCAGAGCATACAGGCGGCTCTGTGGGTAGCAGAGTATAGAGGCGGCTCTGTGGGTAGCACAGTATACAGGTGGCTCTGTGGGTAGCAGAGTATAGAGGCGGCTCTGTGGATAGCAGAATATGATGTGGCGGGAGGCTGGAGGGGTGAGGAGAGCAGAGGCTGGAGGGGTGAGGAGAGCAGAGGCTGGAGGGGTGAGGAGAGCAGAGGCTGGAGGGGTGAGGAGAGGTGAGGCTGGAGTGGTAAGGAGAGGTGAGGCTGGAGGGGTGAGGAGAGGCTGGAGGGGTGAGGAGAGGTGGGGATGGAGGGGTGAGGAGAGATGGGGCTGGAGGGGTAAGGAGAAGTCCGGCTGGAGGGGTGAGGAGAGGTCCGGCTGGAGGAGTGAGGAGAGGTCCGGCTGGAGGGTGAGGAGAGATGCGACTGGAGGGGTGAGGAGAGATGCGGCTGGAGTGGCGGCATCACCGCTCGGTGGCAGGACGTGGCGGCGTGCTGGGGCTGATCGCAGCCCTAGTCACACGCCATTGTCCTCTGCGGCGGGGTGGGGCTGCAGAGAGGGATCAGTCCCTCCCCTCAGGTCGCACATGTGACCTAAGGGGAAGGAGCGGATTGGGCGCTCTGTGGTAAAGACAGGACGGGCATCTGATTGGTCCCGGACGCCGAGTCCTGGCCAATGGGATGGGTGTCCTGTGTTTACAACACAGCGCCCAATCCACTTGCAGGGCGCGGCGGCCAATGGGAGTGAGCGAGGCGTGTCAGGCTTTGCAGCCTGACACGCCCCGCTCACTTCCATTGGCCACCGCCACTGCCACCCACAGGACGACGTCACTGGCTCCCGGCACCCGCCCACAGCCCCTACACCGCTACTCCACCAGCATGGCGACACCGAGGCCCCAGCGGTGAGAGATGCAGTGAGGGGCGGAAGCCACCGCCGGCATCCGGGCAGCGTCGACCTCGCGGAGGCCGCGAGGCCGCTCGCGATGACGCTATTGCGTTATCGCTTGCGGCGGGGCCGACGGTTGCCAGGATGGCGGCGGTGCAGTGCAGCTGCGGCTCGCGATGATGGATTTTGGGATTCGGCTACAGTGCCCAAATCCCAAACTCCCGATTATATAAGTAGATAACTTCAAACAGGTGCCAGTACTACAGGTAATGAGTGGAGGACAGAGGAGCCTCTTAAAGAAGAAGTTACAGGTCTGTGAGAGACAGAAATTTTGCTTATTTGTAGATGGCCAAATGCTTAATTTCTACCAATATCAGAAAACATTTCTTTCCAAACCAGCAAATGTTTTTTCAGGATTTGTTTTCTCATTTTGTCTCTCATAGTTGAGGTCTACCTATGATATAATTTACAGGCCACTCTCATCTTTTTAAGTGGGGGAACTTGCACAATTGGTGGATGACTAAATACTTTTGTCTCCACCGTATATAGGGGTAAGCAGCATATCATGGTAACTGAAGGGCAGGAGGACTGTGCACCAAGTGTGGCAGTGCCAAGAGAGAAAGCACTAAATATTTGCAAATCAGATAAACTGCTTCTTATGATCTTTAAAGGCGACATTTACTACACTAAATGTATAGTTTTTTTTAAGGGCTAAATTCCCTATTTGAAGATGTGCTTAATTTAATGAATTCATACTTCCTTTAACAAACCCCACCAAATCAAATATAAGTCATGGCGTGATAATGTTATGACAACAGTAGCTTCTATCTGGGTGTCACACCTGCTCATTACACCTGAAGGCTAGATAGCACTGTTTAATCTGAGGTACAGTTTGAAAAACAGGATATAATAAGGTACTACAATTTTTGCAAATGGGATTCCCTGTGAAGGACTTTGATTTTGGAACACTTCAATACTAGGAAAGCAGCCAGAGAAGACAGGATGCCAGACCTAATAACTTTTAGAACCCCTCTTTCAGGAAAGCAGAGGACATTGACACATCTTTTTTCATAAACCAGAGATATTACTCTAATCGTTATTAAGGTACCTTCACACACAGCAATATTGTTAGGCAATTTCACTGCCAATTTACTGGTTGCAGTGAAATCATGGACACATTGTTCCATTTGTACACAGCAACAAGATAGAACAATGTGTCCATGATTTCACTGCAACCAGCAAATTGCCAGTGAAATTGCCTTGTGAAATTGCCTAAATACCTTTAGAGATATTGTGGAATAGTTTTAAATTAGCAATAAAAGTGCTGTATGTACTTTTTTCATACTTGAATATTTTTTTGCGTTTAGCCTCCATGTCATTGGAAAGCTTCCCTGTTCAATTTTGGAGCAGTATCCAATTAGGCATATGTGACCCATGCAGGGAAAGTATCATGTACAGAGACTGCTGCAGCTAGGGCAAACAGGGTTTCATACCGTAGTAGTAATCCTTCTTTTTGCTGCACTGCCTCGGACTAGGTTATTAACATCTCAAAAAAGAAATTTTTAAGTACGGTAATAAAACCAAATTTTATTTACCGTATATACTCGCGTATAAGCCAAGCTTTTCAGCCCAAAAATTGGGCTGAAAAGTCCCACCTCGGCTTATACGCGAGTATATACCCAGTGGTAGTATACAGCCGCCCGCACACCACCCCCATCGCCACTGCCCATCGCGATCCTCCCCGGCTTCATCCGTCTTCTTCCGGCTTCCTGTGGTCGCAGGCAATGACGTCATTGCCTGCGCCGACCACAGGAAACCGGAAGACGCTGGAAGAAGACGGGGATCGCGATGGCAGCGGCGGGGACGGCGCGACAGGACAGTGATAAGTATAATGATTTTACTTTGCAGGTTTTACGGAGCAAGGAGGGGGGGCCCTGGATCCTGATGGGGGGGCCTGTATACTGATGGGGGTGGCGGGCGGGCGGCTGTATACTACCACTGGGGCTGTATATGACTCTGTGGCTGCTGTATACTACCACTGGGGCTGTATATACCTCTGGGGCTGCTGTATACTACCACTGGGGCTGTATATGACTCTGGGGCTGCGGTATACTACCACTGGGGCTGTATATACCTCTGGGGCTGCTGTATACTACCACTGGGGCTGTATATGACTCTGGGGCTGCTGTATACTACCACTGGGGCTGTATATACCTCTGGGGCTGCTGTATACTACCACTGGGGCTGCTGTATATACCTCTGGGGCTGCTGTATACTACCACTGGGGCTGTTTATACCACTGGGGCTGCTGTATACTACCACTGGGGCTGTTTATACCTCTGGGGCTGCTGTATACTACCACTGGGGCTGCTGTATACTACCACTGGGGCTGCTGTATACTACCACTGGGGCTGCTGCTGTATATACCACTGGGGGGGCTGCTGTAACACTGCTGGGGCCTGTATATACCACTGGGGAGGCTGCTGTATACCACACTGCTTGGGGCTGTATACCTGTGCTGGGGTCCACCCTCGGCTTATACACGAGTCAATAGGTTTTCCCAGATTTTGGGGGCAAAAGTAGGGGGATCGGCTTATACACGGGTCGGCTTATACACGAGTATATACAGTACTTTAAAGGATAAAAAGATTGAAAAACAGCATACAAAACCCCAAAAATGTGCAAAAAGTGAAAAAATACACATATTTGGTATTGCCACGTTCATAAGTGCCCGATCTATCAAGACATAAAATTAATTATTCAGAGCTGTAAACTGTGTAATAGAAAAAGGTCCAAACACCAAAATTATGTTATTTTGGTCGCAGCAACATTGTAATAAAATACAATAACGAGTGATCAAAATAGCGTATTCACCCAAAAATGGTATCAATAGAAACGTCGCCTCAAACTACGAAAAAAAAGACATTACACAGCCCCAGATCCCGAAAAATTAGAATGCTATGGGGAACATGGCGCAAAAAGGCAAATTCTTTTTTTTTTTTTAAACTTCAGAATTTTTTTCATCAAATAGATAACAGTAAAAGTATACATGTTTGGTATCTACGAACTTGTACCAATCTTGTACCATCACACCGTCTAGTCATTTTTACCATATAGTGAACATTATGAATAGAAAATCCAAACAACAAACATGTAATAGCATTTTATTTTGCACTTTCACCGCACTTGGAATTTTTTTCCCAATTTCCTGTTCACTATATGGTAAAATAAATGATTTAATCTGAAAGTACAACTTATCCAGCAAAAAACAAGCCTCATATGTCTATATTGATGTAAAAATAAAAACATTATGGCTCTTGGAAGAAGTGGAGGATAAAAATGAAAAATCGCTGGGTGGTGAAGGGGTTAAACCTGGGCTCTCAATACTAGTATGGTCCGCAGGATAAGATAGAATTTTAAAATGTAATAAATCAGTGTCAAATGACACACCCTCTATAAAGGAACAGGGGTCATGGGTCACCATATTTTTACATATTCATGCCACCAGGATGTACATTCACCAAGCACAATTGTCTCCTTACATACTGATATGTATAGAGGTGGGAAAGCACAAAGAAATGCTTGATGCTTCCTAAAGATCCGAAACGTTGCTATATGGCAGAATAAAGGAGCCATATGTGATTTTTTCAGCACATATGTACCTTGTCAGTATTTTCTTGTTTCTGAATGTGATTATAAAAAGTGGTCTCCTTGGAGGAATGGCGTGTGTCCCCCTGAGCTTGATGCTTTAGCCCCTGGGAAAGGTGCTGCACATCACTTTTTATTTACTAGTGTTAGAACAGCATGACCCCCTGCCTGCCCTCATTAAATGCCACTGTTAGACATTGACAGTGGCCTTTAACGTTTTAACAGCTGCAAGTGGAGCTTCATTGTTAGAAACAGGTGACAGCTGAATATTTCAGCCATCATCTGCTGGCAAAGATGCAGACTTAGCATGTGAGCCCGTATCAAAGGCAGGGAGACAACTTATGATGGACATAGTATGTCATAAATCATTAAGGGGTTACAGGTATTGGCCACTTTCCCTTGTAAATGCCACTTTCCCTGCAAGATGGTCAGCATTTCTGATTATAAAGTGGTTGCTGGCATGTGACCAGACCATCACCTTGCCCAAAATGAAATGCAGCCTTACCATGTGTTTACCATTGGAGGAGACTGGTGGACTGGTCTGGTGAGGGTCACATGCTCCTTTATCAGCAACTATTATATTGACAGAAGTGTTGGTCAATTGGTGAGGAACACTGCACTAATAAGAGAAAGTGAACATCCCCTTTAAGTACACACAGTAACAGGGAGTAAAACGTGTCATGCTGCTCTCCATCTTCAAATGAATCCTCTTGAAATGGAACCACACCTGTCAATGGGTTGTGTCTGAAATTGCACGAGAGCTGAAATAAAGAGAATGCAAAATTGCACATAACCTAAGGACATCTATGCATATGCAAGTGAATACCGTATATACTCGCGTATAAGCCGAGTTTTTCAGCCCAAAAATTGGGCTGAAAAGTACCCCCCTCGGCTTATACGCGAGTCAGTGCTGTATACCGATGTATACATCGGTACATACCGATGTATACATCGGTATACAGCAGCCCCCGCATCCCCAGTAATCCAGGGCCCCCCCAGCGTCTCTCCGGTCACCTGAAAAGCAAACTATACTTATCAGTGTCCGCTGTCCGCGCCCGCTCGCCTCTACCCGGTCTGCCGTCTGCGATCCTCCATCTTCATGCGGCGTCTTCCGGGTTCCTGTGCTCGTCGCAGGGAATGACGTCATTCCCTGCGACGAGCACAGGAAACCGGAAGACGCCGCATGAAGAAGGAGGATCGCAGACGGCACTGTCACGGCAGAGGCGAGCGGGCGCGGACAGCGGACACTGATAAGTATAGTTTGCTTTTCAGGTGACCGGAGAGACGCTGGGGGGGCCCTGGATTACTGGGGCCCTGTATACTACCGCTGGGGCTGCAATCTACTACCACTGGGGCTGTATACACTACCACTAGGGCTGTATATACTACCACTGGGGCTGTATATACCACTGGGGCTGTATATACTGCTGGGGCCCTGTATACTACCGCTGGGGCTGCAATCTACTACCACTGGGGCTGTTTATACTACCACTGGGGCTGAATATACCTGTGCGGCTGCTGTATACTACACTGGGGCTGTATATACCTGTGGGGCTGCTGTATACTACCACTGGGGCTGTATATACCTGTGGGGCTGCTGTATACTACCACTGGGGCTGTATATACCTGTGGGGCTGCTGTATACTACACTGGGGCTGTATATACCTCTGGGGCTGCTGTATACTACACTGGGGCTGTATATACCTCTGGGGCTGCTGTATACTACCACTGGGGCTGTATATACCTGTGGGGCTGCTGTATACTACCACTGGGGCTGTATATACCTCTGGGGCTGCTGGATGCTACCACTGGGGCTGTATATACCTGTGGGGCTGCTGTATACTACCACTGGGGCTGTATATACCTCTGGGGCTGCTGTATACTACCACTGGGGCTGTATATACTTCTGGGGCTGCTGTATACTACCACTGGGGCTGTATATACCTCTGGGGCTGCTGGATACTACCACTGGGGCTGTATATACCTCTGGGGCTGCTGGATGCTACCACTGGGGCTATATATACCTCTGGGGCTGCTGTATACTACCAATGGGGCTGTATATACCTCTGAGGCTGCTGTATACTACCTCTGGGGCTGCTGTATACTACCACTGGGGCTGCTGTATACTACCACTGGGGCTGCTGTATATACCTTTGGGGCTGCTGTATACTACCTCTGGGGATGCTGTATACTACCACTGGGGCTGTATATACCTCTGGGGATGCTGTATACTACCACTGGGGCTGTATATACCTCTGGGGATGCTGTATACTAACTACTGGAGCTGCTGCTGTATATACCACTGGGGCTGCTGCTGTATACTACCACTGGGGAGGCTGCTGTATACTACCATTGGGGGGCCTGTATACCACACTGCTGGGGGCTGTATACCTGTGCTGGAGTCCACCCTCGGCTTATACACGAGTCAATAGGTTTTCCCAGGTTTTGGGGGCAAAAGTAGGGGGGTCGGCTTATACACGGGTCGGCTTATACACGAGTATATACGGTACATATTATTATTGATTTGGCTTGCCTAAAACTAACTGACCTAACCCTCATTAGGGACCTTCTCAGACAATTATCTAACTGCTTGACAATTTTATTCATTTGGACAAGGAGCATTTTTTCTGACATCTTCCAAATCCAGACTTGTCTCCCCGACTGCCAGATAATATACAATGATTTATCACTCCACAGAATGTTATCTAAAAGTACTCGATATAAGGAGAAAGTCAAAAATATAATCAAATTCTTGAATTTCCTAGGTTCAGTTGAGAGACAGCCTCAGTTGGAGATAAGCGATAATACTTTTTCATGCTATAGATTATTATCAGAAAACTGCATGTATATTATATGAAGTCTGTGCCTGATTATACCTGTTTTGTTTAAGGCAAGTTCAGCCTAAAAGAATAAAACAGTAAACATATTGTGAATGAAAATCCAAAATAAATCAATTAATTGGTCACTTAGAAGTTTCTTTATTTTTCAGAGAAAAGAACATTTTTCTTCAATGAAGCTAACATTAAATGAATCAGAAATGCACTCTTTACATTGTTAATGTGGTAAATTACTGTTCTAGCTGCAAATGTCTGGTTTTTAATGCAATATCTGCATTGGTGTATAGAGGCCCATTTCCAACAACCACCACTCCAGTGTTTTAATGGTAAATTGTGTTTACTAACTGTGTAAGAAGGCTAATGGATATTTAGAAAACCCTAGAAAAACCTTGTACAAGTATGTTAGCACAGCTGAAAACAGTTTGGCTGATTAGAGAAGCTATAAAATTGACCTTCCTTTGAGCTAGTTGAGAATCTGGAGCATTACATTTGTTTGTTCTATGAAATTATCAAAATGGCCAGAAAAATAGAACTTTCATGGGAAACTCGACAGTCTATTCTTGTTCTTAGGAATGAAGGCTATTCCATGCGAGAAACTGCCAAGAAACTGAAGATTTCCTACAACAGTGTGTACTTTCCCTTCAGTGGAGAGCACAAACAGGCTCTAACCAAAGTAGAAAGAGAAGTGGGAGGCCCCGCTGCACAACTGAATAACATGACAAGTACATTAGAGTCTCTAGTTTGGGAAATAGACGCCTCATAGCTCCTCATCTGGCAGCTTCATTAAATAGTACCTGCAAAACACCAGTGTCAATATCTATAGTGATGAGACAACTCCGGGATGCTGGCCTAGAGGGCAGAGTGGCAAAGAAAAAGCCATATCTGAGACTGGCTAATAAAAGGAAAAGATTAATATGGGCAAAAGAAAATAGACATTGGACAGAGGAAGATTGGAAAAAAGTTTTATGGACTGATGAATCAAAGTTTGAGGTGTGTGGATCACACAGAAGAACATTTGTGAGATGCAGAACAACTGAAAAGATGCTGGAAGAGTGCCTGACGCCATCTGTCAAGCATGGTGGAGGTAATGTGATGATCTGGGGTTGCTTTGGTGCTGGTAAAGTGGAGGATTTGTACAAGGTAAATGGGATTTTGAATAAGGAAGGCTATCACTCAATTTTTCAACACCATGCCATACCCTGTGGACAGCGCTTGATTGGAGCCAGTTTCATCCTACAATAGGACAATGACCCAAAGCACACCTCCAAATTATGCATGAACTATTTAGGGAAGAAGCAGGCAGCTGGTATTCTATCTGGAATGGAGCGGCCAGAGCAGTCACCAGATCTCAACCCCATTGAGCTGTTGCGGGAGCAGCTTAATTGTATGGTACGCAAAAAGTGCCCATCACACCAATCCAACTTCTGGGAGAGGCTTCAGAAAGCATGGGGTGATATGCAAATTAACAGCTAGAATGTCAAAGGTCTGCACAAAGGTCTGCAATGCTGTAATTGCTGCTAAGGGAGCATTCTTTGACGAAAGCAAAGTTTGAAGGAGAAAAATATTATTTCATATAAAAATCATTATTTCTAACCTTGTCAATGTCTGGACTATATTTCCTATTCATTTTGCAACTTATTTGATAAATAAAAGTATGTGTTTTCATACAAAGCACAAAATTGTCTTTGTGACCCCAAACTTTTGTAGTGTATCTACATATGTACTGTCCTGGAGGTAGGCCTGGTAGTATAGCACTGTGTTCAACATCAACAAAAAGCACCTTTTATCATATAAATTACATGGTAGATTAGACTTAGGGCACAATTAGATGATAAGCTAACTTTACATAGCCTGGGTATATATTTTGGGTAATTTTTATGTTGCCGCAAAACTGATGGTCCAAATAACCGCATACCAGATGGTATGGCATGTTATTGCATTATACTGTGGTAGATAAAAGTGACTTGGATTTTCATCAAAGATATAAGATATAGTAACAATTACCACGGTTCATCAAGTCACCAACAGTGTCACCAGCAAAGGATCCCCACACCATCAAACTTTTCCCTTCATACTTCCCGGTCGGCATCCTATATGTAGAAAATATTTACTCAACTTTCCTACATCTCACAAAAGACATGGCATTTGGTACCAAAAATCTCAAATGTTGACTTACCATACCATAATACAGATTTCCACTTATCTAATGTCCAGTTCTTGTGTTGCTTATCCAAAGCATATCTCTTATTTGCCTTCTTCTCCCAGTCTCCTCTAGACAGTTGATGTAGAGATGTATCTGCTACTTGATATCTTTGCATAATTTATGGGGACCGTCATCTGAGGTACTGTCAGTTTGTGGGTTCTTAAAGTAGTAACTCTAATGAACTTATCCTCTGCAGCAGAGGTAATTCTGGTCTTTCTTTTCTTAAAAACCTGTGACGCAACAGCAATCTTGCTATGTGTGATGGGGGCTTAAGAATAGTTGTAGATTAGGGCTCAGCACTGTAAACATTATTGACTTAAGTGCCTCTGCAGAACACACAATGGTTTCAAATGCAGGTGGTTCCACAAATGAGGTCTTGAAAAGGCATACCTGTTCATTGGAAGCCAATCCACATGACAACCTGATAAAGCAGCTTGAGAAAATGCCAGGAGTGTGTAAAACTGTCATCAGAGTAAAAAGGAAGCTACATTGAATAATTTAAGGTTTGCAATATTTCACATGTGTTTCCTTGTTTGAATACATATTATTTTGTGGTTTTATTGATTTTAATCTGAATATACACTGTGCACAGTCAAGTAAGAAGAAGGAAAACCATTGCATGAACAGGTGGGTCTAAATGTTTGACTGGTACAGTATTTGAAATTGTGTCAGCAAAAAACTGCATGAACATGTCAACATATTGCAATTTACCATACAATCTAGTTTGAGATTACTTAATTATATGTTAATAATTTCGGCCATAATCATAAAGTACAGATGATAAACAGAGCTTGTTTTAAATAATTAGGTCAAACTCTTAGGGCGGCTTCACACTGCGGTGTGATCCGGTCCGGGGCTGTCAGGGATGAACCTGAGAGCCCGGACTGGATTAGTACACAGAACTGGAGGGCTAATTTGCTCTCCGGTACGGTGTGCAGCCGCACGCAGTTGCCGTCGCTGATAGGTCAGGACCTTGGCAGATGCAGAAAAGCAAACCCAAACCATGACTTTGCCAACGCCATGTTGCACTGTAGGTGTTTGTTACCTTACATATTTATATTTTCCAATTGGATGGTATATATAATTTTTGCCATCACTACCAAACAGATTGAACTTGGATTCACCCGACCACAACATTTTAGACTAATCTGTCTCTTTCCATTGGCTGTGCTCTTTGGCAAACTCAAGTTGAGCCTTCCAATTGTTTGCAAAAATTAAAGGTTTCTTGACTGGAACTCATGCATTCAATCATATACAATGCTGTAGAATGTTGTATATAAGTCCCCAGGCCAATGTGTATAATGTAAAAAACAGCTTTTATTATACTTACCTAGAGGGAGGTTCGGTTCAAATCGTATCACCGGTCTAAATCTGTAATTTCCTTTCTTCTTGTGAATGTCATCCTCTTCTCTGCTTCTCATGTGTGACGTGTCCTATGCTACTCACTCAGTCTCCTCCATTGCACAACTGTGCACATGCATAGAAGAGGACGGCATTCACAAGAAGAAAAGAGGTGCTAGACCAAGACCAGCAATACGCATTGGACCAGACTGACCTCAGGTATGTATAGTAAAGGTTGGATTTTTCTTTATATTATACAGATTGACTTGGGGACTAGAATGATGCATATAAGGCCTTACTAGTGGTGGCCGTAGTTTATATGCAAAATAACTGCTGACAGGTTCACTTTAAGTTAGAAATTGCTATATTTTATCAAGTTGCAAAACAATGTAGCTGAAGGGGGAAGTAATCATTTTATGGGTAAATGATGAGTGCTACATGAAGAGCATGAAAGCAGGGTTTCTGTGTTACCGGGATATCCTCCGCGTTGACCTCAGGAAACAATTTTGATTTAATTCTTTATTCACCACACACAACAAACAATAAATTGTACCAACAAATTAAAGGAACGGCAATGGGGTCAAGGGTTGCCCCGACATATGCCAATTTACTTATCGCAGTCTTTGAGACTAGGCACATTTATAATGGTCATTTTTTTAAGGATGTAGTCTTATATTAACGTTTTATACTCAAGGTTGGATGGCTTTATAGATACAATAACCAATAATAGTTGGGGCATAAAATTGACCCCAGAAATTAATTCTGAGTCAATTAATTTTTTACATTAAACGATTGAGCATATAGGAGAATTCATCATCACTAAAACTTATTTTAAACCTGTCGATGCTAATAGCTACAGTATGTGCACTTTTTCAGTAACCACTATGAGAAATGGTTGAAAAATATTCCTAGTAACCAGTATAAAAGCATAAAACGTAATTGTACCCTAACATCGGATTTTAAAGCCCAAAGTAAGGTGTTGAGGGAGCATTTTTTGGAACGGGCATACCCTAAAAAATGAATCCAAAGGGCCTATAAAGGATTGCCCTCAGTCACAACTAATTATGAAAAATGAGACACATAAAAATGAATTACCAATTAATTTTATCACTACTTTTTCTATGCAAAATTAATCTATTAAGAACATTATTAATAAACATTGGGGTATTCTCCTCAATGACCCTATTTGTAAGAGATGTTTGCCATCTCGACCTCTGGTAACCTTTAAAAGAGCACCATCCTTGAGAAATATTTTGGCTCCCAGTAAAGTAAGAGTTCCCAGAAAAAAAAAGGGGGTGGTAGAGATGTACAATTATCTGCATATAACGGTGTTTATAAATGTCATAAGAATTGTTTATGCTGTGGGTGGATTAATCATAGAGATATGAATTTCCAATCCTTTGTTGATAAATCAAAAACTTTCCCTATTACACATAGAATGGATTGTACATCAAATTTTGTCATCTATGTAATAGACTGTCTATGTGGCAAGCAGTATGCAGGGAGGACCATACAGCCTTTGCATCTGAGACTGAATTCTCATCGACATAATAAATCTAAAACAAGGGTTATCCAAACATTGCACACTGAATCATGGGAACAATGTTACCCTCAAAATTACTCCAATAGACTATGTATCTGCCGATACTCCTAATAGATTGGCAGCTCTTAGTAAATTGGAGGTATATTGGATATACAAGCTTGATACCCTTTGTCCGAATGGGCCAAATGAGGTATCTGATCTTTTTTAGTTTTTAAAATTTTTTAAGTTTTAATGTAGTATAAAGCCCGCGGTATGTAATGAGATACTTAGTCACTGTTAACCCTCTGAGTATAAAGTCCTTGCACAATATTGCTGGTGGAGCTAAATGGTTTATAACCTTCCTCCATGGATATTTTTGCGGCTCTGGCGTGACTGCAGAACAGACCGTGGGGCATGGTGATGAGTACTCTTATTAGCTTTATTGTTCCCATGAGTAAAGACTTGAATACCAATCATTAAAAGAACTCCTTTGGTTAATTAAATCCAAAGTTGAGTACAGCAGACTATTTCTGATGTGGAGGAGTTGAGGAGTTTTATGATTTAATCCCGGGTTTTGCTTTATGTATGAGTCATTGGTTAGCTTAAGGAGTTGGTGGCGGAGAGGTAAGTCTCATGACTATTATGTGAAACCCAGGCTAGGAGTGAGTTTGAATCCTGGGTGAATTGCTTAATAGAAAGAATTTTAAAATCAAGTTGGCTGATAGTGATTTCAGTTTATATTTAGGTTAAAGGTGGTGAATGGTGCAAGCAGGTGGTAGTATAGTGGTACGACACAGGACCTATAGTGTGAGTTCAATCTTTGAGAGAGTTCAAACCCAATGGAAAAATGTTTTTAAAAAATTTTTTTTATGTCCTTAAAACTTTGGTTTTTGCAAGTGTGGCTCTCTCTCACTCTTTTTCATACCATGTACATCTTGTTTTAAATTGATTATATAATTTTATGAGTGATTGTAGTTGTTTGTAACACAGAGGGGGAGTTTCCACCAGAAATAACGTCCTGATGCTGCTTTTTTTGGATAATATGGTTGTGTATATATAAATTCATTCTATATAACTTTGTAACTAATGCCCTGATGAAGTGGCCACATGGCTGCAAAACGCGTCGGCTTCCTTCTGTTTGGTGTGTGGTGAATAAAGAATTAAATCAAATTGTCTCCTGAGGTCAGCGCGGAAAATATCCGGTAATACAAAAACCCTGCTTTCATTTTACTGGATGGGATCTGCAGCGACCATTTAAGTTTACAAGGTTGGTCGTGAACCCTTCACAACCAAAGTAGGTGAGTGGATTACTGTGACCTTAACCCCTGGTATCCACATTTACTGCTCTATTGTGCGCTCCCCCTCCCCTTATACATAAAGAGCATGGAATACAGCATATAAAGAATATATTATATTTTGTCTTGGGACACATTTCATGTGAATCTCTTGTGATTGCGTCTATAGGATCCTATTTTGGGTAATCATTTTGGAGGAAATTATGTTAATAATAATATAGACAAGATTAGCTGAAGCATTTCCCATTTGTTAAAAATGACACTTTTTAATCTAAATCTGTATCATTTGTCATACTTTCCAAGGAATTGTCTGAAGATCAGTAAGGGCCTAAATTATTTCAGGATTTAGTAGAGATTAACCCAGCTTCCCTGGGATGACAGAAGCATAATGTACAAACGGGCTGCACACACCAGTGTATTGTTTAATGGGGATCTGTACTATTATGACAAGACTTACACAGCAGTGTCTTGATTTATCTGGGGAGATTATGTCAAGCACTGTTCACCAAGATGCATTTTTATAAAATGCTTTACTTTTTAAGGCATTTTTACAGTAACTAGATTTGCATTATTGCTGTGATTGAAATGATTTCTGGAAGAATAAGTGAAGAAGGATATTTAAGGTAAAGATTGTCTACATTTAAAAGTCATAGCACATCTAAAATAGGTTTCAGGCCATCATGAGAGTAGATTGCCGATTAGAGGACAGATTGTAATTTGCCATAATCCAGGGCAAAGATTTGGAACTCGACGAATAGTAGAGGTATTCGGCTACTCCCTACTCTCAGAGTATCTTATGTGTACTCGGGAGTAGCGAATAGACCTAATACTTTTGCAGTGTATCTGTAGATACACTGCGAAAGTAGCCTAAAAGTGATTAAAGTTGTTAAAAATAATAAAATTACATACTCGCCTGTCCAACGCCTGCACCGGGACCGGCAAAGAAGACATCCGATCACCGGACAAGGACCTTTGTCTACCAGCCAATCAGATGGCCGGTAGCGTTCTGGCCAATCAGATGGCGACACGTCACAACCACATGATCGCTAGCGGCCACCTGATTGGCCTGATTGCAAGGTCCTGACAGTACACCTAGGACCTTGCAATCTGGCCAATCAGGTGGCCGCTAGCGATCACGTGGTTGTAACGTGTCGCCATGAGGTGAGCATGTAATTTTATTATTTTTAACAACTTTTTATCACTTTTAGGCTACTTTCGTACTTGCTATACTCGCAATGAGTACCGAGTACCGGTACCTAATCATTGCGAGTATAGTGAGTACGAATATTACGGTACTCGCTCATCCCTAATCATAACTAGAGATGAGCAAAGCTTTGGAATTTGAGGTTTGAATGGTGCAGTTGACACTGTTTGTGACCCTGAATTTGACCCAAACTTAAATTAAACTCACTGATTGGTGATAATATGCATTTGTAATATTTATGCACGTACAGATATTACAGAGAGAAGATTGTCCATTTGGGCCTGTATCATTTTGACATTTCGATAACTCTTGGAGGTAAGAACCTATTTTCACCAGCAAATTTCTGAAAGAGAATAGTATTATCTCAACCTTAGTTATTATGTCAGCCCAAAAGTCTAGAGCCAAATCTTTAATTTAAAAATCTAAAAGGATAGTTTGGGAGAAACCATATTTTATGTTTGTATGCCAAATAAATTCTTGTAGCATTATGGGTGATACTTCACCGACTAGCTCCTCCCATCACTGGACTAATTGACAGCAATACCTCAACTGATGGGAAAGGTACTCCAGACAGCTCAGTCTCAGCTTCCAAATATGCTTGCTTGTTAACAAAGGTGAAGGATTAATGGGGTGAAGGAAGCAAACGTGATAGAATTCACCTAGAGATCTGAGTACTGCTATAACACTTATTGGATAGACCACATTCTTCACAGTATTTGAATGCTGTAGAATGTTAGATGATATGCTAGTTCAACTATATGACCACATAGTCCAGCAAACTGCATGAGACTGAAACTCTGCCCAATGACTACTGCGTAAAAGTGCAGTTTTAGCTGATTTATCAGCTATATGTGTGGTCTCATGCTGACAATTGAAACTGCTGCACTTGTGAATTGTTCCACATTAACAACATAGTGTATAATAATTATAATTATTTTACATTCCTGTCATTTGCATTAATACCTGAAAAGCACCTGGAGGGTTTACAAACTATCTGACAGAGGTTTTGAATATGTTTACGAACACTGTTTGTAAAATGGTATCACTTTGGGAGAGATGAGCAATCCTTTCAAGGTTTGGTTTGGTTTGGGTTACCAAACTTTCCGGTGTTAAGCAAACCTGTTTGGGTTCACAGTTCGGGTGCTCTATGTTTGCAAACACTGGAGCATTGCTGTGGTCGGGTACAGTTGGTGCTTGGCCAGTGTGAGCCGCATACATGTTTGATTATCTCATACCTGGCTTAAAAGCACAGTGTTTGGGTGTAGTGTGTGTCCAATATTATATGAAAAAAATGCCCTCTTACCCCCAGACGTGTTTTAGTTATGGCTGGCTGTATGTGGGCAGAGAGCTGAACTACCAATTAGTGACTTCCATTGAGATTCCGGTCAAGTTCGGGGTCATGAACAGTGCGCCAAAACGTTTGGCTGTACTATTCTAACCCGAACTTCCAAAGGTTCTCTCATCATTATTAGGGAGTTTTTTCAATATATGTCTTAGGGCCCTTTCACATCTGCGTTTTTCGTAATTCGCGGCAGATGCGGTGAAAAAACCGCATCTGCCGCGTTTGCCGCATAACGGTTCCACTTGCGGCACGGTTGCGGTTTTTTCCATAGGAAGTATAGGGGGACTTGCGGCAGATGCGGCAAGTGCGGTATTGCACTTGCGGCAGGTGCGGCAGAGAAAAAAACCGCGGCTTACTGCGGTTTTTTTCTCTGCCGCACCTGCCGCAAGTGCAATACCGCACTTGCCGCATCTGCCGCAAGTCCCCCTATACTTCCTATGGAAAAAAACCGCAACCGTGCCGCAAGTGGAACCGTTATGCGGCAGTTGCGGCAGATGCGTTTTTTTCACCGCATCTGCCGCAAATTTAAAAAAACGCTGATGTGAAAGGGCCCTTAGGGTGCTTTCACATCTGCGTTTTTCGTAATTCGCGGCAGATGCGGTGAAAAAACCGCATCTGCCGCGTTTACCGCATAACCGTTCCACTTGCGGCGCGGTTGCGGTTTTTTCTATGCAATGTATAGGGGGACTTGCGCAGATGCGGCAAGTGCGGTTTTGCACTTGCGGGAGGTGCGGCCGCGAAAAAAACCGCAGCAAGCTGCGGTTTTTTTCGCGGCCGCACCTGCTGCAAGTGCAAAACCGCACTTGCCGCATCTGCCGCAAGTCCCCCTATACATTGCATAGAAAAAACCGCAACCGCGCCGCAAGTGGAACGTTATGCGGTAAACGCGGCAGATGCGGTTTTTCACCGCATCTGCCGCAAATTACGAAAAACGCAGATGTGAAAGCACCCTTACTCAGTCAATTTAATACTAATAGGTCCTTAAAATAAAAAATAATGTGTCACGAAAAAATCTCAAATTACTGGATATGTTTAAACATTCCAGTTATTTCAACATAATGTCACATTTGAAAAGAAAATGGCCTGTTCACTAAAGGCTTAAGAAGAAATATGTCCAATCGTCCCTTATTTTGTAGTCTGTCTAGTAATTTATTGGCAGCTGACGGTCATGTAAGGTGGCCTAAGATCGGTAATCGGCAAATAATAAGACACAGTAAGATACTTTTTACTATATGTCATTGTGGTTTAGAAGAGTGAAATGTGTTAATTAAACATGTTTGACCCGTTGATTTTTTCATTAATAATTTATAGGATTATTTAAAAAAAATATCAGCTAATTCAAAATGATTTTTTGTTCCTTAACAACTTAATGAGTTAAGATGAGCAATAAACATTTTCTATGAAATATAGAAGTATACAGTAGAGGCAATGTATTATATTATACCAGCTTCGATTTAGCTATGGTAATGCTAATGCATTCTGCACCACCCGCCGAGCACAGCACAGAGTATTCTTCACTGCCAAAACATCAGGGAACTCAAGTGTAGTAGTAGAATGAATATCTAATAATTTATTCTGCTTGTTATATAGCACTACTTTCTGTGATTTCTGTTTCTTTTACTATTATAAAATTACTTTATGCTGAAATGCTGAACATCACATATGTGCCTTTTAATGGGGAGCGCGGCAATTTTGCACGATATTTTATATTCTTGATCAAAATAAACAGCAGGGAGGCGGAATCAAAGCAGCACAACGCATGTGCAGAAGGGGAGGAAAATATAATTGCTCTATACATGGAGTAAAATAACAATACGCACATACTGGGTAAATACAACTGCCACTTTCAGGTGAATGGTCTCAATCAGAACTATGGACACAGTTACAAAGGTAAGTTCACTACTTGGTTAAAGGAAACCAAAAAAGTTGAACATTAAAGGCAGTCTGTTATTTCCAAAAACACTATTTACCTGTATATATAGTTTTAATTTACATGTAAATAGTTGATAAAGAGATTCTGCTATCAAAATTTAATCCTAGAAAGTATAAGGAGCACTATATTAGCATCCTAATTCCTACTTTAATGATTTCTCTGATAAGCCCCTGTTACAGATAGTGAGATCGCTGTTACGTCACAGGTTTTGTGACACAACAGCAACCTCGCCAGAGATCTCGCCCTGTTTGACACTAGCGGCGACAAGGCCTCCGCTGTGACATCGCCGATCGTGTTGGTTTGGCCTGTACTATTTTCTGATCGGCAGGTTCCCGTTGGGCAGCATGCATCGGTGTGTTTTACGCCTTAACAACGACCTCGTTGGCGACTCAGAACTCAGCCACTTAGTTCTGAGTCGTCAGACTAGCTGCTGTGTGACAGGGTCCCAATAACCACCGAGATCGTTATACGGGTCACCGTATCGTTGCTGCATTATTGAGTAGATCTGACTGTTTGACATCGCACCAGCGACCACGTAGCGATCTTCCAGCGATCTTTACCAGGTCGTATCGTTGTCGGGTTCGCTGGAAAGTCGCCAAGTGTAACGGCACTGCATCACCCACCAGGGTCGTGGGTTACTCGGACCGGTCCCTGCTTTTCTGGTCACAGGGGTATGTCACGGTAGTGGCTGTGGACCGGTTTTGTGGTCCTGGAGAGACCACAATTAAAAAGGGGAAAAATATAAAAATGGGATAAGAATAAAATTAAAGCTTGTCAGTGACGCCACCTGTGGTATGCGGCCAGATGTGACCACTGCTGCTTGTCTCAACTCTGGGGGAAAATGGTATGACGCAGCAAGGTGATGAGCCCTTCACAGGCAGGGTTGGTTTATCCCCAGGGCCGGCTTAATAGTTTTTGGTGAAGTGGTTGTGAGGTAACGATGGGGATGCACTTACTACTGACAGGTATCCTTCAGATTTCTCAATCTCGACCTCTTCTAAGATGCTGGTCTCCACAGCCATGGACCTTGAATAAAACCTCTCACACATGTCTCAAGTTCAACCGGGTACTTTACTTCACTGCTTGCTTTTACACAGTCTCAGTTCTTTCCTGCAGTAGCCTGTCAGCAGCTGGTCTGGTTCACCAAAGCACCTTTTTTCTTAAGCCCTTCCGGGTCTCTCCTCAGGACCACTCACTACCTCAGGGCCAGCAGTCACGGACTAAACAGGGGGTCTTGTCACTGACTCCCAAGTCCTATATGAGGCTTTTCCTTGTTGTGATGGTCTGTTTGGTTCCGGGCATAGAGACCCTTCACCACACGGGGTAATCTGTGGCCGGGGCGTGAAGCTGCCAACCACTTTTACAGGGCTGGTACCCTGTCCGTCAACCCAGTCCCTCGTGTCTCCGTAAAGCCAGTCTTCCACCTTGGACTCATTCTCCACTACACCTGGTCAGTAGTCTCGGACCTGGACAGCCATGACACCGGCCGCTGCGTCCCGGTTTTCTCCTCTGTTGTTTACAGTCTTTACTCTGTCACTCTAGCCAGTCCTGAGCCCTTCTTCAACTCCAACCTCCATCTAACTAACTGTCACTCTCACTCTGAGGTAACAACTGTAGCTAGTCCCCCTTCCACAGGTGTCTCCTCTGAGCTCTACCCACCACTCAGCTCTTTCTCACGTCTCCCTTGCCTGGCATAAAGTCCTAGGAATAGGGATTCGGGAGCGTGTTGGGTGTTTGGTTTGGGGTACATGGTTCACCACCTCAGGTGTTGTTTTATTCTGCAGCCACCGGTCCGCAGGTGGGCTACAGCACCCTTAGCCCTAAATGCTAATTTTAAATGTTTAAATATCTGGCATGTGAATCGCATGAGTGCTATGCGAAAATGTCACGCAGCTCAGATCGGACTGAGGAAAAAGTCACAGAATTTTACCATTGGCGGTGAGTCTTGGCTCATTCGCACCCATACAAGTCTATGGGTGTATGAGAAGCATCAGAGTACACTGATGTTATCCGAGTGCAATGTGATATACGCGGAGACAGAAAATGGGAAAAGGAAGAGAACAATCTCTCCCTCCTCTCCACACCTGTGATCTGAGCACAGGTTTGGACACTGATACATGAGACTCAGATTAGGCTAAGAATCATTAGCATATTGCATCCGATGCTCCCTCACCAGATGCCATACGATAGGCTGGTTTCACATTGCATATTTTTTCCTGTCCGTGGCATCCTACTTTTTGTAGGATCCCACGGACAGGAACGGACACCACAAGGGGTGACCTATTTCTGTGTCTGGGTCCGGGATTATCACGGATCCGGACACGGAATGAGCTGTGCAGGGTAATTTCACTTCCGTAATGTATATATACATTGCGAAAGTGAAATTTTAGTGAAAGCAGGGGTTAAAAATAAAAAAAAAAATTGATCCTCACCTGTCCAGCGATCCCCCGTTGTGCGGCATCTATCTCCGGATGCTGAAAGGACCTGGCTGGGCGGGGCTACCCGCTACGCGTCATCGGTCACATGACCGGTTGCCACAGTAACCGGTCATGTGACTGTGACGTCATGCCAAGTCCTGTACATCCCGAGATGCCGACGGCGGTGGATCACAGAACAGGTGAGAATCGATTTTGATTTCACTTAAATTTCACTTCCGCAATGTATATACATTCACTTCACTAAAAGGTAAAGCTAAAGACTGTTTTCTTCTGTATCATTCACTTACCAATTTGCATCACTACCCTCACTATCTCCATGGGGCCAAACATAGTTGGGAAACGCTTTCTATATGAGCTACTATACCACCTAACCCCAGAGATTATCTGCAGTGCCGGCCATATCATGCTGATTGTCCCAACTTGTGTCACAAATTAAATTTTATCCCAATCAGTACCCCGATATGTGTGGTTATGACCACAGCTGCTGGGCATGGCTACCGTGAACTTTAGCCCAGCCTGTAACCTATCCTTTGTCAATAGATTTATACAAACTACTTGTAATTTTTTTTATAATAAAAGTAAAACTATAAATTAAAAACGCAAGAGCTATAATTAATACATTTTGACTAATTTCACTAAAATCACCACTCCAGTATTATTTTTTATTTCAGCACTGAAGTGGTGGGATACATGTAAGTCCCCTGCCTCATGTGTTATTCGCGTCTGCGCTGTCTCTATATTTTCCAGTGTCCAGGGATGTGGAGTCACTAAGTCAAACCTCCGACTAACTCTGACTCCTCAATTTCCCTGAATCTGACTCCACCAAAATGGACACCAACTCCTACTCCATGATTCCCACTCTACAGCCATGGTGTGCAGTTGGTAAGCCAAAGCTCGACTCATCAATTTCCTTGAATCTGACTCCAACTCAGACTCCACCAAAATGGACACCGATCTCACTCCACAGCCCTGTGGACTCTGACTCCATGACTCTGACTCTGACTCCACAGCCCTGCGTTGGTCTCTGGCAATTTGTGGCCTGCCAGCACCACAACTCAATAAATCTCTATGAGGACCTCGATCTGGCTCTGAAGGCTTGTAATTTCTGACTTCCGGACGGTCATAAGATGGCGCCGCAGGACTGCAGCGGCAATGAAAAAGGAACAAGACAGCGGCAAGTGAGCAAAATACCAGGCAGCATGGGATTAACATTTAAAATGCACTATAGCACAGAAGAAAGTAAATATTGGAGTGGTGCTGAAATTCCAGTAAGTCTCTATCCATTCGCTATAGACTTGGTTATAGTAAACAAAATATGTAATTTTTTTTAGAATATTAAATCATAAATTAAAGCCATAACACTATAATTAATGAAATTTGACATCACTAATTAGGCAGCATAAATTCCAGCACGTCGTCTATATATTCACTCATGACAGTTTTGGCGGCATTATAAAATAAACATGTCGTGTGTCAGCACATTAAATGCTCGAAGTCAGTATTGATTATTAGAAGCCACAAAACTGGTTTTCAGTCTCTGGCTGTTTCTTTTTTTTTCTTTTTCATTACAAATGTTTCTTCGAAAACCATTTTGGAAAGGTTTAGAGCGTTTAGCGGCTTCTAAGAAAACAGCTGAGGCTACCTATATTCCTAAAAGGAGGATTAATAACCTTTATAATCAAGCAGATTTTACCATAGCAGCAGAAAATTACTAAAGAAATCCAATAAACCAGGATTAGACCGCAGGACACTAACCTCCTGTAGAATCTGTCCTTTAAAATATGCTAACTGAACATTTTTCCTTTGGCAATTTTCCCATATGTTAAAATAGGCCCGTGGCACTGGCTCTTGTATTGTAATATTTCATCCGGATGTCTAAGACAGCATGGGCCATTTAAAGAGCCACTGTACATTTCTTTAATCAAATCTTTTATGATTCCCATTACACCAGGAAAATGACTTGTTCGTTTACCCTGTGAAACATGTATGGGCACTGTGAAATAAAATCTATTAAATTAAGGAAAATCAATGAGGTTGCTCTTGTATGGAAGGATAAGACACGGTCATGGATCCTACGGTATGGAAAGATCTAAGCCGATTACATGCCGAAAGCAGTTCAAATGATATCAATTTACAGCTCTCTGTTGTTTCCTTTTTTCCCGAGTCTACAGCACAGACGTCCTTTCATCTCAAATGCCCAATTAATATTCCGCATTGATGGTAGTTAATACATTTATTCCTCCTATACAGTCTGCTAAATGACAATGACGTTCAACATTCTTTTCAGTACCAGTCGAGGAGGTGAATATTAAGGTTCATTTTCCGCAATGCTTCAATTTAAGAAGAATTTTTCTTTTAAATTGACAAAAAAAAAAATCCCCCAAAAATTGAAACTAAAAAAACTTTCCAATATGCTTAGCATAGCAATAATCCTTCATCCCCTCTGTTTGCTCATGTCCTCTTTTGTTGCTTTATTAAAAATTCTACTCACACATTACTTGGTTGTGAGAAAGTTGGGTGACAAGCTTTGTGGCCGCCTCGTCAACTCTCCTATTTAGATTTTCTTTGTCTCCCATGGAACATTATCCTCTTCAAGCTATACTTACACCGGATGAGATTGTATCACTTCAGAGCTAGACCTCAAAACAATCATGCACACTTAAGCCTGTATTCACATAGGCCATGTTTTTGACGAGAAAAATATTGCATCATTCAGTGCATATTTTGATGGTATAATAAAGTACTGCATTATTAATGAATAGCGTTCTAAATATACAATTCCCTAAGAAACAAATAGAATGATTAACAACAAAGCATTAGAAGTTCATATAAAGGGAACCTGCTACATTAAACGTGCAGCCAGATCCATAAGCAGTAGAGGAGCTGAGAAGATTGAAATGAAGGTTTGTGGAAAAAGGGTCATCTTAAGGCCTCATGCAGACCTCCGAGTTTCATGTATGTTTTCTTTTAATAGGGTTATTCACATGTAAACATTTTTATGTCAACTGAGAGTCCGCAAAATAATCCAAAGGTGTATAGGAAAATGGGAATCATGGACTGCGCTCCCGTCCCAAGAAATCCATTGACTCACTGCTGTTAGAATTCAGATGGTGGTTTATTAAGCATTTCGGGGTAAACCCCTTCCTCAGATAACACCACACAAAAAGATGTACCATCTCTCCCCCTCATGCGCTCTCTGCCTACCCACTCTCTTTTAGTCCCCTCAGTGATCTCTCCTTTGAGCTGTCTTTCCCCTGTGAACTCTCCCCTCGTATGCTCTCTCCCTATGTGCACTCTCCCCCTTCGTGTGCTGTCTCTTTTCCCTTGTGTGCTGTCTTCCCCTTTGTCCGCACTTTCTCTTCCCCATGTGCTGTCTCACTCCTCTCAGTGCAGTCTTCTTCCCTCATGTGCTGTCTCTTTTGAGCACTCTCCTCCCTATGTGTTATGTATGTATATAAATGTGTTTTTACTTAAAAACCTGTTTTTGTGTTTATTTTTAGTAATAAAGTGTTTAATTTCTTGGTGAAAAAAAATGTGTAGGGCTTCTCTGTACATGTCTATCTGTATGTGTGTATATGTGTGTCTACATGTGTGTATGTACATACATGTGTGTATGTGTTGACACGTCACATGACCTGCTGCGTGTGTATGTGTGTGTTTTGTATTATATGGCCCGCCACGTGTATGTATATGTGTGTATGTGTGTATATGTGGAGCCTCTGCATCACATGACCAACCGTGTGTGTATATATGTTGTGTATATGTGTATAAGTGTATGTCTCCGCCACATCACGTGACCCACCTTGTGTATATGTGTGTATATCTCCTCCGCATGTGTGTATATGTGTGATATTGATATACATGTCTATGTGTGGACCCACTGTGTCACGTGACATGACGTGTGTGGGTGGCACGGTGCACTCCGGTTTCCTCCCACATTTCAAAGACATTCGAATAGCAAGTTTAAATTGTGAATCCAAATCAAATAGGGCAATGTTGCAAATGTATGTATAGCGCTATGGAATTAATAGCGCTATATAAATTAATAAATATTATTATATTATTATGTGTGTATATAAGGGTGTTTATATATGTGTGTATATGTGTATGTCCCTGCCACGTCACATACCCGCTGTGTGTGTATATGTGTATGTACCCGCTGCATCATGTGACCCGCTGTGTGTGTGACGTGACCTGCTCATGTGTATATGTGTGTATATATGTATTTGATGTGACCCGCTGTGTGTGTATGTGTATATCTGTGTACATGTGCGTGTGTGTATATGTATCTGTGTATGACGTGACCCACTGTGTTGTGTATATGTGTGTATGATGTGACCTGCATGTGTGTGTAAATATGTGTGTATGTGTAAATGTGTGTGTGTATATATATATATATTTATGTGTGTATATATGTGTGTATATATGTATGATGTGACCCACTGCATGTGTGAGTATATGTGTGTATATATGTATATATGTGTGTGTATGTATGTATGACATGACCCACCGCGTGTGTGTATATACAGTTGTATGTGTATACGTGTAGTGTTTGTTTGTATAGTTAGAAGTATAGCATCAAGCTCAACCACTAATTAGGTGTTCAAGGGAAAAGAGTCAAACAGTACAAAGTTTTAGCCCTGGCACACACCGCGTGAAAAAAGAAAGAGGAAAATGGTAGTTGCTTTTCAGGTTTTTAATTTCAGTGCAAAATGTCTAGTTTCCAAAAAACGACGTTTCGACTCAGGCACGAGCCTTCGTCAGGAAGACAATTGGAAGACAGAATGAAGACGGATGAGATTCAATAATGGTATAAAGGGTGAATCCTGTCGCTTTGGTGCTGTAGTAATCACAGCCCCTTTGTTATGTGTGGAAACAGATTCTAGGATATATGTAGTGTATAAGAAAGGGCACACAGCTGGATAGGAGCAGTTGCGGCTTTATTGATTAAAATCCATGAGGTATACAGGCAGGGAGGGAAGTGAATGCAGGATGACGGTAACCGTTTCACACCGTTTCCTCTACGGTCGCATGAGCTACCAGGCAATCCTCATGTTGTACTTGACAGGATTCTTTCTTTCCTGCAACTGCAACGAGTACAGTTCAGCTACAATGAAATGGGCTCATCCCTTAATCAATTGGCATCTGCTAAGGGCCCTTCACACACTTTTGAATACAGGAGATGGGTGAAAAACGATCCTCTTTGCCGCATACATACACTTGCGCGCGTTGGTTTCCTAGAAGTAGGGACTCGCGTCGGGAGTGCGGTTTGAACTTGCGCAGGTGGCCGAAAAAACGGCTGAGGTTTTTTTCGCTGCGCACCTGCCAATGCAAAACGCATTTCGCACTGCGCAAGTCCCCTATATTCTATGGAAATCCCACGCGCGCAGTGTATCGTATGGCAATTGCGGCAGATGCGTGTTTTACGCATCTGCCCACATTTCAAACGCTGAGGAAGGCCCTACCGGCACATAGTATACTGTAAGTTTGTATGATGTGACTCTGCCGCTTCACATGACACGACTCGTCATATCATAGACATATACATATATATATATATTTATCACACATACATACAAATACACACATATATACACACACATGTTGTGTATCACATCATACACATATAGACATGTACATATATACACATACATACATATATACACATGTGTCGGGTCACGTCATACATACCCACATATATACACACACACGTGTACATACATATACACACATGCAGCAGGTCATGTAATAAACATACACTTACACATCATACACGTAGGAGGAACAGAGGGGCATTCACCAATCAATTTCTTCAGGCATATTTATTAGACACACGGTGCAGAAATTATTCAAAGGTGCAGCACGGGCGGGGAGGAGATCTGGAGACATAGGACGACAGCGCCATATCGCACTAACAGGTACTTCTATGGGTCCACTGAAAGTTGTATGCCCTGATATGGGGACATCAGAAGTCGATGATGGATGGGACAGGACAATTATGTAAGTAGAAGTACACTTACTGAAGGCTTCCAGTCACTGAGTAGGTCTGTCTCATTGGCTGCAGGGCCAGAAAGAGAGGAATTGAATGAATAAAATAGGGATTGAAATGATGCTCAATCCCTTTAATCAGTGTATCAGTTCAATCTCTCGTTCTAAGGTCTTATTTACATTTTGTTGTTCTCAGGGCTCATTAAGATGTCAGTGATTTTACTCATACTCAAAGACTGGTCTGAGTTTTCTCAGAGTTTCTTATTAAAATGTCTTTAGAATTTGGTCAGTCTGTCAATTTTTTACAGTTTGATCACAGTTTTATCAGTTTTTGTTAAAAAAAGATGAAAGTTTTTCAACTTACTCATATAAACAATTAAAAAGAGAAATCACATGGATGGGGTTCCGAATGGAAATTGATTTTTTCTACAGACTCACAGGATTGCATTGACGACTTTGATCCGAGAAATGGTTCAAGACCGGACATGTCTCTGTGACCTGTGATCTTGTGTGGACCACTCAGTCTGCAAAACCAAACATGTGAACAGCCTCTCAGATTATAATAGGTACAAGTTCTATCTGTAAAAACCACAGATAAAAATAAGTGCGGGAAAAGATGCCTCCCAGATTTCCTAACAACGTCATTGGCTAATATAAACCTAGAAAGTCTATGAGCATTACACAAGAGGCTGAATATACTCATTTGATTTCAAAACTCCAAAAGGCATTGTTCTCTACTTGTAGTTTACACTGACTTGGACAGCATGGGCACCTGCTTGTATTGTGATGCCGTGCACATGGAGTGCAGTAAGTTCCTCCAGTAATATGCAGAAATTCCAGCATATGGGTTATCAATGTGAAAGGATGAGGAGTGAGAAGGATTTCCTTATGTTTTATACATTGAGTGGTTAGGAAATGAGAAGAGTACTTAGGCTGGGGTCACATTTGGAAGGCACAATCCGGTAACCACATCCATTACCGGATCTGTTATTATGTGTGCCGTCACATTTGGTATCACATTGTAGATCTGATCAGTAATGGATCCAGATCTGCAATAAGAAAAAATTGTGGCACCAAAAACCGGATCCGGTACCGCAAGGTAATCCATGTACCTTGCGGTACCAGATCCGGTTGCCATAGGTGGCCATTATAAAAAAAAATGGATCCGGTTTTTCAACCACTCTGAAAAATGCAGCCTTCATGATTTTTACCGCAGGCTGCAAAACCGGATGTGGTAACCGGATGGCATTAAGTGCAATCTGGTTTTTCTATTGCATCCTATGGCTGCGGATCCGGATCTGACTTTGACCATTTTTAATGGACAAAATACAGATCCGGTTTTAAAAACAAAACCACAAATGTGCCCCTAGCCTAAAATCAAAATCAGGACACATGGAAAAGATTCAATAAGTTTCTCATCATGTATCGGCTGTCAACAACAACCTCAAGCCAAACCTTTATTTACTTTCTAAGAGGTCTGTTAAACATTACGCATTAAAAAGAAACACATAAATAGAAAAATCACCAGGAGGCTATAGCAACACACAACAAGAATAACTTATGTCGACAGGAACCTTAGAATCTATGTACTGAAACAGTCCAGGTAAGGAAAGGGCTCGACCAGGGCAGAATGAATTGTAAAAGCATATGGAACATTGTGATGTTATGATCCATTTACAAACATGTCACCAAAGTCCATACAGTGACGAGAACACATACAAAAACTTGTGGAAACTTGGCCATGTTTACGATGTTGGATGTCTGCAGCTTCACTAAATCTGGGTGGTTGTATAAAAGATCTATCTTGCTTGTGTGGGCCTTAATTATTATATGTTACCAAGAATTAATTTTCTTTTAAAATAATACAAATTGTTACATAACAAATTCTATTAATATTAAACGTAGAAAATTACAAAATAAGGCTGCACCAATACTGTTGTGACTCCCAGTGCTCACTTGGCAGTGTTATGCCACAGGATGGACACTCAACTGCATTCAATTTCTATCGCGTTACAGGAAAAGGCTGAGCGCAGCACTCATCAGACCCCCTACAGTGGAAGTCCAGAATGCACACTGTCTTTCTATTCAAAAGACGCCCTGAAATAGGGTATCAGGAGTCACCATTTGTCCACCATCTTTTGGCCATAGAAGGAAAGTGCATGAAAGCCATCTGTTCATGCGAATAATAGGGATCCCAATGTGGAGTTTTAGACTACAACATCTTTTTAAAAGTAAAGAAAATGCATTCCTTTTTTAAATTAGTTTATATATAATATATAACTGTTAAAAATGAGAATTCAAGGGCACTTGGATATTTACAATTGTTTCTTCAGGTAGTTTTCATTTAACGATAAGATGTAAAACTTCAGGACATAAAACCAATTTGCATGTGTAAGTTATCATTTAGATCCAAACAATGCTGAACTTTAATAGCAATAATTGTATAAAAGCTTGACGTCATCAACAACGAGCCATAAAAATGTTGCCTTATTTAACATCACTTACAGAAATACTGTACTGTTAGGCCCCTATCATATCAGCGGTTTTCGCTGATATGCGGCTGATCTGGCAGGTGGCGCACGCATCTGCCAGATCGGACGCCTAACAACCAGCTAGCAGCACGGATCTGACAAGCCTCATGCATTGTCTATGGGGGTTGCGGCCCGGTGCAGAAAGTGCGATTATGCCAGATCAGCCGGATTCGGCACTTGCGGCTGCGAAAAAAAAAGCTGCAAGCATCCAGCGGAACTGCACTTGCCGCAACGGACCGCAAGCCCCATAGACAATGCATGGTGCTTGCCGAATCCGTGCCCCAAGTCGGCAGTTAGGTGGCCGATCCGGCAGATACGGCGCCACCTGCCGAAGCGGCCACACATCAGCGAAATAAGCTGATGTGAAAGGGGCCTACGACTTAGCAACCAACATGCCTTACTTATGGATTGCTAGGAAAATGAAAGCTACACTTTGACTGTTGGCTTTAGGAAGCTATGCTTATTTACTGTCCAAGTTTTTAATTGGGTAAAACTAATAGTCAATTAAAAACACTATGGCTATGTTCACACACACTTGCGTTTTTTTAAGAGTGCCAAAAAATGTGCCTTGTGTGTGTGAAAGCATTGAAAACGTTTTTGCACTTAGTCATTTTTTCACCAAAAATGCAGGCAAAAACTCTAGCGTTAACGCAGGGTGCATAAATGTGCCTTTTAAAAACGCATGCGTTTCCCATAGGGCCCCCATGTTAAAAAAACGCATGTGCGTTTTTTCAAAAACGCATGCGTTTTTTTAACATGGGCCCCTATGGGAAACGCATGCGTTTTTGAATGGCACTAAAAGGTACTAATGTACCATGCGTTTTTGCATGCGTTTCCCATAGGGCCCCATGTTAAAAAAACGCATGCGTTTTTGGAAAAACGCACATGCGTTTTTTTAAAGCACCCAAAAACGCTGCATGCAGCGTTTTTTGGACTAGGGGTAAAAAACGCAAATGGAGCTGAAAAACGCAGCTACACTCAAATGTACCCTGCGTTAACGCACCTGCGTTTTTTTTAACAGCCCAAAAACGCAGAGATGGTCAAAAAAACGCATGTGTGTGAACATAGCCTATGTAACCAAGAAGAAAAAAAACTAATTTTTCTGTGTGATATCAGTGAATTTTAATGTAATAGTCATCCCCTGACTCAACCTTACTGTATTAAATGACAAGTAGATATTGCATTTATGTTCTCGTTACAATGATAGTCCTGGCTCTCACTGGTGCACAGGCAGAGTACCCTTAGGACATGGGGACATGTTGAGTATTTGGTGAGTTTTTTATTTTAGTATTTGTAAGAGGAAACCAGGAGTGGGTAATAAATACAGAAATGGTGCACATTTCTATTATACTTATTTTCTGATAGTTGCACTTCTGGTCTTGCACGTGGCCTTACACATTAAAATCTGAAATTAAAACTGGTTTCACGTGTGCCAAGTCTTGATTGTATTAGCGCTCTGTAACCTGGAATATCCATCAAATATCAACATGCTATCACTGACCACCCAGTCTAGCTCCTGGCTTCCTATTGATCTGAGGGAGTCACATGATGCCTGCAGGCATTCATAGGCTGCTAGTTGACTACATTCTGGACATTTTGACTAAGCTGGAAAAAACAGTATTTTGTCCACTCACACAGAAAGTCAGGACCCTGGCTAATTAATGTACACCCCTCACCAGTCCCACATGTGACTTATTCCTGGTGAAGGTGAAGCCAAGTGGAAGGCATATGCAACCCAGAGCAGTGGGCCTGGTCTACTAGGAAAGGATGTCTTTTTTAGATTATTTTTGAAGCAGTGAAATCACTGGACAAGGTCTTCAAATCGTGGAACATTTCACTCATGACAAAGACATGGCTCATACATAGACAAGGCAGAAGAAGAGTCAATGCCTTTGAAATGTGGTGCTAGAGAAGAATGTTGGCAAGATGAATGGCAAGAAGAACAAATCAATTTAGCAACAAATAAAGCCAGATATGTCACTTGAAGCAAGGATCATCAAGCTATGACTTGCCTACCTTGGACACAACATACAAAGAGCAATCACTGAAGAAGAACATCATTGTCAGAACAACAGAAGAAATAAGGTTAAGAAGAAGACCATCAACCAGACAGCTTTGATGCAACCAAGAAAATGGTGGAGAAGACCATGGTGGATCTATCTAGGCTTGCACAAGATCAATTTTCCTAATAAGTGTTCATCCATCAAGTTGCCATGGCTTGAGATCGAGCTGAAGACCATTTTTAATGAATACATTTCTGAAGCACTGCAGGCCCAGTGAAAAAGTTTTAAAAATAATGAAAAATCCCTTAAAACTAGTGTTAGGCCCCTTTCACATCAGCGTATTGCGCTGATCGTGGCAGTTGCGGTGAAAAAACCGCAACTGCCACGATTACTGCATAACGGCCGCAATCGCGGCACACTTGCGGCAAGACCTATACAATGTCTATGGGGCTTGCGGTAAGTGAGTGGCAGGTGCGGTTTCGGCACTTGTGGCAGGTGCGGCTGCGAAAAAAACAGTATGCCGCGTTTTTTTCACGGCCGCATCTGCCGCAAGTACCGAAACCGCACATGCCGCATCTGCGGCACACTAACTGCGAGCCCCATAGACATTGCATGGGGCTTGCTGCAAGTGTGCTGCGGCCGTTATGCGGTAATCGCTGCAGTTGTTTTTTTCACCGCAACTGCCGCGATCAGCGCAAAACGGTGATGTGAAAGCAACCTAAGTTGACTTGTTATATCAACAACTGCTACTCAAAATAGGCAGAAATCTATCAATGCAAACCCATTATTATCCAGTGATGACAAGTACCCTCACAGAATGAGACATCTCCCCTGTTTAAAGGGCACTGTGATTTGTTTTTAGTTACCTGTCTATTGAAATATACAAATGTGTATGAAGAGACTGTATTGCAATACTTACTAGTTGCCAACCTCTGTCATTTACAGCATTGTTGTGATCCTTTCTGTCATCATGCAACTGCCTTTGTGCCCTGCCAATCATGCAGGGTCTGCTGAGTGGACTGGAGGGGACTTTTTCAATTTTCTAAATGTAAGTCAATGGGATTCAAAATAAGGTTTTCTAGCTTCTGAGTCTTATAGATTTATATCTTGTTTAGATCCTGCGTAATTTGGCAGGTAATAGATGCGTTCATGTGACGCTGTAGTGAACTGGAGCTGCGCTGGAAACTGCAGAACACAGCAAGTGTTAAGTATTGCAATACTGAACTTTACTCTCTTCATACTACTATTTGATAATAGAGGGGAAAATTGTTAAAAAAAAAAATAATTAAAAACCCACTGGAGTGCTCCTTTAAGGGTAAGTGCACACTTACCCGGCGGTTTCGTCGGCGGCAGCTTGCGGAACCCGCCAGGAAGCTCCGGCGCCGTCCACCGGCTTCCTGGCGGGTATGTGCGGCGGGAGCCGGGCGGTATCCGGAGGCTGCCCAGCAGGTTCTCGGCGGCGATTCTGCAGCGGCTGGAAGCAGCACATGATTCTGCTTGCAGCCGCTGCAGAACCGGCCGTTTTTTAGAACATGGTCATTCTTTGCTAACCCGCTGGGAAACCTGCGGGTTAGCAACGGATGACGTTGGGTAACCGCCGGTGTGTGCACTGCCTTGGGCTGTTTACATTAGTTTTAATGTTAATCCAAACGCCGGTTTGGATTAACATAAATTAACATAAAACTAATGTAAACAAAACGGCGGTTTACACAGGTAAACCGCCGAAAACCCGGCCAGTGTGCACTTACCTTAACCCCTTCACGACCTTGCCTTTTTCCAATTTTTTGCACTTTTATTTTAGTTCCCCTTCTTCCAAGAGCCATAACTGTTTTATTTTTCCCACTAATATAGCTATATGAGGGCTTCATTTTTGCAGGACAAGCTGTACTTTTGAATGAATACATTCATTTTACCATATTATGTACTGGGAAAATGGGGAAAAAATTAACGTGTGGTGAAATTGCAAAAAAAAGTCCAATTCCTCAAATGTTTCCTGAGTTTTTTATGCAATATATTCACTATATGATAAAACTGACCTGGCAGTATGATTCCCCAGGTCGGTAGAAGTTTGTAAATATCAAACATGTATAGTTTTAATTTTATTTAATCTGTGAGAAAATATTGAGAAACGTGTAAAAAAAATGCATTTGTTGCCAATTTCTGAGAACCGTCAAGTTCTCATTTTTAGATGCAGTGTCTGGAAAGTAGAAAGCGCAAATAGGGTATACCTGTGTGAACAGGTGGAGAACAAAAAACAGGTTTTGCTCATCTTTTTCAGGTTGTGAGGGTCACAACCACATCGAACACATATGTGAAAATGAATCCCGATGATGGTCTGCAGCAGTACTCCCAAAACCAAGATGAACAGCAAAAAAAGAAAGGAGATGAAAAGGGTATCGGAACCGCGCTCCTGTCTGGGGAAAATAATTAACTTCCAAAGACTCGGAAAATTTGATGGTGATTTTTTATTTTCAACGCGTTTTGGGGGTGCAAGCCTCCTTCTTCAGGAAAAAAAATCACAGATGTACCACTGATGCGCTCTGCAGCGTCATTTGATGCGCTAGGAAAAAGTACGAGATTCCAAACACCGACACTCAGATGCCGGCGTTTGAGCTGCACTCGGGGCTCCAGCACCATAGGGATGAATTGGCAGCACTGACGCAGTGTTACCATGCTGGTAACACTGCGTCAAGGCTCCAAAATTCTATGTTTTTAACGGAACCCCCTTGAGCACAGTTAATAGAGCTAATCTGACCCTAGTCTAAGAGTCATACCAAGAGTCTGCACTGCGTTAAAAAATGCCTTCATCTTGACCTATTGTAAGGCAATGTGCCCACACTGAGTATTTGGTGAGTTTTTACCAGGGCTGTGGAGACTGAGTCATGAAGTCAGAGTCGATGTCCATTTAGTGGAGTCAGAGTTGGTATAAAATGTACCGATTCCAACTCCTAAAACATATAAAATAAATTTGTGTGAAGTAGTTTAATGCAATATTTGTTGAATGTCATCTACTATATAATCGTCTAATTCTGTCTGTCTCTCTCTCTGTAACGGAAATCCCGCGTCGCTGATTGGTCCTGCCCAGCCGGCCGCGACCAATCAGCGACAGGCGCAGTCCAACCGAGAATTAGCGCAGGATTTGAACCATGCACGCTACCGTTGGGAGATCAACGGCGCCAGCCGCTGAACTCCCGACAGTAGCTGCGGGTCATCTCCTGCCGCACGGAGGTCAGCGGTGATTCTGATATGGTGGCCGGGATTCAAATCCCCAGCCAAGCCGCGCGGGACAACAACCAACGACCTCAACACTATGCCCTAGAGCAGGGGTGCACCAAGCCCCACTGCCGCCTGAGCCGCGCAGGTGATGACCGGTGGGGGGGGGGTGCTGGCAGAAACCAGCGCTGCCGCCCCTCCAGCAGCGGGCGAGGTCCGGGTGGGGGGGTGCTGGTGGGGCCCAGCGCTGCCGCCCCTTCAGTTGGGACTCTATGTGCATGAGGAGCCGCCCCCTTCTGCACTGCCGCTCCCCCTGCCTCTTGCCGCCTTAATGACAGGGCTCACACTGTCCAATGGACGGTGCGGCCCTGCCCTAGAGTGACAGGGTCCCAATGACCGTCATATCGTTGCTGCATCGCTGGTGAAATCTGACTGTTTGACATCTTACCAGTGATCACGCAGCGACGCACCAGCGATCCCTACCAGGTCGTATCTTTGTCGGGATCGCTGGATCGTCGCCAAATGTGACGGTACTTTACTGATCGCTCATTGAATTATTCTTAAATCTTCATAAATAAACTACATATATTTTCTAGAATACCCGATGCGTTAGAATTGGACCACCATCTAGTTAGTAACATCGTTATTAATATGTTCTATCTAAATATCATGATTATTCTATCATAATAATGATTAAAGCCTGATGTTCACATTGTACTGCAATAAATGTATCACTTAAATATGAGCCATGCATGAAGGGGTTGGAGTTGGAGTCAGTGTCGGTGTCAGAGTTTTGGCTTTCCGACTCCACAGCCCTGTTTTATACCTCATAATTTATGGAAATAATTATGCCCCAAAAATGGCAAAAGTATTTTAGGAGTGATAAGTTTATTGGCTAACCAGAAAAATGATATTAGCAAGCTTACAGCACAATGGCCCTTTCGTCAACCAAAAGTACAAATGAATTAGGGTGCCTTCACATTTGCGTATGGGAAAGCAGCGTATGCTGCGTTCCCATACGCAGTCAAACGCATGCGCACTGCGGTTCCTATGTTTAACATAGGAACGCATAGTGCCTGCGTTTGCTGCGTTCGGGTGCGGATGCGGACGATATCTGCTCCTTCCGGTGTCCAGCATCCGCGCCCGGGACGCAGCATGTTGCATTTTTTGTGCGCTCAGGGAGCTTGGAAAATCGGCAAGCGTCCCCAAGCGCACAAAACATGCATTGTCTTCAATGGGTCCGCAGTGTTCAGCGCTTAACAGCGCTGGAGAACGCTGCGGACCCATTGAAAAATCTCCCGGTGGCCGCCGGTGATGTCACAGGAGCTCACCGACGGCCACCGGGAGATCAGCTGAGCCACTGCTGTCCTCCTCCTCCCCGCCGCCGGTAAGCACCGGGACCTGTCGGCGGGGAGTACAGCTGATGTGACAGCTGTTTGAATCTTCCCGCGCCGACATCTCCTCTCGGTGTCGGCGCGGGAAGATTCAAACAGCTGTCAGATCAGCTGTACTCCCCGCCGACATGTCCCGGTGCTTACCGGCGGCCGGGAGGAGGAGATCTCCGGCGCTGAACTCCTCCTCCGGCCCGCCCCCGGACAGCGCCGATTGGCTGCCGGGCTGCACAATGATGTGTCCGCAGGCGGACATTATCCGCTGCGGACACATCATTTCCCCACTGCTTTTGACAGCGTTTGTGTCTGCATGCCATCAGCATGCAGACACAAACGCCAGTGTGAAGCCACCCTTACTGAGACAAAAATTACAATATTTAAATAGATGTCACAACAGGACATGGGAAAGATCCAGAATTTGTAAATACAAACCAGGAATGGAACAATCAGAGGAAAATGTATAATATAAACACGTCACTACTTCTTTATTTTTATACTAACTCCTGGTTTTGGGTAAAACCTCCATAATACTCCCCATGTGCATGTGGCCTAACATTCTCTTAAATCTGCATCCACTAGCTTGTTTATGGCAGAGGTGGGGAACCGCCAGTGACATTTTATGTGTCTCGCAGAGCTCGGGCGGCAGGTGCATGTTGCTGGCCTTTTAGTACTCAAGTGCACGCAGCGTTCACTGCAGAAAGCTGCATGTTCATACATGAAGGATTATGTCCTCACAATGCTCATGAGGATGCACATTGTGGACAAGGTTAGTGCGTAATGTGCTCCTGTCCCACAGTAGAGGAGCAGCTGCCCTAGCATCTGTAGAACTGTATGTGCCCAGTGATGCTTGTGCCCCCCAGTACTGTATGTGACCTCCAGTTATGCCTTTGCCATGCAGTACTGTATGTGTCCCCCAATGATGTATATCCCCCGCTACTGAATGTGCCACCATCCAGTACTGTATATATCTACAGTGATGTATATACTTCCCAGTGATGAATATCTCTCCATAAGTGATGTATACTCCAGTGATGTATATACTCCAGTGCTTTATGTGCAGTCCCAGCTTCTCCTGTGATGTATATACAGCAGTCCCAGTGTCTACTAAGTGATGTGCATAAAGCAGTCCCAGTGTCTCCTGTGTGATCTATATACAGCAGTCCCAGTGTCTCCTATGTGATGTATATACAGACATCTCATCTCCTATGTGATGTAGATACAGCAGTTCCAGCATTCCTAATGTTATGTATATACCACAGTCTCAGTGCCCCCTATGTTATATATATTGTCACGTTTCCGGGGGAAGGCGCCCTAGAGTGGTCCCACTGGGCTGTGGTACCGAACTCCCCTGGGTGAGCTGATCCTAGTGTACCCAACCCCTATACAAGGATTGTCAGGGGCAAGCCCAGGGGGTCTGAATACCACAGTAGCTAGTACCAGGGGGGTGGCTCGTAAGGTTAGCCTATACTAAGGAAAAGAGAAGTATTCCAGGTAACAGGGTACAAGGCTAGGAGACCAGGAATGGTGCTACCGGGGAAGAGCACAGCAAGGGCTCCTGGAAACAGAGTACAAGGCTGGAGGACAGGAATGGTGCTACCGAAGAAGAGCACAGCAAGGGCTCCAGGACACAGAGCACAAGGAAGGCCTGACCAACAGTCAGCAAGGCAGAAGCAAACTGACTTAATAATCAGGGACCTCCCATCAGAGGAGGTGGCCTGATATACCATGGGAAGAGCAGCTATTGGTCAAGGGGAGTGTCAGGTTGGACCTTGCCGGCCCCTAGAGTCACAGGGAAGGAGTGCACCTAGCGCGCCGCTGATTGGTCCCATGAATACGACCAAAGTAATGTGCTCATGCGCGAACCCGGCGGTCAGCTGACAGGAAGGGAACATGGTGACGGCCCCGAGACACAGCACGCCTGGTTGGCAGAGGAGCAGGAGATGCCAACCCGGAAGGTGAGCTGGGAAGTGGTGCCAGGGGGCCTAACATATACACAACAGTCCCAGTGTCTCCTATGTGATGTATATAGAGCAGTCCCAGCGTCTCCCATGTGATCTATATACAGCAGTACCAGTGTCAACTATGTGATAAAAAAGTAGAAGATCCGGTACTGTCAAAAACTATTATAATTCTTTATTCTAAGTATAAAATCATCACAGATGACCCCACATAGGGGAAAACCGCTGACGCGTTTCGGAGCAAACTCCTTAATCAGTAGACTACAGTACCGGATCTTCTACTTATTTTATTGATTGATTGGACGTCTACCATTGATCCTGGTGTCAGAGGAATCCAGGTACGAATTGGGTGGTGGAGCATTCAAATCTTTGTATCAACTATGTGATGTATTTACAACAGCCCCAGCATCTCCTATGTGGTCTATATATAGCAGGCGAGGAGCCTCCTTTGTGATGTTTATGCCCCAGTGTCTCCTATGTGATGTATATGATTTACAAAAAGAATTGGTTGTGCTCCAGGCCTACACAAACCTGGAAAAGCAGTTGTGAGACGCAACAAGAGCAATACAATCAACATCCCAACCGCAGCAAGAGAAGCAGTTGTCAAATTAAGGGTGAGTTAATTATTTGACCTAGTACAGTAATTTTCAAGGTGATAGTTTGATATGGCCCCCGAATGATAGTAAAAATTTTCAAATGTCGCTTGGCAGTAAAAAGGTTTCCCACCCCAGTTTTATGGCATTTAGAGACCAATTAAAAAGTCCTCTTGTATGCACGGTATATACATCACAGCTACTCATCCTTGAAAAAGTATCACCCAGCAGCTTTACAGCTGAGGAATACAGAGGTAGATAGTCCCACTTCATACACACATAAGTGATTTAAACCCCAAGTAAACACATAGGCGTTTCCTGAAGTCACATGTCCTGTCGCACCTTTCTTTATGAGGAATTCCTCTCTGCAGCACTTCTGGTTGAAGATTTACAGACTGCATATTACGTGAGTATAAAGTTATGTAACCGGCTGAGAGGAAAGTGGAGCGAGCTTTACAACCAGTTTTCTGTGTAATTCCCTTCATTTTAGTGACATGAATCACCGCCTGCAGCTACTGAGCACTTCTCCACCTGCATATAACATGCAGCGACATATGCAAACAGCTAGACACAAATAAGTGACACGTGAATTCAGAACTTTTCCAAGTAGTCGGCTAATTTATTGCTGAAAGCAATCTTCAGGCAAAAATCATTAAGACACAGGCACACATGTAGTATTTGGTGAGATTTTAGCCTCAGAATATTTATAAGCCTAAACAAGAAGTGCAACAATCAGAGGAAAAGTATAATAGAAATACGTCACCACTTCTGGATTTATCCCCCACTTCCGGTTTTGGCTACAAATAGTAAGGTCAAAAACTGACCAAATACTGAACATGTGAACATTGACTTACAGTGAAGGGAATCTGTCATCCATCAAATCACAAAGCAACCACTGACCTTGTGGAGACCAGTGGAGGATAACACTGCGGGCACCAGTTAAAGCACTCAAACACAGTGAAACCCAAGGTACATTGCTCCCTAGAATTTGAATATGCAGATGAAGTCCATGGAGCCTCGGTTAAGAGTCTACAACATGGACACCAGCCAGTTATCCCACCTTGGAAGGACCTAGCCCAGGGTATTAGCAGCCCTTAAGTCACTATCCAGCCCTTGCGAGCTTGAAGATATGGCCAGGGGTTTACCATGGACTAGGTATCCAACCACAGACAGCTGTTTCGGGTTGTTGCCCCTCATCAGTGTGGCGCAGGATTCTGGCTGGGTGGGAGCAATGCTTGCTTTGCTCCCACCCAGCCAGAATCCTGCGCCACACTGATGAGGGCAACAACCCCGAAACAGCTGTCTGTGGTTGGATACCTAGTCCATGGTAAACCCCTGGCCATATCTTCAAGCTCGCAAGGGCTGGATAGTGACTTAAGGGCTACTAATACCCTGGGCTAGGTCCTTCCCTGGTGGGATAAGTGGCTGGTGTCCATGTTGTAGACTCTTAATCGAGGCTCCATGGACTTCATCTGCACATCCATCAAATCAGCACGACCATATTTTTATTCCGAGTTCTGTCCAGGGAAAAACTGACATCACAGCAACAGCACTTGGACCAATGTTAGGGTACCGTCACACGCGGCAATATTGCTTACAATTTCACTGACAATTTGCTGGTTGCAGTGAAATCATGGACACATTGTTCTATTTTGTTGCTGTACAAATGGAACAATGTCTCCATGATTTCACATGAGTCAGCAGATTGCCAGTGAAATTGCTAGCAATATTGCTTCGTGTAACGGTACCCTTATTCAATGAGGCAATGTTTTGCTTGGTCTGAATGTCAGAATGGAAAAAAATCGTACTAATCTCTTCTGAATTTAGCATGAAACTTGCCTATTCAGGTCCATTGGAGAACAGAAAAAGTTGGATCAACCATACAACATCCGATTTTTACGGATACCGTACATTGCCATTACTAACAGTTTTGGTCTTTTAAATTTGATTCACTGTAAAGGCCAGGTTACACGCAGCGACATCGCTACCAATGTCGCTGCAAACGTCACAGGTTTTGTGATGTTGCAGCGATGTTGCTAGCGATGTCGCTGCGTGTGACATGCTGCAGCGATCAGCGATGAGCCCGCTGGTCGCTGCAGAATGGCCAGGACCATTTTTTGGTCATTGGTCTCCCGCTGGGCAGCATACATCAGCATGTGTGACGCCCCTCTAACCCAATGTGTTCCCTGGTAACCAGGGTACACATCGGGTTACTAAGCATGGCGTGCTGGTAACCAGGATACACATCGGGATACTAAGCACAGCGCGCTGGTAACCAGATTACACATCGGGTTGCTAAGCATATTGCGCTGGTAACCAGAGTTTAAATTGGGTTACTAAGCACAGCACGCTAGTAACCAGGGTACACATCGGGTTACTAAGCACAGCGCGCTTTGCTTAGTAACCTGATGTGTACCCTGGTTACCAGTGCACTGTGCTTAGTAACCAGATGTGTACCCTGGTTACCAGCATTCTCCCGCTTACCCCATCCTATCAGAATGCAGTAGCGGGACCTCAACATCGTGGAAAAGAATAGTTTATATTCTTTTCCACGATGTCGAGGTCATTACACGGGTCGCTGGTCACTGATGAGATCTGCCTGTTTGACAGCTCACCAACGACCACATAGCGATGTTCCAGCAATCCCGGCCAGGTCGGATCATTGGTGGGATCACTGGAACATCGCTACGTGTAACATGGCCTTTAGTGTGTAGAAACGAATGCTTCATGGATGCCATATGGAAGACAATGGAGATTAAAAATCAGATGTTTTTTTTATACGTTAGTGTGAACCATATCCCAATGAAGATCATGTAGTGAATGTTAGCACTCAGATCAGGTAGTAAGTAATTGTAGATAAATGCAGTTCTGCACACTTCAATATGGCCACATCAATGTTTTCCAGGCACAATCAGACTGGATGAGGAAGTCATTACGGACCATATACCATATCCAGTTTATATACAGTAATACCTCGGTTTTCATTAACGCCGGTCGTCGGTTTAGATTTTCATACTTTTTTTCGTTGGAAAATGTCTCGGTTTTCGTTGGTTTTCACATGTGACCTTGCTGCTAATTTTGCAAGAACAAAGGGCGACCCATGCAACTCCCCTCCCAAACAATAACATCTGCACCTTTCCCTCCCCTACTAGCCATCTTTCATAAGCCAAGAAGAGTCTTAAGTAAAGTAAATGCCATGTTAAATGTACATTTATTCTTTACATTAGTCATTAAATTTCTTTATATTTTACTATTAAACACTGTCTTTAGTCTCTATAAAATGTGTTGTTGTTATGTATTTTGGAGTGTCTAAAACTAATTAATTGGATTTATATTGATTCCTGTGGAAATCATTGCCTCAATTTTCATCGGTTTTGGCCAATTGTTTTTGAACAGATTATCAATAAAAACAGAGGTATCAATGCATTGAATATAACATAAATTAGCTTATTCATAATGGTTATTTATAAGTATATACATAGGTTAGGTCTACTTCAATGCTGTTTGTCTAGGCCCTTTAGGGCTCGGACACACTTCCGTGAAACTTGTCCGAGTGTACTGTGCGGAAAAATCGCATTACTCTCGGACCAATGTTAACTAATGTCCGAGAGCACATTTCCGAGTCTCATACGCTTTTTCCGCATCCGATTCTCGGATTGCGAGTCAATCGCAACATGTTGCAATTCTATGCGAGTCACGGACGAGACTCACCAATGCAAGTCTATGGGTACGACAAAAAACTCGGATTGTACTCGGACAGCACTCGCAAGCCACACTGACGAACAGTCACATGACATTCGTCCAACTCTTGGGATCTGAGAATCGGACAGTTTTTTTCACTTGGATGTGTGTCCATACCCTAAGGCAATGTTTCTACACAGCATCTCCACTACATGGGTGGCACAGTGGCTCAGTGGTAGCACTGCAGACTTGCAGCGCTGGGGTCCTGACTTCAATGTCCTCCAAGGACAACATCAGAAAGGAGTTTGTATGTTGTTCCTGTGTGTGCATGAGTTTTCTCCCATATTCCAAAGACATAGTGATAGGATGTTTAGATTGTGAGCCCCAATGGGGACAGTGTTAAAAATGTATGTAAAGTGCTATGGAATTTTGAGCGCTATATAAAAGAATAAAATGAATGAACAGTCCTCCAGCAAGGAGAGGACATAACAATATACTGTCATTTAATGTTGCGGATATCACTGCGAAGAAGGAGCAGAGCACCCACATTGGCAACCCCTGTAGCTCCTGTTACTTAAAACTTGAAATTTTTGGGCCACTTTGGCATGAGAATTCTATACATCTCAAACACATTTAGCATGGTAAAATGCAGAATTCCCACAACAGAATATGCAGAAGACAATCCGCCGTGTTTTTCACATTGTGGGAACTTAGCCTTATTCTTAACCAGTTTTCATTGCATGTAGTCAGATGAGTATTGCAATTGCACCTGCATTAAAAAAGCTTAGAGGGTCGGTATGGTGGTAACTTATGGAGTCATATGGCAGAATATAATCAATAGCCCTATAGCCCACCCAACAGGTGGCATACAATATTTTGCCAAATTGACTGTGCATTTTAAAATACGTCAATCCAATATACAGTAAGTTATTGATTTGTTGATCCACAATTATTGAGTTATACTAGAAAGAGGGAGGTAAGGGCAGAATACCCAGCAGTACGAAGAAATTAGAGCAGGTCAGTATTGCATAAATTAAACCAAAGTCAGACATCTCCTTGTATAGGACAAACATAGTAACAAACACATATAAGTATACAAAAACCATACAAGTGGATCTGTTACCAAATTTCCCTATAGAACTGCATACGTTATTAAAGAGAGGTGTTTGTTCTGATGAAGATGTTGTACTTTGAAATTCTATGTAAGAATGGCGGCATTATCCTTTAAGAAAGTTTTCCTGCCTGATATTATCATGAGCATGTTATGAGGCCTGCTCTGGCTAGACTCACAAATACTCATTTTAATTTGAGGATAAGGTTACCATACTTACATGGATTTTAAGAGTGAGTACACAAGCTTCTTCAGGTCCAGCAGATCTACTTAGCAATATATGTGGTTTTCATTGAAAAATAAAAACGGTGCAAGATCCACTTCAAAGAGAAACTTTGTGCAAACTTCCTACAGCACCTTCTTGAAGGCACCACGCACCTTTGTTTGGTATGACAAGTTTTCTTCAGGGAGGTACAATAGTTGTAGCATTTCATACAGGTGCAATAACAGGTAGTAACAACTACTACTGTCAGACAGCATAAACTGCCCTCTCTCAATACAATACAGGTGTACCTCCAGACAATACTCCAATTAGTTTCTCTTTCGGCCCACACATGGAGCCATCAACATGGTATCATTATTCTTATGGTTTGCTCAGCAGATCACACCAAAGACTCCAACAGGGCTATTCTATCATGACAATGTCATGTTATTTATATAAACTCATCAGTCTATCTCTGTGACATGTGATCCTTTGCACTCTTGGGTCCCCACAGTAATGCATACACGAATGACACCATGAGAATTCTCAATACTTGCTTAACAAAGACCCAATGTTGCACCTTGACAGAATAAAGAAAACCATATGACCTGTTTCACCAGACTTGGACGCTGTCGGTATTTATTTTGCATTACTGATTTTTTTTACCAAGTGGACTCCTTGGAAGTGACGTGCGTCCTTTAAAGCCATGTGCTTTGTATGTCCATAAGTGGTGCCGCACCCTTTTTGTTGTCTATGACTTCTCAATTCTTTGATAGACCTGACATCACAGCTAGGAACAGCAGTGAAACACCCTGTCCTAGGTATACGGTACAACAAAGTCAAACCAATGTGATCAGAATGAAGCCATATGTTTCAAATCAGATGCAACAACATCTAGCAAATAAATGTTCTCAGACAATAAGCGAAAGATGACCAATTAAGGAAAATAGGTAAAGACCCTCAACTCTCCTAACATATCATACAATACTGTGCCCAGGTGGCAGACCTTCATTGTGAAAAGATGACGGTGCTTTGTGTAAACCAATGAATGGTGGACGCCAGGATCCCCTTTATTCTCCAACAGAGGTTTAAAAGCAACTGAGATTAAAGGTGTGTCCCAAGATTATGATATTGATGATTTATCCTTAGAATAGGTCAATATGAAATCAATGGAGGCTGACTCTTGGCACCTCTACAGATCAGCAATTTTTAGCTCTGACAAGGACCAGATGTACTAACTCCATACACTATGTAGTGTTCATTGACACCAACTGCAGCACCACTCCAAGGGCTGAGATGCTCTGCCCGGTTCTGTTCACTGTTTACATCCGGCTTCCACTGGAGATAGGAACTGATAATGAGTCAAGGGTCAGACTCATACTGATATTGATGAGCTAGCCTAGGGACATCATAAATGTTATAAATCTGGAAAACATTTTTAAGATAATAATAACAATGTACCTTCCAATGAAAACCTAGTAGGTCTCATGTAAGTTTTATGACCTATATATACTAGCATAGGAATAGATTACCTTTATACATATGGAGATTGTCATCGCCATAATAGGGAATAATGTTCAATATTCAAAGATTTCAACACGTCCTGACATTTCTTTGTCTTCAACTTATTCTTTCTCCAGTATGAAGAAGCGCCTGGCTGAACAGTCTAACTTTTCATCACATTTAATTAAGTCTACAATATCTGGAGTCATTTTTATGGTGCAAAAGACACAATAGAAAATAAACTTGGCCACATAAATAACAACTAACGCAACCACTTGTCATGCAATAAACCAGCACAAAGAAACACAGGAGAGTAAACCTGGCACAATGCAGGAGATGTTATTGAGAAAATACACTAGAGTTTTGGGTCAAGCGTCACTAAAGCTGGTGTATATACTGTGCATACGTGGTTTAAAGATTTTTTTCAAGTGTCCACATAAAATATGTGAATAAGTGGGGTCCTAGAATGCCACGTGCTTTAATGACGTGTGCCATAATTTTGAGATGTTTGCTGAGTCAACCAAGAATTGTCTACAAAGACGTCTTGACCTTCCCCCAGTGTGATAATCTCAACCATTGACTCTCTCCTCTCATGTTGTCTTCATTTTAGACAATGATTAATAAATGTTCCCCGGCAAGTTTTACTTCAATATACTTTGTCATTTTAAGAAAATGTCCAAGTCTTTGGAATGGAAAGTTGATTTTGCCCTTCCGATCCGGACCCATGCCCGTAGGCCTGTCCTGTACACAGCACATGTCAAAGTTTGCTCTAGGTGTTTATAGATATATAGATACATCTTACACAACAATGTTCTAATGAATGACCCAGCTTTGGTAGAGAATGACATACTGTAGACAATGGGATGAGCTGTAATAAACACATTGGGCTTGTACATTGGTAATGATGAGTGAGTAAGGTAGGAGTGGGTGCTGTCAGACCTGGATGTCATCACTATGCATCATAACTAGTAAGACTTGTAGAGTAGGCGTGATTGTCAACTCCAATCGTCATAAGTGTATTAGGTATACAGAAAAGTCTAAGGGGTTTGGTGACTGGCACAATGATAGTGGGTGACTTACTTTTCTATCAGATCCCACACAAGCCTTAAACAAGCAGAACAAAGCAATGTGTTGAGTATAATTCCCTGATTGGCAAAGCTGGAGCCCATCAGATGAGGAAGCAGCTATAATAGTGGAGCAGACCCCTCACATGGCCATGCCTGTGTACAGGGACTGCAGTGTATCCAGGCTCTGCAGCCTTCTGCAGTACAGACACAAACACTCAGCTGTGAACAGGCTGACAGCACTGCAGATCAGTGACAGCACCATCCACCTGCCTAATGCTCCTCAGCACCCAGGTGGGCACCTGCCCCATAGTCACCCAGGCCTGGAGCATGCACCTGACCACAGGCTGAGGAGGGCATCTGTCCACCTGCCAAGAACTCCTCATCTGCTCCAACAAGTCACACACTGAGGCAAGGAGAAGAGGTGACAACATCTGCATTACCTTACTACAGTGTGGAGATCCTCAGCTTCCTCTGTCCTCTAATGCTCCTCACTGATGTGCTGTATAGGGGATCTCCAGCTTCTAATTGATCCTAGTAATAATCCTCATTCCACGGGTCTCCATGCCAAGTCCTCCAGCCTGGGAAGGCAGAGTAGTTGGGAAGTAGAAGGATTGGTGGCTGTCAGGCAGCTGATTGTGAAGGGGAAGAAGAGAGCAGGAGGAGGAGCAGCAGGGAGGGCTGTCACTGAGATTAGGAACAACTCTGTGGAGCAGCACTGCCACCTCATAAGAAGGAAGGCAAGACCAGCCTCATCTCTCCTCCCTGAGCTCTTACGTTACATTGTGGCCGGCCTTCTCCTCCTCACACAGCTTCATTCTGCAGCACACACGGAGGAATACAGCAAGGATAATATATATATATACACACACTCACATCTGTCGTATCAATCACCATAGACAGTCAGTGCCATGTCCTGGAATCAGCAGACTCCCTGCAGACCCCTAGGAATGTTCACCTGTAATCCAGACACGAAAGGGTAACTTTATGTGCCAACATTGAGGTGTTTGATGCATTTTTTTGTCACCTTTTTCTTTTTACAAAACTGCATGTCTATCCCTCCCCCAGCAAAGTCTATGACAATTCTGAAGTGCTGTGCACACTAGGCTTTTTTTCCTTGCAGTTTTGGTGCAGTTTATGGTCAGGACAGAAGGATGAGTATAATTCACAATCAATAGTCATGCAGAACCCTTATGTTCTCACCAGGGGCGGACACAGACTGCAGTGGGCCCCTGTGCAAGACATTTTTTTGGCCCCTTCCCCTTCACAGTGCAACAAAGTTATATAAATATATAGATTGTAATACTTATAAATGTTACAAATTTGCATCCCTTGAAGTTGTTTTGATATATTTGATGTACTGATATATTGGATATGTTTATTATCTTGTCATCTTATACCTGCTGACTTAAAACCAATAAAAACCATTGGAATATAAATGCTGCACATTTTAGTGCAGGAAAATCTGCAGCATATCAATTCTTTCTGTGAGTTTTCCCACACTAAATGGCCTGTATATATAAAACGGAGGCTTTGCAGGGTTGTATTTATTATCTGGAGGCTACTGCTGGGCTGTATTTATTATTTGGAGCCCAGTTGCAGAATCCAAATAATATATACAGCCCAGCACAGCCTCTAAATGACATATAGAACCCAGCACAGCCTCCAGGTAATATATACAGCCCAGCATAGCTTCCAGGCAATATATACAACCCATCACAGCCTCTAGGTCATATATACAGTCCAGCATAGCCTCCAGGTAATATACAGTTCAGCATAGCTTCCAGGCAATATATACAGCCCAGCATAGATTCCAGGCAATATATACAGCCCAGCACAGCCTACAGGTAATATATACAGCCTAGCATAGCTTCCAGTTAATATATATAGAGCCCAACACAGCCTTCAGGTAATATATACAGCCCAGCACAGCCGCTAGATAATATATACAACATAGCACAGCCTTCAAGTAATATATACAGTCCAGCATAGCCTACAAGTAATATACACAGCACAAAACAAACTCCAGGCACTATATACAACCCAGCATAGCCTCCAAATAACATATACAGCCCAAGACAGCCTTCAGGTAATATATATAGCCCCCCCCCCCCAGTTCCATAATGCTCTCCCCCATATGCAGTCCTCCTTGTCAATAGTGCTTCCGCCCTATGGGGCCCTCCCATTCATGTAGCTTCTCCCCCATGTGGCCTCCATTCATGAAGGCTCTCCCCCTATGTGGTCCCCCATTCATGCAACCTCTTCCCCATGTGGCCCCCCATTCACCTTCATTCATGCAGCTTCTTCCCCCTTGTGGGCACTCATTCATGCAGCTTCTCCTCCCATATGGCCCCCACAATACATGCTGCTGCTCTCTAGTCTGTCTCCACAGCCCTTCTCCTGCACTCTTACCTGGAGCAGGAGGATCCCTGTCTCATAATGCTGCCGCGCTATCAATTCTGGTTCAGGCAGAGCTCAAGCTAAGATCCAGCCTCCATGGACATGGAACCCGAACGTTACAGCACGATCAATGCAGCGTCCCAGTACACAATGGATACTGGGATGCTGCCACTGCATCACTTGCCCTGCCATATCCACCCATGCAGGGCCAGCTCCAGGTTAGGTGGTCAGGTCCTTTAGCACATACTGCTATATATATATATATACATATATATATATATATATATATATATATATATATATATATATATATATATTAAAAAGGTTGTGGGCTGTAATATATTATATATATCCCTCGCAAATATAATCCCTACCATGCTGTCTCTCCCCCCGTGCGCTATCTCTCCCCCATTGAGCTGTCTTTCCCCCACTGAGCTGTCTCTCCCCCATTGAGCTGTCTCTCCCCCCATGTGCTGTCTCTTCCCCGTAGACCAGGGCCGGGACGATAGCTAGGCGACCATCTTGTGGAGGGCGCATTTTTTCCACATGAGGGGCCCATTGTCCGCCCCCTGGGGGGGCCCCGCACCCCTTGGAGGGCCCCGCGCCCCCTGGGGGGCCCCTTTCCGGCCGCCGGCGCCCGCGCCGGCCAGAGGGGAGGGAGGACGGGACTTCCTGTCCTGCAGCTCTGCCCGCCCCTCCTCTCCTCCTTACATCAGACGCACGCACGGAGGCCGCGGTGAGTGTTCAAAGGCGCGTGCCTCCCCCCGGCCCCCGCATACTAGGCCCTGTATACAGCACCACTGGGGCTGCTGTATAACCCTTGGGGCTGCTGTATAACCCCTGTGGCTGCTGTATAACCCCTGGGGCTGCTGTATTACCCCTGGGGCTGCTGTATAACCACTGGGGCTGCTGTATAACCCCTGGGGCTGCTGTATAACCTCTGGGGCTGTTGTATTACCCCTGGGGCTGCTGTATAACCCCTGGGGCTGCTGTATAACCCCTGGGGCTGCTGTATTACCCCTGGGCTGCTGTATTACCCCTGGGGCTGCTGTATAACCCCTGGGGCTGCTGTATAACCCTTGAGGCTGCTGTATTAACCCTGGGGCTGCTGTATTACCCCTGGGGCTACTGTATAACCCCTGGGGCTGCTGTATTACCCCTGGGGCTGCTGTATTACCCCTGGGGCTGCTGTATTACCCCTGGGGCTGCTGTATAACCCCTGGGGCTGCTGTATTACCCCTGGGGCTGCTGTATTAACCCTGGGGCTGCTGTATTAACCCTGGGGCTGCTGTATTACCCCTGGGGCTGCTGTATAACCCCTGGGGCTGCTGTATTACCCCTGGGGCTGCTGTATTACCCCTGGGGCTGCTGTATAACCTCTGGGGCTGCTGTGTTACCCCTGGGGCTGCTGAATTACCCCTGGGGCTGCTGTATAACCCCTGGGGCTGCTGTATAACCCCTGGGGCTGCTGTATAACCCCTGGGGCTGCTGTATTACCCCTGGGGTCTGTATATACCACTGGGGAGGCTGCTGTATACCACACTGCTGGGGGCTGTATACCTGTGTTGGGGTCCACCCTCGGCTTATACACGAGTCAATAGGTTTTCCCAGGTTTTGGGGGCAAAAGTAGGGGGGTCGGCTTATACACAGGTCGGCTTATACACGAGTATATACGGGTAGTAATCCTATAATGTCTGCTGGACATGGTATGAGGAGGTTTATGGCTCAGTTAGTACACTCCATACTTCATGGTAAGGGGAGGGTTTATGGCTCAGTACACACTCCATACTTCTTGTTATTAACTAGTTAATGCTCTCTTGTCCACCGCACTGCAGTTTCAAAAGAGGACAACAGCGAGACAAGCAGCAACATGGCATCAGAGAGTCCCTGACCTCGAAATAGAAGATCCTCAGATCCTGGTATTGTGACATAATATTAAGAATAATATTTTTTGCATTTATATTAGACTATGAACTCCACAGCACTTTACATACATCATGAACACTGTCCCCATTGGGGCTCACAATGTAAACAACCTATCAGTATGTCTCTGTAGTGTGGTTGGACGAACCTTTTATAGGTCCCCGTTAAATTAAATTTACTTTCAAAGTATGCTGACATTTTTATTCCCAGACATATTTCAGGGGGGGGGTCCCCGTTTGCCTTACCTGCCTAGGGCACCAAAATGCCTTGTCCCGGCACTGCCGTAGACACTGCCTTTCCCACCAGGCGCGCCATCTCCCCCCTCTCTGTGCATGTCTCTCCCCCCTGTACACAGTCTTTCCTCCCTCTGTGCATGTCTCTCTCCCTGTGCGGTCTCTCCTCTGTGTATGTATTCCATCTGTGCGCAGTCTCTCCCCCTGTGCACTGTCTCTCCCAGAGCCTGTCTCGCACCTGTGCCTGTTTCCCCCCGTGCGCTGTGTCTCTCCTCTGCACCTGTCTCCCCCCTGTGCCCTGTGTCTCTCCCTTGCACCTGTCTCCACCCTGTGTCCTGTGTCTCTCCCCTCACCTGTCTCCCCCCTGTGCATTGTGTCTCCCCCTTGCACCTGTCTCCTTCCTGTGCGCTGTTTCCCCGCTGCACCTTTCTCCCCCTGTGCGCCTGTCTCCCCTTGCATGCTGTGTCTCTCCCCTGCACCTGTCTCCCCCTGCATGCTATCTCCCCAAGTGTCTGTCTTCCCCCAGGCACTGTTTCACTCCTCTGCACCTGTCTCCCCCTGCACGCTATTTCCCCATGCACCTGTCTCTCTCTTGGGCACTGTTTCTCTCCCCTGCACCTGTCTCCCCCTGCACGCTATCTCCCCCCTGCGCACTGTGTCTCTCCCCTGCACTTGTCTCCCTCTGCATGCGATTTCTCCACTGCAACCTGTGTCTTTTCCCAGCACGCTATCTCCCCCTGTATGCTGTGTCTCCCCATGCACCTGTCCCCCCCCTGTATGCTGAGTTTCCCCCCTGCGTTTGTCTCCTTTCTGTGCGCTGTGTACCCCCTGCACCTTTCTCCCCCTGTTCACCTGCCTCCCCTGCGTGCTGTGTCTTCCTTCTGAGCGCTATGTCTCCCCCAGTACCTATCTCCCCCCTGCGCCTGTCTCCCCTCTGTTCACTGTCTCCCCGTGTGCTGTCTACCCTAGTACCATGTACTTTGCCCCTGGCAGGGCCCCCGCCCCACCCCCGGGTCCCCCGAGTGCTGCACCCCCCACCTCCAAGGTCCCCTAAGCACTTCCCCCCCCACCCTTGAGGTCCCCTCAGCACTTTTCCCCCCACCCCATCCCCAGGGTCCCCTGAGCACTGTACCCCTCACCCCACATTTGGGGTCCCCTGAGCACTGCCCCCCCACTCCCAGTGTCCCCTGAGCGCTGCCACACCCACCCCACCTCCAGGGTCCCTTTAGCACTGTAGCACCCACGCCATCCCCAGGGTCCCCTGAGCACTGCCCCCCCACCACACCTCTGGGGTACCTTCAGTGCTGTACCCCCCATCCACCCCTGGGGGCCCCCTGAACACTGGGGTCCCATGAGCACTGCTCCCCACCCCTGGCGTCCACTGAGTGCTATATCCCCACCTCCGGGGTCCCTTGAGCACTGCCACCCCATCCCACCTCCGGGGTCCCTTTAGCACTGTAGCCCCCACCCCCAGGGTCCACTGAGCACTGTACCCCCCACCCCACCTCCGGGGTCTGATCAGCACTGTCCCCCACCCCCGGGAGCCCCTGAGTGCTGTATCCCCACCTCCGGGGGTCCCTTGATCTCTGCCACCCCCATCCCACCTCTGGAGTCCCATTATCACTGTAGCCCCCACACCACCCCCAGGGTCCCCTGAGCGTTTTAACCCCCCACCCCACCTCCAGGGGTCCTTTGAGTGCTGGACCCCACCAACCACACCCCCAGGGGCCCCATGAATGCTATCCCCCATTCCCGGCGGCCCTCTGAATGCTGTCCTCCCCCTCTCTCCCTTCTAACCTCAGCCGCTGATTGCAGCCAGCAGCAGCAGCAGATCCCATTTCCTGTGTGTACCATGGTACAGAAAATAAAACTGCTTCAGCTTATTACACTCACACTGCAATGAGCGGCTGCCACTGAGGTTAGAAATGAGAGGGAAAACAGTGCTCCGGGGCACCCGGTGTTGGGGTGGGGGTTGCAACGCTCAGGTGCCCCTGTCAGGGGCAAAGTGTACAGGTTCCAGTGCCCTTCCCGGCGGTCCGGGTCCGGCATGGGTGTGCCAGGTGCTGACGTCGATGACAGGAACCCGCCCCTTGCTTACGCCAGCTCCACATATCCCATGTGGACAGCTAGAAGTGCTAGACCTTGGGGAGCCCCCCTCCATCTCGAGGCCCCAGTTCATTGCAGTGGCTGCACATGGGTTATGTCTGCCCCTGGTTCTCACCCTTAAGGCAGCGCACGTTCCTCCAACCAAGTCATCCTGGAGTACGGTAATAAATTTCAATGTAAGACAGCGTTCCACACAACTGGTACGTTCCAAAAACGAAGCTCTTTCTTCCATCATGTTAAAGTGCAACGTTTCAATCCACCATGCTCGACAAAGGTCCAAAATGGTGGACGGAAAGGTTGCACTTTAACATGGTGGAATGAAAACTTTGTTTTTGGAACATACCGGTTATGTGGAACGCTGTCTTACATTGAAAAGTATGAGCATGTCAATTGTTGGGGCATTTTGTAGCCCTCCCAGGCATTGACAATAGTGAAAAAAAACGTATGACCAAAAACGCACCAATAGGGTGCAATTTAACAGCGTTTCTGATGCAGAAAATTTCTGGACCTAGAAAGTAGCGTTGGCACCAAGCCTAAGGGTATGTGCACCCAATCAGCAGTCCAAGACACAGTGTCTCCTCCTGAGGGAAGCTGGTGATCTGCAGCTGCCCTGTGCCCACGATGTGTGTTAAGGGAAGGGTGGCATTAGGCTTAGGGCAGCCTAAGATTGTGTGTCCACCTACTAATTTAATTCTGCACCAAAAACACATCTCATGGCAGGCAAAACGCTGCATTTTTAGCATTCTAGGTGTGTTTTTCCGTGCGCTTCTTCTCATGTATTTCTATTCTATATGCTGAGAAAAATGAAGGTAAAGACCCTCTAAGAATAACTATGTTGCTTATTTTTTCTGCGCCAAAATCTGCAGATGAAAAAACCTGATCGTGGGTACAGCTCTTTAGAAAACTCATAGGGCCATTTCACACCTGCATTTGTGTCTGTTTGGCTTGCAATCCATTTTTGACAGCATGTGTGCCCAAAAACGCATTGCAAACGCATGCATTTTTGCCCCCATTAATTTCAATGGAAAACGCATTGAAAACACAAGTAAAAAGATGGCTGCCGGGAAAGGGAGGCTCTAGGCACTTGGGCACCATCCATCGCATCCAAGCTAGCCTGTCCTCCATATACACACTCATCCTCACCGCTGTCACACCCGAGCACCCCACCATCCACCTGGACCACAAATTCCACTCTGTGGCCGCCCCAACGTGTGGCCAGTGGCCGTGCCCTGCGGCCCTGACCTTGCCGGCGCCTGGGCGACTCCAATGGCGCTGAGCTTCTCCTCTCCTACTCCTCTCACCCGGAGGACCCTCGCCGCCGCTCCACCAGGATCTCCAGCAGCGCCCGGTGGCCACCTGGTGTTGCAGCTGGAACTGGAGGCTGCACGATCCGCCGGGCGCCACATGCGGGGCCTGCAACCGCGGCTCTCCCACTATCGTCCTGCCTCTCCCTATAGCGGTGGTCCCGTGCCTGCCATCCCAGCTGCTCCTAGGACTCCCGGCAGTTCCAGCAGGTGAGCGGCCCCAGCACCACTCCATCGTGACTGTCTTCTGCGGCCCCGCTGTCGCTGCCAGCTGCCACGTGTGGGGCCCGCGACCACACGAACCTTGTACTGGCTTCATCCCACCGGCGGCCCTCCCAGCTCCACTCCAGTAAATCCTGCAGCCAGCAGCAGTGCACCCGCGGCTGTCATTGAGGGCTGCTCCTGTGTCCCCAGACAGGTCAAGTGGTTGGGCGACCTCCCCCAGCACTGCTCCTCCAGATCGTCCTCCACCACTTCCCCGCTGCAACCACCGGGTACCAGGAGTGAATCTGAGGCCGCAAGAGTCTGGCACAAGCTCCATCCCACTGACGCCCTCCCAGCACCGCTCCAATAAGTCCTCCCTCCACACTGCATCGCATCCCTGGCTGCACTACACCCCTGGCTGCACCTCATCCCTGACCGCATCTCATCCACGGCTGCACCTCATCCCTGACTGCATCTCATCCGCGGTTCCATCTCATCCCTGGCTCCATCATGTTCCTGGCTCCACCACATCTGTGCCTCCATCACATCCCTGGCTGCATCTCATCCCTGGCTGCATCTCATCCTTGGCTCCATCTCATACCTGGCTGCATTTCATCCCTGGCTGCACCTCATGTCTAGCTGCATCTCATACCTAGCTGCATCTCATCCATAGCTGTATCTTATCCCTAGCATTGCATCTACAACTGAACTCTGGCTGAACCTCATCACCCTGCTTCACCTCATCCCTATGTGCTTTGCATTCATCTGGACTCTGTATGCCTCCATTTGCAACTGAACCCTGGCTGCATCTCATCACCCTACTGCATCCCATCCCCATGTACTGTGTATCTGTTTGACTTTGTAAGACTTTCACCACACAGGACATCCCCGTTGCATCAGTCCTCCGGCTGTATCCCATCCATACGTGCTTTGTAATTTCCTGGACTTGATTGGTCTTCATCCACTTTGCATACCCTTCCTGCTGCACCTGTCCCCCTGTCACTCCTGACCCCTGCCTCAATATCATCCCCCTTCCTGCTGCACCTGTCCCCCTGTTGCTCCTGACCCTTGCCTCCATCCCATACCCCGGCTGCATCTCCTCCTCGCAGACGTTGTTGCTCCTCCCCGCTGCAGCTGTTGCCCTGTTGTGAATTCATAGATGAAGAATGCTGTTTGTGAGCTCTCTCCTGTTGTTGTTGTTGGTGATGCAGCTGGCTTTGTTTTGGAGAGTTCCTCAGCTGATCTTGATGATTGGCAGTCTACTTCAGATTGGAGCATATAATGGGCCCGTCACACGGGGAGATGTCGCCGGCGATGTCGCCGAGATCTTCCTGTTCAGGCGATGTTGAAGCGACATTGCCTGTGCGTCGCCGCGTGTAACGCGGCAACTGAATGGCGATTAATCTCTGTTTCTAAGTTCAGAGATTTCCCAACAGTGTCGGGAAATCAGGCGATCTAGCTTGAGCGATCCGTATGCCTACTGCCGTGTGACGCGGCGATAGCAATGGCACAGGCTATGTCTGTGTTCAGGCAATCCATTCGTTATGCCACATTGACGGTGAGGTGGTGCTGTGTGACACGGCGATCTGAAAAGCCAACATCGCTTCAAGGTTGTTTCAGGCGATTCCTGAATCGCCGGTTCGCCCTGTGTTGACGGTAAGATTGCTACGTGTGACGTCTCACGAGCGATGCTGCAGCGATGTGCGCGTTCATGAGATCGCCGTAACATCGCCGGCGATATCTCCCCGTGTGACGGGCCCATAGGTGGTTGGATCTGATCAATCTCTGCCAGTTGTAATAATTCCTGGAGGTGTCCACATCTCTCCCTGGTTTCTCCCTGCTCTGCTGAATCCTTGCAAGCTAAGTGAATGGATTTTTGTTATTTTGTGGCACACATGTTGTGTGCTTGAGGATCTGCTTATGGTTTGTCTTGCTGTGAGCTGTGGGTTGATATTTAGTCTGCATATTTGTTTACCTGCTCTCAGTTAGGAAGTTTTCTTCCTAGGTATAAATTGCTATTCACTGTTGTCTGCTGCTTCCAGTTCTGCTGGTGTTAGAACCTATTTATTCTAATTTGATTCACAGAAGTTCCTGCCGATATAGAGGGCGGCGAGTCTTAGCAGACTCAGGGTTATTTTTTGGTACTATCTGCTGTTGGAGGTTTTTGATAGTATTTTTAATACTGACCGCAATAGTATTCCATCTTGTCCTTACTATCTAGCTAGTGTGGCCTCTTTTGCTAAACTCTATTATCTGCCTGTGTGTGTTTTTTACTCTCCTGTTTCCCAGTCAATATCCGTGGGGGGCTTGCTATTCTTTTAGGGTTCTGCTCTGAGGCAAGATAGACTTTCCTGTTTCCATCTTTAGTGATAGCTACAGTGTTGGCCAAAAGTATTGACACCCCTGCAATTCTATCAGATAATACTCAGTTTCTTCCTGAAAATGATTGCAATCACAAATTCTTTGGAATTATTATCTTCATTTAATTTGTCTTCAATGAAAAAACACAAAAGAGAATGAAGCAAAAAGCAAAACATTGATAATTTCACAGAAAACTCCAAAAATGGGCCGGACAAAAGTATTGGCACCCTCAGCCTAATACTTGGTTGCACAACCTTTACCCAAAATAACTGAGATCAACCGCTTCTGGTAACCATCAATGAGTTTCTTACAATGCTCTGCTGGAATTGTAGACCATTCTTCTTTGGCAAACTGCTCCAGGTCCCTGATATTTGAAGGGTGCCTTCTCCAAACTGCCATTTTTAGATCTCTCCACAGGTGTTCTATGGGATTCAGGACTGGACTCATTGCTGCCCACCTTAGAAGTCTCCAATGCTTTCTCTCACACCATTTTCTAGTGTTTTTGAAGTGTGTTTTGGGTCATTGTCCTGCTGGAAGACCCATGACTCTGAGGGAGACCCAGCTTTCTCACACTGGGCCCTAAATTACCGTATTTTTCGCTTTATAAGACGCACCTGATTATAAGACGCACCCCCAAATTTGGTGAAGGAAAAGAGGAAAAAAAATAATTTTTAATGTTAAATGGGGTCGGTCTTATAATGCCAGTGTCTGTCTTACAAATCATATACCGTATATGAGGACTAGAGTTGGGGACCTCTGTACTATGTCACCTCACGTTCGCGTCATTCCGTAGCCCCGCCCCTTTCATGACGCGGCCGCCCTGAAAACACAGGGTGAAGGCCAGAGGAGGCGGGCATCATCATTCCATGGGCGGCGGCAGAAGAACAAAGCCCCGCCCATAGAGGGATCGTGAAAGATTTTGAAGAATGCCGTAACTATAGAACTTTATTACTGTAATCTGTTGATGCCACATTTAGCGATAATTCTAACAGAGGGGTGCAGGCACCCCTCTGTACAGATACGGGGGGCGGGAGGTAGGGGAACATGCACGGAGCTCAGAGGAGCCCGTGCCATGTGGACTTTACAGTAGAAGCCCAGCAGAGTGGGCGGCCGGTCTATAGGGGGGTCTAAGCCCCCCTACAGACCTGAATCATTCCTTTAGGCACTAAATTTAACACTTTAACAGACATAGGACAGTTTGCTTATCCCGGCAATAGCCGGGATCAGCAAACTATGCAGTTGCCGGATGGCTCAGGATTACACATCCTGAGCCATCCGGTTACTGCAGTGCGGTACAGAGAACCGCTGCGAAAACTGCTGCCTGCATGATTTTTAACGCAGGCAGCAGTGCCGGATACGGCCACCGGATGGCTTGTGAAGCCATCCGGTGTTTAGCATTGGCTCCTATGAGGAGCGTTTCCTGATCCGGTTTTGAGCTTTTTGAAAGCTCAAAACCGGATCCGGATTTTGAAAAAAAAACGGGAATGTGACCCTGGCCATACTCAGATATTAGTTCATTTGAGGTGAATTTTATTGTAACACCCATGAAAAAGACACTGGTGAGGGAGGCTATGCAGGTGCCCACTCACACACCTCCATCAATAAGCAGCAAGTTTACAAATTACATCAAGGTCTCCGCCATGATACATAGTTATACCCATCAAAAAGAGAGTCATCATCATACAGTTGTATACACTGATATTGAAATGATCCAAGCTTTACAGTCTAAGGCAACGGTCACATTTAGAATGTAAAATGCGGTTACCGCATCCAGATCCAAATGCGGTAATCTCATGTACATTCAGACACATTTTGCATTCTAAATGTGTCCCTAAACCAAATTCGGATGCGATAATCTCATGTGCATTCAGACACATTTTGCATTCTAAATTTGTCCCTAAACCCTCATCCGGTAACCGGATTGCTCCTTAATGTGCAATCCAGTTGCTGGATGCTTAGTTCATCCCTGCTGTTTCGGGGATGAACAAAGGGTTAATGTGTTAAATATATGTAGGCAACATGTCTCCAGGTAGTGTCCTCCCTAGAGACATGTTGTCCAAATACACTGGCATGTTAATGGTTAACAGCTTGTATTACTATATCACCGCTACTTGTCGACTTTTAAAACTTATGAATGAAAGCCGGCGGCTCCTCTGTGTAGTATCAGTACGTAATGTGCGTAAGCACCAGGGACAGCTCCTTATTGAGGATGCTGCCCTGCAATGTGCTTATGCACATTACGTACTGATACTACACAGAGGAGCCGCCGGCTTTCATTCATAAGTTTTAAAAGTCGACAAGTAGCGGTGATACAGTAATACAAGCTATTAACCATTAACATGCCAGTGTATTTGGACAACATATCTCTAGGGAGGGTGGACACTCCCTGGAGACATGTTGCCTACATATATTTAACACATTAACCCTTGTATGAAGATGATGACTCTCTCTTTTTGATGGGTATAATTATGTATCGATGCGGAGACCTTGATGGAGGTGTGTGAGTGGGCACCTGCACAGCCTCCCTCACCAGTGTCTTTTTCATGGGTGTTACAATAAAATTCAACTTAAATAAACTAATATCTGAGTATCTACTCTTTTCGTTGTTTTTGATTTTCAGTTCTAGGATGCATAAATCACTTATAAATGTATTAAATCATATCTGCTCTTCAGCTCTCACCCCTCCCTCAGGGGTCCGATAAAATCAGCTTAATGCTGCAGCTGTGACAGGAGGTGTGTCGGAAACGTAAACCCTGGGGCTACCTGGATCATCTTACATTCTCGCCCCCTCACACTTCTATATGGACAGTGGACGTGTCAGGAGGTGTGGCCACCGATCTTATGCTCACACTGCAATCCTGTCCCTGATATACTATCCTATGGCTAGGGTCACACATACCAGACTTTTTTGCTTCAGGTCTGTTTGTGTAGCAAAATTTTGCATTTTTTTTCTTGAGTCCCAAAAACGGATCCGTTAACGGATTGTGCACTTTCAAAAAATGCATGCAGTTTTATGCAGCAGCCCAAAAACGCTGCTAGCAGCGTTTTTGGGGTCCGTTACAAAAACGGATGCATTTTTCTAAGGGCTCTAAAAAGCGGATTTGGATGTGTGACCCTAGCCTATGTAATGTAATAATAATAATAATAATAATAATAATAATACAGCTTTATTTATATAGCGCCAACATATTCCGCAGCGCTTTACAATGTAGGGTTAGAGTACAGAAGATATAATACAGTAAGTAATTACAGTAGAGAATACAGTACAATAATTGGATACAAAACAATAGGCATAGAATCCATGTAAAAAAGAAAATGCAATAAATAAAGCAAGAAATGAAGGTGACCCTGCTCAAAAGAGCTTACAATCTATGACGGGATAGGGGTTGCACAAGGTACAGGGGCTTATTGCACTGATGGTCCAGGCATCTTGAGGAAATGGGCATAGAGATAAGCTTACATGGATGGTCATTATACAATCTGTGTAGACCTTTTTTGGTTTGGTGGAGTTTGTAGAAGAGTAATGTCCAGAGGGATAGCCCATTTCACTGTCTACAGTACAAAGGACTTCTATTAGGGAGTATGATAGGCCACCTTAAAAAGATACATTTTTAGGGATCGTCTGAAGCCATGCAAGTTGTGGATAGTCCTGATTTCTTGGGGTAAAGCATTCCAGAGTTTTGGTGCAGCTCTGGAGAAGTCTTGGAGCCGGGAGTGGGAGGATCGGATTAGTACAGATGTCAGTCGAAGGTCATTTGAGGAACGTAGAGAACGGGTGGGGTGATAGACAGAGATGAGGGAGGAGAGGTAGGGGGGTGCTGCATTGTGAAGAGCTTTGTGGGTGAGAAGAAGCAATTTGAATTTGATCCTGTAGTATACGGGCAGCCAGTGCAATGACTGGCACAGAGCAGAGGCATCTGAGTAACGATTGGCCAGATGGGTGATCCTGGCTGCTGCATTAAGGATGGACTGGAGAGGAGAAAGTCTGGTGAGGGGGAGGCCGGTTAATAGAGAATTGCAATAGTCAAGGCGGGGAATGGATGAGGGCCACGGTGAGGGTTTTTGTTGTTTCCAGGGTGAGAAAGGGGCGGACTCTAGAGATATTCTTCAGGTGTAAGCGACAGGAGCGGACGAGAGATTGTGTGCGGTTTTCAATTAAAATAGCAGTAATGTCACTAGGCAGATATAAATACACACAGTGATCTTTTGCTATATGGTGGTGCATGTCTGTGTATTTATCCATCATCTCTCTGTAAATCTGTCTATTATTATTATTATTATTATTATTATTTATTTATATAGCGCCATTAGGTTCCATGGCGCTTTATATGAGGATGAGGGAGACAAGAACAAGTACACTAAATCTAGGCGATCAGGACGTACAGGTACAGGAGGGGCAGGGACCCTGTCCACAAGGGCTCACAGTCTAAGGGGGGCTGGTTAGGATACAGTAGGATGGGGAATGTCAGGTATGGGGCGGTCGCCTGGGTCTCATGGCAGGTTGTAGGCTTGACGGAAGAGGTGAGTCTTCAGGTGACACTTGAAGCTTCTCAGGGTAGGCGAGTATCTGACGTGTTCAGGCAGGGAGTTCCAGAGTAAGGCAGATGCCCGGGAGAAGTCCTGGACTCGGTTGTGCGAAGAGGTGATGAGGGGGGAGCAGAGGAGGAGTTCTTGGGAGGAGTAAAGGTTGCGTGAGGGTAGGTATCGGGAGACCAGGTCAGAGATGTATGGTGGGGCCAGGTTGTGTATGGCTTTGTACGCCATGGTTAGTGTTTTGAATTGGGATCTCTTGGAGACGGGGAGCCAGTTAAGGGCTTGGCAGAGGGGGGAGACAGGGAAGTAGCGGGAGGACATATAGATGAGTTGGGCAGCAGAGTTGAGGATAGACTGGAGAGGTGTGAGGGAGTTAGCCGGGAGGCCATTGAGAAGGAGGTTGCAGTAGTCAAGGCGGGAGATGATAAGAGCATGGATGAGTGTTTTAGCGGTGTTGTGGGTGAGGAAGGAGCGGATCTGTGAGATGTTCTTGAGCTGGAGCCGGAGGGATGTGGTGAGGGCCTCGATGTGGGGCTTGAAGGATAGGGGGGAGTCAAGGATTACCCCGAGGCACTTGGCTTGGGGGACTGGGGAGAGGGCACAGTCGTTGATGCATATGGATAGGTTGGGAGGTGGAGTGGAATTTCTTGGGGGGAAGACTATGAATTCAGTTTTGTCCATGTTGAGTTTAAGGAAGCGAGCAGAGAAGAAGGATGAGATGGTGGAAAGGCATTGTGGGATTTTCGAGAGTAGGGAGGCGATGTCAGGGCCGGACAGGTAGATTTGGGTGTCGTCGGCGTAGAGGTGGTACTGGAGGCCATAGGACTCGATGAGTTGCCCTAGGCCGAGAGTGTAAATGGAGAAAAGTAGGGGTCCCAGGACCGAACCTTGGTGGACTCCGACAGAAAGGGGGTAGCGTCTTATCTTATCTTAGGGTACCGTCACACACTGCCATATCGCCGGCGAGATCGCTGGCAATTCCCGAATTCGATGATGTGGAAACCACATAGTATGTGCGTAGTGGCGTGTGACTGGGCGATTCAACGGCGAGAAATTGCTGGTGGAGCGTCGCCTGATTGCCCTGCACTACAGTGAAATCAGGCGATATCCACCAGGCGATTTCAGCGCATCGTGCCGTGTGACAGGGCGATAGCGACGTACACAGTGATCCTGAAATAAATCCCGTAGGCGTGCTTGGATGTTGTTTTTTTCACGCCGGATCTGTGGTGATTGGTGGGTGGTATTGCATTCCAATTGGCTGGCGTGTCCGAGGTGCCTTATTTGATGACCCGTGCGTTCATGCAAGGCTGACCAATGGGAACGCAGTTCCTTCCACCAATTGCAGTGATAGGGGCGCAGTGAAACCCACTCTAGCACGCCCCTATCAAAACAGTATGCCAACATCGCTGCTACGATTGTGGTGTGTGACACGAAGATGTGAGAAGGGAAGATCGCTTCCAGTCTTCTGCAGGCGATTTCTGGAATGCAGGATTGACGAAGATCGCACGCGAGATCGCTACGTGTGACAGTTCCACAGCGATCAGGAAAAAATGCCCGAAACGTGCGCGCTCATGTCAAATCGCCAGCGATATGGAAGCCATATGACGGCGTCTGATGTACCTTTAAGGTACTATCACACGCCGCCATATCGCCGGCGAGATCGCTGGCAATTCCCAAATTTGGCGATGTGGAAACCACATCGCATGTGAGTAGTGGCGTTTGACTGGGCAATTCTACGGCGAGAAATCGCTGTTGTAGCGTCGCCTGATTGCCCTGCACTGCAATGAAATCAGGCGATATCCACCAGGCGACTTCAGCGCATCGTGCCGAGTGACAGGGCGATAGCGACGTACACAGTGATCCTGAAATAAATCCCATAGGTGTTGTGAGGCACCGCCGGCATGCTCCCATGACCGGGGTGCATCACATGCAGGATCAGTATAGGATCCTGTTCACATGAGCCGGTTTTTACCGTAGTGTTCTGTGTAATCATGTCCGCCACCCAGGGTGTCATGCCTGAAGGAAACATGAGACCAATGAGCGGCTGAGAGTATTATGTGTACTGTGTGAACCTACCCAGAACACAGGGAGTTAAACAAGCTGTGTGACTGCTGTAGAGATCAGGCACATAGATGAGCAGCTGTATAGGAACTAGAGGAGGCTGATTACTAGCAGCCAAGTGGTTGTGTCTGTGTGGGTGTGGCAGGCACGATAAGAGCCTGCCAGCTGAGTGAGTGAGGGAGTTCACAGACTTCTGAGATTCATTCAGCCTGAATCCAGGGAGAGATTCAGACCAGAGATACAGATCCAGTCTTTGTGAGGGAATGAGAGAGATAGTCCAGACCGACATGATGGGAGATGGTAAAGGGAGCGTGCTAGCTCTATACTGGTAGCTAGGACCGGGGACGTGACAGCTCCTGGAGTGGGGAAGCGATGGCGGACCCAGGTGGTCGTTGGTCCGGACGTGGTGCGAAACATGTCCGGTAAGGAGCCCTTGGGGATGCTTGGTTAAGCTGTGACCTCAGGTAGCGAGACCCGGATCCGTGCCCGGTAAGACGGCAGTTTCCGTGTGATGGAGTGAGCTGTGTGTCATGTGTGAATCATGCTGGGCGGGCATAACCGCCGATGGGTCTGACTAGGCAGTCGGTAAAGGACCCGTGGACGTATGTGAGGGCTTAGGTAAAATTGCCCTGGATGAGAGACGATGGCCTATGAGTAAGAGCCATGTATAATGTTGTGGAAGAGACCCAGCCAGTATGGATGATAGATTGAAGGCGATCCGTCCTGGGTGGACGAGAGGGAAGCTTGCTTGCTGCATGCAGGAGGCACCCATCCTTCAATAGTATGTATGTACCTGTGGCCAGACGCAGGGGTTAAGAAGGCTCCAAGAAAGGGTAACCAGTCGTTGACCTGGAGACCTGCCACAAGATGGGGGTTTGGTGGCGGCTGGTGGCCCGTACCGTCGTTAGGAGGCCATGGTGACGCATGGTTAGCCCAGGTTCTACAGTTGACCAGGTCCCTGTCATGGAGGAGCCACAGTCCATGCATGGATTATGATGGACTGTGAGCGGGGTGAAGAGGCACGTGGTCCATGAATGTAGTAGGATGGATCACATTTGGTATGGAAGGTCCCGGTCAGGCTGGAGTCCTGACTACTGGTTAATATTGAGTCATCACGCTGGGTAACTAAAACCGGGCGGCTGGTACCGCCATTAGGACCCACAGGGCTTGTTGACAAGGGTGGATACTTATGTGAGATAAATGTTGTTATTTTAAAGGTATGTAATATAACGTGTAAAGTCATGGTCTATGTGACGGGTTGCTATATGTAATAATGTAATATGTGTTATGCATGATACCCGTCTTATCTATGTAAGAAAATAAACGGGTGATTATTTATTACAGTAGAAACAGGTGTTGGCGTCATTACGCAGCAAGTGAGTCCCCCGGCTCGCTACCCTACAGTGTGCTTGGATGTTGTTTGTTTCACGCCGCACCTGCGGAGATTGGTGGGTGATACTGCGTTCCAGTTGGCTGGCCGTGTCCGAGGTGCCTTATTTGATGACCCGTGCGTTCATGCAAGACTGACCAATGGGAACACAGTCCACCAATTGCAGTGATAGGGGCGCGGTGAAACCCACTCTAGCATGCTACTATCAAAACAGTATGCCCACATCGCTGCTACGATTGTGGCGTGTGATGCGGCGATGTGTGAAGGGAAGATCACTTCCGGTCTTCTGCAGGTGATTTCCGGAATGCAGGATCACCGAAGATCGCACGCGAGATCGCTACGTGTGACAGCTCCACAGTAATCAAAAAACAGTGCCCGAAATGTGCGCACTCACGTCAAATCACCAGCGATATGGAAGTGACGGTACCTTTATGTAATCATCCATCCATCATGTGTATTCATCAATCCATCCATCCTATGTATTCATCCATTCATGCATCCTATATTCATTCATCCATCCATCCATCCGTCTATCCTATGTATTCATTCATCCGTCCATCCATCCTATGTATTCATCCATCCATCCATCTATCCATCCATCTATCCTATGTATTCATCCATCTATCCATTCATCTATCCTATGTATTCATTCATCCATCATTTCATTCATCCATCCATCCATCCTATGTATTCATCCATCCATCCATCCATCCTATGTATTCATCCATCCATCCATCCATTCATCCATCCTATGTATTCATTCATCCATCTTATGTATTCATCCATCCACTCACCCATCCATTCATTCATCCATCTATCCTATGTATTCAAACATCCATCTATCCATCCACCCTATGTATAAACCATACATCCTATCTATTCCTTCATCCATCCATCCATCCATCCATCCTATGTATTCATCCATCCACCCATCCCCTCCATCCATAAAGCCATTCATCCATCTATTTTATGTATTCATCCATCCATCTATCTATCCATCTAAAGGTACCATCACACGCCGCCATATGGCTTCCACATCGCTGGTGATTTGAACTGAGCGCGCACATTTTGGATACTTTTTTCACATCGCTGTGGAGCTGTCACACGTAGCAATCTTCGGCAATGATGCATTCCGTAAATCGCCTGCAGAAGACTGAAAGCGATCTTCACCTCATACATTGACACGCCACAATCGTAGCAGCGATATGGGCATAGTGTTTTAATAGGGGCATGCTGGAGTGGGTTTCACCGCGCCTCTATCACTGCGTTTGGTGGACGGAACTGCGTTCTCAATGGCAGCCTTGCGTGAACGCACGGGTCATCAAATAAGGCGCCTCGGACACGGGCAGCCAATCGGAACGCAGTATCACCCACCAATCGCTGCAGATGCAGTACGAAAAAAAACACATCCAAGCACGCCTACTGGATATATTTCAGGATCGCTGTGTATGTCGCTATCGCCCTGTCACACGCCACAATCCACTGAAATCGCCTGGTGGATATCACCTGATTTCACTGCAGTGCAAGGCAATTTCTCGCCGTAGAAGCGCCCAGTCACACTCCGGAATTGCCAGCGATCTCGCCGGCGATATGGCGCCGTGTGACGGTATTTTTATATATTCATCCATTCATCCATCCATTCTATGTATTCATTAATCCATTCATACATGCATCTATCCTATGTATTCATCCATCCACCCATCTATCCATCCTATGTATTCATCCATCCACCCACCCATCCATCTATCCATCCTATGTATTCATCCATCCATCCAGCCATCCATGACACTGGCAAGCTGTATGGGACCATGCTCCTCCGGGTCCTCATGCCTGCCACCATCTACCTTAGTGGCCAATTTTATACCTTGTAGGAAACCCTTGGTGATGCCAGCACGTGGCGTGACATTGCTGAGTTCTCCTCTAGCTCGAGGTCCATGATGCTGTGATGCCTCAGGATCGGCACTTACCATGGAGCAGCTAGCACCCACCATGTTATAGTCTGTTGTAACCTTGGCAGGTGGCACACACATAGTATTGTCTCAGATCTAGTAAACACTGAGTTCGATCTTCAAAACTAGTGAGAGGAATGATTCCTCAACCCAGATCACTAATGTCCTATGATCCCACCGCTTTGCCACCAATTGTCACAAAAACTTAGTCAGGACCTGCAGCTCTCTGGTGCCCACTTATCCTGATGGCCAAACCCAATATTGATGGAGGATAAGCAAAGGAGCCCAGCTGCCCTATTTTATGTCGTCTACTGCGGTACATGCTGTGACATGATGTATATACACCACCAGTTCCTGCCAGGAACGTATATATACCTTGATCCAGTCACCCTCAGGCCCACAATATCACATAAATACAAAAATTATGCTGCCACCACCGACCTCTTCAGGTGGATCGGTAACCTGTTTGGTAACGTGAAATAGTTGGAATGTGCATCATAGAACAAGAAAAACGAAACTAAGCAAATTTATAAAGTTTTACTCCGAAAAGTTGGAAGTGTTTACAAAAAGATATACAAGATATTACAAAACAGACAATTTACATATATGCATAAAACAGTTATCAAAATAAAAGGAATTAAAATAAGAAATTGCAAAACCTGTGCCATGCGGTGCCAACTTAGATTCACTGGGGGAACAGCTTCCCAGAAATGATGTGTGATTCCTCCACGAAGCATTAGTGTCGTGCTGCGTCTGACATCCCAGGGTGGAATGAGCCCAAAATGGACGCTTTTATTTTATGTAATGAGACAGAAAACCAGAAAACTATCACTTTGTTTACCTCACCGGTTGTCTAGATTCTGTAGACCCACCTAGCTGGACAAGATTCAAATCCTATATTTTTCCATACCTTTGGATTGGATGCTCCCACTTCCAAGATATGTATATCATGTTTACCTTCACTAATTTACATGATGCTGGATACCAAATATGATATGTCTATGATGTTCAGTAGGTCAGAACTCATTTCCCAGGTTTCTGACCCGTTTCCAGACATATCAGATATAGCATTAAAACCGAAAAAAGGTAAACATTACAAAAAATGATTTATGGAATTTTGACATGAACGTGTCTTATTAAATTTGACATTAAAAGACTGTAACTTAAGACAAAAGGATTCAGTAAGGACAAAACCAGATCAGACTAGCTGACCTCTGCTTAGCCATATGTTTATGGTAGAGGGATCGTAAAGATTCCAAATATGGGAGGGGGGACGGAGAGAAGGGCTGCCTGTAGAATCTGGTCTCCAGAAACCCGTGGTGGGGGAAAGTCTTATGTCAGTTTTGGCTGTGTTCCTACACCCATGAAAATAATTCATATTTTCCTAACACTGAGTCTGTCCACTCCTTCTGCGTCTTCCTGCACTACCACCACCATCATCTACACAGACTCAAATACTAAACCCTGGGAGAAGAAGGAACATCCAGCTCCCGGAAAATTATGCGATTGGAGGATTTTATTTGTAAATTAGCATCAGGCTTCAATATTCACAGCACATACATAGGCTCATATAACATGCATTAAATACGGCAGAGAGCATCGCCACGGCATCGCGTTTCGAACATAGTCCTTTATCAGGCTTGATAAACGCGTTGCCGTTGTGACACTCCCTGCTGTATAATTCTTCTATTGCATTTGTACGGTGTCAGGACGCAGGTCCGTGCATACCGGAGTCTACGTGGTGAGCTGATTAACCCTTCATTTGCGTACTAAGCCCTGAGGACCCGCTCCATCTGGGGAGTGATGCATCTAGCTACATATACATCTATTCCCCAGGGTCACTACAAGCAGCGCTGGTCATCCTGATGAGAATCCATGGATGGCGTCTTGATAAACTTTATTCCCTGTAAATATCCCCTTTTTATGCTCAGTCATGGCCACGGCCTCTTGAGTTGCCACTGTGACCATTGAACAGACTGATACCCCCAGAGTGTCTGAGTACCCCCGGCCTTTGTGGCCGATGCATATACACAGCACTATACTGAATATTCAGGTCCACACTATATACATACATTATATAGATACACTAATACAGCATGTAGTGTGAACCTGTATATAGAGTACAGTTTTGTATAGAGACACACAGATAGACACACAGACATCATACTCATCAGCAGCAACTCCATCTTGACTCCTTTGCATCCTGCTGGCGTCCGTGCAATTTCCACGGCTGTGATGGACAGGAGAGGGGGCTCGCTCAAAGGTGAGATGGTGAGGCCCAGAGGACACTGGCATTAGAGGGGGCCCATAAAATAGGTTAGGGGGTGGGTCCAGTGAAGATTGGGTCCCACAACCTAACCTCTCCTTCGAGCCCCGTCTCCTGTAAATCACCGCCTCACAGCTGTCACAGTAGTCAGACCCTGTCGGCGGCCCTACTTGCAGATGCTATGCAATTTTATATCTACAGAATGCCAATTCTTTCAGCATTTTTGCTGTAGATTTCATCCATACAAATGAGTAGGAAAAAATCTGTACCAAAAAACGCATGTTTCTAACACATCAAAACTGATTAAAAAAAGCTGTAAAAATACACATAATTTATACTGTTTTTTTCATGCCAAGATATTTACAAATGGTGAATAGATTTCTGCACAAATGTTTGCACATACCCTTATTATGAAAGACTTATGTTGGTTGGGGCCCTATTGGAGATTTTGCATAGGGGCTCTCAAGCTTGAAGTTGCAACCATGCATCTGTCTAGTACATGGGTAAAACATTGATTAATTACAATCCGGCACTTACATGGTTACAGGAGGACACTTGCATATGAATTATTTATTAAAAATGCATCATCCTAGAAACTCAAGCTTTGCAAACAGGAAGCAGCTGAAGGTAAATATTTGTACATTTAACCTGATATGTTACCAGCAATAACACAACTATAACATTTTAATAAATTCTGATTTTCACATTTATTCACCAACATAACAGAAATAAGGCCCGTTCCCACGATCAGTGTTTGCAGGGTTATGAATGCAGCCAGTTGTCGTTATGTCCAAAACACTGCACTCTACAGTACAACCACAGTGGATGGATTTATAGAAATCCCATGTCCACTGTGCTTGTTTTCTCCATAGAGTAAACTGACCGGCAGGGCAGCTTCCTGGCTGCAAGCACAACAATATATTGCTGCAGAGATGGAGGCGATCCTGGCAAGTGAATGTAGCCGCCCTGCCCCGAACACTGACCGTGGGCACAGGGCGGCTTCGTTCATCTGCAGAGATCACTGTCTTCATCACGTAGCGTCTTCTTATTGTGTGCACATAGCCTAAAGGTATCTTTACACGCCGCAACCGCGGTGAGGAATCTGACCAGCTACATGTCGCCCTGGCACCATCGGCGTCAAATTTGCCTCCCAGTTGCGGCGTGTAAATTGGGAATTTGGCGGCGATAAAAAACCTGTCGCCTGGTTCCAATTACAGAGCACTGATCCAAAATCAGAGGCAATCATGAAGGCGACATTCCTGGCTTTTGGCGTGTGAATGGGCAATAGTGATGTAATCTGCGTCACCTATTGATTTCCCGTACGCATGCCACAGCGTGCTGGAGACCGCGCCCCATCAGCGATGATTGGTGGTGGCTACTGTGTTTCCATTGGCTGTCCCTTCACAGGGCGCCATATTTGAAGAGCTGTCACTTCAGCACCATACACATCTTCACCTACACATCCATCCACTACATCAGTCCAAGGACGCGTGCATTCAATAGCGCAAGCTATGCTGGGTGCGTGTATTGGAAGTTTCACTGTGTCCACCATACTGCCACACATGACAGTTCAGATGTTGGCCTACACAATGCACATGGGTGCCATGGGCAACGCACTGCAATCGTTTGTGAATTTGGTGACACTGATGGCTATATTACGCTACTCCCGCTCCGCGGACAACTACCTTGTTAGCGTCCTCAATGTTGTTTGGTGGCGCCAGTGTGTGTGGTGACGTCATGATGTTTGTTTTCGTTACTCCCTGCCTGCCAGATGCCTGCCCCTCCTCTGTACATAGGAGAAGATTCATGGCACAGCGCACTGCCACATGGGGTCTGGCCGAGCTAATGCTTCTCATACACCTATGTGACCGCCATGATTACTGGTGTGACCAGCGTCACCGACACCCACAGCTGCGCAAGCGCAGCATACTCAGGAGGATCCAGCGGGTCCTGCTCCAGAAACTGGGGGTGGAGAGGACCCGCCAGCAGATCCAGAAGAAGATCGCAGATCTGAAGCACAAGTCCCCAGGGCGCATTGTGGATCTTCGTGCCAGGATTGCCAGGCTGCGTGGTGAGTATGTGGCAATGCCAAACACACACATGGCAAGCTAAATACTCCAAACACTACACAAACATCATGTGGTATTGTGCCATGCCACATAATGTGGCCTAAGGCACCATGTGGAGCTGTCACCAATGTGCATCTGCATATTAGTTACCCTGCAACATGAAGGTGTAAGAAACACTCATTTGTCATCCAAATGGTGATGGCTATAGTGGTCCTTGACCTGTGTGGTGGCAAAAATAGTTGTATCCTGACTACAAAGGTGACACCAACATATTAATGCGATGTTAAACACCCACATGACACCTTGCAGCACGTATGTGTGACCTGTGACACATATAATTTTGCTACACATTGATCACAATGCAGAACACTGAATACAATCTCACTGCTATGTGTTGGCCCCCATGGTGCGAACACCTGATGCTTACTGGCTGCTCTTGTGTTATGCTAAGCCAAGGGTTATCAAACATTCAAAATATGTGGCCACTGGTGTTGAACTCATGTCCCAAACCAGAGTGGGCCCTCAACATAGGGTAGGCACCAACCATAACCTTTTACCTTACCATTCACGCCGTCATGACATTCATACACACTCATGACATTCATACACACACAAGGTCTTTTCCCTATGTTGTGTTCCTTTTCTTAAATTGCTCTGTTATCATGTTTGATATTTCAGATGACGAGGACTCCGTGTCTGGGGATGCTCCACAGTCCCCAATGGCACCCGGGACACCCCGACCACCTTCCCCGGAGGGCCCAGCCAGTCCCTCCCCACCCGGGACTCCAGCAGCCCTGGCCCCGGAGGGCCTAGCCACTCCCTCCCTAGCAGGGACTCCAGCAGCCCTGACCCCGGAGGGCCCAGCCACTCCCCAGCAGGGACTCCAGCAGCCCCGACCCTGGAGGGCCCAGCCACTCCCTCCACACCAGGCCCACAAGCCTTGGCTGCAGCCAACCCTGGAGCCCTGGGAGCACCACCCCACCCCAGCATCTCCAGCTCCCAGCCGAGCCCTGGTGTGTTGTTCGCCACACACCCTCACCTTGAGCCTGCTGCTTCAGTGTATGGTGGTAAGAGTTTGCTAAGGCCTACCAGCTTGCTAATCTACTTATTTTTGTGTGCTCCACTCACCAGTATGTGAGTCCTGATGTTTTTTTATTTTTGGGATGAAGGAGAACGAGCCCGTGCTGCAGGCTGGGCTGTCAGCCCATCCCCATCTCCTACAGATGGCACCCGGGATGGTGATGTGCTGCGTACGTATAATCACAAACAATTCCCTCAAACACCCACCCACACATACACAGGTAACTGACTAATGTCCTTCTTTCCCATACAGGTGTACCAACCATTGAGGAGCTGCTGCTGGCTCACCAGGAGGCACAGCAGCACATGGAGAGGGCACACTAAGAAGGGCAGCAACACCTTGCCCGCTTGGGTTCCATGATACAAGCCCTCCAGACAGCCCAGTCCACCAGGGCCCCTACTCCATCACCCCCCACCCAATAATGTGAACATAGTCACCTAATAATTGTTGTCCATGTTGGACCCTTTTTGTTTTCCTTGTTGCCATGTTGGCACCTTAGTTTTTTTAGGCCACGTTGGCCTCTTTTCTTATAGTGTCCCACATTGGGAAAGTGGGTAGTGTGTATTGGCTACTCCTAACCTGACCAAAGCTTTTTGATTGTGTTGGCAACGTATTTTAAAAATTGAACTCTCAAATAAAATTCTGCCCAGCTTCATCCTGTGTCATCCCTTGTTGCAACACACACAGGGTAACGTTTGGGAGGTTACATTTCACCAACCACACTGGGCCACGGTTTTACAAGAGGTATATGGTGTCACATGGCAAACATGTCACCATACTGGACCATTACAACCGCCATGCAACCCTATATGACATCAATGTCTACTATATTACACCCACAGTACTAAACACACACACAAACATACTGGTGAATGTGACACAGATATGGACAGAGTTGTGGGTAAATTATATTTTTAATTTTTTGTTTTTTTTTGGTCAAAAAGTTTTAACAAAAAATGGGGCAAACCTGCCCATCAACCAAGTCTCTCTGTAGGGCAAGCTTGTGCATTGGCTAGTAGTGCTCTTGTTCTTCCTCCTCCTCTGCTGGCTCATACAATGGGGCCTCCCCCTCCTCCTTATACACCCCTCGTCCATGTGATGAGCCAGCTCTGCTGGCCTGTCTTTGGGGGTGAGGTGCTGTGTCACGATTTTGCCTACTCCTCACAATGCATCTTGCGGGCGCAGTGGGCCCTGGGGTGGTCTTCCGGGGAAATGACCAAGAGGCTCCACATCGCAGGGACCCATCAACGCCCGCCTCCAGGACATGAAGGATGGCCCTCTCGGCGATGTCATGCTGCTCTGGCTCCATGCGGGCCAGCATCTCGCTAGCGACGTACCCGATCCAAGAGCCGAGGGTTCTCTCTCGATCTAGGAGGACCCGTTTCGCCCAGGTACCCAGCTCCTTGTTTGGTGGGGCAGGTGGTCTTCGTTGGATTCCAGAGCTGGGCCCTGGGCCTGGCCCCCCACCACTGGGCTCAAGCAGTGGCTCTCCCGCAGATGTTGATGGGAGAGTGTCGCCAGCTGCTGGCTCCTCATTACTGGAGCCAGGCTCCCGAGGGGCCTGAAAAATAAACAAAAAGAAAAAAAACATCAGCAACATGTTGCTGTGTAATTTAAGCTAATACCACAACCAAACACCCAAGACAACATAGAGCGAATCTCACCAAGGCTAACACCAAAAGCCACAGGAGCAGAGTTTGGAAACCAAAAGACCAAAGAAGTAGACCAGTGCAGTATACTCACCTGAGGCTCCACATTGATATGTTAAGTGCCGACAAATAACACAACACAATCTGTGATAAAAGAGACCACCAAACAGAAAATAACAGTGAACAAGATTTGTGAAGGAAAAGCACAATGGTGACTACCACATGTGCTGCAAACCCCATATCAGTGGAAAGAACAAGCTGGGTAGATAGATCACACAAACACAATTACCTACCTCCTGCGACGGGGCAGGGTCTTGGGCTGCGGCCACAGCTGGTTGCGGGCGGCGCCTGCTGCACCATGTTCCCCGAGGCCCCTCCTGGCCCAGGGTGAAGGTGAGGAGGTCATAGTACCACAGACATGGCCTACGGACCTCCTCAGCTCCAGCCCCGGACCGGGCGTCAAGCCAGTTTTTGTGGGTCTTGGTGAACACGGTGCACAGGCGTTTGATCTTCTCCACAATTATGGCCACTGTCCAGTTCTTAGTGGGTTGGAGCTGGTTCGCCAGCTCCACCAGCGGCCTGTAGGCCGCAGCCCTCGCTGCCTGGTCATGATATTCAGGCACCCACACCCGGCACAGGCATTCGTGTTCCTGGTACATGGTGTGGAGCTGTGTCACAAAATCGTGATACTCAGCCATCTGAAAAACAAGCATATAATTGTGTCATGCAAACAAATATATGGCCATCACAGGTGACACCCTACTCTGTGTGGCCACCCCATGTCCAGCAATACTAATTACATGTGTTCTGGTAGTCAGCTTGGCTATGAAGAATCCTTATTGCCCTTAACATGTGTCCATATATGGGGCATGCAGGACATGCCTGGTGCTATATGTATTTAGGGCCACTGCAGGGAAATATGGCAAGGTCTGTCATTACAAATGGCACACATGGGCTTGCTAACTACCTTAAAACACACACTCATCAGATACACACATATTTATGAATAAACATAGTGCTGTAGTACACATTGTCCTAGCAAGGATCTCCCAAAACATTATGTGTGCAACAGGACACGGAGTGTAGTCACGATGCGTACATGTCACTTCTACAGGATGCTACATGAAGCTGTACATAAGGCGCACAGACATCTGAAAACATATGAGTCTGCAGCACACAGAAAATAACGTACAGGAGCGCCCAATAGCATGTCCCCCCACTTACCGTCTGTCCAACAGAGATCTTGTGATGAGACACTACTAGCACAATGCACATTCCAGTCAGAGCAGGGGTGGCGCCCCAGCACGTGCTTATTTAAAAACAACCTGACCAATCAAGAAAGCACAATGGCGCATAATCATTGGTCGCACCTGCGTACGCCCAGGCGGCTACATCGATTACAAGACGCCGCTGCGGTCTGATTGGTTGGATACCATATAAAAAGCGCTCACGACTGAGGTCCGTCACGCTTGCTGCCCAGAGTCATTAAGTACTGATGTGCAAACATGAACTGTGATATGGCTGTGTTGCATTTAGAGCACCTTACCATTATGGATCAGTATTGTGTAGTGTAGCTCACGCTCAAGTGGTGGGGTATGTAGTTACTCTTGAAGTTTTTTTGTAATTTTTTGTATTGTGTCCTGGCAAATGGATGCATGAGTGTTTTGACAACCAAAACCCTATCCTCATTCACAAGCCATTTTGCCTTTGCCATACAGGATCATGTTTGATGGATGCGTGTGTCTTTAGTTGCGGGGATCATCTGAATTGTGGCCACATAGTACTGTCATTTACCACACACAATGGGACGTTTAAAGCCAAACTCAGATGTGGAGTGGGGCGTGTGGCTTCTGCGAATGTCTGTCTCAGATATGTCTGTCTCAGAAGACCCTGCGTGCACAACACATCAGGGATGTCTCTTGGTCATGATGAGTATTCAATAGTCTGCCGTGATATTTTGAGCATAAGACACAAAGGCTGGGGTACGTGTATAGTGTAATAGTATAGATTTTGAAACAACCATGATTTAATGAATGCGACCTATGTCTTTGGCCATGCCTTGTGGTCAGACGTCAACATTATGCCCACATATATGGCCATAGGCTTATGATGTGTTTTATATGACACTAGATGGTGGCCCGATTCTAACGCATCGGGTATTCTAGAATATGGGGAAGGCGGTGAGGGCTGAATTGGGAGGAACTTTGAGAAGGAGCAGCGGGGAAAGGACGGCGTGGCAGGGGGGAGGAGGGACGACAGAGCAGCAGGGGGGAGGAGGATGGAGGACAGAGGAGGTAACGGCGGGGTGTGGGGAGATGTAGCAGCACAGGCAGGGGGAGGAAGGAGCGGCAGGGGGAGGACAGAGCACAGAGAAGCGGGGGAAAGGAGGATAGAGGATGAAGCGGCGGGGTGGGGGAGGATGGAGCAGCACAGGCAGGGGGAGGATGGAGGATGGAGTGGCGGAGGTGAGGAGGACAAAGGAAGGAGGAGGAAGTAGTGGGTGAGGATGGAGCGGCACAGGCACGGGGAGGACAGAGCGGCAGGGGGAGGACAGGGCGGCAGGGGGAGGACAGAGCGGCAGTGGTGGGACAGAGCGGCAGTGGTGGGACAGAGCGGCAGGGGGAGGACAGAGCGGCAGGGGAGGACAGAGCGGCAGGGGGAGGACAGAGCACAGAGAAGCGGGGGAGAGGAGGATGGAGGATGAAGCGGCGGGGTGGGGGAGGCCAGAAGGCACAGGCGGGGGGGGGGGGACGGAGGATGGAGTGGAGGAGGGGATGAGGACTAAGGAAGGAGGAGGAAGCAGTGGGGTGGGGGAGGATGGAGTGGCACAGGCAGGGGGAGGACGGAGCACAGAGCAGCAGGGGGGAGGAGGACAGAGGACAAAGCGGTGGGTGGGGGAGGATGGAGCAGCACAGGCAGGGAGAGGACGGAGGATAGAGTGGTGGGGGAGGAGGATAAAGGAAGGAGGAGGAAGCGGCACAGGAAGGGGGAGTACAGAGCAGCAGGAGGAGGACGGAGCATAGAGTGGCAGGGGGAGGGGGACATAGGACGAAGTGGTGGGGGAGGATGGAGCAGCACAGGCAGGGGAAGGCCAGAGCACAGAGCTGTGGGGGAAAAGAGGATGGAGGACAAAGTGGTGGGGTGGGGGAAGCCCGAGCAGCACAGGCAGGGGGAGGATGGAGCGGCAGGTGGAGGACGGAGCACAAAGGGGCGGGGGAGAGGAGGATGGAAGACAAAGTGGCGGGGTGGGGGAGGCCGGAGCAGCAGAGTCAGGGGGAGGACGGAGGATGGAGTGTCGGAGGGGAGGCGGACAAAGGAAGGAAGAGGAAGCAGTGGGGTGGGGGAACATGGAGCGGCAGGGGGAGGATGGAGCACAGAGCGGCGGGGGGGAGAAGGACGGAGGACAAAGCGGTGGGGTGGGGGAGGACAGAGCAGCACAGGCAGGGGGAGGATGGAATGGTGGAGGGGAAGAGGACAAAGGAAGGAGGAGGAAGCGGTGGAGGAGGATGGAACGGCACAGGCAGGGGGATGGACGGAGCACAGACTGGTGGGAGGAGGATGGTGGAAAAGGTGGGGTGAGGGAGGATGAAGCACTGTACGGCAGCTCAGTGGTTAGCAGAGTATACAGGAGCTCAGTGGTTAGCAGAGTATGCGGTGGCTCAGTGGTCAGCACTGCGCGGTGGCTCTGAGGCTAGCACTGCGTGGTGGCTCAGTGGTTAGCACTGCGCGGTGGCTTAGCGGTTAGCACTGCGCGGTGGCTCAGTGGTTAGCACTGTATGGTGGCAGAGTGGTCAGCGCAGCAGCGCGGTGGGCAGAGTGGTCAGCGCAGCAGCGCGGTGGGCAGAGTGGTCAGCGCAGCAGCGCGGTGGGCAGAGTGGTCAGCGCAGCAGCGCGGTGGGTAGAGTGGTCAGCGCAGCAGCGCGGTGGGCAGAGTGGTCAGCGCAGCAGCGCGGGGGTACACAGAGTATATATATATATACACACACAGTACACACAGCATATATACACACACTATATATATATATATATATATATATATACACACAGTGCACAGAATATACATATACACACAGTACACACAGTATATATACACACACTATATATATACATTTATACATATATATATATATATAATGAAAAAAGCTGCACAGCACTCACAGACCAGTGTGAACTGGTGCATGCAGAGACTCGTCGTGCCTGAAGTCACTTTGTCGCAGTCGACGAGCAAACAGACCTTGGCCAATGTTTGTACTAAGAACTTCAGAATTAAAAGATAAGATTTTGAGTTTTTTCAGAAAAACGTAAGTTTTTAAACTTTTTTCTCAAACACATGGCTTATAGCATTATACAACATTGGTAATAGCTGTGTGCTGCAAGAAATTTTTTCTAGTTTACATATATATATATATATATATATACACCCAGTACACACAGTATATACACACACAGTATATATACACACAATACATACACTATATATACACAGACAGTTTCCATGCCTGGCCGCACGTACATATCACTATCGCACACCTGCTAACCCATTGCAGGCCGGCTCTCACCTCTGCGTCCCCTCCCGATGCCGATGCTGCTGCCCCTCATGTCCCCGGTGCTGAGCGCGTTGTCCCCCGGTGTCAGCAGTGCGGAGCTGTGGCGGAGCCGGCGGTGTGCAGCATGATCCCGGGTGCCAGCCTCCAGCTGTCAGTGCAGCTTCCCCCTGGCTGCCATGTGCTGCTCACTGCCCGTGCACCCGGGGAATGTGTGTGCGCAGCCTCCCAGGGCACTGACACCCTGTGCGGCCATAGGACGGCATAGAGCGGGGAGGAGCCGCCTGCACACACCGGAGGGTCGGCTGTAACCCCTGCACTGCCGAGCGCCTCCTCCTGACAGTGTACTGATGTGTGGAGCAGGGACTGAGGACATCAGACATGAGGGGCGGCCTCTGACCAGACAGCAATGGCACTGGCATGATCGGGGGCCCTGTAGTGATGAGGGGGCCGGGGTGTTCTGCTGGCGCTTGTACCGATGGTGGGAATGGGGCTTTGGAAGCCCCGCTCCCGACATCGGGCGGCCATATTGGAACACCCAGAGTGGGTGTAGAGGCTACTTCAGGCAGGATGTGACGTACCATACCGTTACATCCTGACGGAAGTAGCCTTAGGGTTTTATTATAATAGAAGGTAGATGTATTGTACAGGAGGGCCAGGGGTGTAGAGTGACCAGGTTTGGTTGTCAGACACTGCAATGTTGTGTTTGTGCCTTGGTTGGTGGTCTATGTGTATGTGTGTGGGCTGGTGATCACACTTGGGTATGCTGTGGTAAAGTGGCCAGGAGATGTATAGAGAAGGAGGTGGTGTGTGTATATGATGTGTGATGAAGCATTCTTGTAGTGATGTTTCTTTTTCTCACTTTTGCAGGGGTTGGTACGTGAGATGATGTTCGATCCCGATGGAGATGCTATCGTGGTTCTTGCGTTGGTGGAAGAGCAATTGTGGCTGGAGGATAGATATGAGAGGTTGCAGGCTCGCAGACCACGGCGTGTGTGGGCTCGGGATTGGCTTCGCCACCGGGACGCCCGGAGCCACATGCAGCTGGTGCGTGAGCTGGAGGATCGTAGTCTGCATGATTTCAGGAACTACCTCCGTATGTCCGGAGACAGGAACCCGTCGAAGTGGTTACTCACCACGAAATGGTGCCGTCGTTCCGCCGGCTCCTCACTCCCTCTCCCCGCTGCACTGGAGCTTTTAATGTATTGAAAGGCAAGCAAAGAAAACTGAAACCCTGCTATCGGTGAGTGCCGCCTATACATTTTTTCTATTTTTCATATATCCATTGTGATGTGTTGGGCCCACAGGGGCACCTGTCCACACTAGTGATGGGCGAGTCCTAAATTACTCGGAATCGCTTGACTCTAGCGAGTCCGAGCCCGGGACTCGCTACTTGTTGCGAGTCTAGCGAGTCCAATGTTAATGGATGGGGAAGCGAGTAATAGCGAGTAGTGTGCGATTTACAAATCACAGATGTGTCTCGGAAGCTTCAGCCTGAAGCAATCCTAGTTTTGTCAGAGACTCTGACAAAACTAGGATTGCCATTGATTTGCATTGGACTCGTTTACTGTGCGAGTAATCGCTGGGAAACTCGCACAGTAAGGAGTCAGGCTGTCTCCTCTGTGCGGGCTGCCGCAGCTCCAGGGTCCTAGAGCCCGCCTGCTGCCTGATGTAGCAGAGCTGAGATTGTTCTCAGTCTGCTCATTCCCTGTGCATAGACATCTATATCTATGCAAAGGGATGTAGCAGAGAGGACATCGCGTTTTGGACTGTGTCGGACGGAAGAGGATTTTTTTAATTAAAGATGGAGTCCCTAATGGCTTTTTTTTTTTTATTTCTAATAAAAAATTTTCTCTGTGTTGTGTTTTTTTTAAAACAATTTAATAGAAATTCATGGCGGTCATGTCTAATATTGGCGTGATCGCCATAAATTTCGGGCTTAGGGCCAGCTGATAATACAAAGCTGGCCCTAACCTCTTTATTACCCAGCGTGCCACCGCCACCAGGGCCGCTGGAAGAGCGGGGTTCAGCGCCAAAGGATGGCGCTTCAATGAACGCGCCATCTTCTGGGGCGGATGCCGGCTGCAATTTGCAGCAGGAGGTGCCCAGAAAGCTTGGGCATCCCTGCGCTGCGGATTCCAGCCCCCAGCTGCTTAGCTGTACCTGGCTAGACATAGAAATTGCGCTGAGCCCCACGCATTTTTTTTTTATTATTTCATGAAATTCATGAAATAATTAAAAAAAAGGGCTCCCCTATATTCTTGTGTCTGGCCAGGTACAAATAGGCACCTGGGGGTTGGGGGCAGCCCGTCGCTGTCTGCTGGATCCGGCTGGTTCCAGAAATACGGCGAAGCCCATGTAATTTTTTTTCTGAAAAATCAATAAAACAATCCTAAAAAAGGGACTGCATCTTTATTAACCCCTCGCCCATGGTCCAGGGGTTAATAAAGATGCAGTCCCTTTTATTTACATTGTTTTATGGATTTGTCAAAAAAACATTTTGCGTGGGCTTCGCCGTATTTCTGGAACCAGCCGGATCCAGCAGGCAGCGACAGGCTGCCCCCAACCCCCAGGTGCCTATTTGTACCTGGCCGGACACAAGAATATAGGGGAGCCCTTTTTTTTAATTATTTCATGAATTTCATGAAATAATTTAAAAAAAATGCGTGGGGCTCCGCGTAATTTCTATGTCTAGCCAGGTACAGCTAAGCAGCTGGGGGCTGGAATGCGCAGCGCAGGGAGGCCCAAGCTTTCTGGGCACCCCCCGCTGCAAATTGCAGCCCGCAGCCGCCCCAGAAGATGGCGCGTTCATTGAAGCGCCATCCTCTGGCGCTGAACCCCGCTCTTCCAGCGGCCCTGGTGGCGGTGGCATGCTGGGTAATAAAGGGGTTAATGCCACCTTTGTTATACAAGCTGGTATTAAGCCCGGGATTCTTAATGTCAGGCCAGGTTTGACCCGGCCAGTAAGAATCTCCAATAAAGGGTTAAAAAAAACACCACACAGAGAAAATTTTTTATTAGAAATAAAAAAAAAAGCCATTAGGGACTCCATCTTTAATTAAAAAAATCCTCTTCCGTCCGACGTAGTCCAAAACGCGATGTCCTCTCTGCTACATCCCCTGTGCATAGATATAGATGTCTATGCACAGGGATGAGCAGACTGAGAACAATCGCAGCTCTGCTACATCATCTCTGTGAGCAGGCGGGCTCTAGGACCCTGGAGCTGCGGCAGCCTGCACAAAGCAGACAGCCGGACTCAGCTCGCAAAGTAACAGCAGTTACTTTGCGAGTTTCCCTGTGATTACTTGCACAGTAATCAGACCAATGCAAGTCAAAGGCAATCCTAGTTTTGTCAGAGTCTCTGACAAAACTAGGATTGCCATTGATTTGCATTGGACTCGTTGCTGTGCGAGTAATCGCTGGGAAACTCGCAGAGTACCGAGTCCTGCGAGTCCCTTACTACTCGCCGAGTAACGAGTCCTAGCGAGTAGATTCGCCCATCCCTAGTCCACACACATTGAGCAAGAAATGGTGTTTGTGGGGGATGTAGGTACAGTCCAGTACACACACAAACATGTGTACACAACATAGTTCAGTTGTGCCATGGCAGCTGTGCCATGGCATGGACCAATGTAGGCACATATGGGCTTCGTGTTGTGTGTATGTTCCCACCATCAGCTACAGACGCAGACATAGCAAACCATTGTGTAGTGTAAGCCACTGTCCTGCAGAAAACCGCTCCTGTGTGACGCTTGAGCGGCTTGAAATTGTGTCGCAGCAGCCACTTTCAACGACACGAGCGTGTATCCATCCCAAACTCCGAGACAATGGCGTCAGGTATTAACTAGCCTTCCAGCGCAGGCTGGCCAATCATGATACTATTGCGTTGTCCAATGAGCGTGTTTGAGGCGCGGTGTAAAACAATTTGACACGCCTATGTTTTCGCCGCGCTGAACATGTACACCCACATTCCTTTGGGGATTGTGGCGTGTGAAGCGGCGACGGGAGGCTACTGGATGTTTCCCGCTGTTGGTGCGGTGATTTCCGGGGCTACACATCGCCTTAGGTTGAGGGCGAAATTGCGGCGTGTAAAAGCGCCTTCGGAGATCGGAGGCGACCGTGAAAAACGTGCACGCGTATGTTAGATTGCCTACGATCGCCACCAAAAGTTGCGTCATGTAAAAGTACCTTTACAGTCTTAATTTCTTGACTTTGTAAGTGATGAAACAAAGAAAATATCTACTCTGTCTCTCATCTTTTAGACAATAATTTTTTTTCTTAAGACCATTGTGTGACGAAATGGACCCTTTAATATATAATGTAGGAGGATTTCTTATTCATCCAGACATATCATATTGTATATAGGTTTGTAAACTTGTAATGGTCAAAGAGAATTTCTTACAGTATTGTCATAGATTTCTGTGGTTAAAGTTTAGCTTGGTAATGTAATTATCTAACCTGTTTGTCATTGAAGGCCAGAGAACTTAATTATGCTAATCGTCCATTGTCTATTACCCTGTGAATGTGGATTGAGGCTCCAGCCACTATTGTGTTATTGTCATGGTTTGCAGACTGAGTGTCTCAGACTAACATTCCATTGTAAGGTGCTATATCAATCAGCATTTGGATTGCAATAGTACCTAAAATATGTTAAACGAGGATTGGAGTTCAGCCAATGAAAAGACTGTGTTATTGCACCAATCATGACGTCCCCAATATCCTACAATGAGGGCTGAGGGTATATAAGGAGGACTGTTGACTTTGACCAGGAGTTTTAGGAGATTGGAGTTAGATTCTGTCTAGTGGCCTCAGTCTAGGGATTTTCGGTCCCGGCTAGAGGTCACTGGATTGGATACAGGCAGCTAATCTAGAGTCTTCGGATCTGATTAGCTAGCCATAACCCCAGGCCTAGGCATTTCGGTGCCGACCAAGGGGCTCAGAACACGGACTAAAAGAACCACAAGGACTTCAGTATCAGATTATCGGATTCGACTACATAAGGACAAGGAAGCAACCCAGGTTGGGACGATACAGTCACCTGGCTACAGACTTTGCCGTGCTACATTCTAAAGCCTGGTGAGCCAGCGGAAGGGTGAGACTCTGTTGCCTGTTACATTATGTGTTGTGCTTGGTTATGCGTTATATGCTGTTAACTGTTTGGGGATCCAATAAAGCCTTGATATTGTGATTCCCTGACCCTGTGTTGTCTGAGTAGTGTTCCGCCCACGGTTAAGGAGCTCGGGCGTTCAGTTGGGGATGAGCCCTGGTCCACGCTGTCTTTGTAAAGGCGGCTGGGCCTGCGGACGAGAGCGCCCCCTGACCCCCGGGTCTCCACAATTGGTGGCAGCGGTGGGATACTACTCAGCCTGGTTTATCCAGGGGAGCTGCAGGGGACTGGTGTTCGTGGACACCGTCCAAGGGCTCAACAACCAGGGATGCATATAAGCATACCCAGCAGGCCATAGTGAGGCATTCAGGTTTCGGACGTTGCCATGTCCAACCCCACCAGCTCAGCCATGGGACAAGGGCCGGAGAGGAGATACGGCAGCAGCAGTAAATGGATGCTACAGGATCTGTGCCAGAGGAGAAATATTGAATACAGGAACGCTGACACTCGGTCGGCTTTGATTCAGAAATTGGTCCATTGGGACACCCAGAATGATGGTGAGGATGATGAGGACCCCGCCGACGTGGTACCAGAGGATGTAAGTTGTGCACCACATCATGGATCCAGTGAATATCGTGAAATCACCAGGTCCACAGTAGTCCAAATCAAGGAGTGCTTGGCTGCATTGGGGCCCAAAGCCTCAAGAGAAGAGAGGGCTTGGGTTCTGGGAAATATTTTAGGAATTCCAGCTCACCAACTGCTACCACCAGCCGCTCGAGTAGGATTATTCCGCTACCCATTAGAAGCCCCACCAGGACAAAGGTATGCAGACAGGATACGTGACTTGCCCAAACCACGGCACTGTTATAACTGTGGACGTCTTGGACATATGGATATAGATTGTCGCGAACGCCGGGGCCCCATGCCTGGAGCTCATCGGCCAGCACAGCCAGTCCAGGTAAGTGACGTCCAAGCCCCGGGACAACAAGAAACTGATTCTGTCCACACCTTGGTAAGCCCAGCTATTGTTTCTCCAGACCCTGTACCCTGTTCCCAATTAACCATCTCCCTGGCTGAGGGTCAGTGCTCAGACATCCCTTCGGAAGGTGTGCAGCTAGCCGAGGCGAACGACCAGGGAGAGGACAAGTTGGAGCTTACAGACAGTGACCCTACACCTGTTATTTTGGAGCCTGAGCAGGGAGAGGACAAGTTGGAGTTTATGGACAACGTCCCTATCCCTGTTGCTTTGGGTACTGACCTGGAAGAAGTCGATGTGGATCTTAAAGACAGCGTCCCCACCCCTGTTATCTTGGAGCCTGAGCAGGGAGAGGACAAGTTGGAGTTCATGGACAACGCCCTTATCCCTGTTGCTTTGGAGACTGACCAGGAAGAGGTTGATGTGGGATTTGTGAGCAGCTTTTCCACACCTGTTGATTCAGGGGCTAACCAGGAGGAGGTTGAAGCTCATGGGCTCATTGATGGCCCCCCCGCATCTATTGTTTTGCAAGCTGACCCAGGACAAGGACTATCCAGCCAGTTTGTCACAGCCATCACCAACATCCAGGAAGCCAAGCAGCACCCTGATGTGGATCTTGCTACCCCACCTTCTGAGGATAATCCATGTTCCCAGACCCCATCATTCTCCTCGGAGCCATCAACAGTGAGTACACCTAGCCAGACTGTGGTCATTGACTGGGGGGGAATTGATAACCAGAAATTCATGGGAGCTCAACTCCTGAATCCCATTTTACTGTTTATCCACAATATGTCTGCCCATCCTGGGGGAGGTAATCTGGGGGAGGTGTATAGATGGAAGCCTCGATTGCTGTTTTCTCCATTAAAAAAGACAATGCCGCCAAGAGGAGAAGGATAACCAGAGACTGATCATATCTGACTGCTCTGTCTGGCTAAATAAGAAGGGGGAGGTATGTGACGAAATGGACCCTTTAATATATAATGTAGGAGGATTTCTTATTCATCCAGACATATCATATTGTATATAGGTTTGTAAACTTGTAATGGTCAAAGAGAATTTCTTACAGTATTGTCATAGATTTCTGTGGTTAAAGTTTAGCTTGGTAATGTAATTATCTAACCTGTTTGTCATTGAAGGCCAGAGAACTTAATTATGCTAATCGTCCATTGTCTATTACCCTGTGAATGTGGATTGAGGCTCCAGCCACTATTGTGTTATTGTCATGGTTTGCAGACTGAGTGTCTCAGACTAACATTCCATTGTAAGGTGCTATATCAATCAGCATTTGGATTGCAATAGTACCTAAAATATGTTAAACGAGGATTGGAGTTCAGCGAATGAAAAGACTGTGTTATTGCACCAATCATGACGTCCCCAATATCCTACAATGAGGGCTGAGGGTATATAAGGAGGACTGTTGACTTTGACCAGGAGTTTTAGGAGATTGGAGTTAGATTCTGTCTAGTGGCCTCAGTCTAGGGATTTTCGGTCCCGGCTAGAGGTCACTGGATTGGATACAGGCAGCTAATCTAGAGTCTTCGGATCTGATTAGCTAGCCATAACCCCAGGCCTAGGCATTTCGGTGCCGACCAAGGGGCTCAGAACACGGACTAAAAGAACCACAAGGACTTCAGTATCAGATTATCGGATTCGACTACATAAGGACAAGGAAGCAACCCAGGTTGGGACGATACAGTCACCTGGCTACAGACTTTGCCGTGCTACATTCTAAAGCCTGGTGAGCCAGCGGAAGGGTGAGACTCTGTTGCCTGTTACATTATGTGTTGTGCTTGGTTATGCGTTATATGCTGTTAACTGTTTGGGGATCCAATAAAGCCTTGATATTGTGATTCCCTGACCCTGTGTTGTCTGAGTAGTGTACCGCCCACGGTTAAGGAGCTCGGGCGTTCAGTTGGGGATGAGCCCTGGTCCACGCTGTCTTTGTAAAGGCGGCTGGGCCTGCGGACGAGAGCGCCCCCTGACCCCCGGGTCTCCACACATTGTCATAGCACTGATGCAGTTAAATGCTTGTAGGAGAATTTGGAAAGAGTTGTGACCATTTAAATGGTAAAGAAGATCTCTGAAGACTCTGATTCAGGGATCCATATTGTGCCTCTAGGATAAAGCTGACAGCATGGATGCAATGATGCTCAATTCTGGAAGAGGGGTCAGAGGTTTTAAGAGAAGACAGGGAATATTGTAAGGTGGAAAAGACTAAGCATTGGGGTAGAATAAGAGCCAGAGCTAGTAGACCTCTAAATCTTCTGAAACTTATGTCATTCATGAGGTTCTCCAGAAGGAGAGGCTGGGCCATCATTCTAGAAGTGGTGGAAAGCACAGCTGGTGCCTTAGAAGAAAGAGAGACCAACTTCTATCATCAGTGAGAATTCAACTAATGTAAGAGAATATTATCACCTAAGGGAGTTAATTAGCTACCTAAAAATATAATTTATAGCTTTAATTAAAATAGTGTTAATGATGTAAACAGTTGCCGGTTTGACTAGTGTTATTAAAGCAAGTAAGCTCCTTGTATTAATAATATGTAAATAGCTATAGTTTGTAATGAGAAATGTAGGTACTCTCATTAAATGGGTTCTAATGTTTTTGTTAATCATGAATTAGTGTTTTCATTATGCCTGGTGCTAGTAAAGCCAATATGTTCCTCATTCTAGTATTATGTTAATGTAAATAGTTGCTCCAGTTCCACTGATTTTGTTAATATTGAAGATTTAGCACAACAGCAGTGAGGTTAGATGATTTCCTGTAATATCAGGTCTAAATATATTTTTATTTCTTATTTCTTATTTTTAAAACTTTTAGGCTTATGACGTACTGTGGTAACTCATATGTCTTGTCCCTTGCTTTCCCTGCACACATCGGCTGATCTGATCAGATGACATGTGCCTCTAAAGGTCGGTTTACATGTGTTGACAACGTTAACAAAGTCGCTGGAACTTGTGACCTTGCAGTAACCTTGTAGCGAAGTCTCTACGTGTGACATCCTGCAATGATCAGCGATCAGCTCGCTGATCATTGGGGAATGGCCAGGGCTGTTTTTTGATCATTGGTCTCCCACTGGGCGGCCAGCATCGGCATTTGTGACAGCGGGAGACCGACGATCAACGACCTCCCAGCTGATGCCCAGCGCCGCACAGTACACGCTGGGACATGGTATCCAGAGTAAACATCGGGTAACTAAGCGCAGCGCTATGCATAGTTACCCGGTGGGTACCCTGGTTACCAGCGTTCTCGCTGGTCACTGGTGAGCCTGCCTGTGTGACAGCTCACCAGCGATCATATAGCAATGTACCAGCGATCCCGATCATTGGTCGGATCGCTGGGACATCGCAGCATGTAACCCAGCCTTAACAGTCATGGGTGGATCAGAGATTTAACTGTGGCTCTTAACCAATTATACCCCACCATCAATCACTGAAATCAGAATTCATTGACTTCATTGTGGTGCACCATTGGGTTATCATGACATACAAGGGTCAGCTGCCAGGACAGGACAGTTTTACCATATAGTGAACATGATAGATTAAAAAAAAAAAATTGCAGAATTGCACTTTTGCAATTTCACTGCACTTGGAATTTTTTTCCCATTTCCCAGCATTCTATATGGAAAAATGAATTATTCAAAGTATAACTCGTCCTGCAAAAAACAAACCCTGACATATCTATATTGACAGAAAAATAAAAAAGTTATGGCTCTTAGAAGAAGGGAAGGGAAAAACAAAAGCACAAAAAACGGAAATGGCTAGGGGGTGAAGGGGTTAACAATATTTTTTACTATATGTTTTCAATATAAACAACAGAATTTCCCTATTTTAAATTAACCCCTTCACCCCCAGGCGACTTTTAATTTTCCGTTTTTCCTTCCCCTTCTTCCAAGAGCCATAACTTTTTTATTTCTCTGTCTATATAGGCATATGAGGGCTTGTTTTATGAAGGACAAGTAGTTTTAAATGAATTCATTCATTTTACCATATAGTGTGCTGGAAAACAGGAAAAGAAATCCAAGTGCGGTGAAATTGCAAAAAAAGTGAAATCACACAATTGGTTTTTTTATTCATCATATTCACTATATGGTAAAATTGTTGCGTCGGTATGATGCCTCAGGTCAGTATGAGTTCTTAGATACCAAACATGTATACTTTTTCTGTTATCAAAGTGTCTAAGAGAATTGCGCTTTCAGTGCTATTTTCCATGACCTAGAGTGTAGTGATGAGCGAGCATGCTCGCCACTACTCGGTACTCGCACGAGTATCACTGTACTTGGGCGACTCGCCGAGCACCGAGTAATCTCGCGATACTCGTGCTGTGCTCGTGGTCGTCATCTCTGCATGTTGGCGCTCTTTTGAGAGCCAGCCCACGTGCAGGGATTGGCTGGCAGACCACTGCTCTGCCACAGCCCTGTTAGTTGTGGCATAGCAGTGATTGGCCGGCCTGCACAGCGTCACCGAGCCTTTATAACTCCCGGCTCGCTGTGCTCGGCACACAGCCTTCCAGTGAGTGTAGGGAGAGTGTCTGCTGCTGCTTAGGGACAGATTTGCGGCCCTTACAGGTAGATCCGGAGCAGGGCTGCAAACTGCTGCTGACCACAACAGTCCTTCTCAGGACTAATCTAGGAGGATATAGGCAGGGTGATACAGATTGGGATCCAAGCTTTTCTGTGACCATTAGAGTCACCACACTCTTGTACTTACTACCTTAATACAGGTTAGGGACTAAAATCGTCTCCTGAAACCATTACAGTCACCAGACAGGTGTACGTACTACCTTAATACAGGTTAGGGAACTAAAATCCTAACTCTTGTCATCTCAACAGTCACCAGACAGGTGTACGTACTACCTTAATACAGGTTAGGGACTAAAATCGTCTCCTGAAACCATTACAGTCACCAGACAGGTGTACGTACTACCTTAATACAGGTTAGGGACTAAAATTGTCTCCTGAAACCATTACAGTCACCAGACAGGTGTACGTACTACCTTAATAGAGGTTAGGGACTAAAATCATCTCCTGAAACCATTACAGTCACCAGACAGGTGTACGTACTACCTTAATACAGGTTAGGGAACTAAAATCCTAACTCTTGTCATCTCAACAGTCACCAGACAGGTGTACGTACTACCTTAATACAGGTTAGGGACTAAAATCGTCTCCTGAAACCATTACAGTCACCAGACAGGTGTACGTACTACCTTAATAGAGGTTAGGGACTAAAATCGTCTCCTGAAACCATTACAGTCACCAGACAGGTGTACGTACTACCTTAATACAGGTTAGGGACTAAAATCGTCTCCTGAAACCATTACAGTCACCAGACAGGTGTACGTACTACCTTAATACAGGTTAGGGACTAAAATCCTAACTCTTGTCATCAAAACAGTCACCAGACAGGTGTACGTACTACCTTAATACAGGTTAGGGACTAAAATCCTAACTCTTGTCATCAAAACAGTCACCAGACAGGTGTACGTACTACCTTAATACAGGTTAGGGACTAAAATCGTCTCCTGAAACCATTACAGTCACCAGACAGGTGTACGTACTACCTTAATACAGGTTAGGGACTAAAATCCTAACTCTTGTCATCAAAACAGTCACCACACTGTTGTACGTCATACCCTTTCTACAGGTTAGGGAACTAAAATCCTAACTCTTGTCATCTCAACAGTCACCACACTGTTGTACGTCATACCTTTATTCAGGTTAGGGAACTAAAATCCTAACTCTTGGCATCTCAACAGTCACCACACTGTTGTACGTCATACCTTTATTCAGGTTAGGGAACTAAAATCCTAACTCTTGGCATCTCAACAGTCACCACACTGTTGTACGTCATACCTTTATTCAGGTTAGGGAACTAAAATCCTAACTCTTGGCATCTCAACAGTCACCACATTGTTGTACGTCATACCTTTATTCAGGTTAGGGAACTGAAATCCTAACTCTTGTCATCTCAACAGTCACCACACTGTTGTATGTCATACCCTTTCTACAGGTTAGGGAACTAAAATCCTAACTCTTGTCATCTCAACAGTCACCACACTGTTGTACGTCATACCCTTTCTACAGGTTAGGGAACTAAAATCCTAACTTTTGTCATCTCAACAGTCACCACACTGTTGTACGTCATACCCTTTCTACAGGTTAGGGAACTAAAATCCTAACTTTTGTCATCTCAACAGTCACCACACTGTTGTACGTCATACCCTTTCTACAGGTTAGGGAACTAAAATCCTAACTCTTGTCATCTCAACAGTCACCACACTGTTGTACGTCATACCTTTATTCAGGTTAGGGAACTAAAATCCTAACTCTTGGCATCTCAACAGTCACCACACTGTTGTACGTCATACCTTTATTCAGGTTAGGGAACTAAAATCCTAACTCTTGGCATCTCAACAGTCACCACACTGTGGTACGTCATACCTTTATTCAGGTTAGGGAACTAAAATCCTAACTCTTGGCATCTCAACAGTCACCACACTGTTGTACGTCATACCTTTATTCAGTTTAGGGAACTAAAATCCTAACTCTTGGCATCTCAACAGTCACCACACTGTTGTACGTCATACCCTTTCTACAGGTTAGGGAACTAAAATCCTAACTCTTGGCATCTCAACAGTCACCACACTGTTGTACGTCATACCTTTATTCAGGTTAGGGAACTAAAATCCTAACTCTTGGCATCTCAACAGTCACCACACTGTTGTACGTCATACCCTTTCTACAGGTTAGGGAACTAAAATCCTAACTCTTGGCATCTCAACAGTCACCACACTGTTGTACGTCATACCTTTATTCAGGTTAGGGAACTAAAATCCTAACTCTTGGCATCTCAACAGTCACCACACTGTTGTACGTCATACCCTTTCTACGGGTTAGGGAACTAAAATCCTAACTCTTGGCATCTCAACAGTCACCAGACTGGTGTACGTCATACCTTGATACAGGTTAGGGACTAAAGTCCTCTCCTGTGACTGTTGTCGCTGTATACAAGCAAAATGCGCAAGGGCGTTGGCAAGGAACAAGGAGGTGAACGTGATGGTGGTGCAGGCAGAGGCCGAGGTCGTGTGCAAGCACTAATTTCGCAACAAGAAAGTGGCACATCTACTCGCTCACACGTCCTGTCCTAAATTGTTGGGGCCCGCTGCAGTACTACGCTCTTGAACCAACACTAGTTCAACAGCTTGTTATTTGGATAGCGGATAATGCTTCAAGTCTGATTGGCACCTCCACAAACACCCTGTCTTCCACACGGTCAATTGTCAGTAGCCGTGATACTGCACCGCACATTTCCCAACCTGATCCTCCTTTCTACCAACTGGCTGAGTGCACGTCCACGGACATTACTGATCCCACACTTGGACACTCGGAAGTCCAGAAGTGTGTACCCATGGGTCAGTGGAGGTGCATGGCAAATTCCCATTACAAAATTTAAATTCAGTTGTCATTTGTTGGTGGTGAAGTCTGGCCCAATCCAACCCTTGTTCATCTTGATCTCAGTCAGCCTGTCAGCATTTTCAGTTGACAGGCGGTTGCGTTTATCAGTAATGATTCCACCTGCGGCACTTAAAACACGCTGTGACAAAATGCTAGCGGCAGTGCAGGCCAGGACTTCCAAGGCGTAGAGAGCCAATTCATGCCACGTGTCCAGCTTGGAGACCCAATAATTGTAAGGCACAGAGGAATCTCGCAGTACAGTTGTTCGATCGGCAAGGTACTCCTTCAGCATCTGACTAAACTTAGCATTTCTTGTGTCACTACCCCGCACCTCAGGGGCTGTGGTACGTGAGGGGCTGAGAAAACTGTCCCACCTCGTAAAGACTGTTCCCCTACCTTTGGCGGATTGGACTTGTGCCCCTCTCGGCCGTACGCCTTGGTTGTCCACCAATTCCTGACCTATGCCGCTAGCGTTTTGTGAGGGGAATGATTTGCCTACTTCCGTGACTATGGCCTTCTGGAACTGCTGCGTGTTGGCTGACCTCTCCGCCTCAGGAATGACAGACATAAAGTTCTCCTTGTACCGTGGGTCTAACAGTGTTGCCAACCAGTACAGATTGTCGGCCAAGATGTTCTGAACGCGAGGGTCACAAGGCAGGCAGCTTACCATAAAGTTAGCCATGTGCGCCAGACTCTTAACAGCCATCACTTTAGTATCCAGACCAACACGATGACTGAACATGCTCTCCTCCTCCTCCTCCTCCTCATCTCCCCTGTCCTCTGGCCAGCCACGCTGAATCGAGGGTATGACTGGTGTGCATGTCATATCCTCAATTTGGCCAGAGAGTTGCTCCATGTCTTCATCCTCCTCCTCCTCGTCATAGTCCTCCACTGCACGTTGTGATGAGATGAGGCTGGACTCTGTGTTTTCACCCACACCCACTACTGTTTCTTGCTCAAAGTCATCGCGCTCGGCCTGCAATGCATCCTCTTTGTTTTTCAGCAGAGACCGTTTTAGAAGGCAGAGTAGTGGTATGGTGACGCTAATAATGGCGTCATCGCCGCTCACCAACTGGGTGGAGTCCTCAAAGTTTTGGAGGACGGTACATAGGTCGGACATCCATCTCCACTCCTCAGGTGTTATGTGTTGAGTTTGAGCCATTTCCCGAAGGCTTAGGTGATGCAGGTAGTCAACAACTGCCCTCTTCTGCTCACATATCCTGACCAACATGTGCAGAGTTGAATTCCAACGCGTGGGGACATCACACACCAGTCTGTGGTCCGTAAGACGCTAACGGCGCTGAAATCCGCCAAGGTCGGCTGAAGCAGGAGGTGACTTGCGAAAATGTGCAGACAGACGTCGAACTTTTACCAGCAGTTCAGACAGCTCTGGGTATGACTTTAGAAACCTCTGAACCACCAGGTTGAGCACGTGGGCCACGCATGGAACATGCGTCAGCTGGCCTCGCCTCTAAGCTGCCACCAAGTTCCGTCCATTCTCACACACGACCTTTCCTGGCTTTAGGTTCAGAGGTGTGAGCCAGTGATCTGCCTGCTGTTTCAGAGCTGTCCACACCTCTTCTGCATTGTGGGGTTTGTCACCTATGCAGACTAGCTTCAGCACAGCCTGTTGCCGCTTCGCAGAGGCAGTGCTGCAGTGCTTCCAGCTTGGGACTGGTGTGGAGGGTACAGTGGATGAGGATGAGCAGGAGGAGGAGGAGGCTGAAGAGCATGACATTCCGGAGCTGTAGAGTGTCGGTGAAACCCTGACAGAGGTAGGGCCTGCTATCCTTGGTGTGGGAAGGACGTGTTCCGTCCCTCGATCAGACTGTGTCAGAGCCTCCACAATATTAACCCAGTGTTTTGTCAAGGAGATGTAGCGGCCTTGCCCACAAGCACTTGTCCACGTGTCTGTGGTTATACACTTCAGCCCCTGACCTTACCCCTGCGGTATTAAAGAACAGCAATGACTGTCTAGCTGCAGTTTCCAATATCATGTCCACTCTCTATTTGAAACTAAACCTTTCCAAAACTGAACTTCTTCTGCTCCCCCCCATCCACTAACCTCCCTAAATCGGACATCTCTCTCTCAGTTTGTGGCACCACGATAATGCCTAGGCAGCAGGCTCGTTGTCTGGTGTGTTATGTTTGACACCGATCTCTCCTTCTCCTCCCACACACAATGTCTCGTCCGCTCATGTCACTTACACTTGAAGAATATCTCCAAAGTCCGTCCCTTTCTCACCCTGTAAACAACAAAAACACTCACCGTGGCCCTAATCCATTACCGCCTTGACTATTGCAATTCTCTATTAAGCGGCCTCCCCCTCACCAGAGTTTCTCCTCTCCAGTCCATCCTTAATGCAGCAGCCAGGATCACCCATCTGGCCAATCGTTACTCAGATGCCTCTGCTCTGTGCCAGTCATTGCACTGGCTGCCCGTATACTACAGCATCAAATTCAAATTGCTTCTTATCACCCACAAAGCTATTCACAGTGCAGCACCCCCCTACCTCTCCTCCCTCATCTCTGTCTATCACTCCACTCGCGCTCTATGTTCCTCAAATGACCTTCGACTGACATCGGTAATAATCCGATCCTCCCACTCCCGGCTCCAAGACTTCTCCAGAGCTGCACCAAACCTCTGGAATGCTTTACCAAAATAAATCAGGACTATCCACAACTTGCATGGCTTCAGACGATCCCTAAAAACGCATCTTTTTAAGGCGGCCTATCATACTCCCTAATAGAAGTCCTTTGTACTGTAGATAGTGGGCTATCCCTCTGGACATTACTCTTCTACAAACTCCACCAAACCAAAAAGGTCTACACAAACTGTATAATGACCATCCATGTAAGCTTAGTTCTATGCCCCATTTCCTCGAGATGCCTGGCCATCAGTGCAATAAGCCCCTGTACCTTGTGCAACCCCTATCCCGTTGTAGATTGTAAGCTCTTTTGAGCAGGGTCACCTTCATTTCTTGCTTTATTTTTTGTATTTTCTTTTTTACATTGATTCTATGCCTATTGTTTTGTATCCAATTATTCTACTGTATTTGTTCTCTACTGTAATTACTTACTGTATTATATTTTCTGTACTCTAACCCTACATTGTAAAGCGCTGCGTAATATGTTGGCGCTATATAAATAAAGCTGCATTATTATTATTATTATTAGGTGGACTTTGGCTCAAACAGCGTTGTTCAGGGCACGTGTGATGCTGTTGGACACGTGGTTATGCAATGCGGGGACAGCACATCTGGAGAAATAGTGGCGGCTGGGGACCGAGTGACGTGGGACAGTAGCCGCCATCAGGTCGCAGAATGCTTCCGTCTACAACAGCCGGAAAGGCAACATTTGTAGCGCAATGAGTCGCGAAATGTGATCATTCAGGACTGTGGCATGTGGGGCGTTGGCAGCGTATTTGCGCCTGCGTTCAAATGTTTGCTGAATGGATAATTGAACACTGCGCTGGGACAAGGACATGCTTGATGGTGGTGTAATTTGTACGTGGGCAACTTCAGGTGCAGGGCCGGAGGCTTGTTCGCGGCCAGCATGGACAGGGGATTGGCTCGCACGCACAACTGGCAAAGACGTAGCAGTGACATCAGCAAGCACCGCTCCTCGACTCTGTTGTACTTTCCACAAAGTCGGGTGCTTGGCTGACATGTGCCTGATCATGCTGGTGGTGGTCAGGCTGCTACTTTTCGTACCCCTGCTGATGCTGGCATGGCAGGTGTTGCAAATGGCCTTTTTAGAGTCATCTGGAGCCAACTGAAAATACTGCCAGACTCGGGAAGACCTAACATTTGCACAGGCACCTTGTGTCGTGTTGTTGTTCCGGGGAACGGTTGCCTGCCTTATGCCTGCGTACCCGACCCTGCTTCGTACTGCCTGTTGGGATGCTATGCCTCCCTCCCCCTGTGCACTGCTGTCCTCGCTCTGCATATACTCCTGCCAGGTTGGGTCAGCTACTGGATCATCCACCACGTCGTCTTCCTATTCCTTGGCTAATCGCTGGACTGCTCCTCCTTCTCCTCATGTGCCACCATGATGACCGTTACAATAGTTTGGCTGTTGTTTCAGGTATACCCCCAGTGGGAAATTTTTACGCCCATTCTTTTTGAATGGGCATTACAAAGACAGGATACACGCATCTTTTCAATGTGAAAAATGTTTTGAGGCCCTCCTGCACGTCTCTATCCAGGGACAATGTGGAGCCTCCCAATTTTTGGCTGCCCTGACCAAAGGGCTATACTACAATACACCCACTTGAGGGTTACAGGCCCTACTACATGTCTGTAAGCATGGGTTATTGTTGAACCTCCCAATTTTTGTCTGCCCTGACAAAAGGGCTATACTATAATACACCCACTTGAGGGTTACAGGCCCTACTACATGTCTGTAAGCATGGGTCAATGTTGAACCTCCCAATTTTTGTCTGCCCTGACAAAAGGGCTATACTACAATACACCCACTTGAGGGTTATAGGCCCTACTACATGTCTGTAAGCATGGGTCAATGTTGAACCTCCCAATTTTTGTCTGCCCTGACAAAAGGGCTATACTACAATACACCCACTTGAGGGTTACAGGCCCTACTACATGTCTGTAAGCATGGGTCATTGTTGAACCTACCAATTTTTGGCTGCCCTGACAAAAGGGCTATACTACAATACACCCACTTGAGGGTTACAGGCCCTACTACATGTCTGTAAGCATGGGTCATTGTTGAACCTACCAATTTTTGGCTGCCCTGACAAAAGGGCTATACTATAATACACCCACTTGAGGGTTACAGGCCCTACTACATGTCTGTAAGCATGGGTCAATGTTGAACCTCCCAATTTTTGTCTGCCCTGACAAAAAGGCTATACTACAATACACCCACTTGAGGATTACAGGCCCTACTACATGTCTGTAAGCATGGGTCATTGTTGAACCTACCAATTTTTGGCTGCCCTGACCAAAGGGCTATACTAGAATACACCCACTTGAGGGTTACAGGCCCTACTACATGTCTGTAAGCATGGGTCATTGTTGAACCTCCCAATTTTTGTCTGCCCTGACAAAAGGGCTATACTACAATACACCCAGTTCTTGTTTACAGGCCATCCTGCATGTCTGTATCCAGGGGCATTGGTGAACCTCACAATTTTGGACTGCCCTGGCAAAGGAAGATACTACAATAGACCCAGTTCCTCAAAATGGGCACTTTATTTCTAGACAGGGCTTCATGTACGTCTCTTGTCAGGGTCATCGGAGTGTCGCACAATGTTTTCACGTCAAATCTTTTATGTAATCACAAAAAGTGACATACACCAGCTGTATCTCACTATTGGGTATGTGCCCTTAACATTTCCAACCTAAATATTCATTTTTGTGTCATTTCGGAAGGTTTTCTGGACACTCCGTAAAATTGGCGTGAAACTCGGACAACATTGTTCACAGCTGTGACTTTTGAGTGAGAAATGCTTCCAGGGGTCTTCCCCATGCTGTTGCCATGTCATTTCAGCACTCTTCTGAGACTTTTGTGACATTTTTAGGGTTTTTCCATGCAGCCGGCAGTCATTTCATAAAAATACTCGTGTCTCCCATAGGATAACATTGGGCTCGTTACTCGGGCCGAGTACACGAGTATCTCGGGATGCTCGGCCCGAGCTTCGAGCACCCGAGCATTTTAGTACTTGCTCATCACTACTAGAGTGTTCTTATTTTTCAGGATCTGGGGCTGTGTGACGCTTATTTTTTTGTGTCTTATACTAATGTTTCTAATGATACCATTTCTGGGTAGAAGTGATGTTTTGATTGCCCGTTATTGCAATGTTGCGGCAACCAAAAAACTTAGTTTTGGTGTTTGAACTTTTTCTTCCGTCATGCAGTTTACTTATCTGATTAATTTGGTTTTATATATTGATAGATCGGATATTTATGAACGCAGCGATAAAAAGGCTGTGTTTTCATGGTTTTTTATTAGTTTTATTTTCAATGGGGCAAAAGGGGGGTGAATTCAACTTTTATAAGTCTTTTTCATATTTTAAAAACTTTTTTAACTTTACTTTTTTATTTGCCTGCCCCTTTAGGAAGTAAAATCTGATCACTCCTGCTGTACAGAGCCGTGCTGATTCACGGCTGTGAACAGCAGAAATGATCACTTTCTGTGAGCACCATTGCTCCAGCATTGCTTAGGCAGACTTCACAGCACGATTTTAGGGATCCGGGGCTGTCCGGTTTGAACCAGACAGCCCCAGATCCAATTTTGGCCCCATAGTATTCTTATGGGGCCGGGTGGCAGAGATTTGCCATCCGGTTTTGTGCTGTCCGGGAGCATCATGCACATTTAGTTTTTTTGTCCTGGACACAAAATCAGAGCTTGCAGCCTTTTTGTGTCCGGGGCAAAAATCAGATCAAATCTGATCCTCCGGGATCCGGTGTGATCCGGCTCCCCTAACATGGGGTCTATGGGCGCCGAATAGCGCCAGATACGACATAAAATCGTCTTGGTTCCCGGACACCGGGTGCTGAACTTCAGCACCTGGAGAGCACCCTGCTGAAATTTCAGCACTGAACAGCGGCAGCAGCTGCACACTGCCGATTCTGGCAGAAAACAGAATCAGTGGGCATATTCGCCTTCCGGTTCTGTTTATCCAGAGCTGTTAGGTTGTTTCTGGTGCATCCTGCAAAACACCGGACACAGCCTGACAGCTCAAAAAAACGTGGTGCATAGGAAGTGAGTCATGACATCTGAACCCATGCTGACATGGCAATGCATCGAGGCCTTGGGGCTGTCGATGCTAACAGGGAATAACATGATACCTGCAGCGCCATTTTAGCAAGTGCTGACAGTGATTGACAGTGCGATCTAAAGGAGTAACAGTGACAGGTGAATTGCTGATCCACCTGAACCTGTTAGCTTCTCATGCTGGCTGATTATATCAGCCGGCATGTGTCGGGAATGATGCAAGCTCACTCCATACATTTGCGTCAAAGGGAGGGAGCACGACCAAGGACATACCACTATGTCATTTGTTGTGAAGGGGTTGAAAAAAAAAGCAGACTTCAGCTAGTGATTTCAAAAGATTCCCTACAAAGTATTAAAAATAAACATTTTAATTATGGTAAGTAAATTTGTCCAATTAATTTTGAGCCCCTCAATTGAGGAGGCTTTGTAGAAAGACGGTTGCAATTTCTAATTGCTTCACAGAATATTTTTGTTCAACCCCTTTAATTAAGCCTGAAAGTCTACACTTCAGTTTCATCTCAGTTGTTTCATTTCAAGTATAAAATAGAGGCTTGCAGAGCCCAAATCCTGAAAATTCAGTCACTTTACAAATATAGCACACGGCCTCCTGGAACTCTAGACCTCTCCAGTCTATCTCTGCTTCTGCTGCAGCTTAGGCAAAAAGCTGTGTACTAGGAACCCCGCCCTGCCTCCTGACCAGGCTTTTAACCCCGTGTCTACTTCCGGGACCTTGCAAGACCCAGAGCGGTGGGAGCGGACCGTCCCTTTCTCTCACACCCTATACCGGGCTCAATACGTGACAGTGCGCATTCTGGGGGAGACATAGCGCCCCTCGCATATGATCCCCCGCACTGTCTCACAGTGATAATAAGAAATATGCAGGAACCAGATCAAGGAAGGGGAAAAAACCTGCGCTGCTGTGCAAAAAGCGAAGGTCCAAACTGGCAAATTAAAGTTAGTTTATTTGTTGCATTTCAATTTGTTTCTTCACAAACACTTTGTAACGCGTTGAATATACCAACTTTAATTAGTCAGACGTCACCTTGGACTTTTGTTTTTTGGACACCAGCACAGCTTTTTTCCACCTCCTTGATCCGGTCTCTGCATACTTGTCTGCCTTTGTGCACGTGGATTCTACGGCAGCTGTTTAGGCTTTCAAAACTGGTTGTGGGTGTAAGGTGAGCACAAATTTACTATTTATTGGGGGTAGGACCCTATTGTGCTTTTTATATCCACAGCTTTTTCATTTAATAATGAGAAATAACACAGGGGGCTCCATGAAAAATGTCCAAAGGAAAAATGCCCACAGAAAAAAATTGAACCACACTATATGCCCTCATGGAAAATTGCCCACACAGAATTTTACCTAGAAACAAAATTGCCCACATAGTTTTGCACCATTGCATCACATAGTGTCGTATCTGTGATATTTGAGGTGCAAGGTGAGGATGTCCACACGATCGTTGATCACACTTGTCATTTTGGGTTACCCTAGTGCAAAAATTATGAAGATCTGTGGTTTTGAATCACATGTTTGCACCAGTCAGTCTATTATCATCAATAGATAGATTCAGTCTGGTCTCATCTCTCACTGATTCTTCCTTATGTCCTCTTATTCCTCCCCCAGCACAGCACATAGGAGCACATGCTGAGCTCACGAAATAAAACCAGCAAGCGTGTGATCCAGAGGATAGCTATTACTGCTATCCGTATGCACAAATCTATTACTATCTATCTATAATCTATTACTGTTAACTGTGGTGTTACATAGGACTGGCAAGTCGCATCTACTACATTATCTGTATTCATAGGCATCACTGTATTATCTGTGATGTTACATGGGACTGCAGATCATATCTACTACATTTTCTGTATTCAGATATATCACTGTTATCTGTGGTGTTACATATGACTGCAGGTTACATCTACTGTATTATATGTATTCAGATATATATCACTGTTATCTGTAGTGTGACAAAGGACTGCAGGTCACATCTACTACATTATCTGTACACAAAGAGTGATCACTGTATTATCTGTGATATTACATAGAACTGGAGGTCACATATACTACTTTGTCTGTACTCATTAAGGATGCTGTACTGTAAAATGCTTACGCAAAGTGCGTAGCATTGTGGTCCTGATGCTGCAGCCGGTGGCTTGTAATAGAAAGAATGAATGAAAGCTGACAAAAGTGGCGATGGGGTTAACAGCTAAGTGTGTGTCTATGCAGAGTGATGTAGCAGTGCTGAAATTGCGTTTTAGGACTACGGCGGACGGAAGAGGATTTCTTTTAAATAAAGATGCAGTCCCTAAGGGTTTTTTTTTTTTTAAATAAAAATATTTTTTCTATGTGTTGTGTTTTTTTTTTAAATTCACTAGAAATTCATGGCGGTAATGTCAACTATTGGCGTGACCGCCATGAATTTCGGGCTTAGGGCAGCTGATAATACAAAGCTGGCCCTAACCCCTTTATTACCCAGTGAGCCACCGCACCAGGGCCCTGGAAGAGCTGGGTTCAGTGCCAGAAAATGGCGCTTCAATGAACGCGCCATTTTCTGGGGTGGTTGCGGGCTGCCATTCGCAGCGGGGGGTGCCCAGAAGGCTTGGGCCTCCCTGCGCTGCAGATTCCAGCCCCCAGCTGCCTAGCTGTACCTGGCTGGACATAGAAATAACGCGGAGCCGAACACATTTTTTTTATTATTTCATGAACTTCATGAAATAATAAAAAAAAGGGGTTCCCCTATATTGTTGTGTCCGGCCAGGTACAGATAGGCACCTGGGGGTTGTTGGCAGCCCGTCGCTGCCTGCTGTATCGGGCTGGATAGAAAAAATACGGCGAAGCCCACGTCAATTTTTTTTCAGAAAAATCCAAGAAACAATAAGAATGCAATGGAATGCATCTTTATTAACCCCTCGACCATGGTCGATGGGTTAATAAAGATGCAGTCCCTTTTTAGAGGATTGTTTAATAGATTTTTCAAAAACATTTTGACGTGGTCTTCGCCGTATTTTTGTATGCCAGCCAGATACAGCAGGCGGCAACGGGCTGCCCCAAACCCCCAGCTGACTATTTGGACCTGCCTGGACACAGAAATATCGGGAAGCCCTTATTTTTTATTATTTCATGAATTTCATGAAATAATAAAAAAAAAATGCGTGGGGCTCCGTGCAATTTCTATGTCCAGCCAGGTCCAGCTAGGCAGCTGGGGGCTGGAATCCGCAGCGCAGGGAGGCCCAGCCTTCCGGGCACCCCCCCGCTGCGAATGGCAGCCCGCAGCCGCCCAAAAAAATGGCGCGTTCATTGAAGCGCCATTTTCTGGCGCTGAACCCAACTCTTCCAGGGCCCTGGTGCGGTGGCTCACTGGGTAATAAAGGGGTTAGGGCCAGCTTTGTAATATCAGCTGGCCCAAGCCCGAAATTCATGGCGGTCACGCCAATAGTAGACATTACCGCCATGAATTTCTAGTGAATGTAAAAAAAAAAACACAACACAGAAAAAATATTTTTATTTTAAAAAAAACAAAAAGACACTTAGGGACTCCAACTTTATTTTTAAAAATCATCTTCCGTCCGCCGTATTCCAATCCAGGGTTCTTTAGCTCTGCTACATCTCTGGTAGAGAACTTCTACCAGAGATGTAGCAGAGCTGTGCACCCTGGGAAAGTTCATGTGAGTTCATGCAGGCAAGCATGAACTCACATGAACCCTGCCAGCACTGCTACTTCAAATGAACAGCTGACCTGAGTCTAAACTGTTCATTTGATAATCCAGGCGGGAAGGCCAAAAATAGAAAACCTGATTAAAACCGGATTGCACCTGGTCAGGTTGCAATCAGGGACCATAGAGCCCCATGTTAAATCCAGTTTACAGTGACAGCGGCTTTGCTATACGGCTGCAGCCGTGCTATGCGGCTGCAGTCGCAAAGACACAGGGAAGAAGGAGGACGGTGAGTGAACACCGGCGCTACCCCCACTTCTCCCGAACAATAGTGACAGCCTCTGCAAGCTGTCAGCATTGTTTAAAAGCCAGCAGCTTTTTACCGCTGGCTTTTAAACAATGAAATGGGAAATTGCAGGTTTTTCCTCTGCTGCCAGACCTTATAGGGTCCAGGAATTACTCGCAATTACTTGCTTCCCCAATCATTTACATTGGACTCGCTAGACTCGCAACGAGTCCTGCGAGTCCCAGACTCGGACTCGTTAGAGTCTAGTGATTCCGAGTAATATAGGATTCACCCATCCCTACTCTGTACCCAACTCTTATATGTGGTTTTAAAACAGCATAGGGTGACATCTTGAAGGTTTTTGAAAGGTTTTCTTTGAGAATGCTCTTATAAACTATTTGTGAAAGAATTTAAAATCTTTTGATTTACATTATCTAATATATAAAAGCCGAAGGCACTTTCGTCACTTTGTCCGGAGCTATCTATAGAAGGCAATGGCACTTCCATCA